>CM057823.1:38349183-39003459 GCA_030068075.1 Paguma larvata
CTTCCTCCTCTTGCACTCTCTCTCTCAAAAATAAACATTAAAAAAAAATTAAATACAAAGCCTGATGGGGTCTGGCTCCGGGGGACCTAAACCCCAGGCCCCCATAAAGGCAGAAGGTAGGTCTTGTTCAGTGCCTTTGGGAGGGAAAGCAGGCAGCGAAGGGCATCTGTGACAAGTGGCAGGCCCTCACAGACAGGCCACCGTCGCCCAGAGTCCACGGTTTCCTTCTGGTGATGTGCACGCGTGGGCTGGGACACCAGCACCGTGACGTGTGACCACCATTACAACACCGCACACAGCAGCTTCCCTGCCTGAAAGTATCCCCCACGCTCGGCCTGGTCACCTCCCCCACCACCCACGGAATGCCTGGGGCCTCCCCAGCGGCTCGTGAACCGGCTTCACGCGCTGTTGGGTGACTCGTCCCCAGAGCGATGCCCGGGTCCTTTTCAGCCGTCCCCCACAGTGACCTCACTGCCCCGCTGAACACGACTTCCCTCACCATCGATGAGACTGCAGCCCCCTGGCTCCCACACACAGGGCCGCTTGCTTCAGTCCCTCTTGAGGACCGAGCTGTGCCCCCCGAGCCCTAGGCTGAAGGGCTGACCCCAGGACCTCAGCACGCAGCTGCGTGTGGACGAGGCCTCGAAGGAGGTGATTATGCTAGAATGAGGCCGCCGAGGTGGCCCCACTCCAGCACGACGGGGGTTCTCATCGGAGGAGGGGGTCAGGACACACACGCAGGAGGGCGGCCACGGGAGGACACAGACACGGCGAGGGACGGCGTCTGCATGCCCAGCAGAGGGGCCTCTGGAGGAGGCCCCCCGCCCGCACCCGGATCCCGGCTGTCCGCCTCCAGGCCGGGACGGGCGCAGGTCTGCGGCACCGTCCACAGCACTCGGAACGGCTCCCGGAGCTGCCTCTGCTTCCCCCCGACGGCCCCCATGCGTCTGCCCCCACAAGGAGAGTTCCAGCGTGCCTGACACTCTCCCCAGAGCCGGGCCCCCCGGGCTCTGGTCTCCGTCTGCACAAACCCCAAGTCCACACCCAGACCCCCCGCTAGGGCTTCGGACCCCCATCCAGCTCCGACCCAGCCGTGCCCGCTGTCCCTCTCCGTCCCTGCCCGCTCCCCCTGGGGTGGAAGGGCACTCGGTCTGCCCCCGACCCCGGCCTGCTAAAGTGCCGTGAACCGACCCATCCCACCCGGCGTCCCGCGGCCTGCGCGTGGACACACCCCACCCCGGGGTCCCTGCACGTGGACACCGCACTCAGCGCCAGGCACCACCGGCCCCGGTCCTACCAGGCGCCTCCAGGTCCGGGCCGCACCTCCGATTCCCTGGACTCCTTGGAGAGCCCCGAGCCTGGCCTGGGTGACCCAGGAGCCCTGGCACCCTGTCTGTGGTCTGCCTCCCAGGAGGGAGGAGGAGAGGTCTCTCGTACATGTGTGTCCTGGGGCACCGCACAGGCTCGCGCCCCGCAGCCCTCCGGGCAGAGGAGCCCGGCCCCACGACTCAGGCCCCGCACCCAGCCAGCCCTGTGGTCAACGCCGATGACAGCGATGGCGTCGGCAGGCACAGGACCAGGGATGCGGTCCCACGGGCGGGCCCCTCCCTTCCTCACACAGAGCCTCACGTGCCTCAGTCTACGCCGCCGTGGCCGCCATGCTGCCCGAGGGAAAGAGAATCCGTGCCGGATAGCGGGGCCACAGACGAGGGTTCAGTTGCTCCCTGACCCGCTACGAAAGTCGAGTCACGACCGGCTACAACGTCAGAGTTCCCACTCGAACCGACGCAAATGGCGGGGAGGGTTCTAGGTTGTCAAAGCAGCGACGGGGAGGGAGGCCCCGTCTGCCCCCAGCCCGCGCCAGCCGCCACGGCCCCTGGCACGCGGCAGCCCACACATCGGACGAGGGCCTGGGCTCGGGACAGCTGGCTCAGGGCCCTCCCCACCGAGTGGGAGACCGGCTGCAGAGCTCAGGGACACGGTGAGGGAGGAGGGAGGGAAGGGGCCCCTGCCAGGCCGCCTCCTCTGCAAGCAGACAGCCCTCCAGGACTGCTGAAAACCTGGCGACAGGTCTCAGAGACGGAGAAAAGGTGAGAGAACGTGGTTTTCGAGCTCAGGGAGCAAAGGCGACGCATCTGTCCCTGGGGCCCATAAAGCCATTTAACCCCAAAGCTTAATCCCAGGTGGTGATTCTCTCTTTTCTAACCGAGGCTGCTTGCGTCTTACTTTTTTACTATGGTTACAAGAGAAAAAAAGAGAAAGCTGCAAGCCGCTTCCCAACCAGGGGCGGTTCGCGGCCACCGCCCTCCTCGGCCTCCGCTCGGCCCTCGCGGACCCGGGCAGACGGCGGCGTCCCCAAACCGTGCCGCCCCTCGCAGGCCGTCCCCGCTCCCCAGGCTCTGTGGGAGCGCGCCACCCGGTGGCCGGCATCTGGGACCCGGCTATCGTCAAGTCCGCACCCACACGGCCACGTGTGTTCTGGAATTTACCTACTACTCACGCAAAGGCAGACGCTGCGACTTTAACACCGACGTCTGCGGAGTTCTGCATCTGACCTACCCTGGCGTGTGTCCTGACGGGACTCCCAGGCCCCGGAACACTGTCTTCCAAATGGACCCATGAGGTGTCCGCAGCGGCCGTGGTGCTGACTGTCCAGACCTCGCACGAACTCGCAGGTCGGGGCCACTGTGCTGCCAGAGAGGCCACGCTCCTGCTCACACTCTGCAGGGTCAACCCCAGGCCCCCTGCCCGGCGCAGCCACGCGGCCCCCAGCCCTGCCCCTCGAAGGGCAAAAGCGTGCACTTGGTGTCTGGGACCATGAAGACCAGAGAGCCCGTGTCAGGGAACACACTTGGATCGTGTCCACGCGCTGCCAGGAAGGGGGGACCTGGTCCTCCCTGCCCCTTCCCTGTGCTCACGGGCACCTGTGAGTGGACAGTCCAGTGACGGGAAAATTGTGATTAAATTGTCACTGATCCATCAAGGAAAGACACCAGGCCGTGGTGCCCATCGCTAAGGGTCACAAGAGTCAACAGCCCACAAAACCGTGCAGGCATCGGCATCTCGGTCCTCGAACCATGGCATTCTCTGTTTTCAAAGAGTGGCCTTAAGTCCACGGCAAAGCCAAGAGGCACACCGCAGGCTACCGGCCGGGAAGCAGCCATCCACCCACAGGAATGGGGACATCCTCTCCCGACCCCGTAAGGACAGCTGGCCGCACCCCCGGAGCTGCCAGAGGAAATCTTCCAGGGGAACCGAGAACGGGGGCCCAGGGGGGATCCCTTCCACCTCCCGGCCGCCCGGGTCGCTCCCCAGCTCAGAGCGCCTGACCGGACGGGCTGTGCCCCCACAGTGACGGGCCTCGCCGGTCAGCCTGCTCGGGACTCTGAACGCAGAGAACAAGGCGGGCTTGGGCTGGCAGAGGCGGGGTGGCCCTGCCCGACGCCCTCGGCCACCCTCCCGCCCCGGCTCAGGCCTGGCCCTCCTCCCCTTCTCTACCGAGACGGCAGTCACAAATAAAACCGTGCGCGGTTCAGGAGCACACCAGGGGACCCGATACCCGCGGACACAGAAATAACCCCGGAACCGGGCTGGCTACCGAGCGGCCCACACCCGAGCGCCACTTCTTTCCCGTCCCTGTGGGGAGCTCACGGCCGAGCCCTCCCCGCAGCACGCTCCTAGAAGGCGGCCTCGCGACCTCCGTCACACCGCGGCTCGCCACCTCCCGGGCGTGCTCCCGCCCACCGAAGCCTCGCGGAGCCTGCCCGCAGCCGCCTGCTGCCCCGGGCTTCAGGCCGTGCCTCCGTTCCCAGGTCCCCGGCCCCGGCCCATCAGCACAGCCGCCCAAACCCCAGCCGTCCAGCAGGGCCCCCCTCCCCGAAGACCAAGGGCAGGGGTGCGTCTGGCGGGCGAAGCCTGTGGGTGGCCAGGCATTCCTGTGGACCACATGGTGTCTCTGCCAAGGCCCCGTCAGGCACGGGACCGGCCCCAGCCAGCTGCTGCCAGCAGACACCAGGACACGTGGAACGAGAAGGGCGGGTCCCAGTTCCTTTGAAAACAGCGGACGAAGCGTGGTGGAAGAAAGCACACACCGCCATCGGGTTTCAAAAGGTCGACCGTCACCCACACTCGGGTGCAGAACGGGCTTCTCCCCGACAACCACGGTGGGCTCACCCTGGGAGCGCCCCTCTGCTCCGGACGCGGCCACCCGGTGTGCACACCACGGGTCTCCCGGGGAGGGCGGTCGGCACAGGCCCGTGCAGGCCACGGAAACCGCTGACGCAGGGTCCAGGGACCGTCCCACGGACGGCAGCCCCACGGGCCCCCTGAGGCGCACTGGGCGCGCCAGCTCAGGGGACACTCTGGCCAGGTGTGCTGGGCAGTCTCGTAGGGAAGGCGGCGGTGAGCCATTCTAGGGCCTTCCCAGTTAGGACAGTCAAGTATGATCCTGCCTGGAGGAGCCTAAGTGCCACCCCTGACACCGGCGGACACCGAAGTGCCACCCCCCACACACCGCAGACACCAAAGTGCCACCCCCATATGCAGAGGACACCGAAGTGCCACTGCCCCACACACAGCAGACACCGAGGTGCCACCCCCCACATGCAGAGGACACCTGCACGGGGGCATCCAGGATCCCCCTGACCAAACCCCGCTGGCAGCACAGAGCTGGGCGGGCGCGTTTCTCCAGGGCCACGCCTGCTGGGACCGGGAAGGCACAGGAGAGCCACGGACCCTGCGTGGGATCCTCCCGGGCTCTGGTGGCTTCACGTGCTCAGGTTTCTGCCCCTCAGCCCTACAGCCTCCGGGACTGCAGAGGACACTGGGTCTGTCCACGGGGGCACGTCCGGGGAAGCCTCGGGCAACGGGGAGCCCAGAGAGGCCCTGGCCTGTGAGCGGGGAGCGACACCAAGCCCCCCACACCCCACCCTGACGAGGGGACAGGACGGGGAAACGTTCATTTGCGCCTCCCTCTCGGTCCCTGCAGGGGTGGAGGGAGGCGGATCAGGAAAGCGCCCCAGAGCTGGACATGCAGGTGCCCGGGGCAGCAGAGGACAAGGAGCGATCCCTTCCCCATCACCCTCCAGGCTGGGCTCTCATGGGCCCCGGCAGGCAGAGCTCCGGGAGGCTGTGCCGGCCCACGCCCGAGGGGGCGCCCTCCCAGCGGGCTGTGCTGGCCTGTGCCCTGCGGGGGTGCCCAGGGCCCGGGAGGCGGCTCAGCCAGGTCACCCCAAGGTGAGGGAGGGGCCCTGGGTGGCCCCAAGCTCCACCTCGTCATCCATGGTCAGACCCTCCCCTGCCCCGAGGGCCCCCCGTTACCTTCGGGAGTGGGGGCGGGTGGCTCTGGCTGGTCCATCCTGCAGCTGGGACGCTCGCTCCTCGGGTCCCTGGGGAAGGAAAGATGGCATGGTCACCGCAGGCACCAAAGGTCACCGCAGGCAGAGGACCCCTGGGCTCCAGGGGACTCTCCGGACCAGGCCAGCTGTCATCCTCGGTGGCTACGGGACTAGCGCCGCCCCCACAAGCCCGCCTGGTGTCCTCAGAAACCACGATCGGAGCCCGGGGCACAGTCTGGTGGCCTGACTCTCCCCGGGTCCCCGTCGGGAGCTGCGTCCACACCCGCGCCTTGGCGACGGCCCCTGCCAGCCTGGCGCACGTGCCCCCTCCCGTTCCCTCTGCCGCAGCTTCGGGTGAAGACCTCGCTGCGGGGACCCAGGGCCAGGCTCGCAACCTCCTCGGCCTTCAGTCTCTAAACCCACGGGCCTGGGCCACGTCTCCACACACTTGGTTTTACCGTCTCCTCCCTTCGAAAGTCTTGCTCCCCGTGTGCGACCAGAGAAAACCCAAGTCTGAGAGTGAAACCAGCCAAACCGTGAGGGGTCCAGCTCCGGAGGGGACCGGGCCGTCCCGTCAGCCTCCTCCCTGTCCACGAGGGTTTAGAGAGTCCAGCTGGCTCGCACCAGAACGATCCGGTGAGAACATCCAGGCTGCGGTGCAGCAAGGGACGGTGACGACGGTGACAGTGCCCTGGGCGCCATCCACCTACGGTGCGCGGAATGTGCTGGAGGAACCAGGATACGGCCCACCCTGCCCGCTGTCAACCCAAGTGGCAGAAGGGACTGCTCGTGAGGGCGTTGGCAGAGCGCCACCAACACTGCCCACCCAGTCACACACCGGCCCCCACCCCGGCCACACACAGGCCACACCCAAGCCCCACATGGGCCCCCGCACCGGCCGCACGTGGGCCACACACAGGGCAGGAACAGGGCCATGCAGCAGTCCCGCGTGGGCCACACGCCCCAGCCCCCGAGGTGGCCCCCACACGGGCCCGCACGGGCCACGCACCTTCGCATTCCGGCCTCCCTCAGTAGCACCCCCTTGCTGTGCACTTGGAAACGCCACACCTCTGGGAGACGGGTTCCCTCACTACTTTCAGAATGAAGAAACCCAGGCCTGGGGGGCCTGCAGGAACCCGCCCACGGCGAGACCCCGGACAGACCCGGACGCACACGCTGAGGTTGCGACCTCTGCTTCCTGCTCTCCTGCGGGCCACCAGGAGCCCCGGGGCGTCCGTGTCTCTGAGCCCTAGCCGTCGCCCGGAACGGAGGGACGGTACGGCCTTGGCGGCTGCAGGAGTCAGAACAAGGCGCAGCACGCAGGGGACACTCGGTAAACGGCGGCAGGCGGTGGTCCAGCTCCACTGCCGTCTGTCCTCCGTGCGACCACGGCCACCCCCCGCCCCCTCCAGAGTTCTGATACGACACATACTCCGTGGTGTCGACGGAGGGCACAGCCAAATGGGTCCTCTTGGCCAGACACCGGGGCGTGGTTTCCAAACAACTCAGACAGACAAGCAGGGACCGCAGCGAGTCCTCGAGAAGCTAACGCAGGAGGAGCACGTCTTGCCGAGAAGCTGCGGCGGCCTCAGGCTGCGGTGACCTGGTCCACAGGGACAGGGACACAGGCACCCGCGGGCTAACACGAACACTGTGCCCGCCCCGCCATGTCGACAAATGTCCCTCCAGCGTCCACCGCAGTCGAGGCACCGAGGTGGGTCTGCAGGAGGCCACAGCCCGGGCGCACGCGCTCGGCTTGACCTGCTGGCCCTGACACCGGAGGGTGCGCCTCTCCTGGGACAGCAGCGACGGGAGGATGGGGCGTGTGGCGGGCGGCAGGAACCGCACAGGCTCCGCAGCACCAGGAGGGGCGTGACTTCTCCCTCCAATGCTGATACGCCCCGTACGCAGCTCGCGACTCTCCCTGGAGCCGGGCCAGCACTGACCCGCTGGGACATACGTGAGGCCACGAGGGGCGGGGGGCCGTCGCCGGTGCTGCTTGGACAGGGAAACGCCAGGCTGGTCCCGACACTGGCCCCGGCCCCTCCCGGTGCGCCAACACCCCGCGGCCACCTCGGGGGACCAGAAAGAGGAGACATCCGCAGGAAGAGAGGACAATGGATGCCACGCCGTGGGTGGAGGCGAGGAAAAGAAGGGAAACTGGTATTTTTAGCCACCTGAGAGGTGAGCAGATCAGCGTTTCCGGCTACTTAACCTTCCAGACCGGGACACATGCCCCACACTCTCAGCTGAGGACGACCGTGTCTCCAAGCGGCAGAGCCCACGGCAGCCCGAGGGGTTCTTTCCACACAGTCCGATCTCCGCACACGGTCTCCTCCCGCGGGACGCGCGCTGGAGGCCCGGCCGTAAGAAGACACCCTTTCTGGCGGGGACGGGGCGGTGGCCCGTCTGCCGGGGTCCCTCCCGGAGGAGCTCCATGTATCAGAACGGAGTCCGGTGGACTTCTCCCCACGGATAACCCCGGCACAACCCGGGAGCCGCCCTGGGGGCTCGCTGACCAGCAGGGCGCAGCTCGCCGGGCACCGGCGGTGCGCCGGACCGGTTCCCAGCAAGCCGGGGCTCGCCTCACCGCGCGGCCGAGCGGGGGCTGGAGCCCGGGCCCCGGCGCCACGATCTGTGCCCGGGTCACCATGAGCGCCGGCAGGCTGCAGAGCGCCCGGAGACATCGTGCTTCCAAACTCGGCGTCCGCGGGAAGCCGAGAAGGACACGTGTCAGGCAGCAAACACACGAGTCAGCTTCCGGGTGTCAGAGGCCCGGCTGCGCTCGCCCCGCCTACAGCCTGCTGGCCCCCCCCCCCCCCCGGCCGCCCCGCACCCCAGACCCTCCGGGCCCCGCAGCCTAGCAGGTTCTGAACCCGCTTCTCTGCGCCGCCGGGTGGCGCCTGACACTCGACGCCCGCCCTCGGTGCCCTCTGGGCTTGCAGACAGAGTTCTGAGGCCGGGGCCTGGCTGCAGCCCACCGTCCCCCAGACTGACCTGGGGACAAGGGACGAGGCTCGCTTGCACGGGCCGTCCTCCGGCAGGCGGAGCCTGGGATGACCGCAGCCCGGGCCGCGCTGCTCCCGCCGCGCTCCAGCTTCGGCGCCCTGATGGCGGCCGCACTGTGCGCCCAGCTCGCGGCTCTCAACAAAACGCTGGCGCGTCCGGTCGCAGCAGCGGCCCAGAGGCCGAGTGCTGCAGGACGACGCCGTGCGACGGGTCTGGGGGCTGTGTGTCTCCACGTCACAAGACGGTTTCCGAGGCCGGGGAACGCCCCGGAGCCCAGAAACGGACTGGGACCTCTACTCCCGCGGCAACTGTTTCGCATCTTGGAGATCCGCAAGGTGAGCGTCTGGGGCGGGTACGCGGCGGGGGGGCCGACGGGGCGGGGGGGGGGGGCGGGTACGCGGCGGGGGGGCCGACGGGGGTGGGGGCGGGGGCGGGTACGCGGAGGGGGGGCCGACGGGGGCGGGGCGGGGGGGCGGGTACGCGGCGGGGGGGCCGACGGGGGTGGGGGCGGGGGCGGGTACGCGGCGGGGGGGCCGACGGGGCGGGGGAGCCAGCGCTCCCTGGGGCTCCTGCTCTGGGACCGCAGCAATGCTCTGAGTCCCAGAATCTGAGGCACGCAGCGCACTCGCAACCAAGGTCCCTCCCGCCGAGAAGCAGGTGAGTCAGCTGCAGAGGGCCGGGGGCCTGCCGACACCTGCTGTCCTGCCCCCTTCCAGCCGGACAAGGCTCTGCAGGTGGCGCCTCGGCGTCCTCAGCTGCGCCACCGCCTGCGGGGCTGCTGGGGATGAGACGACCCCGCGTCCTCCAGACTGGGGCAGCACCCGGAGGGCACACGCTCCCGGCACGTCAGGCTCAGTTCTGCCAAGTCCCCGCTCTCTGGGGTCACACCTTCTGCTGAGCGCACAGCATCTCACGCACAGCGCGCTCCGGACTTGGCTCCCCGACAGTCTCCCCGACGGTCTCCCCTCTCTGGGTCACGCGGAGGTGGGTGGCAGGCCGGCCCAGATCCACCCGAGCCCACCACTACCACCTGTGCCAGAATCAGAGTACCCGCCAGCGTTCCAGACTAAGGGGCTGGCTTGGGACATCAGCGCGGAACCTGGTGGGGCAGGGAGCCTCAGGGCCCGTCCCTCATGCCTAAGGGGGGTGACCCCACGGACAGAGCCCGGGGATGAAGGGTCAGGGGGCTGGATGCTGAGCAGTCAGGGGGAGCCAGGAGATCCCGGGGCTCACAGCGGGTGCGCTCGGTTTGCTGCTAGAACCAGGAGCCTCTGGGTGGCTGTCGCGTCTGTAAGGCTGTCCATCAACAGACCACAAGGGGCGGAGGAGGAGCACCGAGGCGGCGGGAGCGTATCCTGCCGGAATGGCCTGCTCTAACTTCAGCGGACTCCACGGCAGGCCGAACACGCCGCCCATCCTGACACTTCCACAGAAGGTCCAGCAGAGGTGACGCGCACGGACAGGGGGGGAAGGACGGAGCGAGCGTCCTCTCTGACACCCGCAGGGAACGTCGCTGTCCTCCTGCGACTGCTGCCCTGTGGTCACCTGGATTTCACCGCGGGGCCACAGCGAGGCATCGGCTGGCTCCTCGGGGCTCTGCAGGGGAGTCGGTGTCCGCGTATTTCTGACTGTAAGAAATGCACCCGTGTCACACCGGCGCGAACCCCAAGATCTCTTCCCTCCCGCGCCCACTGACCCAAAAGACAAAAAGTAACAGAGAAGCACGTGTATCGGGGATGACCGGCTATCAGACCCCCTCGGGTGTCGGCCGCTCCCACGGCCCCGGTGCAGGGAACGGCGCCAGGTCTCCGGGAGGGCGTGCTCCCCCTGCCAGAGGCTGGGCCCTGCGTCCCAGCACGTCCCCAGCTCACGCCGGCCACCTCCCTGCGGCCTCTCCCGCACTCCCCCCTGCAAACTCTGATCCGGGCCCTCCCTCTGCCCCCCCCCCCCACGGCTGCACCCTTCCCCAGCCACAAGGAGAGGACGCATCTCCTCCCTGGAAGTCTGTCCCCGTGGAAAATGACAACGCCCAGCCTCAGCAAAACGGAGCACCACCATGAGTAAGTCCTGAGCGGCAGCAGCCCCGATTCGTGGCCCAAGGACACAGGACCCCGGATGTCCTGGGAGGGAACCGAAGGACACGAGGACAGGGCAGACAGCCCAGGGGACTCACTTTGACTGAAAGTGTCAAGGAATGGAGCCTCCCGTCACAAGAGACTGAAGCCCTGCATCAGACAGGAGCAGTCTCCCCACGCCCGCACTCCCCACCTCTGCCTGCCCTCCGGGCCCTCCCGCCCCTCTGCCTGGCCCTGCAGCTCCCCAAGCTTTGTTCCCCTCCCAGGGCCTCTGCACCCCTGCCTCCTTCCCCCTCCAGAACCTCTGCACCCCTGCCTCCCTCCCCCTCACCTAGACCCTCTGCACCCCTGCCTTCTTCCCCCTCTAAGACCTCTGCACCCCTATCTCCCTACCCCTCACCTAGAACCCCTGCACAGCTGCCTCCTTCCCCCTCCAGGACCTCTGCACCCCTGCCTCCCTCCCCCTCACCTAGAACCTCTGCACCCCTGCCTCCTTCCCCCTCCAGGACCTCTGCACTCGCGAAGCTGAATTCATCTGGATGTCACCCTTCTTGCTTATTGCTGTTCTCTGCCCCACCCCCAGCAATCTGGAGTCCAGGGGGGAGCACACCCTGCCTCCTAGGGAGAGAAAGGGGAGGGAAGGAGCCCATCCAGCACCCACCCCCACGGGGAGCGGCTGTGGCTCTGGGTGGGACACGTCCAGAAGCCGCCCGGGCAGGCTCTCGCTGGAAGGGCCGCAGGCTGCTCCACGCTGACTCACACCAAGGGCAGCACGTAACCTCGGCTGGTGCCCGGGCCGTTCTCTGCACGTTGGTAGAGTTGGGAAAAACATATACTTGCTTATTTAGGACGTACTAGTAAGGAACGAAACCCAGAAAGTGGTTCCCTTCCAACACAACTTTGTGAGGAGGGAGGAGGGGAAGGAGGAGGGGGAGGAGAAGGGGGCGCAGGAGCTCCCGGTGGTCACAATGTGGGCGGCTGGAGGCCCAGCTTGTAGAGGGACCCCCTACCCCCGGGAGTGGGGTCCACACGGGCTCTGACAATGTCGGTGACACGGCTGCGCTCCTGCCCTCTGACGAACTGTTTACCGAGAGGAGCCTCTCGGAGGGCAGACGCCTCACCCCCAAACGGCGGGTCCCCGGAAAGCCCCGAGAGGACGCCCTCCCACACTGAATGCACGGTCGTCAGAGTCAGAGCAATCCAGATTTTGCTCTCGACCTCGACATCAGCAGGACAAGTTACACCCGCCTCACACGATCGACCGACCGAGACTCACCGCGGAGTAAGTTACATCTGTCTTTAACAGGCCGAGTCTTTGAGGAATGTTCTCGTTAAATATCACGCTCAGAAAGCAAAACAGCAGAAAGTTACTCATGGAGAGAACAGTCTCTAGACCTGCCTCTGCTGCCAGTGCCCACGCTGTGTGCCCCCACCCCTGCCTGCCAGTGCCGACGCTGTGTGCCCCCACCCCTGCCTCCCGGTGCCGACGCTGTGTGCCCCCACCCCTGCCTCCCGGTGCCCATGCTGTGTGCCCCCACCCCTGCCTGCCAGTGCCCACGCTCTGTGCCCCCACCCCTGCCTCCCAGTGCCCACGCTGTGTGCCCCCACCCCTGCCTCCCGGTGCCGACGCTGTGTGCCCCCACCCCTGCCTCCCGGTGCCCACGCTGTGTGCCCTCGCCCCTGCCTCCCGGTGCCGACGCTGTGTGCCCCCGCCCCTGCCTGCCAGTGCCGACGCTGTGTGCCCCCACCCCTGCCTGCCGGTGCCGACGCTGTGTGCCCCCACCACTGCCTCCCGGTGCCCACGCTCTGTGTCCCCACCCCTGCCTCCCGGTGCCCACGCTCTGTGCCCCCACCCCTGCCTGCCAGTGCTGACGCTGTGTGCCCCCACCCCTGCCTCCCGGTGCCCACACTGTGTGCCCCCACCCCTGCCTCCCGGTGCCCACGCTCTGTGCCCCCATCCCTGCCTCCCGGTGCCCACGCTCTGTGCCCCCATCCCTGCCTCCCGGTGCCCACGCTCTGTGCCCCCACCCCTGCCTCCCGGTGCCCACACTGTGTGCCCCCACCCCTGCCTCCCGGTGCCCACACTGTGTGCCCCCACCAGCCCACCAGTGCGTGCAATGCTCTCTCTGATTAACTCTGGGGCCGGGCGTAGCCTCTCCAGGCGCCCCTGGACTTTCCCGCACCACACTGCGCCCGATCCAAGGACAGGGATGGAGCATCCCAGGAAAGGGTCAGCGGGCGATGTGACCCAGAGTAGAACCCCAAGCCCCTCCCCTGAGACCCACGTGCCCAGAGATTTCATGCATAAAGTGAATTCCGACTCGAAGAATCACCCTCAGAGACCAGGAAAGCCAGTCTCAGAATGGAAGTCACCTGGGACCCGGCCCAGAGTCCGTGTCCTGCACGCCCCGCGGGACCACCTCCGTGCCCAGGGCAGGGCTTTCAGGGGTGAGGGGCTGCCCGGGGCTCTGTTCCTGCAGGGAGGGTGTTCACGGGAAGTGTAATCAGGTGCTCCCACAGAGAAGGGGCGCCTGCAAATGTTACTACACCTGTCGCACCCGGGATGAGCACCGTCCCCACCCCCCGCACAGAGAGCCTCTCTCCTCGCACGCCGAGGGGCAGCAGTCGGCCCAGTGGGGGGAGGGGGTCCCTGCGCCTGCTCCACCCTCCGGAACACGGCTCCCAGGTGCTGGGGTGCCCGCACACCCAACGCCGGCAGAGCCACACCCTGGACCCTGGGTAGAGGAGGAAGAGAGTGTCCGGACGGTGCAATCACGGTGCCCGCACAGCAGTCCTGGGGCAGGGGGGCAGAAGGAGAGCAGGCTAGGACTCTGCCAGCACAGAAGGGAGCAGCAGCGCAGGGCTGCGGAGAAGAGAGTGCTTCCCAGAGGAAGACAGAGCAGGGCAGCACGAGGGGAGGCAGGCCCCCCGTCCAGGGCACGGCCTTGCGCTTGGCTGCGAGGGGTTCCACGGACGATCCACGGACGCGTGTGAGCAGGGAACTGACGTGGCCAGAGATGCCTTTTCAGAAGGTTATTCCGGTTCGGGGTCCAGGGCCCCGGAGCGGGGGGAGCGCCAGATGGATGGCGGGCAGTGCCAGGAGGCCACAGGGCAGGAGCGGAGGCTCGCGGCCGGGAACGTGCTGGTAGTTAGGAGACTGAAGACGCCTTAGCCTGCAGCCCTCCACGGGGGGTGGGCATCTTCTCCCTGAACCCCGAGTCTCAGAGCACGCGTGACAGCACATCCAGACAGAATCAGCACGGAAATGCCAGCCACGGGGGCCCCGTCAGACGAGATGGGCTTACCACGCATTCGTCTCAAAAGCAAGACACACATCCTTCTCAAGGGTACACGGCACATTCTTCGAGACAGACGGCGTGTTGGGTGACAGATCGAGTCTCAATAAACTTAACAAGACCGAAACCATAGCGAACATCTCTTCTGACCACAATGGTATGAAACCAGAAACCAATCACAAGAAAATGGGGAAAAAAAACGCAAACAGGTGGAAACTGAACAACATCCTAGTGCAAAACCGGTAAGTCAAACAAGACACCCAGAGAAAATCAAAGAAATACCTTGTTTCATTTGAAAGGCATGAAAATGGAAACACAACACTCCCAAGTCTCTGGAATGCAGCAGAAGTTACTCTAAGAGAGAAATCAGTAGCAACAAACGCACCTACATTAAGAAACAAGAGGGCGGCTGGAGGGCGCAGTCGGTTAAGCGGTGGACTTCGGCTCAGGTCATGGTCTCACAGTTGGTGAGTTCGAGCCCCACACTGGGCTCTGTGCTGACAGCTCAGAGCCTGGAGCCTGCTTCCGATTCTGTCTCCCTCTCTCTCTGCCCCTCCCCCACTTGCACTCTCTCTCTTAAAAATAAATAAATATACATTTTTAGAATACAGGCAAAGGCTCTGAAAATATATCTCCCCGAAGAAAACACACGGGCGGCCCAAAGGCACGCAGAGAGGTGCTCACCAGCACGGCCCACCGGGGAAGTCGAAACCACAACTCGAGATCGCCCTCCGGCTGTCGGATCGGCTAAGAGCCAGAAGACGAAAGGTCAGGAGTGCCGACAGGATGTGCAGCAAGGGGAGCCTCGTGCTGGTGCGGCCCCCCGGAGAACGGCACGGGGGCCCCGGAACACCGACACTACAACCCCCCCGCGGCTCTGCAATCCCCCCTCCGGGCGGTCACCCTCGGAAATGAAAGCGCCGCCAGCCAGGTGCGTGAGCTGCCTGCGTGTCCGAGGAGGGACGGGCAGGAAGGAAGCTAGGGCGTAACGCGCAGGCCACGAACACCACTCTGCCGTGGAGAGAGGGGTCCTGCTCTCCGCAGCACCAGGGACGGGGTGGCCTGTCACGCTGGCCGAAATAAGACAAACGGAGAGGGGTGCCTGGGGGGCTCAGTCGGTTAAGTGGCCAACTTCGGCTCAGGTCATGATCTTGCGGTCTATGAGTTCGAGCCCCGTGTTGGGCTCTGTGCTGACAGCTCAGAGCCTGGAGCCTGCTTCGGATTCTGTGTCTCCCTCTCTCTCTGCCCTTCTCCTGCTCACTCTATGTCTCAAAAATGAATAAACGTTAAAAAAATTTAAAAAAAAAGACAAATGGAGAAAGACAAGTATCATGTGACCGCATCTTACGCGGAATAAAAAACGAGCTCAGAAGCACAGACGCAGGGGTGGAGGTGGGAGACGTGAGGGGAGGGGAGGATGTGAGCGATCCAAAATCCCGCCGACAACATCAGTCGGTCCCGGAACGTTCCGTACAGCAGGGACACTAGAGCTAACATGGCGCTACGGCACGCAGGTCTCCCGCTGTCCGAACGTACAGTGTTCCAGTGAAACCCTTCGAGCAGACAGAGAAGGAATTACCATTCGTCTGTACGGGAAAACCCGGGGCCACGCACAGACCCCAGACATGACCTCTCTCGGGCTTGTCTCCAGCCCTAGGGACACGTGCTGCTGATGGGTGCCCGAAATAAACAGAGAGAAGGCACCAACGTGGACAGACGGCGCCACGCGGAAGGGCCCCGGGAGGGAGCCGGCGCGCCCCTCTGGCTGGAGAACACATCTGAGCTCTTTTCGGGGATCGGCTGTTTTCAGAGACGTGCAATCCCCCTCAGCCTCCCTCGGCGAGGGACACCGGGTAATAATGTCGGTCTCTCAAAGAAGCCGGGGGCTTAACGTGCACTTTCAGAAAGCGGGAGATGCTCGCATCTGGAAGTTGCTAAGGGGGCAGACATCGAATGTTCTCCCAGACGGAAACCTCGCCGGCTCCAGCGTGCGAGGCACCTTGCTCGGCAGGTCGGAATCTGAGCATCTCCTTCCCAGAAACTTCCTTCTTGCCCTCGCCCAGGACGAAACTATAGCAGCTGGGAGTTACCCCGACCCCTACCCTGTCCCCCATTCCCAGTATCGAACCTGTCGGAAAATCTGGGAGCTCCATCTTCAAATCGTTTCTGGAATGTGACCAACCACTCCCTCCAAGGCCACCTGTCTGGCCCACACTGGCTCCTGTCTCTTGCCTGAGTTACTGTATACCCTGTTCTCAAGACTACAGCCAGGATGGCCCAGTTAAACAGGGATCATGTGTGGTCACAGCCCTGCAATGGCTTTCTGTCACCCTCTGTCACCTCCCTGAGGCCAAGTCCTACCAGTGTCTTCTGCAGCCACGGGCCATCTTGCTGCTCCTGGACATGCCTGGTATGCTCCTGCCTCAGGACCCTTGCACATGCTTTTCCTGTTGCTTGGAATGGTCTTGCTGCCTTATCACTCACCTTCTTTAGACCCTGACTCAAGTATCGCCCTCCTGGTGGCCCTACCTGCCCCTGCCTGCACAGCAGGCACCACCCCTCCTCACCTTCACACCCGCAGCTCTGTCTCCGCCTTCATTTTTCCAGAGCATTTATCGTAGTCTCTAGTCCGTCGCGGCAGGGGAGAAACCGAAGCCTACAATGTCGGCTTAATAGCTGAACCCATTCCATTCCTGGTCCACAGCCCTGGGGAAAAGGTGCCGGGGCCCTTCCGCAGCCAGGAGCCAGACAGCAGGCCCCCCGGGGCAGGCGTGCCCAGCACTGTGCCCCCAGCACCACTGGGAGCACGGAGCCCGGGCCTCAGGAGGAGCACACCTGCGGGCGAAGCCGCTCCCTCCTCGGTTACAGGTGAGCAGGCGCACTCCCTCTCCTTCCCCGCGGTCCTCCGTGAACACTGAGCGAGGTCCCACCCCGGGTGCCCATCTCCCTCAGGGCCGGGCTCCTGCCTAACAGACCCCTCTCCCCGCTGCTCTGGACACCTGCAACCAGTTCCCCACACGCCCCTGTGGCCGGGCAGAGTGGGGCACCTGTCGCTCTCTCCTGGCAACTCGCAGAGGACGGGGCCTGTCGCACTGCGTGCAGGAGGGACAGCAGGCTGCCCGCTCGGCCTCGCTCTCGCACACGCACATCGGGCCGGGACTAGGGCCTCCTGGAGGCGGCTGGCCCCTGCAGGTCCGGGAGCCTGGCGGCGGGAGCGGGTCTCAGCTGCGGATGACAGGTGACCCCTGCAGCACAGGGCACAGGACAGGCGTGGGGTGGGGGGACTCTGCGGCGTGGCTCTGTCAGAACTGCTGGTGCCGGCCGGACTCCCGGACCACGCACCCGGCACCACGGCATTCCCGGCATTCCCGGAGCTCCCAGGGGGCGGGGGGCACGCTGGGCACGAGAGGGCGCCCCCGCCGCCCCGCTGGGTCAGGGCTCCCCGCCTTATCGCTGCTGCAGGCTGGCAGGGAGCCCGGTTCCCGTCCTTGGGGTTCCCGTCCTTGGGGCCTCCCGGCGGCCGGTCCGACCCCACAGGCCCAGACCTGCCCGCCCAAGGGAGGAGAAGACGCGGGATTCTTTCCGCCCGAGCTCAGCACTCCTCCCACAGAGGCTGCGTCTACACTTGCCGAGCCACCAAGTGAGCTGTGCGGGGAGGGGGGCGGGCCGGGGGGGCCTTGGCCGACAGCGCTCCCACCCCACGCAGCCCCGCCCAGCCCCGGCGTGGAGCCTCTTTCAGTCCCCTGTCCTCCCACGCCGGCAGGTCAGAGAGCCAGCTCCGGTCCCCCTCTGGTCTCCGCTCAGAGAAGCAAGGCGAGTAACAGAACACAACGCTGTGCACGGCGCGCTTGTATCAAGATGTAATACCTTGGCCTTTCTCCCGTGGGCGGCCCTTTTTGTTTTTTAATGTTTATTCATTTTGAGAGAGAGAGAGAGAGACAGAGCCTGGGTGGGGGGAGGGGAAGAGGCAGGGAGCCCCATCTGAGGCAGCTCCAGGCCCTGGGCTGTGGGCCCCGACCCCTGGGCGGCTCTTAACGACCCAGGCCAACGAGAGAAGCCGGGGTCCGGCACGCAGGTGCGTGTCTGCCCGCGGCTCTCCTTACGGCGCCTGCATCTCAGAGCCAATGTCTATGTTGCTTTCTTAAAACAGTAACGAAAACAACGGCACTGCCACATAAGGGCCGCGTGAGGTGGTCCGCGGGCAGGATACCCAGGCACCCCCCCCCATTCCCCTGCTTTCTTCGTGGAGTGAATCCTCCAGTTCGAGACTCGCCAGCGGTCCCCGGGCGAGCTTCGGAGCCTCGGACAGGCCGGCAGGGAAGCGCCCCCCGGAGCCCCTCGGACAGCTACGGCCACTCGATCCCTCCAGGCGGGCGATGCCCCCCCAGCCCCCACACAGCGTACCCCCTGCTCCGCGTCCCCCTGTCACAAAGGCCACCCCACGCGGTCCTCGCCGAGGCTATGTTTACTCTCAGCAGTTTGTAACAGGTGGTTCCTGGGAGAGAAAAACAGTAACACTAAAAAAGACTGAATCTTTCCCACAATCTTTTTCGCGCGGAACCATGAGGTAAAAACACACAGACGGCCCCTTCCACCAGCAGGCACACATCGCCTCAGGGATTTAAAGAAAGAGAAAAAAAAAGAGTAACAGTTGTTGCGACAACCGCTCCTTTCGGCGATCAAAGCTTTCGAAACTCACGAGCAAGCAGGTAACGCGGCAACGACAAACTCGTAGGCCAGACGTGTCTGAGAAGCGTGAGGCGTGTGTGTCGGGAGGCCGGGGCAGAGGCGGTCCCCAGGTTTGTCACCTGCTGTCAGCCGGGGCCCTGCTCCTAGCCGGCACCTGTCACAGGTGAAGCCCCGCCCACAGCCGCCCACTGAAGGCGCTCACGTGTCACCTGGGACCTGGTCAGAGTCACCCAGACCTGGAGCTCCCGTCTCTACCGCACGGCTCCGAGATCCCCCCCACAGCCCCGTTCTTCCAGAGTTACACCTGCAGGAGGCCTGAGTGAGAAAGGCGTCATCTCACCTAACGGAAGCTTAACTCCTATCCTCCCTCCCTGCCTCCCTCCCGCCACGCGCCTCCCTCCCCGTGCGGACTGGCAGTAACGCATCCGGACACCCACGCCCTGAGACTCCCCGCCGCGCCCGCGCGGTACAGTGCCGCCCTACAGCACGGGGCGTTCGGACCATCACAGAACCGCCCCGACAAATCCACCTGGTCTCCACTTGGCTCTTCGTGAAGCAGAGCAGTCTGTGTAAACCGCCTTCCACAGAAACTGTGTTCCAGCAATTTCATAAGTGAGTGATCTCGAAACTGCGGGACGACCGGACTCAGCCCGGGTCAGGGGAGCACTGCCCGACTCGACCCGGGGCTCCCGACGCCAAGCCCCTCGGTGCCCCCGGCCCGCCGCTACCCAGAAGATTCCCAAAGACTTTCCTCCTAACTCCGCTGCAAAGAAACTACACAGAAAACACAGCGCATCAAAATAACAAGGTGATACATTTAGTAAAACTAGAAAGGCAACCTCACCTTTTAAAAGGTAGAAAGTGAGGTACCTGGGTGGCTCAGTCAGTTAAGCACCGACTTCAGCTCAGGTCATGATCTTGCGGTTCTTGGCGCTTGGTTCTGTGCTGACAGCTCAGAGCCTGGACCCTGCTTTGGATTCTGTGTCTCCCTCTCTCTCCCCCACCCAGCTCCTATACAACGCACCCCCCTTCTCCGTGTCTCCCCGTCACAAAGGCCACCACACACAGTCTAACCCTCTCTCTCTGCCCCTCCCCCCCAAGAATAAACATTAAAAAGAAAAAACATTTTTAAAGGTAAAAAACTATTTTGAATAACTCTGAACTTTCCTCTTCCCTAATTGTAACCCTGGATGGAAAGATTAATTAGTCATGAAAGAGCACCTTAGACAAACGGCAAGAAATCAGGAGATTCTGTATCTGACTACAAAAGGCACCCATTCCTAACTGTAGATGTTGGCCACTCAGCCATACGCTAGGGTCAATCAAATAAACGCTGTTAGTTAAGAAGCAAATTACATTTCAAAAACACAAACGCTACATCTTACCATTCCTTTCTGATAAAAGCTATTTCCTATGGAACAGACATGCAAAATCTACTTAGTAAGTAGTAAATGAACAGTGAAATGCCGCCTTGCAACGTCCTCCTGGAGGGACCCTGGGGGTCTCCAGCACCAGATCCGGAACACTGACGGCTACTGAAGTGTTACTCTGCGGCTCACCCGGTGGGGGGGGGGGGGGGGCGGTAACAGCCCCTGAGGTTCTGAGTTAATGAGAAGTTTTACCTCTAGCAAAAGTGAGTCACCGCCATGAATATTGCATTGCGCCAAATATATCTGGTGCTTTCTCTGAACGCTGATGCGTCATTTACCCAGTTTATGCCCAAAACTGCGGGTGTCACAGAGCGGCGAGGCGGTGCCGGGTGGGGGTGGGGAGGTGCACCCCTGCTTCGGGGTCTGGAGCAGGGAGAACGGGGGCGCACGCCTGCTTCCAAGCAGTATTATCTTCATCCTAAAGCAGACCGATGCCTTTGTCTTCACAGGAAAAGGGAAATTACTGTTCCAAATAAACCCTCAATTCCTCCCGTGACTTGAGAGGGGTCTGGTTTACTCCGCCTCCAGGCCCCTGCCTGGAGGACCCTCCTGCACAACCCTGACAGCCCGTTACCACAATCCAGAGGCAGGGTGGGAGGGGGACCCCCGGGTACCCCGCCACAGTTGGGGGGATGCTCGTGGACTTGCTACCTCCACATCGGTGCCTGGGGCAACAGGAGAAATTCCACTGAACTTGGGGCCCACTCATGGTCTGTCACCAGCACTGTCTGTACCCAGGAGCGACAGGTGACACCCTGAGGTTGGGGGCTGCTCATGAGCCCCCTTACCCATGAGCTGTACTGTCTATGCCAGGGGGCAGGGGACAGGGGACACCCACTGGGCGGGGGTGGGGGATGCTGCTCACCATCCATCACCTGCACTGTGGGTGCCCAAGGGTGCAGGGGACACGCTTCTGAAGTTGGGGGGGTTGCATCTGAGCCTTTCCTTGCTGTCCGTGCTCAGAGGAGACACCAGGACACCCCACTAAGGCCGGGTGGTGCTCGTGGGCCTATTACCTGCACTGTGCACTAGGGTGAGGGCACTGGGGGCACCCCACTGAAGTTGGGGGCTGTGTTCGGTCTATACCTCCACTGCCCGTGCCCAGGGGACAGGGCACACTCCCAAGTCGTTGGGGCAGGAGTTGGGGTGGGTGCTCACGGGCTTGTTAACTCCACATCTGCGCCCGGGGTGCCAGAAACCTTCCACAGAGCTGGGGGCTGCCCGTGGTCCGTTGGTCCATTCCCCGCACTGCCGCTGGGGTGAGGGCACTGGGGGTACCCCACCCAAGCTGGGGGCTGCGTGCAGTCTGTTACCTGCACTGCTCCCGGGGAACAAGGGACCCCCAAGCAGTCCGCGCCTCCCGTAAAACCTCGGGTGGGGTGGGCAGCCCAGAGTTCACGGATCCGTGGGATTTAGCGAGTTTAGGGGGCACTGGGCAGAAGAGAGGCTTTCAAAGGAAAAAGAAAAGTCCTCCGAGTCACCAGGATTAACGCTGGACGCGGTTTTCAAGGACCCCTGCCTCCCACTCCTAGGCCCGCACCCTCCCCACCGGAACCCCTGCCTCCCCCGCAGGACCCCCTACTCCCTCCACCCGACAGTCATCCCTGCGCCCCCCGACCCCCGGACCCTGCCCCTGGGCCCTCACCGTCCCCCAGGGACACCCGCCTCCCGGCCCGAACTCACCCTTCAAGGACCCTGGCCCGCCAGCTTGCACTCACCCAGGCGGGACCCTGGCCCGCCGTCCCTCCGAGCGCCCCTCACCGTGTCCCGCTCTGCCTGTCGCCCGGGATGCGCCCCGGCCCCGCCCACAGGGAGGCAGCTCCACCCCCACGCCCTGATTGGCCGCCTCCGACGGCGCCGGGAACCCATTGGATTCGGCGCCTGCCCGTCCTCGGTCGCGCTCCGCCCACGCGCCCGCGCATTCCTGCGGGGCCACGTGGCCGCCCGCGGCCCCTCCTAGGCCCAACGCCCCGCCTGGCTGCGCACGCGTGGGCGGGGGGCGGGGGTAGGATCCCTCAGGCGCTGGCCCTTCCCGAGGACACTTGGGCTGTGGACGCGTGAGCGGGGGATATAGAGACGCCCCCCCCCAGACACCTGTCCTTCTCGAGGACCCTTGGACTGTGCACGCGTGGGCGGGGTCGTGGGCAGGACCGCCCCCCCCTCGACTCGACTCTGGCCCTTCCCGAGGACCCGCATGGGCAGGGGCAAGACCGTGCTCCCAGACACCTGTCCTTCCCGAGAACCCTTAGATTGTGCACGCGTGGGCAGGGCAGGAGCCCCTCAGATACCCGGCCCTTCCCCAGGACCTTTGGGCTGTGCACGCGTGGGCAGAGCAGGATCCCCCCAGACATCCGGCCCTTCCCGAGGACGCTTAGACTGCACGCGTGGGGAGGGGCGTCGGCAGGACCCCTGAGACACTGGCCCTTCCCCACGACCCTTAGGCACGCGCGGGGGCGGGGGCAGGACCCCTGGGCCGCAGACCGCCCCCCAGAGCACCGCCCCTTCCTTCCAGTACTAGTCCAGCCTGCGGGCGCGGTCCTGGCTGCTCAGAAGGTCAGCTGCTCGCAGACCCGCCAAGGCCTGGGCCTTAGGCAGTGCAGCCATGCCCCAGGTTTCCCAGGGAATGTTCAGGGCCAGGGAGCAGTGCTCTGAGAGGGGGAAGTTCACCTGGCGTTGCCGCCCTCGCGAGGGAGAGTGCTCCCAGGCTCTGCAGCCACCGCATACTCTGAGCCCAGCCTGGCTCCGCGGGAACCTTCCGGCCTGGGCACGAAGGTTGCCCCTATGCTGCTGGCCTTGCGAACCAGGCGCCCCTTGTTTCGTGATCTGAAAAGAAAAGGCGTTGTGGTTCTAATGCCCACTGAAGGCAGGGACTTGGGACCAAGGTATCTTCCCGAGAATGCAAAGACGCTGAAATGACAGCTGGAGAATGTTACCTGCTCCGGGGCCCCCCAGGGAACGCAGGTGTCCGCAGACGCTGGGCTCCTCCGCTTCTCCGGACCAGGTCTCTGAATCATGGAAGTAATTTCAGGCCGGAAGGTTAGAACTGCCAGACATCTTAGAGATCTCTGGCTTAGAGATCTCTGGCCGGTTCACTTGGCTTACAGAATAAAACAGAGTAGCCAATTGTCATAGTTCATTGAAACATTAAGCGCCCCTAAAGCTTGGATGCTGTGTAAGTTCTTTCCCTGCGATTCTGACTGATGTGAACCATGGTCACAACACAGAGACTGCGATGGTTGGGAAGTAATAGTAGGTCAGGCAATATTTCAGCAATATTTATTTTTTAATATTTATTTTTGAAAGAGAGAGAGAGAAAGAGCAAGCAAGCGCACAAGCGGGGGAGGGGCAGAAAGGGAGACAGAATCTGAAGCAGGCTCCAGGCTCTGAGCTGTCAGCAGAGTCTGATGCGACTCAAACTCAGAAATCGTGAGATCATGACCTGAGCCCGAGTCGGAGGCTTAACCGACTGACACCCCCAGGCACCCCTAGCTATATTTATTAGCATTTGCTCATTTTGTAGAACTGGCTGAGGTATTTTAAATATATTTTAAACCTGTCTTGCTGCACACTCCGAAGATACTAGAGCCTGGATCACTGAAAAAACATCTTTCCTGTCAGTGACATTAGTATCAGACAAACGGCATAATGTCTCTATCTCTAGGGTCCTTTCAGGGCCTTACCTGAAGTCTTCCACCCAATTACCTGTTGGAAATTGTTCTAGTTCTAGTTTGCCACACAACAAAAAAATCCCGATACTTGTTACGATTCCGGATCGAGGAGACCAGCAGTAAGAGGGAAATAGGAGGTGTAGAGTAAACACCGGATTTGGCGTCCATTCGGAGGATGCTGCTTTGGTTTCTGACACTGACAAAATCCTGTGACTTACACAGCCTCTAACCACATAGAAATGTCACTAATAATATCCACATCGCTGCTCAGAGCTTAAAAGGGAGGCCTTGGGGTGCCAGGGCGGCTCAGTCGGCTAGGCGTCTGACTCTTGATTTCGGCTCAGGTCATGTCTCCCGGTCGTGGGATCGAGCCCGCATCAGGCTCTGTGCTGAGCATGAAGCCCATTTGGGATTCTCTCTCTCTTTCCCTCTGCCTCCCCCCCCCCCCAATCTCTTTCCTTCTCAAAATAAATAAATAGACGTTTCAAAGGGAGAACTCTACAAAATGGCAGTGTGCTGCCTGGCAAGAGCAGATGCTCAGGAAGTCGTAATAATTATTTGGGTCTATTTTCCCCCCAGAAGAATGAAAACATATTGAACCAGCATTTCTCATAGATGGCTCACGAGCTTATTTTCAAAACTTAAGGACAATCACGAAGCTGCTATTGTGTCATATTTCACTCAGAAATTGTGTTTGGGGACCTCTGAGGACAATACGGCAGTCCCGTCAAACTAGTAGTACGGATTGGAGTACCTGTTTCCGCAGGCGGTGTTGGCGCCTCAGCTCAGGGCCACCAGAAAGGGCGTGTGGGTGGGACCACGGGGCAAAGCGGGCTGGTGGGGCTGGGGCGGGTGGGGCCCGGGCAGGCGCAAAGTTAATTTAAGGCTCCGCTCCTTCTAGCTTATTCTAGCGTTCCTCGCAGACGTACTGCCAGTTTCTGTGAGCCCTGATATGGAAAAGGTTGGGAGTTTCCATTGACCCGTAGTATATTTAGAAAACGTAGGTTTAAGTCTTAAACACTGAGAGACTTGTGGGTTTTCTTTTCATTATGACTAGGGCTTACCTCCCCTGTGGGCTAAGCACATAATCTATATAATTTCGGTGTTAAAAGCCTGTGGGCTGCCCCACGGCCCAGCATTGGTCTATTCTGGTAGGTGCTCTGTGAGCACCTGAAAAGGATGTACGCTGCGCGTGTTAGGTGATGTTGTGTGTACGTCAATTAGGTCCTATTTGTTACCAATTTTTGGTCTACTTTTTCTCTCAGATATTAAGAAAGGTGTATTAAAATCTTCAAACATTCTATTCAACATCGTATTGGAGAATCTGCCCGGTGTTATAAGGTAAGAAAAACAAACATTTATGAAGATTGAAGGGAAACACTTGATTATTGACAGACGATATGATTGTGTCCATAGAAAATCCAAAATAATGTACAAATAAGCCATTAGAATTAAAAGTGGAATGGAGAAATTGGAGATGGATCATTGCCTTAAACTATAAAGTTTCTGGGGGAAAATGTAGAAAATACCCACCTTGGGGTAGGACACAAATGAACAGAGCATTTAAAAGGATTCAGTGGGACTTCGTAAACGTGACACTCACCTCAGGATCATTAAGAAAATGGAAAGGGAAGGGGACGCCTGGGGGGCTTAGTCAGGGATCTGACTTCGGCTCAGGTCATGATCTCATGGTCCATGAGTTCAAGCCCCGTGTCAAGCTTTGTGCTGACAGCTCAGAGCCTGGAGCCTGCTTCAGATTCTGTCTCCCTCTCTCTCTCCCTCCCCTACTCATCTCTGTCTCTCTGTCTCTCAAAAAATAATAAATAAATATTAAGAAAAATTTTAATAAAAAGAAAATGGAAAGGCAAACGATAGCCTGGAAAATAAAGATTTGCAATATGCATGATGACAAAGACTTGTCAATAATTTCTACATGTCAGCAATAAAAAGACAGTGTATTCAAAGATGAATATTCACGGAAGATTTACTGATGGCCAAGAAGAACAGGGAAGGGTGCTCGACAGTATAATGTTCAGGAAAGTCCAAATTAAAACCACAGGGAGACACCGGCACACCCATACGAGGACGGCGAAAATCAGGCCCACCCCAGCAAGCGTCGGTGAGGGTGCTGAGCAGCGGGACAGTCGTGTCCGCCGGGTTCTCCAGCGACAGAGTAGGAGACGGCAGAGTCACAGGCTGTCCTCAGGCCTGGGGGCCCCATCGGCTCCCTCACAGCGTGCCCCCGGGACCACTGAATCCTGGCCTCCCTGACACTCTGCCAGCCTATGTGTGTCCTGGTGGCCGCCCCGACCCTGCCTGTAGACTTAGAGAGAGCACTGGTTCCTGGGCGTGTGATCTCAACTCGGGTTGGCGGCCGCTGTTCCGGGCGGGAGGACAGCAGGCTTGGGAACAGACTGCCCAGGGTGAGGTCTCGGCTACCTCCCAGCTGGTGACCTTGGACTGGTTCTGGCACTTCACTGAGCCTCGGCGTTCTCCGTGTACGCAGGCTTACTTACTCTCGGTCCCCAGCGGAGGAGGCCCTTGGGGGTGAAGATTAAATGTGGCCGTGGGCACATACCCGCCCACACTGTGCCCAGAGCTAGAAGTTCTAGTGTTTGCTAACAGTTATGTCAGTGGTCAGGGGACAGTCCATGCGGTGTGGCAGCAGAGTGGTCACCAAGGGGGAATCAGAGCCGGGGCCGCCCAGTGAGGACCTCGGTGAAGCCTGACATCCCTCCAGGGAGCTCCCGGAGGCAACACCAGGGTCTGAGATGGAGCTGACGCAGAGGACACACTGCCTCCGGTGCCCCGGCTGGGCTCAGCTCACTGAAGCGTCGGGCCACCAGTGCTCCTGTGTGTCTGCCTCTTCCCCTGCAGGCTCAGAGCCATGGGGGTCCTCCAGTGCCATCTGGGCCTCCCGACACCAAATATGGGGCCGGACAGACGCCACGTGTTCAGTCAGCGTGCAACGGCACACCGGCGCCCCGTCTGTCCCACGTTCTGTCCGCAGCCCCCCTCCTCCTTGGGAACCCCTTCCCTGCCGGTCTCGCACCCTGAGAGCTCTGTCCCAGGGACACTGCTCTCCGCTCCCCCACGTGCACTCAGACCCCTGCTAGCCGTGCCGGCGGGTCCGCAGGACCTCCTGGGGGACAGCCGGGCCCGTGCGGGCCACCCGGGGACGCCCGGGCTGAGAAGACGGGGCCGTAGATGGACTTGGGGCAGCCGCTCCCGGAGAAGCACATCCCAAGCCCTGAGGACAGAGTCGAAGACGCACACTGAGCCGGGCCGCTCTGCAAACCAGCACGGCTCCTTTCCAATCAGCTGGTCACCGTGTCTTCATAAAGTTCTGAAATGAAACGAAAACGAGCAACTGGGTTAACACACACACCATCCAGGAATCGGTCAGGACTGGCTTCTGCCCGGTCGGGTGGTCCTGGCGGGGGAGGGCGGCTGTGCTCGCTTTCCTGACTGTGGTGATGGTTCCGCAAGCGAGCACGGACGTCCAAACTCACTAAACTGTACCTCGGGTTACACACAGTTCATCGTGCGTCCGTTACCCCTCGACAAAGCCGTTAGACATGAATCAGCGAGAGCCAGGAGCAGCCTGGCCTGTGACCACCGGCTCGGTCTCACACACAACGGGTGCACCCTCTCTTCGTTTCCGTGGCCGTACTCATGGGAACTCCAGTTCCCGTGCCCACATGTTGGACAGAATTGGGGTTTCGGGTCGGATGGTTATAAACCGTTTCCCACTGATGTGGGGCCGGATGGAACACTGGTGGGTCGGCGGGGTGGGGTGTAGACGAACCCCACCCTCAGGGCTACACCGTGGCTGCACGGATTGCAGGACGCCAGGCATCCCCGCCGCCAGCTGCTGAGCGCCCCACGCTGACAGCGGGACATTGCCCGCCAAGCTCCAGGGTTCTCTCCAGCGGGCGTTCTCTCCTTGGGTCGGTGCCGGGGAACCTTCTGCCGCTCGTGCTCCGGGAAGCTGCCTCGAGGGCACTTGGATTCACCAGCCTTCGCAAATGGGCTTCGCATGTCCATGGCCCACGGAGCACGTTCGCAAAATTTAACCGGAGAAAACAGTGAGGGGGTGGTACCACGTGCGAAAGATGGGCCAGCGGATAGGCAGCAAGTAGACGTGCCCAGCTTCCCTCAACGTGCTCCCCACACTGGTCGGCCGCAGCGAGGCTCACGGGGAAGCGCCCGGCGCCCGTGTTTCCCGCGGGACGGGGGGCTGCCCTCCTAGCTCCGGAAGACCTAGACCAAATTCTCTTGCCTCAAAACCGTCTGTCCTTCCGTGCACAGATGACCAACGGGGCATGAGTACCGATGCGTTAACTCGGCCCGGACCCGTCAGCTGAGCTGACCGTGCGTGCTGGCCCGCGGAAGACGGCCGTCGGGGGAGCAGGCAGAGGGCGATGGTCACGTGGACGCCCTCGGCAGGAGGCGGCGTTCGGACACATGGCACCTCCCACCCCGCCCACCGGGGCCCCCTGTGGATGGACGGCTGGCCGAAAGGATGACCTGTGGGGGGAGGGGGGGGAGAAGAAAACGGACAAGAAGCGTGGCGGAGGGTGGAGGGGCCCGGCGAGGCTGGGGGGTAACACTGCCCCTCTGTGTCAGACGGATCGCCAGAATCTGGTGGGGAGAAGGACGCATTGTTCCAGGCGGGGAACAGGGAGGGTTTTGTTTCCAGAGAACTTGCAACAACGACGAAGCTGTTTTCTTGCTTTGCGAGAGTCCAGTGGAAGGAGAGGCCGGGAAGGGCTCTCAGGACGGGAGGGGGGCTCCACGCCCAGCCACCTGCAGCTGCAGGGGCGGGGCTGGCGCGGAGGCTACAGGCCTTCTAAACGCTCCAGGTGGTCCTGGCTCCTTTGGGGCTGACGCTCAGAGTCCGGAAACCCACCCGCAGGGCTGTACCCCTCCTCACGTGGTGGGCAGGGACCAAGCAACCTCTCTCCCTGCCCCACGCCCTCCCCTCCTCCAGACCACGCCTGGGGCAGAACGGTTCCAGGCTGGACGGGCTGGAGCTGGGAAGGAATGTTAAAGAAGGGAAAGAAGACTCCCGTGGGTGGTCTAGAAGGTTCTTTTCTGTTCCGAGAGCCCGGGTTCTGCCCACGGTTAGCTGCAGCTCTCAGTGCTGACGAGCATAGGGGTCATCCGTGCCTAGGAAGACACGCCCCGGGGCCAGGCCTGCGGCCCAAAGCGTCCCCTTGGCCTGAGGCTGTCCGCCAGCTCGAAGCAGGGCATCTCACGCCCTGGCCGTGTGCACTCGTGCTGATTCCGTGGCCACCCCGTCCCCACTGTCGTCCGAGGACCGTCCGGAGACGCACGGGCAGAGCGTGGTGCAGCGTGACCTGGGGCAGAGGAGGACCGGCCGTGGCGCCCGCCGCGGGCTCCGGGAAGCGGGGGTCGGGAGGCCGCGCGCAGAGGCGGGCAGAGGCTGAGAGGCAGCTGGGCTGCGGCAGTCCCACGCCTCGCAGGAGTCTGGGCCCAGGCCACTCGGCACTAGCGGTGCCACCCTCGAACGCAGAGTGCCTTCTCCTCCGCCAGGTCCACGGACCTTCCCTCCGCGGGGACTCCATCCTCCAGCGACCCCGTGGGGCTGAGCTCTCCTCCCATCTTGCCCAGGAGTCCTGAGGCTGGGGGGTGACCCCTCTGGCCCCTTCCTAGCCACATGCAGGACATGCGGCCCTTGGCTCTTACTGGGGACAAGGTGCCCTGCTCCTGCCCAACCCCGTCTTGGCCACTTTGTTCCCCAGAGTTCGGCCTTCAGTCTGGCTTTATTTCAATGCACCGAACGGGCCAGTCCTCCTGACCCCCCGCCACCGCCACTCAAACTTGCAGATGCGCAGTGAGGGCGGGCGGGGCTCGGGCCCTGCTGCCGGGACCCTTCCTGGGGCTGCTGACCTCTCCTGGAAGGCAGAACGCAACCAGGATGTTCCTAATTCCCAACCGCCCCGTCTGCCTCTCCGCCTTCTCTGGAATGGTTTTCGTTACACTTCTGTGATATAATTTTTAAAACGGGTTCATGTACCTGCTCCCAATTCCTGACACAGAGCTCCTAATTCCGGTGCTTTCCTGGGTGGAAGGAACGCACTAATTCAAACGAGGTGACCAGGCATGGCGTCAGGGTGGGGGCTGGAACCGGAAACACAGGGCCAGGCTCAGACGCTGGGACCCTCCAGCGCCATCCCCGCATCCCCCGAGGAGGGGACAGGGGCTGGACACTGAGCTAGTGACGGATCACGTCCACCTGAGGAAGCCCCCGTGAAACAGCGTCTCCCACCGGCGGGGGGCTCCGGGTGGGTGTGCGTGTTACCTGCCGGGGAGGGCGATGCTCCCAGGAGTCCTCCGAGACCTCAGCCCCTGTGCCTCCTCACCTGGCTGCTCCTAGGTATCCTTCGCCATACAGATAAATAGCATCGTTATTCTAGAATCAACCAGTGCATGTAAGAGGTCCCCTGAGTTCTCCGAGTCGCTGGAGCAAGTGACTGAAACCTGAGGCGGGGGCCGTGGGAACCCCGCTTTAGAGCTACAGGTCAGCACAGGACGGGATGGAGGCCTTTAGCCTGGGGACTGTGATGCCGACTCCAGCAGGTTGTGGGACACCGAGCTGGTAGCCGGAGAACTGGCTGCTGCAGGGGACTCCACGCATGTGGCGTCGGAGTGCTGGGAACAGGGTTTTCCTTTAACGTCCCTCTCCCGAAACATCTCCCGGGGACACCGCGGGTCCGACGCTCCCCCCTCATGGCTTGTCTTCCTCCCTCTGCTTGAAACCGCCCTCCCTCGGCCGCGGCCACGCGCCCTCCTGCATCAGGCTTCCCCAGACCTGCCCTCCCCACCTCACCCCCTCCTGCCCAGTGCGAAGCTTCCGAGAGCGCCAGCTCCCCTGTTCAGTGTGCTCCAGACCATCGGCACGGTGGCCAGCCTACGTGCAGAGCACGCGTGATCCTGCCCGACCCTCAGACGCCCGCGTGGCCCCCCTGCTTCCAGCAGATTCAAGCCCGGGGCTCTGCCCGACTGACCGAGGCTCGAGGAGGCGGGAGGCACCCCGTGGCGGTTCCTCCGTCCCGGTTTCTATCTGCAGGCTGCAGACCAAGGGACCCTTGGCTGGGGAGCACATCACACTGCATTTTAAGTATCGTGATGATTCAAAAGCTTGTCCCTGAAGGAGGTATTTCTCTCAGATTTCTAGGTGGGTCATTACAGAGCAGAAGGGCCGGGGGTCGATGAGCCTTGATCAAACCGTCCCAAGGGATGTTGACTTGAGCTGCCCCAACCAACAGTGCCCCCCTGCCGCCTGCTCCAGGAAATCCCAGCTCCTGGGGCGGGAGGACCCCAATGCACCGCCTCCCCAGGACGCCTGCCCCCAGAGGGACCCCTGGAGCTGAGGAGTCGTTCCCCCCAGTGACTCGAGGACTCCCTCATTTCCTGTGCGCCTCTCTTCAGCCTGCTTGGGACCCTTCAGCCCTATTCTGACCGACCTAAAACGAGGTGGGGGCACCTGGCGGCTGGTTCAGTCCACAGAGCATGCGACTCCTGAGTGGTGAGTTCGAGCCCCACATAGGGTGTAGAGATTACTTAAACAAATCTTTAAAAAAAGCAATAAAATAAAATGAATGAGGTGTTTACGCTCCGGATTGAGAATGCAGTGACGCCTCTGATACCAGGTGCCGACAAGTTCGTGGAGAAAGTAGAATCGTCACAGTGATCGCGGGAGCCCACGGCAGTACGTTTTGCCTGCGACACCGTGTGCGGTCTCTTAGACATGACGCTTGTACTTACCGTCCGAACTGGGATTTCCGCTCCCAGTGTTGACCCCCAGCTAAATAAAAATGTGTGGCCACAAGAGTCTCGTAGAAGAATGATCTTGGAAGCTTTCTTCCAAAGAGCCCCCAGGTAGAGACAACCCGTCCACAGGTGAGCAGATAAACAAAGCCAGTTATATCCACGACGGGGTGTTACTCGGTAACAAAAAAGAACGATGTTGATAAACCTCCCAACATTATGCCAAATGAAAGAGGCAGACACGCGGGAATATGCCTTCCCACTGCCACGAAGCCCTAACAGGGAAAACGGCAGACGGTCGCAGTCCAGGGGAGCCGGGAGGCGTCGCGGAGACATAAGGAGATTTGGGGTGCAGGGGATGCTGTCTGTCTTGGTTGGGGGGTGCATGAACGGCATACGCGTTTTTCTAAACTCATCTGGCTGTAAATTCGAAACGGGTGCATTAATTTCCCAGCACATGAACCGCACCTCGAGACAGTTCATGTTCAAGTTGGGTGGGTGACAGGTAGACAGGTACAGCTGGAAGAGAGGTTTAATAAAGAACCCACTGCGTGTGGAATCTTCCCTGCGTTCAGATTCTCAAAGCCTCATCCCCTGTTCCTCTCGAGTGAAACCTACATCGTTTGGGGCACCAACATTTAATGCAAATTTTAAATAATTTCACATCCAGTTCTATTATTTTCTATCATTTTTAAAAATCTTTTTCTTAAATGTTTATTTATTTTGAGAGAGAGAGAGGCAGAGAGGGAGAGACAGAATCCCAAGCAGGCTCCTCCCCGTCAGCGCAGAGCCCGACGCGGGGCTCGAACTCCCAAACCGCGAGGTTGTGACCAAGAGTCGGATGCTTAACCGACCGAGCCCTCCAGGCACCCCTGTACCGTTTTTGTCTTTGGTTTTCTTACGTGCACGAAAGCGTCCGTGTGCTGTGTTACAGTTCCGCGTGCGTGGTGGCGTAGCCTTAGCAGGTCCCGCGAGCTTGACTGCGTACTAACCGACACCTGCTGCGACACGGTGGAATCCCAGCTTCGCACTAACGTGAAACCTGAGCTGACGTGTCCCAAGCCACCTTCACGTCAGGGCAGCCAGCGTGCTGGTGACGGCGCACGAGCGTCACGCTGCCAGCCTGCTTCTGCCATCAGGGACACGGTGGCCTCCCTGCCACGCCCCGAGCCGAACCTTTAGTTAACTCTGGCCCCTTTTGGCTTTCCTTGCAGCTTTCATCGCCTTGTCCCCAGATTATTTCCGAATGTGCTGTTTAACAAGCAGAGGACCGGCCTGGAAGCTTCCCTGAGAAACCAGCGGCCCCGCCCTTCCTCGCGCTGAGGGTTGGGGCCCTGCAGGGTCAGACCCAGCCAACACGCAGGCATTTCTAGAAAGGCTATGACTCAGCGCGTGGTCACAACGTTGTTGTTTTAATCCCTTTTCTTATTTCCTTCCCCAGCAGCGCTCAGCCTAGCCGGCCGTGCCGGGGAAGCTGAGGAACACTGACAGTGACGTTTGAGGGCAAAAGGGCACGGTTTCTCAAGTCTCCTAAGCATGCTTCTTCTGAAAACAGACATCGTTCATGGAGATAACAGGCCGACTCAATAGTACTCGTAAGAAGCGAACTCCGGTGGTAATAAAATGCGCGTTTTGCCGAAAGATGGGCGTCTTCATCCTCCCCAGGCTCCGACTGGCTGCCCCCCGCCCCCCCCCGGGATAAAACCTTTAACTCCCGGGTTAGGAACCTCCGAGTCCCCGCCCCGTCTACAGGGATAGGCCAATCGCAGGTCTGATGACATGGGATTCGTGCAGTGTGGATGGTCCGTCATTCATAGCTTTCTTCTATGAAGAGACAGAATGTATCAGTATCGCCGTTTGCAACCCCTTGTCTCTCCCCAGGGGCATGGAGTAGCCTAATTTGTGTATTCGTTATTCGTTTGCTTTAGCTCAGTGCTTTTTTTAAAATTTCTTTACTGTTTATTTATTTGTGAGGGAGAGAGAGAGAGACAGAGTGTGAGCAGGGGAGGGGCAGAGAGAGAGGAAGACACAGAATCCAAAGCAGGCCCCAGGCTGCAGGTCAACACAGAACCTGACACGGGCTCGAACCCGCAGACCATGAGATCACGATCTGAGCCGAAGTTGACGCTTAACCGATGGAACCGCCCAGGCGCCCCGTCTTTAGTTTATTGTTTTAATCACCAAGCCCTCCTGCCCTCTCTCAGACGCTCGTATACTGCTTCCGTTTGCATGTTCTCGGCACTGTGTACAAACATACGTTTTTCTGAGACTTCATTATTCAACATGTAGTTTGCTCATCTTCACGACTTTGAAAAAATTACCTTAGAAAACGACTTTTAGGACCCCCAGCTGACGGGCATTCTGGGCACGGGCGTCGGTGCTCTTATGAGCACACCTGCGTGAGCGCTCACACACGTCTCCCTCCCCTCCTGGGGTGGACGCCGAGGACTGGCGCCCCTGGGTCACAGCGTGCACGCGTCTCCAAAGTCACCAGGTGACGCCAATTCCTTTGCAAAGAGATGCACCAACAGCAACTTGTGCCAGCTGTGCTTAGCCTCCTGAGATAGTTTCATTGTTGCCCATTTCATACAAGTGCAAATGCCTTTTATCAGATTAAGGAAGTTCACTTTCATCTCCCCATGCCGGGAGTTTTTTTTTTTTTTTTTTAATATTTATTTATTTTTGAGAGAGACAGAGAGATACAGACAGAGCATTAGCTGGGGAGAGGCACAGACAGAGAGGGAGACACAGAATCTGAAACAGGCTCCAGGCTCTGAGCTGTCAGCACAGAGCCCGATGCGGGGCTCGAACTCGGGAACGGTGAGATCATGACCTGAGCCGAAGTCGGACGCTCAACCGACTGAGCCACCCAGGCGCCCCCGGGAGTCTTTATGTTAACGGGGTTTGGATGTTATGAAATGTCTTTCCCGCAGTTATTGAACGAACACATGGTGTTTCTGGTCGGGATTCAAAAGTAATAGATTTTCGGGGCGCCTGAGTGGCTCAGTCGGTTAAGCGTCTGACTCTTGATTTTGGCTCAGGTCATGATCTCACGGTTCCTGAGCTCGAGCCCCGTGTTGGGCTCTGTGCTGACAGTGCGGAGGCTGCTTGAGATTCTCTCCCTCCCTCTCTCTCTGCCCCTCCCCTACTTGTGCGCTCTCTCTCAAAAATAAATAAACACTTTAAAAAAAGTAATAGATCTTCTAAATTTTGACAATCTTGGCTTCCTATCCTTTCAAAGCCTTGCTAGATTCATTTGCCTGATTGTTTTAAGGATTTTTTTAAACCTAAGTTCAGGAGATTGTAATTTCCTTTCTCATACTGTTCTTATCAAGTCTAAACTAACCTCCTGAAATATGGGATTCTGACCACTCTCTGGGAGAGTTTAGAATTCAAGTTCTCTCTTCCTTGTATGTTTGGTAGAACCAGTCCACAAAACCAGCCGGAGTTTCTGTTTCCTTACTGGTTAGTGTTTACTTACTCAGCTCTTTAAACGGTGTTCAGACTTTCGGGTCTTGTAAATTTTCTTCAGTCAGTATTGGCAAGTTAGATTTTTTTTTTGGAATTTATCCATTGACTCTAAGGTTTCCAATTTCTTACCATAGAGCTACTCGTGACGAGGCCTGTTGCGGTTTTACCTCTGCCGCGCGTGCAGGCGCAGCCCTGCTCTTCACGCCCGGGTGGGTCTTCCATTGTTCCGGTCACATGGGGTCACACACTGGGTCCGAAGACAACACGAGTTTAGTACCTTGTGCCTCTGCGGGTCAGAGCGCGACACGGCTCTCGGAGAGACAAAATCCAGATGGCGGCAGGGATGTGTCCCTTCCCGGGGGCTCCAGGGGAGACTCTGCCCCTCGCCTTGTGCAGCCCAGGTCACCCACATTCCCCGGCCCGACAGCCACCAACAGTGAGCAGGTCCTCATCACCCCACCCAACTCCGAGCACTTCTCCTCCCTCCGCCAGCAGCAAGGGCACTTCAGAACACACTGGGCCAGGATAACGTCTCCGTCTCAAGGTCCTGGGCTTAATCACATCTGCAAAACCCCTACTGCCATGTGACATCAGGGAGTCCCTGCTTCTGGGGATTAGGACACGCACACTGTGGGAGGCCTTAATTCTGCTACCACAATGTCCGAGATTATTTATTTATGCCTTCCTTCCCTCGCTCCCACGCCCACCTCTCTCTCTTTTCTTCTGATCAGTTTTGCCAGGCATTTCCACTTTTTTAGTCTTTGCAAAATCTCTGTTTTGTTCCGTCTCTATGGTGTTATCATTTCTCACTATCATTTCTACCCTATCATTTTTATTTTCTCCCTTCTCTTTACTTTTGAGATGTTCTATTATTCTATATCTAACTAGCTAAAATTGTAGAGCCAATAATCTTGACGCCCTTTTTTTTTCTATTTAAAGCACATAAAGCTACACACATCCCTGGAATTACTGCTTTACCTGCATTTCACATTAAAAAAATTTTTTTTAATGTTTATTTTGGAGAGACGAAGACATAGCATGAGTTGAAAAAAGGGAGAGGGAGACACAGAATCTGAAGCAGGCTCTAGTCTCTGAGCTGTCAGCACAGAGCCTGACGAGGGGCTCGAACTCACAAACCATGAGATCATGACATGAGCCAAAGTCAGACGCTTAACCAACTGAGCCACCCAGGCACCCCTGTTTTGGTTTGTTTTTTAAAAGAGAGAGCGCAGGCAGGAAGGGGAGGGGCAGAGGGAGAGAGACAGAATCCCAAGCAGGCTCGGAGCTGTCAGTGCAGAGCCCAACTCAGGGCTGATCCTGGGAGCAGTGAGATCCTGATCTGGGCCAAAATCAAGAGTCAGGTGCTCAACCGACTGCGCGCCTCATGCAGGCAGGGACAGGTTCTCAACCACCTCCTCACCCTGCGCCACCGTTCTCTTGTAGACACAGCCCTCAACGCCTGGTAGACAACACTCAGAAAGCACTCCTGCTCCAGTGAGGTGGTGGGGGGGACGGCCCCACCTGCAAGGACACCCACAGAAGTCACAGCTCAGCCACAACTGGAGTTATGAGGCCAGCACAGGGCGCGCCCCTGCAGTGCCTGGTCCCGATGGCCAGGGGGCAGCACACGCCATGGAGCTCAGGGAATTTTCCAGGCAGACCACTGCTTCATGACCAAGAGCTAGAGTGAACTCCCTACTACAAACAGTAGGACGAAGTCACAGAAACTCAGAACTAATCGACAGGATAGAGTTCAGTTTCTGGAGCAGTGATACTCCGGAGAAGGGGAATTAAGTAGTAATTATCTTCAACCTAAAGCGGACCAATGACTTCATCTTTACAGGAAAACAGAAATTACTGTTCCAAATAAACACTTCGACTCATCGTTCGTCACGTGACTTGAGTGGGGACTGGTTTACTCCGGCCTCCAGCTCCCACCTGGAGGACCCTCCTGCACAATCCTGACAGCCCATTACCTCTGTCCCCGGGGGCCCCAGGCACCCTGCTCAATTTGGGGGAGGGGGCAGCTCATGGTCCCTTACCTGCACTGTCTGTACCCAGCGGACAGGGGGCCCCCGGCTGAAGTTCGGGGCGGGGGTGGGGCGCTGCTCACCGGCCTGCCACCTGCACTGTGGGTGCCCAAGGGCGCAGGGGACACCCCTCTGCAGTAGGGGGGCTGCCTTTAGTCCTTTCCCTGGGTTGTGTGTGCTAGGGGACACCAGCAGCTCGCTCCAGTGGGGGACTACGTGCGGTCCTCTGCCTGCGCTGTTCCTGGGGAACAAGCGATACCTGGAGCCCAACACGCCCCGCCCCGCAAATCCTCGGGGGGGGGGGCGGGCCTCCCGGAGTTGACGGATCGGTGGGAGTTCCCGGGGCCTGCCCTTCAAGGACCCCGGCCCGCACGCCGCCCCTGCTCCTGGTCCGCGTCGTCCCTCTCCCCAGGGACCCCGGCCGAGCCCCCAGCCCGCACTCGCCACCAAACTCGGACCCCGCCCCCTCCGCCTGGGGACCCCAGCCTCCCCACCCCCGGGCCCGCGTTCGTCTCCTCGCCCCAGCCCCGGGGCCCGAGCCGCACTCACCAAGCAAGTGAAAGGACCACCAGTCGGTCCCAGAACCCCTCCCGCCGCCCGGCGCCCGGGAGCTAATTCTGAGCCCCGGTCCCGCCCCCAGGGCGGCCCGCCCATCTCCACGCCGCGATTGGCCGGTCCAGCCGGCGCCGGGTGCCCATTGGCTGCCCGCTCTCGCGGCGCCCCGCCCCCCGCACCAGCGCCGCCTAGTGGCGGCGGGCCCTACCGGCAACTGACTGCGCGTCCACCTGCCGGCCTGCGCACGCCAGAGCGGAGGGTCGAACCGAGGCTCTCCCCGGTCAAGACACCTGTCCTTCCTGAGGATCCTCGCGCTGCGCAGCCTGGGCGGGGGTATGGGCAGGACCCCTCCTCCCCCCACACACTCACCCCTTCCCGCGGATCCTCGGGCTCCACGCGCCTGGGCCCCGGCCGTGGGCAGGACGCCCCCCAGACACCCGGCCCTTCCTGAGTTCCCTTAGACTGTGCACGCGTGGGCGGGGGCAGGACCCCTGAGACACTGACCCTTCCTGAGGCCCTTAGACTGCACGCGTGGGCAGAGCAGGATCCCCCCAGACACCCGGCCCTTTCCGAGTTCCCTTAGACTGCACGCGTGGGGAGGGGCGTCGGCAGGACCCCTGAGACACTGGCCCGGAATTCCCCGCGACCCTTAGGCTGTGCGCGGGGGCGGGGGCAGGACGCCTGGGCCGCAGACCGCCCCCCAGAGCACCGCCCCTTCCTTCCAGTACTAGTCCAGCCTGCGGGCGCGGTCCTGGCTGCTCAGAAGGTCAGCTGCTCTCAGACCCGCCAAGGCCTGGGCCTTAGGCAGTGCAGCCATGCCCCAGGTTTCCCAGGGAATGTTCAGGGCCAGGGAGCAGTGCTCTGAGAGGGGGAAGTTCACCTGGCGTTGCCGCCCTCGCGAGGGAGAGTGCGTCCCAGGCTCTGCAGGCACCACATACTCTGAGCCCTGCCTGGCTCTGCGGGAAGCCTCTGGCCAGGCACGAAGGTCACCCCTGTGCTGCTGGCCTTGGGAACCAGGAGCCCCTTGTTTCGTGATCTGAAAAGAAAAGGCGTTGTGGTTCTAATGCCCACTGAAGGCAGGGACTTGGGACCAAGGTATCTTCCCCGAGAATGCAAAGACACCGAAATGACAGCTGAGGAATGTTACCTGCTCCGGGCCCCCCCAGGGAACGCAGGTGTCCGCAGACGCTGGGCTCCTCCGCTTCTCCGGACCAGGTCTCTGAATCATGGAAGTAATTTCAGGCCGGAAGGTTAGAACTGCCAGACATCTTAGAGATCTCTGGCCGGTTCACTTGGCTTACAGAATAAAACAGAGTAGCCAATTGTCATAGTTCATTGAAACATTAAGCGCCCCTAAAGCTTGGATGCTGTGTAAGTTCTTTCCCTGCGATTCTGACTGATGTGAACCATGGTCACAACACAGAGACTGCGATGGTTGGGAAGGAAGTAATAGGTTAAGCTTATATTTTAGCAAAGTTTGTTCTTAGCCTTTGCTACTGAGCTATTTTAGCTGAGCTATTTTTAAATACTACTTCAGACCTTACAGCACACTGAAGGTACTAGAGTCTGACTCAAAAAAGGCAGTTCCTCTCAGTGATTTTAATAGCAGAAAAGTATTACGTCTCTATTCCTAGGGTTCTTTGAGTATCTTACTCAACGGTCTTCCACTGAGATAATTACCTTAATGGCCGTGTTAAAAAAAATAAATAAAAGCCAGCCGAATTAGTTCTAGCTGGCCACACCAGAAACTCCTGATACTTGCTGTGTTCCCAGATCAAGAAGACCAGCGCCGAGAAGGAAGACCAGTCAGAGGACAGAACAAACGAGGGATTTGGAATCCATCCGGGGACGCGACTTTGGTTTCTGAGACTTGAAGAATCCTGCGTGACTTACACAGTCTGGGCTCTGGTCTCGCCGTGGGAAAACGGGACCGCTAATACGTACATCACAGCTGAGGAGTTTAAAAGGGAGAACTCTACGAAGAGCCAGGTGCTGTCTGGCAAGAGCAGGTGCAGGAAGCCGCAACTCTGGGGGGCATCTTTTGTTTCTTCCAGAAAGAAAACCTACTGATACAACATGGGGAGCTTGGGCCCAGAGCAGGCAGGCGGGAACATTCTAATATGCTCTGTGGTGACTGATACACACGGAAGGCTGGGGACGAACACTCTGGCCCTCCCAGCAGGCACCCCAGGGAGCAAAGTGCAGGGTGACCGCCTCCCTCACACGGGCGGACGTCTGCCTCCGGGTCTGAGGCTGTAGTACGGGAACTGCCCAAGGACTTGGAAGTTGCTGGAAACACGTCTTAGTCCTGTGGAGTCCCCTGCCTGCTGCTGCATGACCAGTCTGCTCAGAACGGGACCCAGCGGGGCTGCTGGAGGGGAGCGCTTTGCACCCCATTCCTCCACCGGCTGCGCGGCAAGACGCAGAGCAGGGGGGTGGGGCTGCATGAAGAATGAAGAGATTCAACAGTGAATTATCTTTCAGGCCTGGAGTCAAATTTGTCCTTTAAACCTGTGATTTTTGTGGTTTTAAACTTGCCCGTTTCAGACATGTAAATATCATCAGTCCACAGAGACACTGGTCGCTGGGGGCCCAGGCTGCCCAGGGGAAGGGAGGGGAACCAACCGATCAGAGGAATAAACGGAAGCCCTGTGGGCTGCACGGTCCGGCACCTGGTACCTTTATGATGCTCAGAAACGGTAATAATCAAAGCTTTTCCTACTGGCCCAAGACCTCTTGAAAAAATTTCTAAGGAAATCACACCGTACTATTCTTGCCTTTTCTAGTGTAAAACATTGACACTGTATTGTGAAATAAAATATATAGGACATTCATGAATCATAAATTGAAGGCCTATGCAACCAGATAAAAAAAATTAGAATGTGGGCAGCACCACGGAAGCATCGGGTCCCACTCTGATCCCAACCCTTCTCCCCACTGGGAAATTAGTTTTATCTGCAAAGTTAATCCACAGCCTTGCCTCATATTCTGACAAAGTCCCTGAGCTGGAGGACACAGATCTACTCAACTGTTCTTATTCAATCATTCATTCATGCATTCATTATTTATTTATTTATTTATTTATTTATTTAAAGTTTATTTTGAGAGACGGGGAGAGTGTGGAGGAAGAGCAGAGAGAGAGAATCCCAGAGAAGGCTCCACAGCATCAGCACGGAGCCCGACACGGGGCTTGATCCCATGAACCATGAAATCATGACCTGAGTCAAAATCAAGAGCTGGACACTAAAGGACTAAGCCACTCAGACACCCCAGGAGGTGACTTAAAGCTCATTTGTGTATTGTTTGGAAAGAAATGTAAAACTAAGTAAAAAGAAAGAGCAGTTAGTTACCCAACACTAAAAAATTTAAAATAGGCAACAGGGTGAATTCGAGGTGTTTCAGAAAAGTTCCCAATGACTTCGAGGTCGCCTTGCCAAGGCCAATCCACAGACGGGCACACCTGTCACATACATCACAGATGTCTCACGTGCTACATGGATAACGTATCCATTCGTGTTCACACAGGCAATAAGGAACGCACTCTGTATACGCCGACCTCCATGAGAGATGATAAAAGGTGTGAGCCGCACTGTTAGGGTATAGTAAGAAGGTCTTATCTTTCTTTATCAGTTTTTAAAAAATTTTATTTCTTTTGAAAAGAGAGAAAGCATGAGTGGGTGAGGGGCAGAGAGAGAGAGTGGTAGAGAGAGAATCTCAAGCAGGCTCCACGCTGTCAGCACAGAACCCGATGTGGGGCTTGAACCCATGAACCGTGAGATCGTGACCTGAGCCCCTCAGGCCCTCTATCTCAGTATCTTATTAAAGTAAAAAGACAATCTCCATTTTGAAAAGTAAATACAAACAGAAAAGCCAGAAACTTAGATGGAGGGATGCATTGCTCTCTGTGCTCTGGGGGGAATCTCTCTCGTAAAGTTACTTTCTGCCCTGACTTTCTAATAGAATTTCATTCAACCCTCTGAAGACACATTTGTGACTTTGCTTGTGGGACTTTTCAGGCCACTTCATTCCCGAGATTCTGATTCTCTGAAGTGCTGGCTGTCCCTTAAAACATGAGCTAACTTCAGGGAGGGGAGTGGACGTGAGAGCCTGTCCTAACAGGGGCTGTGGTCACAGGGCCACAATCCGAGCGGGACACCACGGGGGGCAGTCGGCGTGTCTCGGCCGGCACACTGCTGTGGCCAGTCTCATTTCTAGAAACTCCTTTTGAGTCAAAGGGTCGCAGCACCTTCCTGGATTCTGAACTGCCAGTAACTCTTCACGGGATGTGACCTGTCACCACACACGGGTCCCCGAAGGCTCCGTCTCCAGAAAGCCGCTGCCAGGAAGGCCAGTCCAGCGGTGTGACCCTGTGTCCTGATGCGCCGGGGCCTCCCGGGAGGTCCTCGAGTGGGGCCCAGAACTCAGAGGCAGCTTGGGCCGGCCATCCTCCTTCCCTCCCCCTGCCTCCCCCTTCTTTCCTGCCCGAGTGGGAGGAGGCTGAGGGCGCCCAGGGCACAGGACTCAGCCACCGCAGGTCTGCTGCTGTGTGCTGGCACTGCACGCGCGGGTCCAGACCCCTGCTTGGGCGGCGAGGAGGACCGTGAGCAACCGGGACAGGGCGGGGACCGTGCGGATGCCAACTAAGGGCCAGGGTGAGGCCTGAGGGTGCGGCAGAGGCACAGCGGGCAGCCCCGGGGGGGTGGCGAACCCCAGGTCCACCCTGCCGCACCTGACCTCACAAGGCCTGAGGGCGGGAGGAGGCCAACCCGGCCTCCCTTATGATGAGACAAACCGAGCCTCCTCCTTTGTCCGTCTGTCCTGCTGGACCACGCAGGCGTCCTAAGGGGTGCTCCGCTGGGTGCCGGGGGCAGAGGCCGAGGAGTTTCTAAACCACGGCCGCAGTGCGGGGCCGCCGCTCTCTTCCTGATTCAGATGCTGGTCACAATTATCGTCCTTACGGTCCCTGTTTAATGGGAAAGGGAACCAGGGCTGGGGAGGCTAAATAATTTGCCCAATGGAAGGAAACCAGGCTCTGTTAGAATCCTAGAGTCACCGCGTTTACACATGGTGAGGCCACTGCCCGGGGCCACACGGCCAGCGAGGGGCCTGAGGCCACACCCGGGCGCCGCCTGCTCGGCACCCACCCCGGCGCCCCGGTCGGTTCCTAATGTGGGGAACAGAGGGCCACATTCATGCCCGGGCTTTCCGCGTTACAGACAGAGCCCGTGGGTCAAGCGGATTGTTAGCTTCTGGGACGCGGACTCCCTTTCCCTGAGAGTACCGTTAAAGAAAGCTGAGAACTTCATACTGAAATACGTATGCCCGTGGTTTCTGCTGTTTTCCAAGCTCCGAGGAAAGGGGGCAGCCCTGACACTGGCATCACTGAGTCGTCTGTGCTGCCTGGCGTTTGGAAAGGACGTGCAGACATTACAGAGGTGAGGCCGCTACAGAAGAGGACCCCCCCCACTCCCCGGTACTCCAGGATAATGGCATCTAAAGCTCACGGGACGCTACCCAGGGGCACCTGCGTTTCTCACAGTCTGGGTGGTCCCTGGGCATCGCACGCCTCCGTGACCAGCACGCTGGGAAGGTAGCTCTTACTCCGGAGTCCGGGCCGCCACCTCGGGAGCCACGAAGGTTTTCAGAGAAGGAGACGAAGTGGACGGCACCAGTGAGCACGAGCGCCAGGGGCCCTCGAGACCCCAAGCTGCCGGTGCCTAACTCATCTGCGGGCTGGAAGGGGGGGGTGACACCCGCAGCCTCCGCAGGGCCCCGGGAGTCAGCGGGCAGGGGAAACCAACCTCGGGCCAGAGGTCAGACTCCGCGAACGCGAACGGGGAGCGTCCTGGCCGCCAGGGAAGGCCAAGGTGACGGGGCCTCTGTGGAAGGAGCAGAGGGCACCCTGGCTGTGGCGTGGCAGGACCCTCCACCGGGGCAGAGGCTTGTGGGGGGAGTAGAGGGGGGGTTGGACTTACGTGGCCCCCGTCAGGGCGGTTCCACGGACTGCGGTTCCGTGAGTACATGCCTGTGGCGCGGGTCCAGGAAGCTGGGCTAGGAGACCCTGCACGTGGGGGGCGGGGCTGCCAGGCGTGGGGGGCGGGGCTGCCAGGCGTGGGGGGCGGGGCGGCCAGGCGTCGGGGGCGGAGGCCAGCCTCTCCTGGGCAGAGCTCTGCCTGCGGCTCCGCTGAACTCTGGTCGCCGCTGGGCCTGGACTCCCCTCTTCCGTCTTCATCTTCTCCATGTCGATGTCGGGTTTTAGCAAGATTCCTGCGAAGTCGGCTGAGCCGCAGCCCCTCCCCGCCCCACGCCTGACACGCGGGTCATCCCTCCTCCCCAGGGCGACATCTCACGCCCCGGCCTGCCTTCAGCTGCGACCCCGCCATGGTCTCACGCGTGTTCCCCGTAACCCGCATGCTGACCCCCAGCGTGGTCGTGTCGAGGCGGGGGCCCACTCGGGGCGCCTGGGTGGCTCGGTCAGTTAAGCATCTGATTCTTGGTTTCGGTTCAGGTCATGATCTCACAGTTCATATGTTCAAGCCCCACATCGGGCTCTGTGTTGACAGCCCAGAGCATGCTTGGGAATCTCTCTCTCTCCCTTTCTCTCTGCCCTCCCCCACTTGCATGTGTGCTCTCTCTCTTTCTCAAAATAAATAAACTTAAAAAAGATGGGGGGCTGTTGGGGGCGATGAAGTCAGGAGGCCCCAGAGAGCTCCCAGCCCCTCCCGCATGTGAGGAAACAGGAAGAGGCCCTCACTTGAGGTGGGAGCAATTCCTGTCAAGCCCCAGCCTGGGGGTATTGTCCCAGCAGCCTGAACAGACCAGCCACCCCCTGGCCCCCGACGGTCCCTCTTAGTAACTCTCCACCGCGCCCCAGCTGCTCCTGGGCCTTACGCCCAGCCCCGCTGTCCCCGCCGTGTCGGAGTCAAGCCCGATCTCTGTCCCCGCCCCGGCCCCGCCGGTGGTCCCTCTCGAATAAGGTGTTCCTTACCGTCTGTAACAGGTGTCACGAGTCATTCTGTCTTTAACGAGGACAAGGGCAGGAACTGAGGATGGAAGGCAGCTGTGATCACGCGCTCTGGCCCCAGGACCCGCGACGTTCTTGACGTTGGGGAGAACTCTATCTGCGAATCCTGACTAGTATGAGGTAAAGGTGAGACTATTTGAAAGCATTAATTCGTTAAAAATAGCAAACCCATTACCCGTTATCATGGTTTTAAGAAAAATAACTGTGTTCACCAGGATAGCTTCGCGGGCAAATCATTGTGCACCTCTGCCATCTCGCCGCTGTGGGCACGCAGAGATGCCCGCCCCGCGCCTGCGCTCCCGGGGCCTGGAATCGCCGGCGGCCGGAAAACCGCGAGGGGCTGCGTGCAGATGCACACGCCGGCCAGGCCTCTCAGGAATGGAGCCGTGGCCCAGCGGGCCAGGACCTGTCGGACGTCCTGGACGGGACGTCAGAGGGCTGTCAGCAATCCGGGCCTGGGCTGCAGGTGAAATTCCGGAAGGTTTAGGGCACAGATGGGACGTAAAGCCAAGGGACAGGAGCACCTGGGCGGCTCAGTCAGTTAATCTCCGACTCTCGGTCTTGGCTCCGGTCATGATCTCATGGTTTGTGGGTTCGAGTCCCACATCCGGCTCTGTGCTGACAGTGCGGAGCCTGCTTGGGATTCTCTCTCTGCCCCATTCATGTTTGCTCTCTTTCTCTCAAAATAAATAAACTTTAGAAAAAATAAAAAAAGGAGAGAGGCCAGCAGAGAAGACTGAAGGAAGGCAGGAGGGCCCCGGGCAGGGGCGGCGGGTGCACCAGAGCGGTGCTGGGGGAGGCGGAGGGGGTGGATGGTTGGCCGAGAGACCAGAGGAGGAGGAAGCCTGGCGCGGCGTGCAGACGAAATTCCTTCGAGGTTTTCCCCTAAAGATGAAATGGCAGCCGCTGAGGGCGTGCCATCAAAGGACGTTATGATGACCGGAGCTGTCACCGCAGGCTGGACCCGCTGCATGGGGAGAGCAGGCTGAGGCGGGGCACGGGGGGGCGTGCCCACGGGCTGGAGGGGGCAGGAGGGGGCGTGCCCGCGGACAGGAGGGGGAGTGCCCCCGGGCTGGAGGGGCGTGCCCGCGGACAGGAGGGGGAGTGCCCGCGGGCCGGAGGTTATTTGGTGGTAAGCAGACATGGACGTTCCCTTTGGATGCCTTCGGTTATTCCTTTTCCCAAAACTAGAGGCAGCATGGCCCCGGGGAAGTGGCTAGATGGCCAGGTGGTGGGACCTGGAAGGTGTGACTGCATTTAGCGAGAGCCCCACCAGCCACTGTGTTGGGACCCACTGCCCTTGGGCTCGGCCCCTAGCTGTGTGCACGCACGTCTCTTACAGGGTCACCCAGATCCGCCAACCCCGTCCTCCCCAAACGCTGGGCTCCCAGCGCCCAGTCATACTTGCCGCACTACGTAACAGACGGTAAAGACTCTACATGTGATTCAGGTGAGGGATACAGGTGTGTAGGGTGCGGGGTACAGGGTGCAGGGTGTAGGGTGAGGGATGTAGGGTGCGGGGTACAGGGTGCAGGGTGTAGCTGGTGGTGGGGCTGGCCCTGGATTACCTTGGCGGTAGAGGGGGGGGAGACCCAAAGTGATCACAGGTGTCCTCGTGCAGGGAGGGGGCAGGGCAGGGTGTGAGGACGGGTGTAAGGACACATGCCGCTGGCCCCGAGACGGACGCAGGACTCATGCCAGGGGATTCGAGCAGCCTCTGAAGCTGGAAAAGGCAAAGAGCAAATTCTCCCCTGGACCTTCCGGAAGGAACAGAGCCTCACGGGGCCTTGATTTTAGGACCGCTGACCTAGAACCTATAAGCAAGTTAACCTGTGTTGTTTCAAGCCCCTAAATTCATGGCTGGGCTGGGCTGGGCTGGACTGGGCTGGGCCGGACTGGGCTGCACTGGGTTGTTCCGGCTGCACTGGGCTGGGCTGGGCTGGGCTTGGCGGCCTTCCCTGAGCCTGGCACTCAGTGCTCCCTCCTCCACATGGCCAGGGCATGGGGACAATGCTGGGCGGGAGAGGACGGGGCAGGGCGTTCCCAAACCTCCCGCAGGTTACTGTGGCCGCCGCCCAGCTTGCTCTGGCTGGCCGGACGAGCACGCGCCCACGGGGAGGCCTGGGAAGGGTTGAGGAGCGGGGCACCTGTCTGCCCAGCTCCTGGGAGAGGCACCTGCCCTGGGCAGGGGTCCGGCGGAGACTTACTGCGTCCAGGCCCAGAATACCAGTAGCGGCAGCCGATGGGAAGGCTGGAAGGACCGCTGGTCCTAAGCGCAGACTGCAGCCACGGCCTCCGGCTTGCGGCAAGGAAGGAGGGGCAGAGACAGTAAAGACAGGTCCGCGCCGTGCTTCACGGGCGAAGAGGAAGAGTCTTTAAGGCAGGAACATCACACGGCGAAAAGCCGGGCCGCGAGGGCCCATCGTGAACACGTACGTACCAAACAGCACTTGGAAAAATGCATAAAGCAAAGCCTGACAGAGATAAACGTAAGTGGGCAATTGTGGCTGGAGGTTTCTTATTTTCTTATTGAAAAAGAAAAAACTGTCAGGAGGCAGAAGATTTAAATACACATTTCTAAGCTTCGGCTATTATATTTTTATAGAACTCAGTACCCAAGAGATGACAACTTTCAAAAAACAGACACGCGGAATGTTTATGAAATTTGATCATGCATCAGGCAGAGTGTATTTAGCAATGAAGGGAAACACGGTGAACCCCAAAGTAGCAAAGCAGCCACGCCTCTCAGACACACGACGGGGATTTTCAAAGTAAATACTTACAGGACAGATTTGAGAAATACCACATTTTGGGGAAAAATAATATTACTAAATAACACTTGGGTTTAAAGGTAAATTCTAATGGGGTTAAGAAATATTTAGGGGCCCCCTGGGCGGCTCAGTTGGTTGAGCGGCCGACTTCAGCTCAGGTCATGATCTCATGGTTCCTGGCTTCTGTGCTGACAGCTCAGAGCTGGAGCCCGCTTCGGATTCTGTCTCCACTCTCTCTGTCCCTCCCCCGCTCACGCTCTGTCTGTCTGTCTCTCTCTCTCTAAAATAAATACTTTTAGAAATCTTTTAAAAAAGAAATATCTAGAACTGAGTGAAAATGAAAACAAATGTCAACATTTGTGGGACAGTTAAAGCAGTTCCTAGAGGAAATTTCATAATTTCAAATTACAGGAAACAAGAAAACCACAAAAAACCCCGAGACATTCAGTACCAACATTGAGAAAAAAAGAAATCGAATAACTCTACATAACGAGAGAGAAAGACATCATAACTAAAAGAACAGAAACGAAACAGGTCACTGAAGAGGACCGACAACAGCAGAAACCCCTCCTTCTTGGAAAGATTAACCATGTAGACAGACCCCGAGCAAGACTGAAACCCAGAAAATAAGCAAGGAGATGCAAATAAAATATACGATGACCCCCAAAGCTACAGACATTAAGAGATATGCCCAAATAAGAAAAATGTATTTTCAAAAAGTTCTATATTTGTTATGAAATGCAGGTGAAAAGCATGTATTTTTTGAAAACAGAAAGGCCGGCATTGCGACAAGAAGTGAGAGACTGGAGTGTCTGCGTGGGGAAGGGCAGGGCGCGGGACGCTCGCTGCTCCCGGGCAGGTCAGTAGGCCCAGACGAGAGCCGGGCGCGGGGCGCGGGGTGGGGTGAGGGGTGTGGGGTGCACTGTGTAGAGTGCAGGGCGCAGGGCGTAGGGTGTGGGGTGCAGGATGCAGGGCGTAGGGGGCAGGGTGCAGGGTGCCAGGCACGGGGCACAGGGTGTGGGGTGCAGGGCACAGGGTGCGGGGTGTACGGTGTGGGGTTTGGGGTGTGGGATTTGGGTGTGGGGCGCAGGGTGTGGGGTGTAGGGTGCAGGATGCAGGGCGTAGGGTGCAGGGTGCGGGGTACAGGGTGCAGGATGCAGGGCGTAGGGTGCAGGGTGCAGGATGCAGGGCGTAGGGTGCAGGGTGCAGGGTACAGGGTGCAGGGTTTAGGGTGCGGGGTGCAGGGTGCGGGGTGCAGGGTGTAGGGTGCGGGGTGTGGGGTGCAGGATGCAGGGCGTAGGGTGCAGGGTGCAGGGTACAGGGTGCAGGGTTTAGGGTGCGGGGTGCAGGGTGCAGGGTGTAGGGTGAGGGATGTAGGGTGTGGGGTACAGGGCGTAGGGTGCGGGGTGCAGGGTACAGGGTACAGGGTGCAGGGTGTAGGGTGCAGGGTGCAGGGTGCGGGGTGTAGGGTGCGGGGTGCAGGGTACAGGGTGCAGGGTGTAGGGTGTGGGGTGCAGGATGCAGGGCGTAGGGTGTAGGGTGCAGGGTGCGTGGCGCCGAGCACGGGGCGCAGGGTGCGGGGAGGCGGCGGGCACCCCAGGGTAGCCCCGGGGAGTCTGCGTGCCTGTTACTGTCACACGCAGACTCCAGGAGACCCGGCAGCAGCAGCAGCAAAGGAGGGACAGTTCGCGCTGCTCCACAGGTCAGCCCGCGGGGAGAGACGACAATCTGAAACGTGTGAACCAGCGACCGAGCTTCCGAAGACACGCAGCGACACCGTCAGAGCTAAAGGGAGACAGGGCGGTGAGCGTGGCCGCGTCGAAGTGGCCACGGAGCAGCCAGGGGACCACGAGGACTCGGAAAACCGAACCACACGACCAACCGCCTTACTTAAATGACAGCCACTTTGGGGGGCGCCTGGGGGGCTCACGGGGTCAGGCATCCGACTCTTGGTTTCGGCTCAGGTTATGAGGTCACGGTTTGAGTTCAACCCTGAGTCGGCTCTGTGCTGGCAGCGTGGAACCTGCTTCAGATTGTCTCTCCTCTCTCTGCCCCTCCCCTGCTCGCTCTCTCTGTCTCTCTCTCAAAATAAATAAACTTAAAAACGAAGTGACAAGCGCTTTGGGAAAAGTATGGCATGTACCATAAATGAAACACACGTCTCTCCTTTCCTCAGCCCGAGGGGGTTTCCCCGGGAGATAAAAGCAGGTGCACCAAGGGGCTTGTGCACACTTACTCGTGCTGGCTCATGTCCCGGCGCTGCCAGCGTGGGGGGCCCAGCGTCCGCGAGCTGTGGGGTGTGCGCGTGTGAGTTATTCACGCGGTGCGATGGGGTGCAGAACGAGCTTCTGATATCCACAGGCTGTGCACACACCTCACAGACATGAGCGAGAGAAGCCAGACCCCAAAGCCAAAGCCTGGCCAACGCCATCTGTGGGACGTTCTAGAACAGGCAAAGCAAATCTATGTGGAGAACCAAATGGCTGCAGAGTTTGCCTCTACGAGTGGGGGAGGGGGGGGCGGGGCCGGACAGGGACGGGTGTGGGGGGCAGTGTCTGACATACTCCTGCAATCACCAGAGGATGGAAACGGAGGTGCTGGTGTGCTGGGCCTCCAACTTCCTCAACCTGGCTGTCTACGCGGACAGCGTCCATGACCCCAGCGTTGTGCACTCTGGGTTCGCGCTGCGTGGACCTAAAATCCCCGGGGTGGACCAAGCAGGCTCGGGAATGTCCCGGGAAAGACCGCGGGTTATCTTAACACACGGGAACGGAACGCGGCTGACACATGCCACCTGACTCTGCTGGCTTTGCTTTCTGTAGATTTTTGAAGTCGCACCAGGTAAATGCTGAGAAGGTTACAAGGCGCTGTCATCGTCTTCCGTGTCGGGGTCAACGAGCAATCCCGAGACCCACAGCACTGAGGTGCAATAACCGAGGACGCTAACTCTGGTTAATTTGTGAAATCTCTGGGCCGCGCCGGGGCTGCAGGCATAAAACGCTAGCGGGAAACCCAAGCGTCTCCGTCAGCTCCGGCTGCTCTGACAGCTCATCACGGACCAGGAGGCTGGAGTCCAAGGGCACGGTACGGTGGACTCGTGTCTGGCGGGACCATTCCGTCTCCCGCTGGTGCCCTCGCCTGGGGAAGGGAGAGAGGGAGGTGTCGGGAAGGTCAGTGGAAAGTCGTGACCACTGCCGGCTGACCCTTGAGCTGGGCACTCGGAGGCTCCCAGCCCCCACCCTTGCCCTTGGACGTGGGTTCGTTTCCCTCCTGCCCCAGGGTCACAGCCCGAGGCACCGATGCGGTGGCAGCAGCACCTGGACAGTAAGCATACGTGACCCAACCCACTGAAGGCCTCTCTCTATAGGAACTTTTAAGACCTGGGGGTGGGGGTGGGGGCGCGGGGAGCAGGATGGCCTGCCTGTCCTCCGGCTCCCCCTGCCCTCCGCGCACGGGCAGCAGACCTGGATGGCACCTGGGAGGGTCCGGAGGGAGGCTGGTCCCTCGACTCTTCGGATAAGGGTCCTACTCCCATCACGGAGGCTCTGCCCCGATCGCCTCCGAATGCCATCGCGTCGGGGGTCAAGGCTGCACGCAGACGCGCTGTCCGCAGCACGAAGGTGTCCCACGACACGTGGCAGAACTGCCACACGGAACAGCACGGACGGGATAAAGGCAGTTTTTGCCTCGCAAAACATTTAAATTTAACAGAATTTCAGTGTGCTATGAGGCACGCTGGCAGACACTCGGGGACCCTTACGGGGGCCTCCCCCCTCCCCACCGCCTCCATGGGCTCCGGAAGGCAGGAGACACAGCTCAGCCAGCGTTCATGACTCGGGTTCCTCACCAAGAACGTCCCCTCCGGCCGCCGGCCTTGCCAGATGCCCCAGAGCAAGGAAGGTGCCACTCGCAACCTCAGCCCTGCCTCTCCTCCGAAGGTGCCCAGGACGCGTCCCGCTGAGCCCTGCTCGAGCCACGTCGGGCCTCGTTTCCTCCCTGGCTCACTGTGGCCGAGCAGCTGGCCCACGCCAGGCACTGCGGGGACGCACACGAAGCCGCTCTCGCTGACCTGACAGCCTGTGAACAGGGGACGTGGCTCTGTCAGCTGGCAGGGACCGGCCAGGGGCTCTTGTTCTGAGCTGACAGCACGTCTAGGAGCCTCCGCTCTGACGCCGGAGGAGTGAGCCCCTGAGTAAGGCTGTGTCCCAGCCACGTCACCTCACCTACCGGCAGGAAGTCAGCCTCCAGGACTCAGGTGCCTGATGTAAACGGGACCGAGGGTGCTCGGTGCAGGGTGCCTCCCCGGGACTGAGGGTGCTCGGTGCAGGGTGTCTCCCCCGGGACCGAGGGTGCTCGGTGCAGGGTGTCTCCCCCGGGACCGAGGGTGCTCGGTGTGGGGTGCCTCCCCCGGGACCGAGGGTGCTCGGTGCAGGGTGCCTCCCCCGGGACTGAGGGTGCTCGGTGCAGGGTGGTTCCCATGGGGACGGGGACTGTGATGGGACCGAGGGTGTAGGGTGCAGGGTGCTTCCCACGGGACAGTGACAGACGGAGGTGCTCAGTGCAGGGTGGTTCCCACGGGGACGAGAGAAGCTGTAGGTGACTCAGCACGGCCCCCAGCACAGGGCAGCGGTCGTTGGCTGCGGGGAGACCCCAGGCTCTGAGGAGAGAGGAAGGGGACAGAGGCATGGCCCCCGGCCTGCAGGGAGGACACGTGAGGGCAGGGCCGGGGACGGTCTTCCTTCCACAGAGGAGACGCACGCTGTCCCGCCGTCCTGCCCACACTTGGCCCCTTGGCCATGGCCCTTCGCAGGAACGCAGCCTGTGCACAGAGAGGTGCGTCTCTGCCCAAACACGAAGCACGGCGCTGAGCCACAGTCGATGGTATTCGAGCTCCCGCGGAGGTCACGCTGGGGAGCCCGTGTCCCAGCTACGGGCACAGCTGGCTCCACCTCGGACACCCGCAGCAGGTGAGTCCAGGCTGCTGTGGCCAGACCCTCTCGTTTCTCGAGATTCCAGAATTCTTTTCTTTATTAAGGTTGTTTATTATTTTTAAAGAATCTTTTACTTATTTTTGAGAGACAGGGAGGGAGGGGACAAGAGGGGAGGGGCACAGAGAGGGGGAGGACAGAGGCTCTAAAGCAGGTTCTGAGCTGGCAGCACAGAGCCCGACGCGGGACCCGAACTCACGAACCGTGAGATCATGACCTGAGCCGAAGTCGGATGCGCAACTGGCCGAGCCCCCCGGGCGCCCTGAGGTTCCAGAATTTCCGGCTACGTGCACTCCCCCAGTTCAGTGCCCACCCGCCCTCGCTGAGGACAGTGCGTGAGTCACACGGGGCACCCCTGCTCTGCCCTGGCGGCCTTCAGCCGCGCCCACGGCCTGTGCCGGGCGGCCTGCAAGCCCCTGGGCAGGAAAAGTGCGTGGTTCCCGGGTCAGAGAGCCTCTTGTACACAAACACGCCTGCCGCCGTGTTCCTCAAGGGAAGTCCCTGGCCAGAGGGAGCACGCACGTGCGTGTGGGGCCCGCTCACGGGGTCTGACACTTCCCTCTCCGCACACGGCAAGTGCGTCGTCACACAGACGCGGGGTGTGGGGGGAGCCCCGAGGAGGCCAAGTCCTAGCATAGGTCACACACGAGTCAGGCCACACGTGTCGCACTTTAACTACTGTGAACAGAGAAGTCTCCAGGACAGAAACGACGCACGCCGACGCGGACAGCACTGAGACGAGAACGGGCATCCCTTCGGTCCATAAACATAAGTTACTTTATTAAACCTCCGTGCCGTCGCAGCCCGCCAGCTAGGCCTGTTCCGCAAGAAGCGCGGGGCCGCAGGGTCGCGAGTTAGTCGTCTTCGCGGGGACGCGGTCGCTGGGTACCTTTGAGACCTCGCTCGCTTCTTACAAGGAGACAAGCGGGTCGCGGACCTTGACCTGAGCATGAAGCCGAAGCAGCGTGACGCAGACGCTGCCGCAGGCGCCGCGGTCGTCCAACGCCAGTCGGACGTTTCCCCGACCAATAAATACACGTCGTCTGCAACGACGCCACAGGTTTTCCAAGAAAACGACAAAGCTAACTTCAGTTGCCCACTCCAGGCTGGACTCAGACGTCCATGCGAGTGTCCCTCGCTGCTCACGGCAGGCGGTCCCCTGAGGCCTCGCGCGAGCCGGGATGGCCCCTCCGCAGCACTTTGCTGTCACGCAAGGCCTACTTGGTTCCTGTCCTCGCGGACTAGAGGAAGTCGGGGGGGGGGGGGACCCGGACCTCCCCGCACGTGTGCTGGGCAGGGGAAGGCGACGTGCCTGCCCCCAGCTCGCAGGGCAGAGTGGCCACCGCCCTGGCGCTGAACGCCCCCGGAACGGCAGCCCCGGAACGAGGGTCGGGCTGGGAGCCCACTGGCGACGAGGTCCGTCTTAACGGCCCTAAATCCCAGACACTTGTGATCGCCTGAGCACCTACCTTGTCTCACCACGTGAGCGGAGAGCCTGAGAACCCACTTCCGCTTTTACTGGCGGTCCCCTGACTGCGCGACCCCAGAGGCTCTACTCACGCACGCCCCCCCCCAGGCTGGCTCAGCTCCCCGGGGCAGGGGGGGGGGGCCCAAATAGGACACCTTCAGTCTGAGGACAGTGCCCTGCAGCTACGGTCACCACCACTGGACAGGACACACAAATTGCTGACCGCGTGACTGGAAAGACTGGAGGCTGACGGCCCCAGCAAGGGGCTGGGGGCAGGGCAGGGAGGCGGCTCCAGCACGTGTGGTGGGGCGGGGAGGGGGGCCTGGCCCAGGGGACAGTGCGGATACCAAGTCACGCCCGGCAGTGGCAGCGCCCCCGCCTCCCGGACAGGTGGTTCACAGGCCCACACGGTTGGGGGCGGGGGAGCCACACAGCAGGCTGCTGGGTCGCGGTGGCACGAACGTGCCCCAGAGGCTGCGCACACGCTTCGCGGCCCCTCGGAAACCGACACGAGCGGCACAGTCAGCATCACTTGGACAGAGCGCCGGACGCGGCGCGCTCCGTGCATCCTGCCGCCGGAGTCTGCGCCGAGGGCCCCGCGGAGCCCGCGGGCAGCAGCGCGGACCCGAGGGCCCCGGGCTCCGAGCGGCTACTGCGCCTTCTTCTGCGGCACCTGGCCGTTGGCCCCCGCGGGCCGCCCGCCCCCGGGCTCCGGCCGCGCGAAGTTCCAGTCCTCCGGGCTCAGGAGCTGCTGCGTCTTCTTGTGGGTCCAGTAGGGGTTGAGGACGAGCGTGAGCAGGCCCAGCCCCACGAGGAAGAGCGCCAGGTGCGGCCAGTGCAGGCTGCCGAGCAGGCCGTCCCAGTGCCAGAAGCACACCCACCACATGTGGTAGGTGAGCACCATGCGGCAGTGGAACGCGTGGATCATCAGCCACTGGTTCAGCTTCCAGAGCAGGGAGTCGGACCAGCCGGCCTGCGGGCAGAGGGCGGGGGTCAGCGTGCGGCCGGCCGGGGACAGAGCACGGGGGCGTCGGCGCGCAGCTGCCCAAACGTCACACTGACCACGTCGTTACTGCCCTGGTGTGCCCGACCACACCCGGCCCCCCACCCCCCTCTCACTTCCTTCCCCCTCCCGGGGGCGGCGTCCCGGAGGAAGACCACCCTACGAGGGCGCGGGGCGCTCGGCCTGCCCATTCTGCTCCCAGGAGCGAAGTCCAGTCTTGTTTTCAGTCTCGCTTCAGTCTCCTCTTTACCCGAGTGCACACACGGCCGTCGTCAGGCCCTGGGGGTCGGGTCTCTGAGGACAGGGAGGCTGAGGAGGACACACACTTACCTCCTGCTCTGATCTGGCACACTTGTACCCCAGGAGCCGGACACACGGGCGCACATGGACTTCCCTTAAAATAACTCAGTTTACACTAAAACTAGTTTCCAAGACCTGTAGCCAAAACTGACAGAACCTGAAGATGGTCCATCAGCTCCTGGACCTGAAGGCGGGACCTGGCCAGCCCCAGGCCACTCTGGTGCCAGGACGGCGGGCACCAGGCAGGTGACACAGGACAGTGAGCACCAGGCCAGGTGACACAGGACAGCCAGCACCAGGCAGGTGACACAGGACAGTGAGCACCAGGCCAGGTGACACAGGACAGCGAGCGCCAGGCCAGGTGACACAGGACAGCCAGCACCAGGCAGGTGACACAGGACAGCCAGCACCCCCACATCCCAGCATCGCTCAGACACCACACGCCAGCCTCTCCGACCTCGTCCGTGTCGAATCCAAGCTGCACAACCTCCCTCAGGAGCTCGGGGCCCCAGGCGGGCCCTCCCAGGTGGGGACACGGTCGCGCTTCTGCACAAGGAAACTCAGCAGTTTGAGGCAGAGAGGCCCTGAGGAGGGCAGCAGAAATGACCTCAGGAAAGGACACGGGCGTTACCTGAGTCACATTTGGTGAACCCTGAAGAGGAAGCAGCAGCAAACCAAATCCCAAGAGTGAGTCTGTTTTTAAAAAACGGGAAAGGAATCCCAACTCTGATGCCCTAGAAGTGTCATCGCGGCCCGGACAGAAGAAGAGGAGAACCCGTGGAAACGATGACTTAGGGAAGATAAACCGAGAACACCCAGGAACTGGCGCGCCGTCCGAAATACTGTGGGCTTGCCCAAAAAGAACTCACGAAACATCTGAGTGGCCGCCTACCTTTAGGTGACACGCCCACGCACGCTTTCTAGCACGCTGAGAGAAAGGTGTAAGCAGCACCTGGGGGAACATTCTATTTATTCCAGCAGAGTTTACACATTCAACACTCCGGCCACGTTAATCTAAAGGAAAGCACTAATAAGACGAGGAGGAGAGAAAAGAAGGGGACAGACTGGGAGCCCCATGGAGGCTAACAGACGCCCTCTCCAGGCGCGCGGGTTCCGGAAGCCGGTGCCTCGGGCCTCCCACAGACAGCGTCCCTACTGCAGTCTCCAGGGACGGAAGTCGCCCCGCTCGAGCAGCACGTGCCATCTTCAGACCTCGTAGGCAGCTCTTGGCAAACTCGCCAAGCACTCGGTCTGCCCGACCCTAAGGAAGTAAAACTACAAGCCTGTGTTTGGTGCCACTCGAAGTGGATCACAGCCACCTGTTCCCGTGGGCTCTGCTCCGCTGGAGCAGGATAAACACACGGGAGGGAGGGCCACGAGGCACAGATCCAAGAGTGTAGCATCTGGGGCCTGAGGCACGGACGGGGGAGGAGCTGTGACCAGGAAGACCCCTGTCATCCATCTGACAGCTGAGTGACAGGAGGATAAAACAAATGTGCCTACTAACTTTACTGTAAAATCAGAGGGTGAGGCTGCAGGTCTTGGAGGCTCCTGGCTGTCTGAAGGAGAAGCCACATCTGCAGCTGGCCCTGTCAGCAGGAACCCTGTGCCCTGGCACCCTGCCGTGCCCCAGTCTCGGTGAGAAATAGCGTGGCCACTGCCAAGTGGCCTCAGTCACCAGGTCCAGACAATGGTTGGCTTTGGCACAAGCACACTATTGATGTGCCCTCCTCGGGCTCACACCCACAGCACCAGTAGGGCCTGGACACATGCACGTTGTGCAGACACCCGGTCTCAGCTGCACTGGGCTCTGCTCCAGTCCTCCGGGGGCCCCTCGGAAAAAAAAAAGTTGGGGTGCTAGACACGAGCACCGGCTCCTTCTTGTTCTGGGGTCTCTTCCCGACTGTGTGGTGCAAGAGGGCGTCCTGGCCACGCGAGTGTGGCTCTCCTGCGCGCAGGGGCCGCTCGGTCAGCTTCTCACGGAGGGACCATGTGCATGGACGGTCGCCGAATCGGCGTTTGCGTGTGAGCCCAGGCTCCCACCCACCGTCTCGCTGGCGGCCGTCCTGCATCGTGACCGTCTTCTCGGGCGTTTGTTTCTGAAGGTCGTTTAGGTCCTGGCACTGTTGTTCATGTTCGTTTCCTGTTCGTTTTTAAAAGCGTGTCCTTAAAAGATGTGTGTCTTCCGGATACAGTCTCGATCCCGCTCTGGTATCAGGACGTTCACGTGAAGCTCTTAGGGGGTCGTATTCGTAGCAGAGCTTCCGGCCAGCTTTCGTGACGTGCCGTTCACCGGCCGTTTTCTGTGAAACTCGAGATGCAGTGTTTTCGTTCATAAAGGTCTCCCGCAGTCGGCACCCGTGGTCGCCTCCCCGGCACTCCTGCGACGCCGTGGTCAGCTTTGGGAGAAAGTAGAGAGGTCGGAAAGACCCACCGCCTTCCGGGCCCCCGGGGCTCGATGGCGCACCCGCCGGACGTGACTGGGCGGCAGAAGCGTGCAGGCTGTTCCTACGGAGCCGGCCAAGTGCCCGGCAGCCTTTCCGTCCCCTGGGGCCGCCCTCCCACCAGGTGCCGCAGGATGCCGTGTGAGCCGGGGGGCAGGTGCTGCGCAGGGGGGCGGGGGGCAGGCTGGCAGGTGAACCAGGGCAGGGGCGCGGGCGCCACAGCAGCCAGGCAGTTAGACAGCTGGACAGGCACTCGCGGCGGGGAGCCAGGGTGGCGGGAGGTCCTCAGACAGGTGCGATCTGGGGGAAGGCCAGAGACCATCAATGGAGCAGAGGGGCTTTCACGACCAAAGGGAGGACTTCCACAGAGACAGAAAGACGTTTTAAAAAAAAAAAAAAAAAAAAAAAAAAGGACCAGACAGACATCAAGGAGCTGAGAACACAGTGAGCAATAGAAAACTTCACTAGAAAGTTCACCAGAGTGACTTACAGATTTAACGCCGTCCCTATCAAAATCGCAGCGGTGTTTTTTATAGAAACAGAAGAAACAATTCTAAATTCACAGGAAACCACAAAAGACCACAAAGGGTCACATCACTCTTGAGAAAGAAGAACAAAGATGAAGGCGGAGGCGTCACGCTTCCTGATTTCAAACTCCGTCGCAAAGCCAGTCGCGGCTGCATGGCCCTGCACGCGGTCCGACGGACCGGAACGCGGAGCCCAGAGAGAAACCCACCGCGTACGGCCAGTTCATCTCCGACAACGGGGCAGGGCGGAACCTTCGACAGGCGCTGCCGGGGACACCGGGCAGCCACGTGCAAAGGAACGAAACGGGACCGCGGTCCCACATCAGACACAGAAGTCAAGTCACAATGGATTCACGTCTTAAAAACAAGACCCAAAACTAAGACTCCGGAAGAAAACATGGTGAACAGAGCTCAGGACACTGGTTTTGGCAATGATTCCACGGATACGCACCAACGGAAATAAAAGCACTCCCTTGGGACTGCACGAAACGAAAGTCCTGCTTCACAGCAAAGGAAACGGTCGATGGGGCGAGAATCCGACTGCGAAGTGGGAGAGCCTATCTGCGAACCACGGAACCGATGACAGATTAGTCTCCAACATATATAGAGAACAACAACTCGATGGCAAAAACACAAAAACGTCAGATTCAAAAACTGGCCTACGTAAGGACCTGCGCCGTTCTCCGGAGAGGCCAACAGCCGTACGGAAAGATGCCACCGTCGCCCGTCATCGGGGAGGTGCAAACCGGAGCTGCACGAGGTGCTACCTCACACCCGTCAGGATGACAGTCGTCGAGGACGCGAAGACCAGTGTGGGCGAGCGTGTGGAGAACGGGAAGCCTCGCCGTGTTGGGGAGAGAAAACGGCGCAGCCGCCCGGGAAACGGCTCGGAGGTTTTCTTTCCTAAAACCCAACTGCTGGGTGACCCGGTAACCCCCCTTCTGAGTAGTCTCCCACAGTATCTGACGTCAGGCTCCCAGAGAGCTGTCGGCCCGTTCCCCGTGAGCCACAGCAGCTGAGAGGCCGCGCAGCGCAGCTCGGTGCCCACGGCAGGTGCACGGACACGCAAAGTGTGGGGTGCACGCAGAATGCAGAACCGTTCAGCCTGAAAAAAGGAGATTCTCTGACACGCATTGTGGATGAGCCTCGAGGAGAGGCTCGGGCGGCGAGCCAGTCACGGAGGGACAAACGCTGCACGGCTCCACGCATGCGAGTGACCTAAAATGGGCGGATTCGCAGACCGAGCGTGGAGGGCGGGGTGTCGGGGGCTGGAGGAGGGCGGCGGGGAGTCACTTATCCCCAGGCGTGGCGTCTCAGCCAAGCAACGGGGGACAAACTCAAAAGTTCCGTGACGACGCCCCGCTACCTAAACACTGGCCAAGAGGGTAGATCCCAAGCGTTAACGTAAGACGGAATAACTTTCAAAAGCCTGTGTGCATTCATGTATGTACTCACGGGCCTATTTACAAAAGCATTTGAAAGAAAGAAAAGCAAAAGTCATGTTTTCTGGGGCTAACAAAACACTATCCACTCAGATCCACCGACTCTTGTTTCCTTATGGAGCAGAAGCTTGTAACAGATTTGTTTAAAATTAGTCGGGGAGCCTGGGTGGCTCAGTTGGTTAAGCGGCCGACTTCGGCTCAGGTCGTGATCTCACAGTTCAGGAGTTCGAGCCCCGTGTCAGGCTCTGTGCTGACAGCTCGGAGCCTGGAGCCTGCTTTGGATTGTGTGTCTCCCTCTCTCTCTGCCCCTCCCCTGCTTGCACTCAGTCTCTCCCTCTCTCAAAAATAAGTACATGTTTAAAAAAATTAAAAATACAGTTAGTAACACGGAGGGACGCCTGGGTGGCTCAGTGGGTTAAGCGTCTGACTCCTGATTTCCGCTCAGGTCGTGATCTCACGGTTCCTTGGGCTCTGCGCTGACAGCGTGGAGCCTGCTTGGGATTCTCTCGCTGTCCCCTTTTCTCTGCCCCTCCTCCACTTGCACTCTCTCTCAAAATAAACATTAAAGAAATTAGTAACACGGAATTCAACAAAATGAGTGTTGTTACCATGCACTCCACGACCCAGTCTGGCGGTGACCGCGGAGTGTGGGCCGCGGTGGAGCCGCAGCACGGTCGCGACGTGGGAACGGGGCTCCGCTCGGCCCCCGGGGTGTGCCGACGAGGGCGGAGACGGCGGGCGAGCCCCCCCACCCCCCAGGAGACACTCACCTTCAGGAGCATCCAGGAGACGCAGGTGAAGGGAGTGCTCACTTCCAGGAGCAGCGTGACCATGGCCAGGTAGTGGCCCGCCCTGAGGTTCACCACCGAGCCCAGGAAGCCCAGGAAGGCGAAGAGGTGGTGGACGACCAGAAACACGTCGAATGTCCGGAATAGCGCGTTGGACGCGTGAACCGCCACGTTTTCAAAGAGAAAGAAGCCCGTGGCCGTCGCCACGTGGAACCAGCACCAGCTCTGCTGGCCGCGCGCCTTATCGGCCTGGAGCACGGGGTCGGCCAGCAAGGCCCACAGGCCCGCAGCCGAGCCCTGAGCGCCGAAGACGGCGCGGGTGGCCGCCAGGTTCCAGAAGACCTTCTCTCTGGCCACCAGGGAGCGGTAGGTGGCGTTCAGGGACGAAGACAGCTGGTGGCAGACGACGAAGACGCCCACGTAGAAGACAAAGCCGGCGACCACCAGCGTCGAGCGAATCTTCCAGGACGTGTAGTCCAGGTCGAAAATGCTCCCCGATGTCCCGCCGTCGCTCGCATGAGTCATTGTCCTAGGTGGGTAGTACTAGAGGCGTCCCGGGGCCAACGCAGGGCTCGGGGGCCCACGCCACGTCTCTGTCCCACAAGGCACGGTCCGTGCAGGTGCGGCTGGACTCGTCATGTATTCGTCTGACCTGAGGAAGGAACACAGGCTCACGTGGCGTGGACCGGACGGGAGCCCCCCGCCTCCCTCTGCATGGTGTGGACTGGATGGGTGGGGACCCCCCAGCTTCCTGCTCCTGCAGGACACGCACGGTACCAAGAGAGGGAGTTTTACAACCCCTCTGTCCGAGAGTTTGCAGACATACACGCATGTGCAGCAGGGAAACGCCACCGGCAGCACAGGAGGAGGAAAGGACAGGGCGCAGGAGCCGGGAGGTGTGGCTGGGACGGCAGCGGTGGCAGGGGTGACAGCACACCGGGACAGCACAGCGGTGGCTCAGGTAACTACACTGGGATACGCTTCACGAAAGCTTCTTGCACCGAGAGAGAGCCCTGCTGGGCTCTCCACAAGCTGCACACGGTACTGTGCACAGTACACGGCATGGTACACGGTACGCGGCACGGTACACAGTATGGCACACGGTACTGTGCACGGTATACGGTATGGTACACGGTACTGTGTGCGGTACACGGTATGGTACACGGTACTGCACACGGTACACGGCCCCGCCATGCCGCGTGCGGGCTTCACACCGTCTGCCCTCGCTCTCCGCACACAGAAATCCCTGCCAGCACACCAGAAGCAGGGCGGCCGTGTGGACGGGCTACAGCGATGTCCGGCACACGGCAGGTGTGCACAGGACCCAGCACGAGGGTTACCGTCACCTGTCGCCGTCAGGGACCTTACAAACCACAGGAAAACCCAAGTCCCCGGTTCTGGTCGGCTAACCTGCCTATGGCAGGAAGCCCATCGCGTTCTCGCATCTGAAGCCAGCGCAGGGACTGGGTGGGAGGGGGGCGAGGGCGCCCGGGCGTGCCCGCCCCGGACACCGGGAAGGCCACCGGCATGACCCCACGCCCGGGCGGCTCCCGACAGCCTCTATGCCGAGTGCCTGCCGGAGGAACCCACCTCCCACCCTGGGCTGCCTCATCTTCACAGACTTCTCCGCTCTCAAGTGCAAGGTGGGAATTCTAACTCCAACTGTGAAAAACATCCCCTACGCTAAGTATGTAAGAGCATAAACTCAGGGCTTAACCCGAGGACCGTGGGCATCGCTTATACCTGCCCTGGTTCCAGACTCTTCTCCTATGCCAGCAGCTGCCTACCACAGAGGAGGTATCACAAACACACTTACCTGTTCAAACACTAAGCACAACGAAACTAACCCAACACTCTTTCTCTGTCACAATGCAACACAAAAGTTCATTCTTCCAGAATGAACTGCCCACAAATTAAAAAAAAAAAAAAATCTTCTTTTCACGCCCAACCCGTTTCCTATTCCTGACCTTGGAGCTCATGCTTAAATGAACTTCAGGTTTGAGTTCTGATCCATCGAAGGACTTTCCCGCCTCCACGTTAGAAGGCGGCCGTCGTATGTTTTATACTAGTTAGCGCGACAGAGCGCTCTGTAGTGGCCGCCAGAGGAAGGTCATCAGAATCCGTGCTCCTGCCCTCCACACGTGTCCCTGGAGGGGCCGAGCTCGTGCTCTCAGGACGGGGTCTGGTGGTGGCGCCTGACGGCCCCCTGCACGGGCAGCTGTTTGAAGACAGTCTCCCTCCCCTCTGGGCTCCTGCAGGCGCTGGGGCCTCTGAGTCCTCGCCCCACCCCACCCCCGGCCCCGCCTGCCAGCCCCGCCCCTCTCAGATCTGGGCATCGCCGTTTTCCCCGAAGCCCCCCCCAAAGACCCCTCGGACAGGCTCCTAACACAGCCTCCGGCTTCCCCTCTGCTGTGTCCGGAAGCTCGCTGTCTCTGGAACCCTAGCCTCCGCGAACAGGCAGCTCTCTGTGGGCAGGGCCAGGCCCGCCTGCCCGCCACTGTGTCCCACCGCCTGATACGGCTCCCCGGCACAGGGACGCACTCAGGAAGCACTTGCGAACATACGCTCCAGCGGTCGAATTCACGTAGGTTTGGACACGTTGACTGTGAAACTGCAAAGGCCGGATTCTCGCGTCCTCAGAACAGGAAGACGGGATCTCCGAAGCGTTCTCCATTAGCCTCGCAGGGCGGGACCCCAGAATGCAGGAGGGAACCCCAGGATCAGGTGCTAGCAGAGGGGCCCCCCAGTGTCCACAGCTCTGCAGCGGGGGCAGGGGCTCACCGGCCGGCACTTCCTCAGGGCGTGGAGGGCTCCCCCGCCCAGGTCTGGGGAGCGAGGAGCAGGACTGCGCAGGCACCGCAGCGCGCTCGGCTGTCCGTCCCCGGGGACGTCAGCACGGCTGGCTTGGCCACCAGCCCAGAGCCACAGGCATTAAAGCAGCTGTCCATCTGGGACTATTCGGCGAAAAGAGGCAAAACAGCTATTCTGCCCAAAGAGCCGCCCAAACGGTCACCGAGACCAGTCAGGACGCAGAAAGTGCATGTAACCCAAACCACGAAGGCCCCTTTCCTAACTCCGGAGCGCTCGGGGTCGATAACGTCCCTTAATCAGAGGCAAAGATCACAGCAGTACGGAAGTGTCTGTGTTGCTATTTCTCAGGCAAACCAAGCTCTACAGCAGGCTGGCTCTTTGTGGGTGTGAGTCGGCTCAGGGAGGACGCGAGTGTCACACAGGGAGACACACATGCGCACACTTCCCACCCGGAGCTCTGAGTCTGCCCGTCCCCGGTGCTCATGCCCGGGATCGACGCGGAAGGCGCCGGGGTGGGGTGGGGGCGCGGTTCGTGCCGGGAGCACTCTGTACCGACGCGGAAGGCGCCGAGGGGGCTGCTGGCTGCTCGCGGACACGTCCTCTGTTCCTGTTGTTCGCACACCCCAAACACGCGTGCAAGTGCACACAGATACAGTTTAACAAAGGTGAGAGGCTGGCAAGAGCGCTGGCCCCTGGGCGCCCCTGCGCAGATGCACGCTCGGACAGCTGAAAACCCTTCCCGGCGGGGCCGCCGCCCCTCCCAGGCCGGCCCGCTGTCAGGGAGCGCAACGCGGAACTGACCCATCACAGCCCTCTTCCCCGCCCGGTCCCCTGGACTCAGGAGCCACCCCGCCACCGCCCCTCCACCTGGAGGCAATACTGCTCTGCCTCGACCGTCCCAGCGCCCCTCGTGCCGAAGCCCAGCAAACCGTTCAAAGTAGCCAGTCCTAACGTTCACCCTGCGCTGCTTGCCTTCCCGTGGAAACCCCAACAAAGGCTGTGGCGTAACCTCCCCCTGCCTGCCCGCCTGGACTTCCCCATGTGGCTCGCACGGGGCCGGTGGCGCGCCTTCCGTCCCCAGAACCCGGCAGGATGATGACCTCGGTTTTCCCGGGCCCCTGCTCTGTGCCCTCTGGTGTCCACACCTACCTCGTAAAAGCACACAGAACTATCCGGCTCTGCAGCGAGTCACCTCGTAACCCCACAAGGGAGGGGGACGCCGAAGTTCACGGGTGCAGATGAACGTCCACAGAGATTTCCAAGGTCGGGTAGGAAGGAAGCCTCGCCGTCGAGCGCGTGATGGGAACCGTCGCAAGGCTGGCCCTGCACAAACTGCAAACTCTGCTAGCTACGGCCTCCTCCGAAAGCTTCTTGCTTTGCTACCAGTGGGTCACGAGGTCCGGGTCACAGTTCCCTTTTTGCCACGACTGCGTTAATCTGCTCTCGGCCCAGGCTCCTAAGTTCTGCGGCTCCTCTGCTTGAAATGGGAGGTTCCCCCCGCCCATAAGCCTCAGGCTCGGCCCGCGGGTGAGCCGGGACAGGGGCTGGTTCAGCAAGGCTTGGCTCAGGATTGAGCGACCCCAGGCTGCTATGGCCAAAGCAATAAGAACGGTGGATTCCGACCTTGGTGCCCCGGTTTCTGAATGTGAGAATAAAAAATCTATGTACATACAGGAGAGGACGGTATTGGTTTCTAACAGGAGAACCTACGATGTGCCCGGCACGTTCAACTGGTCATCTGCAGGGGAGCCCAGGCTGGTCACGGACTCGGACCGCACTGCGCTCTGAGGGGAGCCCAGGCTGGTCACGGACTCGGACTGCACCAGATCTGAGGGGAGCCCAGGCTGGTCACGGACTCGACCGCACAGCCCATCTGAGGGGAGCCCAGGCTGGTCACGGACCTCGGACCGCACTGCCTCTGAGGGGAGCCCAGGTAGGTCACACGACTCGACCGCACCAGATCTGAGGGAGCCCAGCTGGTCACGGACTCGACCGCACAGATGAGGAGGCCATCACCGACTCTGACGAGGAGGCCCAGGCTGGTCACGGCCTCGGACCACACCAGATCTGAGGGGAGCCCAGGCTGGTCACGGCCTCGGACTGCGCCGGGCCCTGAGGGGAGCGCAGGCTGGTCACGGACTCGAACCGCACTGCGCTCTGAGGGGAGCCCAGGCTGGTCACGGACTCGATGGCACCAGATCTGAGGGGAGCCCAGGCTGGTCACGGACTCGACCGCACCAGATCTGAGGGGAGCCCAGGCTGGTCACGGCCTCGGACCACACCAGATCTGAGGGGAGCCCAGGCTGGTCACGGCCTCGGACCACACCAGATCTGAGGGGAGCCCAGGCTGGTCACGGCCTCGGACTGCGCCGGGCCCTGAGGGGAGCGCAGGCTGGTCACGGACTCGGACTGCGCCGGGCCCTGAGTGGAGCCCAGGCTGGTCACGGCCTCGGACTGCGCCGGGCCCTGAGGGGAGCCCAGGCTGGTCACGGACTCGAACCGCACTGTGCTCTGAGGGGAGCCCAGGCTGGTCACGGACTCGGACCGCACCAGATCTGAGGGGAGCGCAGGCTGGTCACGGACTCGGACTGCGCCGGGCCCTGAGTGGAGCCCAGGCTGGGTCACAGACTCGAACCGCACTGCGCTCTGAGGGGAGCCCAGGCTGGGTCACGGACTCGGACCGCACCGGGCCCTGAGCGGACAGACCTCAGAGCTCCGGTCCCTGGTGGCATCTCTCCACGTGTACAGAATATGCCCACGACCGGGCCCACCTTTAGATCTGCCTTTACCACCCGGAGGGACGGCCACGCTGGCATTTCCTAAGCACCCGGGCCCTACAGCAGGTGCAGAACCACCGAAGCGGCGTGATCTCCGGCCCCCAGCTGGCTGGAACAACCTAGGAATCTTAGATGGGGTGGCTTAGTCCCCTCCTTCCTCCAAACCAGGTTAGCAGAACCCAAAGGCGGCACCGGGGTCTTCCTGTGAGCCACACACAATTAGGTCACCACACCCTAAACATGCGCCGCATACACGTGATTACCCTGCTGGAAAGAAACCCCGAAGGCAGGCCACAGTGAGCCCCTCTTTTCTACTGCCCCTCCCCTGACGTCCCCGCCCCCCGCCAAGCAGCACTGGAACAAGGAGGGTCCTGAGGGTCTGGGAGGGGACGGCCTTGGTGTGCCTCCAGGGTGGAGACGCGCACCACCCCGTAAAGGGAACAGAAAAGCGGCGGTTACGAGACAGGGATCCGCTCACCAAACGCAGTCCCTGGAAGAGGCTAGAACACAGGCCCGCGACTGGGTCCACATGTTTCGGAACCACGTGCTTGAGTCCCTAACAGGGAGACATGAGGCGAGGACGGGAGGGACAGGGCTCAGCGAGGAGGCCCAGGTGAGGCGGGCTGGGGCCGGGCAAGCTCTTCACGTGGGGGACGGGAAACTCACCCACGGGCTCAGAAACCTAAGAAAAACCACTGCCCTTTAAAGCACACCACGGAGGGGCGCTGCGGGGCTCAGTCGGCTCAGCGTCGGACTCTTGATTTCAGCTCAGGTCCTGACCGCACGGTTCCGGGACGGAGCCCCGAGTCAGGCTCTGTGCTCACAGGACGGAGCCTGTGTGATTCTCTCAGCCTCTCCTCTACTCGCTCTCTCTCTCTCAAAATAAATAAACTTAAAAATTATTTTAAAGTACACCACGGGAGAACCTGCGGAGCCTCCTACACCTTTGTGAGGACAGCATCACACGCGAACAAAGCCAGAGCTGCAGAAGGTCAGGGTTGGACACCGAAAGGAAACGGGAGACCCCGAGCTGAGACAGACGGCCGACAAAACAAACTCTCCGTTTCCCCTTCAAGTCCTAAGAGCGCTCCCCACTCCAAGGCTTGCTCAGAACCCCCGCGCACAGGCTCCCACACGGCCGAGGTGCCCGCGGACTTCTGAGCAGCTAGTGCTGGGCTGGCCTTGCCTTGCACCCTGGTCCCTCGGGGTCTGCACACCTGGTCTCTCGGGGACGGGCACCCTGGTGTGTTGGGGACAGGCATCCTGGTCCCTCAGGGTCTGCACACCTGGTCCCTCGGGGATGGGCACCCTGGTCCCTCGGGGTCTGCGCACCTGGTCTCTCGGGGTCTGGTACCCTGGTCTCTCAGGGACGGGCACCCTGGTCTTTTGGGGTCTGGTACCCTGGTCCCTCGGGGACGGGCACCCTGGTGTGTTGGGGACAGGCATCCTGGTCCCTCAGGGTCTGCACACCTGGTCCCTCGGGGATGGGCACCCTGGTCCCTCGGGGTCTGGTACCCTGGTCTCTCGGGGACGGGCACCTGGTCTCTCCGGGTCTGCACAGGCCCAGCTCGGATTCTCAGGTCAGCTGAGCCACAGCAGGGAAGGCCAGGCCTGGGGTCACAGGGACCCGCGGGGACCCAGTCGGGGCAGCTAGTGAGCCTTCCCTGGAGCCCCACGGAGGCACTGCTGCCCGGTCCACAACGTCGCCCCGCGGGGCAGTAGGTCAGCTACAGTCTCAGGCTTGCACCCTCAAAATTGGCCCTCTTCCGGAAAGGCCGCACAGACAGGGTGTGGCCAAGTTCCAGTTCCCTTCTGTCTTTCCTCGGCCTGTCGCCCTGATCACATCCACTCACCTTAGATGGCACAGAGGACACTAGAGTCATCGCTGTCCCCCTCCCAGACCGGAGGCTCCGTCCTTGGGCCTGAAGTCTAGCAGGTGGTCACAGCTGGAAGTCACAGCTCCCTCAGGGGACAGCGGAGGCCCAACAGCTCACACTCAGGCTTTGTTTCCATCTGGAAGGCGTCCAAGCTGAGCCGTTTGAGGAGCTGTTGGGGGTGGAGGCGCTGGTTCCCGGAGGAGCCCCACCCGGCTCTCTGCAGGCCTTCGGTTTCTCTGGGAAAAATCTATCTACGAACCTCGTCTTTCTAAGATTCGCTGGCTTCGGCGGATGCATGGCGCCGGACCGGCCATTTTTAAAAAATTTAATGAGCGTTCGTTGAAGCGCCACAGTGTGAGGTGGCGGCCATGTCTCCGGGGATGGGACTCCGTGGCCACCAGGTCCCTGAGTGCTCCCTCTGACCCCCACTGAAGAGCTCGCCGGGTGTCACATTGCTAGACATACTAGTAGTTTTGTATTTGGCTAAGATGATTGACCCAAAACTTGGAAATGAAATCGAGAAGAGGAAGAAAGGGTGCGTACTGTGTCCGTCATGCTGGAGGACTGTTTAACGAGCCCCGTGAGGATCACTTGACCTGGGAGAGATAACGGTCACCGTTGCCGGGGGCTGGCCACTTCAGTCGGGGAAGTCAGAGGTTACACCACGACACTGATAAGGGGCCACCCTCCCCCGCTGGGCCCCAGGAAGAGATAACGCACGCAGTGGTTTCGGTGTGCCCTACACACTCACCACCGCCGCACCTCACCTGCGCACCTGTCTCCATCCCTTACGGTCACCCGTTTTTGAACCGGCTTTGTCATCCTGCTGGATCCAGAGTCAAGGAGATCAAAGTAACCTGACACGTGTTCTCTGCGTGAGAATTATGGTTTGGCCGTGTCTAAAAACATTTCTTCCAAAATCAAAAGAACTTCAGACTCAAGGAAAAACAAAATTCAGAAAATCTGACCGAGCGTATAAATATAAAAATAAAACCCTGTAATCCTCCAAGCCAGCTCCAAACACCTTTACTGTTTTCGGCCCAATCATTTCACTAAATAGAAGCTCTTATTTTTCCCATAAAAAAGGATCAGCTGTACATGCTGCCCCCCCCTTTCCAGGCCACAATCCTGCTGCAAAGTGTGTCTCCCTGGCACAGAGACACCCGCAGAGGTGCGCAGCCCCGTGCAGCGCCCCATCGGGCTCCCCGTTTCTCACAGCTCCCCACTGCCGGGCAGTGCACTTTGTCCAGGCCACCCAGACACCTACCACACGCTCAGTTCCAGTGTTCAGGGACAGGAAGCGCTCAGCGAGAACGGCACAGCAAGCGGGGCCTGGGAGCTGCCTGAGGAAGGCTCCCAGCTGCCCCCACTCCTTCCCCAGCTCCGAGGCTCACCCGCACAGGCCTCACCTGCACAGGGCTCCCTTGCACAGGCGAAGAAAGGGCTGACCCGCTCGCGGGACTGCTCACCCGCACAGGGCTCCCTTGCACAGGCACGGGGCTCACCAGCACAGGGCTCACCTGCACAGGCGTAGGGCCCACCCGCACGCGGGACTGCTCACCGCACAGGGCCCACCCGCACGGGCACAGGACTCACCTGCACAGGGCTCACCTGCACGCAGGGCGGCAGGAGTCCTGCGCCGCGAATCCCCGCCCCCTAGTGCAAGCCGGGATCTGGCTCGCGGCCGCGCCGCAGGGGAGCGCAGGCCCCGCCCGCGCGGAGGAGACGCCCACCCGGTCCCCGTGGTCCCCGCTCCTCCCGCCCCTGCCCGCGCGCCCACCGGCCCGCGGGGCTCCGCCCTCCCCCATCCAGGCCCTCACCGCACGAACGCCGTCACGACCCTGCCGCAAACACGGCTGCGCATGCGCACGTCCACTGGGCGGGGCCTAGCTCGGAGCCGAACGGAACCACGGGCTCGGGGGCGGAGCCTGGCGCGGGCCGGACGGAACCGCAAGGGGAAGGCTAGGGAGGACCGGACGGAACCGCGGGGCGGGGCCTAGCACGGACCAGGCGGAACCACCGGCGCGGGGGTTGCCTAGCGCGGGCCGGACGAAACCACGGGCGGGGGGCCGGAACCTAGCGCGGACCGGACGGAACCACGGGCACGGGGGATACGGGGCGCGGATCGGACCCCGACTTCCGGCCTGCCCCACCTCCCGGGTCCTCTGGGTTGTGCTCAGATCCCCGACACCCAGACTGACGCCTGCAGAGCAGCCGGTGTCTGAGGAAGGGGGCCCGCTGAGCAGACCCCCGGTCGCGGCCGGCCTAGGCCCCGCAATGTCCCTGTGCCCACTGCCCACGGCAGGGCCCGGGCTCGCGTGGATCGGGCACCGCGGAGCCCCCAGTGGGACCCCACTGAGACCCCACGGGACCCCCACTGGGACCCCACCGAACCCCCACTGGGACTTCTCCAAGTCCCCACGGAGCCCTCACTGGGATGCCATCGGGACCCCACGGAGCCGCTCCTGGCACCCCAGAAGCCCAGAGATGCCGCTCATAGCTGGGCCGGAGCTGGAGGCCCCACCCACCCCTACCCAGAGAGTGGTGACTCAGCAATCTGAGGCTGTAAAAATAAGGGAGGCTTGCAGATGGGGAACGCTGACAGTTTCACTTCCCAGACCACCGTGGCCTTAGGCAAATGTGGGACTTGTCTCAACCCTGGTTTCTGGTCTGCAAAGTCAGTAAGACCGCCCCACAGCGACTGTCACTCCTCTGTGTGCCTTTGTGAACTCCCTGGAAATGACAGCTTGGGGACACAGTGTTAATGTCATCCCCTGGGGAATTCCTTCCTTTTCCAGAGAGCAGTTGTGTTAATCTCCCCAGGACCCTGGTTGCTTATAGTGGCTCTGGTTTCCGGAGCCCTTCCAGGTGTGTGATGGATACACGGCAGGCCCCCTCTCCCAGCTGTGTGCCCCCCACATCACCTCGTCACCTCGGCTCCTGGCCCTCAGAATCTGCTTCTGTGAAATGGAAAACAGGACAGCATCCACTCAGAATACTGCCCAGAGAATTCTATGCTATGACCCGACCACCGGCCGGCATTATATTGGCATTCAGTGCCTCCTGCTTAATAATAACGAAGTTATTAATTGTAGGAATTGCCAAGTGGGTGTAAAACTTCCGTGTCCTTATCTTCACCTTCCAGGCGAGGAAGCCTCCAGAAAGGGAAACTTCTGTGGAAAAAGCAGAGCTTGCTGGCCTTGCCCGAGCCCCCAGCTTCTCCCATCGTTCAAGGACCAGCCCACGGAAGACGGAGCCCAGGGGCTTAGAAATGGGGGTTTTGCTCTTACGTGCAGACCGCCAGTGCAGCCTGGCCTTGCACAAAACCCCTGGCTCCGGGCTCAGGCCGACCTGGCCTCCAGGACCACCAGCTTCCAGAATTGGCGGGCACCCTGTCAACCCCCCGGCCGAGACCTCTGTCGGGAAATGCGGGAGCGGCACCCGGTAGGGGGCTCCGAGGTCTCCAGGGGTGCGGACTCATCCGGGCCCAGCTCCAGCTCAGCACACAGGTCGTGGTCTCACGGTCCGTGAGTTCGAGCCCCGCGTCGGGCTCTGTGCTGCCGGCTGAGAGCCTGGAGCTGCGTCCGATTTGCCCCTGAATATCCCCCTGATGCTTTTTCTTCCTTAACCACATGTACCGCCGCTGGACGTTCTGTATTTTTATGTGTTTATTTTAGTTCTTTGTTCTTTTCTGTGTCTTCGGACTAAAATGTGCCGCATGAGGAGGGGCTTGGCCTTGCTCCCTCTTTTTTTTTTTCTTTAACATCTATTTGTTTTTAGAGACAGAGCAGGGGAGGGGCAGAGAGAGAATCCTAAGCAAGCTTCGTGCTGTCAGCACGGAGCCCGCTGCGGGGCTCGATCTCATGAACCCTGAGACGTGACCTGAGCCGAAATCGAGAGTCGGACGCTTACCCGACTGAGCCGCCCAGGTGCCCCCCTGCCCCCTCTCGTTTCCCCAGCTTTTGGGGAAGTGCCTAGAAGGTCCCCGCTGACCAGGGACTGTCTGCTGACTTGTGAAGAGCCTTCGAATCTGCACCCACATGCCAGCACCCGTGCCAGCCTCCTGCAAGAGAGGCCCTCAAAAACTTTACTGAACTGAATTAAGAGTGTGACGGACCCTGAGTCACAGGCTTTTGTTTTGTTTGTTTTCCCTTCCCTGAGACGTGTTGACAGTAACCACTGCCCAGGTACCCCCGGGGCCAATGTGGGGATAAAACAAGCCATTTAACTGCGAACGATCTTTGAAAATAAATATCAGAACATCACTCTATACCTTCAGCACGTTAGGAAGAAGGTTTCCATTCCCATTCAGGGTTTCAAGTTCAGTGCTTTATCTGCTGTGTGCCACCTGGCTTTCAGTGAAATCCTGAGTCCTGAGTGTCACATAAAAATGTAGCTATAGGGGCGCCTGGCACCTCAGTCGGTTAAGCGTCCGACTTCGGCTCAGGTCATGATCTCAACGTTGGTGGGTTCAAGCCCCACGTCGGGCTCTGTGCTGACAGCCCAGAGCCTGGAGCCTGCTTCAGATTCTGTGTCTCCCTCTCTCTGCCCCTCCCCTGCTTGTACTCTGTCTCTCTCTCAAAAATAAATAAACATTAGAAACAATTTTAAATGTAGCTATAGTGCCGACTGTGTGCTGGCGCTGTGCGAGGACTTGTGGGACCCCTCCCTTCCCCTCGCCCTCGGGGCCACCTTATAATTAAGGAACCGAGGCTCAGAAATACCAAGTGACAACTTGCTCAGTCTCCTAGGCAGAAACTGCCTCGGCTAGAATTTAAATGCTCAAGGATTGCGCCCTGTTTGAGTCATCACGAGAAGATGGATCATCCGAAACACAATCCAGGTACAACCGGTAACAAACAACGCGGCGCACTCGGAACACCGAAAGCGCTGCAGCCTTTCTGCCCACACGGGACCCACGGGACTGTCCTCCTGGTGAGGCCCCTGTGGGCCCGACAGTCCGGCAGTGCCACAACACTTCCACTGGGCGTGACGAGGCCCGGCAGGCGTTCTCCGGAAGCGGTTCATTCGGAACCATTTGGCTGGCCTGGCACCCGCTCCTGGCATATTTGCGTATTTCCTGGGTGAGAAAGCCAGGGCCCGGCGTCGTCAGGCCAAGGAACTGTTCCCTCCCCTCGGCGGCTGAAAGACGAGGCTGAGTTTTGAAACTCTTTGAGGCTCCAGGCCATGACATGTTTGGAGGCAATCGGAATGGATTTTTGAGACGTTTAGTATTTCCTTTCCTTTCTGGTCGTGTAAGCAGTAAGTTTCATTGTTTGCTTGCTTAAGAACAAGATAGATTTTTTAAAGACATTAATTAGGGGGGAGGGGGGTTGCAGTGAGATTTCTCTTCTTCTGCTTCTTTCTTTCCTTTTTTTATGCTCATTTATTTTTGAGACAGAGCATGAGCGGGGGAGGGGCAGAGAGAGAGGGAGGCACAGAATCCGAAGCAGGCTCCAGGCTCCAAGCTGTCAGCACAGAGCCGAATGTGGGGCTCCAACTCACAATCGTGAGATCATGACCTGAGCCGAAGTTGGAGCCTTAACTGACTGAGCCGCCCGGGCGCCCCTCTGCTTATTTCTTGGTGAGAAGCAAGTGGACGTATTCTCCCAGGGAGGGGGGGCAGGTAACTGAGGAGGAGAGAGAGTCCAAGGACGCCTGGGTGGCTTCGGACTCTGTGTCTCCCTCTCTCTGCCCCGTCCCCGCTTGTGCTCTGTCTCTCTCTCTCTCTCCCAAAAATAAACATGACAATTTCTTTAAAGCATCGGACCCCAGTTCACGAGCCGCAGAGCGCAGATCAGAAAGGAACACGGGGCTCTCTGGACACCTGCAGTGCCGATGGCGAGGTTCTGCGCCCCGCCGTGGTGGAGACGCTCCCTGACCGGCTCTCCTGGGGCTCCCCGTGCCCTCAAGGCCCTGACCTAGGGCCCTGCCCTTACACACTCAGTCCAGTTGCAGCAAAATCCCCGCCCTTGACCCCGTCTCTGGCCTGCTTCGGCAAGAATGCCGTTGGGCTGGTCCGGCAAGAATGCCTGCACCATCCACCAGCACCCCGGCGCCCCCCCCTCGGCTGTCGCCCCCCCGCTTTTCCTCACGGTGTGCACACTTGGCCGTCCCTCTCCCCTGCTGCAAAGGCGACCGTAGGGACACCGACTCGATGGCGGCACTTTCCTGAGTAACATCCCTGTCGGCATTCTTCCACGAGGGTAAGATCGTCTTCCTCAGTTACCGCAAGGCGGAAGCTTCTTAGAAAGAGAAAAAAGTTGCCAGAGAAGAACGCAATCTCTTGGAATCGTTGCTGCCTGTACGAGTCTTCACTGCGTCCGTCTCTTCTCTGAAAAGCGTCTGTGTGACCCCAAACCGTGGTTTCGATGGCTCGTATCCAAGATTTTCAGAGGGCCCGGAACCGGGGTCCCTTTACTTGTGCTGGCGTTGTGACCTGGGAAGGCTTGAGTGACCTCTCTGAGCACGAACCTAAAAGGCTGGAATTCGGCTAAAGCGTCTGGGCGCATCTCGGCCTCTGCGTGTGAGTGTCAGCCGAGCCACGGCGGGGCTCCTTCTGTGGGAGATGTTCTGGAAGCCAGGGGCTGTGATCCTCTTGGCACAGAAGGAACCTTGAGTCTCGGTTGCCCAAACGTGCAGACCAGAGTTTAGAAACACGCCATGATAAGAGTGTGTTTGCTCAAGGCCCCCGAGGCCAGGCTGTTCTGAGGGGCCCTTGCCCCAGCGGTGGGGGGGTGTACACGTGGGTCTTCCTGGCTGGTGGGGGCGCACCGAGGCCCTTCGGGGACTGAGGCTGCCGCACCCAGAGACGCAGAAGGCACCCACAACAAAGGAAGTCAGTAATGCGGAGGCCGAGAAGCTGTCATCACCCCAGGCAACGGCCGGCTGGGTGTGCCAAGTGAGCTCCCCCCCCCCCCCCCTGCCCTTCCCGAGCAGGTCTGTCTAGGTCCGGCCTCCGGAATGGGGTCAGGTCAGTGACCTGAGGGACGCAGTGCCCCCTGCAGGAATGTTCGGCTCGTACCCGCGGGGAGACGGGATCCCTCGGAATGTGCTGTGTTACCTCGAGCACTAGCTTAGGAACAGACTGCCGGGCTCGGAAGTCGGCCCTCCGCCCGCCGCCCCGGCGCAGAGGCTAACGCGATCTAGGAGTGGAGGGTCCAGGCGCAGGGAAGGGGAGGAGAGCCGGCGCGTCGAGAAGGCCAGGTGGCAGGCGACGCGGGGGCGAGGCCACAGGGCAGCCCGGCAGCTCGGCCGCCGCGGAACCGCCACCGGAGGGGCCTGACCTCGGCGCTCTTTCCGCTCCGTCGCGGCAGGTGCTCGTCCGAGGGCGAGGCAGGGGCTGCTAGAAACCGCCGCGGGGATCGGGAAAGACTCCCCCAGCCCCCGTTCGACCCCCGCAGCAGTCCCCCCCCCTCGTGGAGGAGCCGGCCCCCCCCCCACTCACCTCCGTGAGCACGTCCCGGGAACCGGGCTGCCTCCTGTCTTCTCCGGGGCCGGCGGCACACAGCCTCCTCCGACCGGGATGATTACAGGTCTGAGTCACTGAGCGTGGAGAGGGTGGAACACCATGACTGGAGGACTCCCACTGACTGGGGACGCCCATCCTCACCCCCGCAGGAGGCTGGTGCAAGGGCCCCGGGCTCACGCCCCTGCAAGCCCGACCGTCAGGAGCCCGCCAGTTGGACCGGCCCCGCGAGGGGCTGACCTGAGCGAGCCACCCATCGAGGCGGTGCTCGGCCACGGCTCCGCACACCAGGGGTCACGCGTCTCCGCCAGGAGTGGGGACACGGCCGGAGCTTGATTTCGGCGCACCGGCGAGAGGGCCTTTTGTCCTTTCCTACCAATAAATGTGACCCGTGGAAGTCACTTACGGAAAACGGCAACGCTGTAGAGAACACTACCGCCCGAGTACACAACGCGTGTGTTTACCAAGTGTGTTTCGGTTTACTGGAGTGTGTGCTCAAAGATTAGTTAAAGCAAATAAACACGATCGTTTCTGTTCGCCTCGACACGTTCATTTCCGAAGGGGCAGAGGCGCTGCTTGAAAATAGAATGTGTTCTCGGGGCGCCCGGGCTCCGTCGGCTGAGCATCGACCGTTGGTTTCCGCTCACGGCACCGTCTCAGAGTTCGTGAGCTCGAGCCCCGTGTCGAGCTCTGCACCGACGGTGTGAAGCCTGCTTAGGATTCTCTCTCTCTCTCTCTCTCCCTCTCTCTCCCTCTCTCTCTCTCTCTGCTCCTCCTCCACTATCTCTGTTTCTCTCTCTCAAAATAAATAAACTAAAAAAAAAAGGATGGGTTCTCAACTGAGAAACTAAGTCTCGGTTTAAATCATTCTGTCTCTGTGGTGTGCACGTCGATCCTGTGTTTCACTGCCTCTTTTTTTTTTAATTTTTTAACATTTATTTATTCTTAAGAAACATAGAGACAGAGTGTGAGCAGGAGAAGGGCAGAGAGAGAGGGAGATACAGAATCTGAAGCAGGCTCTAGCCTCTGATGAGCCATCAGCACAGAGCCTGACGTGGGGCTCGAACTCACAGACCGTGAGATCATGACCTGAGCCGAAGTCGGCTGCCTAACCGACTGAGCCACCCAGGTGCCCCCCTTCTATGTGTTATGATGCTTTGGTACTTGGGGTCCTCCCCGACGTCCCAGGGACTGCGCCCCCCGGGGTGGCGGCCGCACCCCGCCCACCCGCCTGCTTCCTCTGGCTCTCAGCTCTGGGGCTCTGCGCCCCCCTGCTCCCTGCCCCGGGGCGGCCCCTGGACCCAGAGCCACTGAAATTGTGCAAACCCGCCCGTCGCCGTGTGGTCAGCTGTTCCCCTTGCCGGCTCAGTCCTCCTCATGAAAACCACAGTAAAGGCTCCCCCCCGCCCCCACCTCACTTCTTCTGCCCCCAACTGACAGCCGGTGCCTCCGGGGGCCTGGGGTGGCCCCGCGGGACCTGCCCTGCTTCCTGTGTCCGGGAATCTGCGACCCTCACCTCCTTCGTGACGATCGCTCGGTGCCTGCCTGTCTCACGATGCCTGCTTCCGGCAGGTTCCGGGTGTCCACCCTCTGCTCAGAAGAACGAACCCCCATTTTCAGAAGAACGAACAGTTCTTTCAGCCCGATTGACAACTAAGGAGTAAAAAACCAAAGACCAAAAGTCGCCTAAAAACAAGACACAGCCGATCGCAGCAGGAACAAAGCTCTGAACGCACGGGGTGTCTGTATTGAAAGCCTCGTGGGGGAGAAGGTGCTGGGAGACCGTCGCCTGCACCGAAGTGGCATCCAGGACTCAAAGCTGAGGGCGGGATGGACGTCCGAAGTCCGCTTCCCCAAGGGCTTTGCCGAGAGCAGGGGAGACTGCGGCCCCCGGAGCAGAAGCCTCGCGCGGCCCGTCCCTTACCCACCCTACACCCTCCTGACGCGAGCCGGGCGCTGGCCACCCGTGTCTCCGTCAGTGTAGACGGCACTGGAGGCATCTCTGAGGTTGCGGGGGGCCGCCTCCCCGCGAGAGCCGTCGAGGGGGCTGCCCTGGGAGGCGGCCAGCGCCTGCTGAGTCGGAAGGGACCCTGAGCAGGTCCCCTGCAGGGACGGCGGCCAGGCTGCCCGGCTCGGAGGGCGCGGAGGGCTGACGCCTTTCCCGCCCGCGAGGGCTGCTCTGTGACGCGCTCGCTGCTCCCCGCCCAGGGTGGCCAGCCCCCGGTAAAGGCCCGGGCCTCGGGGCGGGCTCTTCCCCTCGGGAATGGGTGCACTCGGGTCCAGAAGGGGCCCTTACGGGGGGACGCGGGGCTGCTTTCTGTGCCTGACTCCCTGTCCGCAGGGACCTGGTCCACACGGGACTCCACTCTCGGCAGGGCCACGGACGCCGGCCTCTCTCAGTGAGGTGACTTCCTCTGCACGCTTCCGAGCAGCACGCGCCATGTGGGCCGGCGGCTGTCCCCGTGCGATGCCGCCGGTCACGCGGTCGCCCTCGAGGCGCTCTGCCCGCGAGGCCGAGGACCCACATCCTGTTGACAGGGACAGGCCCCGGGACGCGTGGACCGGAGCCTCAGAGAAGCAGCCGGCCAGCCCGGATTTGGTTGCGGAAGCCAGACCCGACTCCTCGGCCCCTCCCGTGTGCGCGGCCGTCTGCGAGCCCCGGGACGGCGACGGACTCCTCTGCCCGGGGCCCTTTCCCTTGACCCCGGGGCCGGCGACCGTACCCGCCGCTAACGCTGGAATCGGGCAGCCCGCGGCGTGGCCACTCGGGTCGCCGAGTATCTCGATACTTCCCGCCCACACTCCCAGGGGCCCCCAGACGTCCCCACCATCCGGGAATTACTGTGCCGCTGCCTGGCCGCTGCGTCTGCCAAGCGTGGCCCCCTCTCGCCTCCCGGCGCGGCCAGGGAACTCGTCACGACAGTCCCTTCCACGAGCGCCTGCCGCCTGGTAGACACTCCGAGAGAGCTTGCTCTCAGCGGTAAGTCTCATTTTTCCAGAAGACTGGATGCCCAATCTCTGTTTGTTTTGTGTGAAAAGAGTAGGCAGAAGGTTAATGTTGCAGTAATTAAGTTCTTAACTGAAGTGCGTAATTAAATATTCATTGAAAAGAAGAGCAGAGATGGTCTTCCGGACGCTCGGGTCCCTGGGCCCGCGCTGACGGGTCCCTGCAAATTCAGGCGGAGGAAGTTCTCGGAAACGGGGTCTGCGTGCGAGCGAGTCTGCAGGTGAATCGGGCGGGGCCGGCCCGCTGCGGGGGGCCCGTGCTGCCGGGGCGGGGGTGGGGCTGTCACCGCTTCAAATCCAGGCGCTTAGCTTCTCGATGACGACCTGGGTAAGAAGCATTACATTCCCAAGGGCATTTGTAGGGACCCGGCCGATTCGTGGGGCCCCGGAGGCTGCCCCGGAGGCGAGGTACGGCGGGGGACAGGGCCTGGGGCACCTGTTTGCTCCTGGACTGGGGGTCTGGGGGGGCATCGGGGAGGGCAGGAGGGGAGCCGCGGGCCCCCCGGACAAGGGGCCCTGTTTCAGGCTCATGGCTGTGAATTCCACCCTGTAAGGTAGGCGCCGAGGAATTTCAATGCTGGGCTGTCGACTCTGCGTGGGAGACATGTGGAGGCCCGAGGCCTGGCACGGCGGTCACGGGGGTCCCTACGGCACCGCGCCCCACTGGCGCCTGGGCCACACGTGTCCACGTGCACCTGGGTTCGGCCGACCCCGGGGAGGGAAAACGGAGTGAGGCGGCGTCTCCCCGGCTGCCCCCTCCGGCTCCCGGTCCAGGAGCAAACAGAGGAGTCGCCTCCCCCGTGTCTTCCGTCCCAGGTAGGTTTCCAGGGACCAAATGCCCGTGTCCTCCCCCACCCCAACTGGTGTGCTGAGAGCCAACCCCCACGGTGAGGGTGTCAGGAGGTGGGGCCCTGGGAAGGGATCAGGCCGCGGGGGGTGGGGTGCCGAGCCTCGTGAGGGGAGTAGCATCCTTCCTTCCTCTCTCCCGGCCGTCTGCCTCCTGAGACTTCTCACCACGCACGGGCTCTGGTGGCACCTGGTGGCACTCGGATTTCCGCCTTCGGCCTCCGGAACTGTGAGAAACGCCCGTGGCTTAGGCCTCCCCGGCTGTGGTTTGTTTGTTCTCGACGGGGCCCCGTCACCCATGTGTATCTGCTCCGCACACCCGTGTGCGGGAAGGCAGGCAGCTCGGAGAAGGGACCTGTGCACGCCGCTAGGAGGTGTCAGCGCCGGGCTCCGGCTGGCGGCGCTCGGGGTGGGGCACTCGGCCACACGACCCGTCCCCTCCCGCCAGGTCTGAGGACCTGGCCCCTCATAGCTGGGAGGCTTGGGACAACAGAAATGTGTTTTCTCCAATTCCGGAGGCTGGACGTCTGAGGCAGGGGTGAGGGCGGGGCCGGTCCCCTCCCGGGGGTGCCGGGAGGGTCTGTCCCGGTCACTCTCCCAGCTGCTGGTGGTTCCCTTCACGTTCCGGGTCGCCACGCGCCTGCCTGAGTCCAGCTTCCCCGCCCCCCCGCCCCCCGCCCGCCCCCCGTATGAGGACCGCTGGCCTCCTCCGCTCGGACCCACGCCGAGGGCCTCGTGTTGACTTGATGGCCTCCGCGAACACCCAGTTTCCATATGACGTCACATTCTGAGGTGCTGGGGGTCACGACTCCAACGGACCGGGGTGGGAGTTGGGCGCCCAAGGGTGCTCCGGGAACCCCAGCGGCCCCCCGAATCCGCACCCCAGCTCCCGACGGCTGGTTCCGCCGACTCACCGCTAGATGGTGCTAGAGCGCAGGTTTCGCGCCCGGGAGGCTCGCTGCACGGAACGTTCACAGTCGAGACAGTCCGCAAGTTTCAGAAGCGTCATCACGTGCTTCAATTGTGCGAGTTCACCCCCGAGACCTTTAGCTAGCACGCTGTGCCCGGGGCACACGGAATTCGCACACACTTAGAGAAGTCCCGAGCATCCCTGGGACGTGTGTTTTATACAGAATATACTCTATGAAGGCACACACGGATGCTGGTTGTTGACACGGGTCAGGGCCACCCGCGGTACTGTCCGCAGGGCGCGCCAGGGCCCCCAGGGCGCGTGCCGACTCGGGAACGCGGCCACAGCCCCGGGGGGGGGGGCGAGGCGGCAAGCCGGTGACTCACGGGTCACAAGCCTGGGGGTGGAGCGGAGGAGGGCCCAGTGCCGGGCGCTGGGCGTGTCCTCACAGAGGCTCACTGTGCCCTTATTCACGTGGGGCGGGCGGGGGCGGTGCTGGCTGGTAATTCCTACAGATTCGGCAGAGAGTACTTCGTCATAAGTCACAGAAAACGAGACACATTCCAACCTCTGGGGACACAACGAGGGCTTGTGCTGTCCCCTCCCCCCTCCCCCATTTGCCTTGGCAACCTTATTCTCTTTTTACTTCTCTCTGTTCCGGGCAGAAGCAGGAACCGTCGGGGGAAGTGCGCAGACAGAACTTGAAGGAGAACTCACGCCTCGGGAGGCAGGCTTCCTGGGGGTCCTCCCCCCCCCCCCCCCCCCCCCCGACACAGGAGGGAGCCTCTGGGTCCCGGGTGCTAGGCATGCCCCAGGGAAATCGGCGGGGGAAGGGTGCGGCTAGGCGTTGGCCGGGCTTCAATTCCGGGGGGTAGGACCCTCTGTCCCGTGTCGCATGCCTCGTTCAGCATCTGGCTCTGGTTACTGCAACAAATCCACAGATGGACAGAAAGTTCTAGAGGGAACTCTGCTTAGGACAGCAAGGCACCCGGCGTGGAGGGCGGGGGGGTGTTGTGTGTCATGCACAGGCAGAGAGGACACCGGGAGTTCGGGTGGCGACAGGTGACGCGGCCGTGGTCACCCTTGCAAAACGTTCAGATCCCGGGAGGCCGGGCGCGGCTGGCTCTGTCTCCCGCCGCAAGAGCGTCCGGCCGGCGGGAGTTCCTTGTGCCGCGTGCGCCCTGCAGAACGTGAGCCATCAGAGCCTCAAGCTCTCTAGGCGTCGAACGTCCCCAAAACAAGAACCGGCAGCCACAGACGAGTGCGGACCGTCACCTCGGCCTCCGTCCCACAGCGAGCCAGCAGAAGTGACGACACGCGAACCTGAGAACTCAGGGCAGAGCCTGCGGCTGTGAGATGAACGGGCCTGGGGCGGCGTGGAGCCGAGTTCCTCAAGGTCCGCCTGCGGGTGGAGACACCGGGCGTCTGTCTTTCCCTGCCTGGCTCGTGCCGCTCCGCAGGTCCCCTCCGGGCCGTCCACGCTGCGGCGGAGGGCAGGAGTCCATCCTTTCTCATGGCCGGGCGGGGCTCCACTGTGTCCGTAAACCACCTCCGTCCGTTCATCCGTTGGCGGACATTGGAGAAGCTGAGCAGAAGACCACGGGGGGACGGGAGGGGAAAAACAGGTGCAAGCGGAGAGGGAGGCCACCCGTGGGGACTCTCGACTACAGAGAACAAGCGGAGGGCGGAGGGGGGCGGTGGGATGGGGGACGGACTGAGGGGGGCGCTTGTCGGCCGAGCACTGGGTGTCGTTTGTAGGCGGTGAATCCCGGGAATCTACTCCCGCAGCCAAGAGCACACTGTCTCCACTGTGTGTTAGCCAACTTGACAATAAATTCTATATGTAAAAATAAAATAAAATGTAAAAATAAATAAAATGAAACTGGAGGATACAAAACTGCATGTTTTTGTGTTAGGGAGGAGACCTGAGTCTATGGGAGGGGAGAGCTGCGCCCCTGGGGGGGGAGGAGACCTGAGTCTATGGGGGGTAGCTGGGCCCCTGGGGAGGGGAGGAGACCAGAGTCTATGGGGGGAAGAGCTGGGCCCCTGGGGGGGAGGAGACCTGAGTCTATGGGGAGGGAGCTGGGCCCCTGGGGGGAGGAGACCTGAGTCTATGGCGGGGGAGCTGGGCCCCTGGGGGGGAGGAGACCTGAGTCTATGGGGGAACTGGATCCCTGGGGGGGAGGAGACCTGAGTCTATAGGGGGGAGCTGGACCCCTGGGGGGGAGGAGACCTGAGTCTATGGGGGGGAGCTGGGCCCCTGGGGGGGAGGAGACCTGAGTCTAAGGGGGGAAGAGCTGGGCCCCTGGTGGGGAGGAGACCTGAGTCTATGGGGGAGAGCTGGGCCCCTGGGGGGGAGGAGACCTGAGTCTATGGGGGGAACTGGATCCCTGGGGGGGAGGAGACCTGAGTCTATGGGGGGAAGCTAGCCCCCTGGGGGGGGAGGAGACCTGAGTCTAAGGGGGGTGGAGCTGGGCCCCTGGGGGGGAGGAGACCTGAGTCTATGGGGAGGGAGCTGGGCCCCTGGGGGGGGAGGAGACCTGAGTCTATGGGGAGAGAGCTGGGCCCCTGGGGGGGAGGAGACCTGAGTCTATGGGGGGGAGCTGGGCCCCTGGGGGAGGAGGAGACCTGAGTCTAAGGGGGGTGGAGCTGGGCCCCTGGGGGGGAGGAGACCTGAGTCTATGGGGGGGAGCTGGGCCCTGAGGGGGGAGGAGACCTGAGTCTAAGGGGGGAGAGCTGGGCCCCTGGGGGGACCCGAGTGAGGGGTTGGGGGCTGGGCTCCTGGGGGTCTCGCTCAGCTTTGGGAGGGACCCTACTTCAAGGCGCAGCACAATCCCCTCTCGTAAGACCAAAGCAACCGAATTAACCCCGGGATGTTCGCCGGCCTCCTGCCTTGAGCCCAGGCACAGGGCTGGGGCGCGTGTCGCACAGATGACGTTTGCCTTTTCCATTTCGTGCGTGCAGGTAGCCAGGTGACGGGGTCTCTCTCCCTCTGTCCTCCCTTCCCCCGGTGTGTGGCCTGGTGAGAAGGTCCATGACCGTGGACTGGAAATAATGGAATTGCCTGTGCGTCCACACAGGAAACCAATCTGTCATTATATAACCCATGAGCTAATGTGGGAAACTCCCAACACTCCCCATCGGTGTCTGATTGATCCTCACGGTCTACACCGCCCGACACTCTGCATCCCGCCAGGGACCCTCGTCACGTCTTGGGCTGATGGCCGCGGAGGAGCAGAGGCGCAGAGGACCCGCGGGCGGTGACACACGTCTGGCCGCTGGCCAGCGTCAGCCGGTAAGTGTTTGCACACACAGATACCTGGTAGGAGACAGCGGTTACCAGTGGACTTTAACTAGGGTTTAAAATGAAAGATCTGTCTCTTCCTGGTCCATCTGTGACGCCAACTTTCCTGCCAGAGTTTACTTCCTGAGTCGTACCGGGTGGGTTAGTCCCAGGGAGAATTGCTAGTTGCGGAAGAGAATACTTGCTCCATGTCCCCAGGGCCACTGTCGTTTTGTGACGGCTTATGTCAAACTGCTCACAGTTTCAAGCATAGTGCTGTCTGACCGATTCCTTTGTTATTTAAATTCCTGAAACAAAAATCGGTACGGAAAAGCAACGTGGACTCTATGTGTCTGCTACCTTAAAAATTGGGGTTTAAGGGCGGTATTCACAGCGGTCACCAGCAGCGGGCGCTGAGGTCTGTGAGGAACCCGCTGCCGAACGCCGCCCTCTGGAGCCAGGAGTTCAGGGGTCCGACGCTCTCCCCCGCGTCGAATCTGGGGAGCCCAATCTCTTTTGCCTGGAGCCAAAGTGTCCCCAGGCAACTATAACCAAGATGTTTTACTTTAGAAACAACGTTGCTGCTCGAGTCAGGCGGCCACTTGTGGCTCCTCATTCACACTTGCCGCGTGCCCATCACTTAATGCAAAGGAAGGCTCTCCGTTCGATTTCTTTTTTTCTTTTTATATATTTATTTTTAAATGTTTATTTATTTTTGAGAGAGAGAGAGAGAGAGAGAGAGAGAGAGCGCAAGGGAGAGAGAGAGGGAGATACAGAATCCAAAGCAGGTTCCAGGCTCTGAGCTGTCAGCACTGAGCCCCTGACGTGGGACTTGAACTCCCTGACATGAGATCATGACCTGAGCCGACGTCGGACGCCTAACCGACCGAGCCCCCGCCCCCATTTCTTCCAGGCTATCACGGTGAGAGAGCAGGCTGACACTCTGCAACTGGGTGTGTCCAGGGAATCGGTGACCTCCGAAGCCCAACCTGTAGCTCACGTCTGGAAGCCTCTATCAGTCATGACTCAAATGCAGAAGGAGGGTGTTTCGCAGACACTTCACTCACTCGAGATCGAGGCAAAAGCCTCTAGTATTTTGGTTTGTTTGCAGTATCTCATGAAACCACCATTTTCTCTGATACAATCGATGCAAGGTCTTGTTAAGAGCTAACCATTTGGAATATTTCATAAGTTTTTACCAAATTACAGCCAAATATCATGAGTGAGCATCAGGTCCCCGAGAAAGGGCAGAGGGGGAATTTAGCGGCGCCAGGGAAGATGCGTGAGGGTTAGATTCCAATGTTAAAGAAGGAAAGTCACCTTGGAGTGACAGGGCCCCTGCAGGCGGCTCTGTCCTGGCGGGGCCCACCGGCTCAGAGCCGGCTGACCCGGGGTGCGCTCGGTGCCTGGGGTCCCCCTCCACGCGGCTGGGATCACAGCAGTGCGGACAGGCCCCACGCGGGCGGCGAGTGCAGCGAGGAACCACGCGCAGTACGGGCTCCGAAGGCCACGCGGAGAGGGGAGAGCCTGGCGATGGCTCCCCGGCCAGGCCGCCTGGGGTCCCCACGGTTTCTGGACAAAGCCTCACAGCTGTCGGGGAAAGTCGTCCTCTGGGACTCTTCCTCCTGCGCCTCTGTCATCGCCAGGTGTGCCGAGGGCCGTCTCTCAGGCCGACACTGGCTGTCGTCGACTGCGAGGAGCAGGTCGGGTCTGCCCCTGGGACCCTGTTTCCTGTCGTCTGTACCGGAGGGGCCCCACGCAGTGACCCCGGCCTGTGCTGCAGACACAGCGTGCACGCCTCCATCCCCACTCCGGCTCACGGCCCCCGGGGAGTCGACGGTTAGAAGGGTTTCTGACCCCAGCTTCCTATCTGGGACCAGCATCACCGCAGCAGCCACAGGCTGGCGCGGTAGCTTACACGCAAGGTAAGAGCAGCCGTGACCTTCACAGACCAACACCGCCACTGGAGTGGAACGTTACTGCGAAACCGTAACTCTCTCTGTTATGCTATCTCCAGCACGGTGTGGACCGAAATGTCGCCCAATAAATATTTAGCGAGTCAGTGAATGGCCGACAGAGACACAGCAGAGTTAGATCTGTTCGTTCGCCCCGACGCTACCCCATGAGTGTAAGAATATTGGGAGTGTACGGTCGCTGTCACACGTTTTTCTGGGAGCCAGAGACAGAGTATTTCAACGTAGCGCTCGTGCTCAGAAAGCGAACAGGTGCATTCCGCTCCCGTGACATGCGATGGCCGATTGGACACCAGGTTGAGCACCGTGTGGGGGAGAGAGAGGAAGTGATCAGTTCACTGGGGAAGGACGAGGGCGACCCTCCAAGGAGATGCTGGAGGTCAGGTGACAGTTTGGCCGGAGTCTGTTAGATCCGTGGGGGCGAGGTCCCCGCGGGAGTGGGCGGCAGGTCCGGGGCAGAGCTGTGGCACCAAACACTGCACGGATTTGAAACTGCTGGTGGCTGTCCCAGGAGTTCAGGTGACGGGAGCCTCGCCAACGGGAAGGGGGTCTTTGGACGATTTTACCAGGAGCAGGAGCCCCGTGGGGGGCCTGCATTTTGGCAGGTGATGGGGATCGGCCCAGTGGGACACTACAGGGGCACACGGAGAGGGGGTCCTGGAGGACGTGTGACTGATTGGATGGGAGAGGCTTACGGGAGCCAGAGGGAGGGACGCAAGCCACCAGCTCTGAAGAGTGGTGTTCACGGTGCTTGTGGACTGGGGCCCGTGTTGGGAGGGACGGGGGAAGGCTGGTCGGGGAGGCTGGAGGAAGGGGCTGGGGGGCCGCAGGGGCCCCTGAGGGGCCACCGGTGCTTTGTGGCCCAGTGGGGTGTCTGTCACAGGGCAGGGACAGGAAGACCTGCCTGAGGAAACACACACGAAGGTGCGTGTGTTTCGACCGTGGCCGGGGCGGCACTGAATCTCGGCTTTGCAAGTGTGTTGTTGGCAGAAAATTGAATTTTTCACACTCTGCGTAGTAGAAGCCCATAGCGGTGTGACGAGAGCACGTGGAAATGGATTCTCCTCGGCGCTGGACTCTACTTGTTCCACCCTGTCCATTTTAGACCAGACGACAGGGTGCAGGGCGCACTCCCGGGAACTCAAGGTGGCCTCATCTGGTGGGATGCCGCAGCTCGAAATCGTGTCTCTGGAATCGTTGCTTCGTTCCCAATACAACATCTGTGCGTAGCTCTTCATCATGATTCGGAATCAAGAAACGATTCTCCGAACATATTAAGTGAGGCTGACTTAAGAGCTCACGAAATAAAAATAAACAAAAATACAGAGCAGAAATCTTGCCAATGTCCTGATTTTCAAGTGGCAGCTCGTTTAAAATACCGTGTAATGGAAAGTAAGCTGAAAACACCCAACGGGCTGCATCTCACTTTTTCTAGTCATCGCCTCTTGTTTGGACGGTGGTATGGTTTCTAATCAATAGGCCGTTCAGAGGACTCGTGGTGGCTTGCAGGGAGGCTGAGGGGACGAGCGGAGATCTCACCATCGCCCCACCTGCTTCCCTGCTGCATCTGTTACACCTGACGGACCAACATCAGTGCATTGAAAATGAACATCGCAGAACTTTCTTTGCACTTGTGCTGAGTTCTGGGAAAACAGGGTCAAACCACACGTGAATCAAAGTGCAGTTTTCAGTCTGATGTCAAGTAAATGAAGACATTCACTGAAGGATTATGGGACTCAAAATGCATATATATATATATACGTGAAGTCTTCTTTCTGCTGTTAACAAGCGTGTTCTAGAAATAGGCTCTGTGGAGAACCGAAGTATTAGGTGTGTGTCTTTAGTTTCTTGTAGAAACAGTTTCTCTCGATGGAAAACGCTGTAAGTGGCGGTGGTCGCCCAGTGAGTTCCGAGGGAAGGACCCTGCATGGGTTCGGCCCCGTCTCACCGGGACCCACCTGCCGCCGCAGGGGAGGACCGCCACCTGCCGTGTCCCGCGCACGGGGGGAGGTCAGGCTCAGGGTCCCGACGTTCACCAGAGACTCTTCCCGTCCCTGCTGCCACATCCATCACCTCACCTCCGAACCTCGGCGACCAGAGCAGGGGGACGGAGGGAACCGGTGTGAGGCACGGCCCCGGGTGATCCGGGGGCGGGGGCTGCCGGCTGTTCTTCCCTAGGTTCTCTGTTCGGGCTTCCTTGGGGCCTGGAGGCGCAGACTCGAGAAGGGGGCCCCTGCACGGATGGGCAACAGGGGCGAGAACAAAGCCCAGGCGTGTCCGACCACCCAGGTAGCAGGGGAACCGGGACCCGACCAGCGTGGGGGACGGCCCGCTCTACCCCCAAGAGATGAAGTACACAGCACCACTGGCACTGGCTGCTTGGTGGCGGCCAGGGCCTCCTCTTCCAGGCAGGCCCCCACCGTTCCGGCGGGCCTGAGTCGCTGTGGACACAGAACCCAGCCTCTCTCGCTTAAATTTGGGTCTGAGTCTCAGCATCATGACCTAACAATGTGTCTCCTCTCATTGCAACTCAAGAGAGTCTAAAACAACCATTAACTAAATACCGTAGTGTTTATTCATTTTAAACTCATTTCAATCTGTGCCATTTTTGCATACATATGAAATCTGTAGCCTTAATAAGTGTCCATTTCTTCTTAGTAGATAGAGAAACTGAGGGTAGTTCAACGATGAATATATAATGGGGGAGGGCGCCGTTCTTCTGTGATGAAACTCTTTGGTGTATATCATTGTTTTCTGAGTTTAAAATAACACGAGAATTCACTCCAATAAAAAGTAAACATTACTTTTCTCAAAAAATTTAATCGCAGAACTATTTACAAGAGGTGGACATCAGCAATACAGAGAGCAAACGAGAGAGGCCTCGTCATAGGGGCGTCGGTGGAGAAAACGGGGGGCACGGTTTTCTTATAACCAGCTGAGAGGGGGGAAAAAAGTCACGAACAAAGAGAACTCAAATACGGAACCCGGGGGCGCCTCAAAGAGACGATCCACATTCTGACAAGTTATTAACAAGAAACCAGCGTGGCGGTGACGAACCGCAGGGCCTCCGTTCCCATCAGGTATCCTGCATGCTACTCACCAGAATGTATCAAAAGAACCATAAAAGCATGAGAGAGAGAATTACATAAAACAGCTGAATCCCAGTGAAGTGTAACTCTGTACAGATGTCGGCGCTCTGCTCATCCTCAGTATGATTTCGTATGTATATATATTTTTATATATATATATATATATATATATGTATTTATATACTTCTTTTTAAAACTTGAACTAAACAGCTAGTTTCCTGGTTCTAACATTCCTTGAATTTCTATAGGAGGCATTGAATTGAGTCCTCAGGCCACACCTGGGTATTTTGGCATGTAACACGGAGGTGGGTATATGAACTGGTCTCTAGACAGGAAGGACCCGTCCGAGAGGAAAGTGGCTTAGCGATCAGAAATCAGGGTTCAAAAGTAGCCTGGGATTGTTTACTACTTGTGGGGGAAAACTTTGAATTTGGCAAACCAGTTATAAGGTGGAGGGAGAGAGACACGTGCTGAGCCCTTTTAACGTGATACGGCCCTACCGGGACGGCGGGGGCGGGAGCGTGGGCGGGAGTTAGGGGAAAATCAAAGGATGGCGAGTGGCGTCCATAAGGGACCACAGACAGCCTCCGAGCTCCTTCACGGGTGTTGGCCGAAGTGTAGAGTAGACTGTCTACGGAGATTACTGTCTACTGGCAAGAGATAGATTTGTACTTAAATCGGCACAAGAAACCCGGCCGACGTCTTTCGTTACGACCTCTCCCCCACTGAGTACATGAAAGCTTGGACTCCCAAGCCTTTCAGGTTTGGAATAAGCACCCATGATGAAGAGTCACATAAAATCTAAGAAAGTAGGGCGGTAACCTCGGTTACCTTGGTTGGTGTATATACAAAATCTTCTTAAAAAGTAGTGGTCGAGTAGGTAACTAACGTTTCCTCCGAAGAAGTCATCTGTCACGTGTGTACGCTGAACCGGAAATAATCTCCTTTAAAGCTGGATAAAAATGCCAGGGTTGGGGTTGGCGATTCGTAAAGTCACGGATGCGTCACAAGGTTGCAAGGATGAAAAGACGGGTGTTTCTCGGAGCGTTCCGGGGACCACTTCCGTGCTCTCCGACGCGTGAGCTAGAATAATCACCGAGAGCTGGAACCAGAAGGGCAGACTTCACAAACCTTTAGCAATTTCGGTCAGTCTGATTCCATCCTTCGTGTGCTCCCAGATGGCGTTTTCCTTCGCCCCTCGAACATTCGGCTTACTAGCTGTCTGTGTATCTCGGACGCCGCGACCTTAAGTAATGGTGAAAACGTTGCCTAATTCTGGGCAGCATCTGATTCTCTGAGATGTTCGCGACCTGACTTTTGCAAGCGTCCCACGGTGGGGAGGACTGTTGCCAGAGGGCCCTGGGCCTCATCTGGAGCGGTAATTCAGGCTTTCGCCACCTGTCCCCAAGGAGCTCGGAGGACTTCATTATCTATCTTCGAGGGAGACAAGGGACCGGAGGAAACAGAATCAAAGTGAGTTCTGGCTGACGTATGACCGGGAGCCAGGTCGTTTGGCTGGTCAGCTAGTGATTTTCCAAAACATTCTGCGGCCGCTCTGTGCGGATGGGCATGTCGCCGGGCGTGTGAAAGGACACTCTCCTCCAGCACTCTGGTCACCGCCCCCGAACCTTACCGCGACTGTTGGCACAGCACGGGGGGCACGGCGGGGACCCGATGTGACGGACACGGCAGGGGCACGGAGTGAAGCAATACGCCCAACGCTGCAGCCATGCGGTTGAATGTGTTTCCACTCAGCATCTGACCACAGTCTCCATCTCTTCCCCTGGTACTTTTCTGATCTGTTTTCGGCATCCTGTATTCGACCCAAACTTTCACTTTCCACTTTCTATGCAAGTGGAAACAAAAGAGAAGACTTGGGAAGTTCCACAGGGGTGTGGGTTCCACGGGGGTGTGGGTTGGAGACCACAGAGTGCGACTACCTGATGAGTATGTTAAATTTGCAGTAAAAAAATAAACTCAGTGGCCAGGCCTCGAGAAGAAAGGAGGCGTCTGGGAAAGCAGCAAGCAGCACAGGGGAGCGTGTGAATCTAGCCGTTTAGGCAGGTTTCTGGGGGGACTGGACTCATGCTTGTTGGCGGGAACGTTCCAGTTTTCAGAAGTGGGGGGTCAAACGCCACACGTGGCAGTGCAGGTGGGACATGACATGTTTATACGCTTCCTGCTGATGCCACCAAGGTGTCGGGGGGGCCCCCCCGCTCTCAGGAACAGCAGCCTGGCCACTCTGTGCAGCCTGGGGATGTGTGAGCTCCCAGGCTCAGTCCAGACAACGGCACCCGACCTCCTGCGCAGTGACAGTTCAGGGAACAAGCTGGTTGCCCTTCCCAGTGAAAACCAGTTCGGCATGGGTTGGGGGTCCCCTAAGATGTTCTGTGGGCCATAGGAGGTCCAGTTTGGCTGTACCGACCTCCTGGTGAAGACCAGGGACCCTCCCACCCCTTCCTGCTCGCTAGCCAGAGGCCTGGCCCGGAGAGGACAGCGGTTCCGACAGGAGAACACGCACAGTCACCACAGGTGCGTTGGCCAACGGCTGCCATGTGACGACTTTCGGAAAGTCCATCCTGGTTGGGGCAGGGGCGTCTGTCACAGCTGGAACTATGCAGCCCCGGATCTTTTGACTGGCATGACGGGGACCGTGCAGAGAAAGGCAAAAATCTAGAAGAGTTAAGACCCTAAAGCAACGATCCCAGCCCATACATCTGAGTGTCTGCGCCTGTCGCTTCCTGTTCTAAGTCTGGCTTCTCCATGGGAGCCAGCGGGGCGAGTCCCCCCCACTGGGCGGGTCACTGACTTTGTGGCTATGTTTTTGTGTTTGCTTTTGTAAAGAGGGAACCTTACACATAATTGTTTTCTCTAACGGTACGCTTTTCTACTTAATGCTAGAAGCCTTTAGTACTGATCTTGAGGTGAACACATCGACATTCCCTTTTCAACAAAAATGCAAATTTCTGGTATCCTACAACAGTCCCATTCTTTATACGGTCCTGCACATTTGCAGAGAAGATGACAACCATTGTCGCCGGTGACAACGCTGACGGTAAACACGACACGCCGACAACAAACGGGGATGGGGGACATGAGTTATGTGGAAAGCGCCCTTGTTACCAAGCGACAGTCACCTGCTCGGGTTTTGTGGAACTTAAGAACTTAAGGGTCCTGTTTATCATACTTGTGTTTTGATTTTGAAAGTTAAACTAAAGCCTTCGGCATGGCAGTGTCAGCCCGCCGCCATGAGCAAAATGATGTGTAAACTCGTGTCTCAACGGTCACGCTGCGTCTTCAGGGGAGAGAGCTATCCGATCCGAGAACCCCGCGCCTTCTGCCGCCATGGTGTCCACAGAACACTGTGCATTCTCATTTCCCATCGCGTCCTCCAACATGCACAAAATCTCTAATTAAAATCATCTCCATAGCGTGGCGAGATGGCCACACTTCGGGTCTGTATTACGCGTCTGTTAGAACTGCCTGCAAGGAGTCGTTGGATTGACTAACACAAGTATTATAAACAGTTTTATTTTTCGTTCCATGTACAATATGTAAACAGGGCTTATCCGCACTTCCCGGTGGGCGTCGCCTGGGTGGGGAGTGAAGACACCGCACTGAGGCCGGTAGCGCGGCTGGCGACCCTGCCTGAGGGCCAGCGGCGGGCACCGGCTGCGCGTCACGCGACCTCCTTTGGGACTCGGTGGACCGACGGGGGTCCGTACGCACCCCCCACTGTGAATCGGTGGCTGTCGTCACATTTAGCTACCGTTACTCTGCTCACTTAGGAACGGTTCAGGCCAAAACTCTTGGGGGATCTTGAGATAAAAATGAGTATACAAAACATAAAAAAAAAATCCAAATTAAGTGAACACTTTCACCCGAGTCAGGGTTGGAGGTCTAGAACAGGGGTCTAGAACAGTTATCGCCTAATTTTAGAATTTGTTGTTAGAGGTTTCGTAGGAGCTCCGGGAAACGGGCTGCGAGGCATCGGCCTCCGGGGCTCTCCGGGCGTCAGCAGGTCTGTGCACACGCACGCGCTCACGCTTCCTCTCCCCGAGGGTCTACGCCGACTTCGCTCTTCTGTGGCTATTTCTAAAGAGCAGTTCATCTTCCATCATACAACATTTTTAAAGTCTAAAATGCCAATACTCGCAAATACGTTTGTGTTTAACGTAGTATAGTGAGTCTAGGAGGAAGCGTCGTTTCTGTACACTACTCAGGATTTAAGTATTTATTTAGGTAGAAAAAATGCTTTGAATACTCTGGGGAAATAGGGTCATTTATAGAAGAATATTTCAGGGAATTTTTTTTTTTTTTGCATTTTTCAAGGATATACATTCGTACTGATTTTTGCTTCCAAATATATCTTAAGGCTGTTTGGTAAAATATACCAGATATGAGGCTCAATTTACAGGGTTTTGTTCCTACAGGGAATTCTTAACTACTCAGCTTTAAAAAAGTAAGACTTTGAAGCCAACATGCTTTAATATCAACTGTGCTCCAATGAACCCCATGCTTCGTGGGATGCAGAGTGTGAGATGAACACACCAGGCTGAAGTCACGCCCCACGGGGGGTGATGACCTCGCTGGATGTCCTGGCGCCACCAGGCTGCAGGGGGAGCTGGGTGCATGAAAGTGCCCGTCGAGCTGAGGAGTGCTAGAGGGGGTGAGCCAGGGCCCCCCCGCCCCCGCGCCGAGTACACAGCACCCCTCGGGCGGCGGGAGGCCTGTGTTTGCGGGGGGGGGGAGACACCTGTCCCCAGGGGTGACACCTTGCGTTACAGTGAGGACTCGAGTTTGGGATCGAAGGGAGAGGTCTGACAGGCTCTTCCTCTGAAGACACGTCTGAACGGGGACACGGGAAAGCAAAACCGGATGACAGTCACCGCGTCTAAGCGCAGTCGTACAAACGGAAGGCCTTTTCGTTCCAGTCCTTCCTGCTTTGCTCTGGTGCCAAACAGAATCCTGAAAACTAATTACTTTTCTCAGAGTCCACAGGTGCAAATCACCTATGTGACTTTTTTTTTTTTGTCATGTCTAAAACAGGCAAGAAATATATTCTTGACTTTAGCGATACTGCATAGGACAAAAGAATTCTGGAAAAATACAAATGTAAGCTACATTTCTTCTTTACCATTTAAGCTGAGAGATACTTACCACTCACATTCAGATTTCTGAAACTTTTTACATCACAACTGTCATTTTAAACAAGCAAACTTTTTTTTTTTTTTAAGGATACCCTGGAAAGTCAACTGATAGAGCAGTTTGAGAATATATATACATTGATAAAAAAAATCACACGTACATAAATGTGACGTGTACAGACAAGACTGTGTGATAGAAGTTACGAAGGAATAAAACATACGATGACTCTTTCATCAGATTAAGGGCTATTATTTTCCTCTTTCCACTCCTGCTACAGGACAGCCGGCCTTTGGTAAGACTCGGTCTCTCTTCACGCGTCACTCCGTCGGGTGAACGAACACTCAGCTCATCTTGAGGCTGCCGGATGCCGCGCCGGATCTTTCTGTCGGGCACTGGTGATCCCCGGGGCTCCTGGAGGACCGCACGGCAGGGAATCGGGTGGCTGGAGAGATGGCTTCTCATAAACCCGGCACAAGGAGCCCGGCATGGGGGGGCCGGCTAGACTCGGGGCCGGGGGGAGGCGTCCTTGGGTGAGAGGGGGCAGGGCTCTCTCTTGCCCACGCTCCCAGCCGGAGCAGCCTCCACTGGGGCGTCTGGTGAGCGGCGGGGGCACCCACGTACAGTTATTTGTTATTCTCGCCTCGAATTACCGCACGATTTATAAAAATATAAATAACAAAATGTGAGCTGGGCTCCATCTCGAGAGGCTCCCTGTGACCCTCCGAGAACAGAGTGGATCAGGGAGGGGCGCCCACGCCTAGCCGGCAGAGCTGACCGCGGGTCAGACCGTCGAGGGGGAAGCAGAGGAGGAGGAGGAGGAGGAGGAGGAGGAGGAGGAGGAGGAGGAGGAGGAGGAGGAGGAGGAGGAGGAGGAGGGAGGAGGAGCCGGGCTGGCCGGGGCTGGCGCGCGGCAGAAACGAACGCATTCCGGTGTGGTTATGGCACAGACAACACAACGGGGTGTATCCGGTGGAGCAACGAGACAGAAATTACCGGGCAGGTGAGAAACTGTACAAGCGTTTTGTTAAAAAAGAAAAGAGCGGGGAAAGGCGCCCCTAGAGGCGCGTCTGGGCCTCCGGGATGTAGATCTCGATGCTGTCTGCGCGCTCCGAGGCCGAATTCTGGCGGAAGGAGGCCGCCCGCTTGGCAGCCATGAGCCGCCTCCGGGCTTCCTGGCGCTGTCTGTCCGGCAGGTCCAGGGACTTTTCTCTCGTGATAGGAAATTTCCCCTTGGGGGGCTTCTTTGGTATTGGAGGGGGGACCTTTCTTTCTTCCTGAAAAGCATCACAAGTCAAAATTGGGGACATCAGGGGGGATCGGCCCCGGTCCAAGAGCCTGGTCCCAGTGCCGGGTGACTGCAAGCTGCCTGGGACACCACCCCGGGGCTCAGCTGGCCCCACGCCCCCAACTGTTGCCTTGCCGCCTGCCTGCCGGGCACCGTGACTTCCCTCACGCTCCTCAAGGGCAGGGAGAAGGCTTAGGTGACAGCCTTACAGCTAAGGAACCACGTCCCACACAGCAACAGGGAAGGGCTCCTTGGTCTCAGACTTATCTTCGTGTTGTTGCTAGATTAACTTACTTTGCTGCCCCTGAGCACTGGCAAATACCCACAGCTTCAGTTCTCGAGTATCCCAGGTGTTTTGGAAGGCATCGTTAGCATCCCTGTCGCGGGCTGTAGACTTGTCAACAGACTCCGGATTCTAAGGACTTTCATGAAAACCATCTCACATCGGGGAGCTATTGGCCAAATTCCCTGCTATGGGTCTACAACCCCTTGACACTGACCAGATAGATGGACAGACAGATGATAGATAGATAGATAGATAGATAGATAGATAGATTGACAGATAGATCGACAGATAGATATGATGGATGGATGGACGGATGGATAGACAGATAGATATGATGGATGGATGGACGGATGGATGGATAGATAATAGATAGATACATAACTAGATAGGTAGATACTAGATTAGATAGATAGATAGATATGATGGATGGATGGATGGATGGATGCATGGACAGATAGATAGATATGATGGATGGACAGATTGGATGGATGGATGGATGGATGGATGATAGATACATAACTAGACAGGTATATAATAGATTAGATAGATGATAGATAGACTGGATGAATGGATGGACGGACAGATAGATGTATTTTTCACCTGCTTGATAAAAACATGCAAATAATTACTTCTGGCCTTTAGCTCATATTCTTTACTAAGTCACAAAAGTAGGTATGTGCCTTTTCCAGAAGGCTAAATCACACCGTTCTGCAGCAGATACAACATACACCGTTATATCGCGTCTTTCCTGTCTGGCGAAAGGCCTGTGTCCCCAGCGCTCCGTGTTATTTAACGTGCGTCCTAACTGACAAGTTGGACCCAAGCAGATTGCTTCTCCAGCGGGTGATGCCAGGGCCCTGCAAAGACGACTACCTCCTTCCCGGGAAGGGGGCCCAGCAGGAGGCGCTGGGACCCTTTCCTTTCCTGGGCAGGCATCTAGTTGTGGGGGGAAAGCCCCCCCTGTGTCTGACTCCCTTCAGCCTCTGCAAAAATACAAACGGGCCAGACGTGCTAGGACACCGCGGGGAAGGCGCAGCGTGGGCGGACACGTGTGGCAGACCCCGCGGCCGTGTAAGGTCCTGCTTTTGGTAGCAGGATTGCTTGGGTGCCTGACACTTTATTCCCGTGGCTTACTTTTAAATGGCTCGGCCCAGAAGCAATGACTTCCTCCTGACTCTTGGGCAGGCGTCTATGACAATGGGGTAATGGGTTCATTACGGATTTCAGCTCTTTCAAAAGTTAGTTCCTACGATACGGGACTTATCTACCCATTTCTTTCCTCTTCAGTTGGTAGCCTCTCCAGTGTGGGGCTGCAGGAAACACTCGGGAGCGGTTCTCGTCGGGAGTCTCCTGCTTGAAAGGACTCCCGGCCCCCGGGCAGCCTGTGGTCGGAGAGGGCTGACCAGGCGGCCTCGGGGACCGCCAGGGTCGAGTGGCTCGTGAGCACACGGCACGGGGCCCTGCGCGGCCCGCAGCGGGGCACGCGCCCTCGGCCAGGGGCTGTCTCCAGCGTGAGGACCACGCTCTCTGCGTAGCTCAGGCAGAAGGGCTGTACTAGTTGCCAATTCCTGAAGAGGAAAGGAGGGGTCACTGCAAATCTTGGGCGTGGCCAGGTGGGTTCTATTTGTGGTACTTTATTAGCACAGCGTCTCGGTTGGCGATCTCTCCTCGGGATCTCCTTCACTTCAAAACCGAGCCACACGGAGGGCCTGCTCGTGCACCTTTTGTGGCCTATGGACGGCCTCTGCCTTCCTACTCCCTTCTGCCCCGTCGTCTCAGTAAAGAGGGGGTGTGACGGTCACGTGCGGTGGCCTCTAGGACACCGAGCCCAGAACCCCACCAACACGGTCGGTGGCACTTTGGGGGAAGACTGAGGACGGCGGTGACGGCTTTTGTTCCGACCGCCACGCGGACATCCCCCGCTCACACTAACACCACTGCGATGTGTGCTGGGCTAGCTTCACCACTTCATCTGACTCGATAATGTCTACCTAGAAAGTCACACCACGACGACTTAGGACGTCTTTAAAACGTGTCAGGAAATCAGAGTATTTACTGCTGATTCAGAGCTACCTGTCGGCCCCACCAGGGGCGGTACCTGAGGGGAGGAGGGAAACCGCAGGCTCGGACTTAATGGAGACTTTCAGCCTATTTAGGGGCAAAGGCGTGGAGAGCTGGAGGAAGTTTATGTCTCCAGATTGTTCAGCGGAGCCCAGTGTTTCCTGGTTCAATGGAGAGAAACAGCTGGAAAGTTCATCTGAGTAGGAAGTGGTCATTGTAACCAGGCCTCCAGCCTGCCTTCTCGAGAACCATCTCGGGATAACCCACACACGGGTTGGATTAAGACACAGGGTAGATCCCCTAGGAAACGAGGCTCTCGGTCTATGTGTGACTTTCGTGAGCGTCCCAGCGATACGGCAGGAGGGACCCTATTCCTCGCTACCCCTGGCCAGCGGCTTCTGTCCCCACGCCAGCCTAACGCCAGCTCTGCGAGCACAGGCGCCTGCACGTCTGATCGCGCGCTGTGGCCGGAGACCGCGAGGCAGGACACGAGGGAGCACCCCGAGTGGTGGGGTCGGACACTGGAAGCCTGCGGGGAGCGGCGCGCAGGGAGGGCCCTCGGCCTGGGGTGGGGGGGGGATGGTTACCTTTCTCTCCGGAGACTCCACTATCTTCCAGTCGCTGAGCTTCAGCTGGTGCAGCTCGTCAAACTTCATGCTGACGTCCTCAACAGACAGCTGCAGCATGTCCCAGTAGCCCGCCAGGTCCTGGGACGTGGGTCTCGGCATGGCGCTGGGGTCCTGAGGACACACGGGCAGAATTTAGAGCCGGGAAAACCCCCAGCTGGTCCAGGCCTTGGGGTCGGTGGGGCGGGGCTGCTCCTTCCTGCAGGTGCTTTTCAGGGAGTCAGATTGGGGGGAAGGGTGACTCCTGCTCTGAGGCTAGTACCCGGAGGGCCCGCGGAGGCCAGCGACAGCCGAGGCGCGTACTGGCTGACGGTGAAAGAATCTACATACTGGGCGACCTCAACTCTAGGACGTTCTGGACAACACAACACTGTGGGGACAGCAGAAAGATGAGTGGCAGCCGGAGGTCGGGGCAGGGGCATGGATGGCAGGAGCACAGGATTCTTAGGGCAGTGAACCACTCGCAGAATACGAGAGTGGCTGCACGTCACCGTACGTGCCTCCAAACCTAGACGCACGACAGCAGAAGTGACCCTGATGTGAACCCCTGGATGCTGGGAGACGACGCATGTCCCCGCGGGTTCGCTGATTGTATGACAGGGACGCGTCTTTTGGAGGTGGCCCTGAGGCTGGGCTCGGGGCCAGGTCTGTGTCTGTTTCTCTGAAAGACCTTACGGTTCATTCCAGTGGCCGTGTGTTTACTTTTTTTTATGTTTATTTATTTCTGAGAGAGTGTGTGTGAGCTGGGGAGGGGCAGAGAGAGAGGGAGACACAGAATCGGAAGCAGGTTCCAGGCTCCGAGCCGTCAGCACAGAGCCTGATGCGGGGGTCGAACCCACAAACCGGGAGATCGTGACCTGAGCCGAGGTCGGACGCTCACCAGTTGAGCCCCCAGGCGCCCCCGTGTATTTACTTTGCTCCCGTGTCGAGAGAGAATGACTTTTGTGAAGTCAATTTAATGAAGGTACAGAAAGTCCACCGACAGGTCCCCACACGCAGAAAAGCAGACGGGACCACGGAGCGCCTGTGAGCTACTCACCATGTTCTGTTGGCACAACCAATAGAATTGCTGGAACTTCTGGGACATCAGAAGCTGTGCACTCCCCACGGCACTCCGGATCTTCCCGAGGACTGCGAACCAGACAGAACAAACCCAGCTTGAACCCGGTGAATCGAAAAACAAAAGCAGAAGCATTACACACAGGGGGCAAACTCCAGGAGGGAGGGGCGGCTCTTCCTTTTCCTGGAGATTAAAACTCTGAATTTATTGTGCAGAACATGTCCACTGATGGAAGCTTTTTTTCCAGTCTGTTCCATTTCTTTTTGTTTCCTGTTTAAAAAAATGTTTATTTTTGTGGTACCTGGGTGGCTCAGTCGGTTAAGCGGCCGACTACAGCTCAGGTCATGATCTCACTGTCTGTGAGTTCGAGCCCCACATCGGGCTCTGTGCTGATGGCTCATCAGAGCCTGGAGCCTGCTTCAGATTCTGTGTCTCCCTCTCTCTCTGCCTTTCCCCTGCTCACATGCTATCTCTATGTCTCTCAAAAATAAATAAACGTTAAAAAAATTTAAAAAAAATGTTTATTTATTGACGCGCCTGGGTGGCTCAGTCGGTCAAACACCTGACACTTGCTTTCGGCTCAGGTCATGTGATCTCACGGTTCGTGAATTTGAGCCCCAAATGCAGAGCCTGCTTGGGATTCTCTCTCTCTCTCTCCCTCTGCCCCTCCCCTGCTTGCTCTCTCCCTCTCTAAATAAATAAATAGAGACTGAGAGAGCAGACAGGGGAGGGACGGAGGGAGAGAGAGAATCCCAAGCAGGCTCTGTGTGGTCAGCACGGAGCCAGACACACGGCTGGATCCCACGACCTTGGGATCACGACCCAGGGTGAAATCCAATCTGACGCTCACCGGCTGAGCCACCCAGGCGCCCGGTCTGTTCCATTTCTGATTTCTGAGGCGAATCCAAGGGTGATGAAATAGGACCGGCGATTAGGACGTGACCCCTCAGCGTCAGGAACACGGACTTCAGAAAGGCGGCCTACACTGCAGGACGCCTGCCCCGTCTGGGGCGTCGGCGGAGCTCAGACGAGCTGGAAGGTGAGGCAGCAGGTATGGAAGCAGACACACTACGTACTTATTTTTTATGGACTCCGTGAAGGTGAGGATGTTAATCCCTAATTTCTAGACAATCACATTGATGCCAGTTATCTGATTTGAGTCCCGTGAATACTTTTACGGCTGGGCAGCCCGGGCCGGTGCTCCGAGAGCGCCTCACACGCAGGGGCCGTGCGGGGGGAGGCGCGGTGCGGAGGCCACCTATCTCCCTGCCTCGTGCTGGGCCCACGGCTCCCGCCACCGGCTGTCACCTGTCACCGCGATGGGCTCACATCACGGAGTCCCTCCCACGCCCTTGTGCCCGCTGTGATTCGGCGTGAAATGGACGAATGATTTCTAAGCTGCGGGGCTCGAACGGACCAAACAGCACTTTGTAAAAAAGTCGGTAATGTAGTTTTGTCAATGGAAAGGACTTCTATCGGCGAAGGGCAGGAGTGAGCGCCTGGGACAAACAACCGGCGGACAGAAGACGTGGTGTGTGGAGCGCAGGAGGCCGCCGAGTCCCGTAACCTCCAGGCGCCCCCGCCAGCCTGTCCCCCGCTCTCGCGCCCGGTCCTTGCCAGCCGGCAGCGCCACCAGGATTTTGGAACTAACAGCTGTGCTAGGTCCCAGCTCCCGGGACTCTCAGGAGTCCTCAGGAATCTGTCGGGACACGTTTCGTGCCGCCGTGCCCTGGGCCCTAGTTTGTTTGCCTTGGAGACAGGAGAAGTCATCCTGCCGGCCCGCACAGATCCGCCCGTCTGGGCCGGAGCAGATACCCCTCCCGCCCGCGCCGTCTTCTCTCGGGCTCTCTCGCGGACCCTCTGCGGGACCCTGGTAGCGAGTGCGGTGTTGGAACGTGCTTCCTCGGGCTTCCCCGAGAACACAGCCGCGGGGGCTTGGATTTGCTGACGGCGGGTGGCAGGGGGTTGAGGAAGCGTGTTTAGCCTGGAGGTTGGTCCGTCAGGGAAAAGGAGGAAAGAACCGTCTCCCCCCACACGTGTTTCCGAGGATTTATCTAGGTCAGGACGTTTCCGTGCTGGGGGTGTATCTAAGAAGAGAGGGGACCGGCGCTCCAGGCTGCGCGGACACCACGGGTCGCCCACGGTGTGGTCCTGACACAGCTCCTCGGGAGCACCTGGGGTGCCCATGCCGGCCCCCGGGGCTCGCTCCACCATCGGGACCTCGCGAGTGTCCATGGAGGCGGAAACTGAGGTCCGACTTCCCAAACGGCAGTGATTTTAACAGGCGCTTCCAAACCAAATGATCGTGAGACTCACACAGTGTGCACCAGAGACGGGCGTTGGAGATTCTGACCCCCGACAGCCGGGCTACATGGTGCTGTGTCCCCTTCCTGTGGCCTCGCTCTGGGGGACACAGTCACAGACCAGGGCTGGGACAGGCCTCAGCACCCACATGACGGATGCCGTGAGGCTGTGGACACAGACACCCCACGAGTACACCCGCGGGCGGGCTTGGACACGCTGTAGTGTGTGTGTCAGTCGGCCACGGGGCTGCAGGCAAAGCAGAATGCCCACCCTGCGGAAAGACGGGGCCTGGCGTCACGCACAGCGTGTCTGACAGCGACTTTCTCTGGGTGAGACAACGGACCTCAGCACTTTCTGGCTGCACGTGCCCTCCCTTCTCCCGTGTGCGTGAGGAGCTCAGCTGCTGACCGCCGCCCCCCCGAGTGGTGCCGTTGACAATCTCACACATGCAGAAGATGGAGAGAGAAGTGTCCCCATCGCTTCAGGTCAGCAAGTAACTTTGTCACGTGCCTATGTTTGCTTTTCTGAACCGTTTGAAAATAAGCCACAGCCCACCTGTCACCTGTCATCGTCCCGGGCAACCGCACTCTCCTTATTGTTTCTAAAGAGCGAGTAATTCCGTCATACATGTAATTCTGCAAGGCTCCACGCCCAGCGTGGAGCCCAACACGGGGCCTGAACTCAAGACCCTGAGATCAAGACCTGGCTGAGATTAAGAGTCGGACACGTGACCGGCTGGGCCCCCGGGCGCCCTTGCTTCTAGGATATTAAAGAGGAGTTTAACACATGTGACTTTTAAAGAAAGTGAGTACATCGGAAAACACTTTGGCGTCCTTTCAGACTCAAAAGTACCGCCAAGCGGCTCGCTACCCGGGCCCACCTGTCTTCTGCAAATCCACTTCGAGAGGGGCTTGCTTTCCCCCAGACCCGCGTCCCTGACCTGATCTGCCGGGCAGCACAGGAGGAGGAAGCTGGTCCCGGGAGGGGAGGGCGTCCGGGTTCAGGACTGAGCGTGCCCTGGGGACAGGCGTGGCCAGGTGCAGGGACGAGGCAGGACGCAGCGTCTCCAGGAGGGGTGAAGGCACCCACTCACACTGGGGTCCCCCAAACTGAACGTGTTTCTCTAGCTCTGGTCTTAGCGCCGCCGAGTGGAGGAACGATCTTTGCTTTGAAATGTTGAATTTCCACTCGTGAACCCCTAAGCCCTGCAGGACTGATGAGAACTTTTAGAGACTTGTTTCCCCCAAGCTGTCACTGCAGGAATAGAGAGAAACAACAGATGGATTCGGTTCCCTGTACTGACTGCTTCCTAATTAGAAGTCAGTCAGTTTTATACAATTTGAACTTTTAATCCCTGGCTTTCATAGTCTTCTTAAAATATAATTCAGCATAAGTATTAAAGCACTTCGATTAGAATCTTTAGCACTTGGTGGAGAGATGGGCCATACTCGGTGCTGATTTAACGTGGTGAAGAGATATTATAAAGGGCGGACACGGATTATTGCTCGGGAGAGACGGCGGAGGTCGCAGAGCAGCTCGCGACGTGATTGCTAATGCGCTCGTGGCCGGAGGGCCGGGCACTTCGGTGAGCCGGCCGCTCTAGCGGTGCCTTTAATGCAAATAGCTTCCCATCCTGCAGAGAATTTGGAGTGAAAAATTCGATTTATTCTCTTCCACTGTACTTGGCCGGTGTCGTCCTAGTTTGGACATTTTCTTTCAAGAGCTGCCGCTAAGGGCTAATGCGCATCGGAATGCAGATTTACAAAGAGCCGCTTAGATGAGCAAAGGAGTTGGACTAACTCAGCTGCTCCTCTAAGTTATTTTTCATGCATCTTCTACAATTTCCAATTCTCGCAGATTTTGGTATGAAATGCCAGGACAATATTTACACGATTCTTTCAGAATTTGAGGTAGATTTCTGTAGAATTTGCAGGTAGTCTGAAATGATCATTTGCACGTTTATTTCCCCTCCGGGAACCCTTGGGATCCTCCGTGACTGTGGTTGTGGAATGGGTGTGGGAAGACCATCGCCGCCACAGGTGTCCCCCCTGCGGGGTCTCAGTGTTGCTGTTTTCAAGTTCAGTGAGCGCATCTTTCTGGGGTATTTTGTTTGTTTGTTTGTTTTTTGAAATCATGCACTTAGCATTTAAAAGTTACTTAAGGAAAAAGTTGATAAACAGAAAAGTATACTCTCCAGATTAATGGTAATAGATTGTAGTCAACTATAAAATCTGGCATCGTTCTCCCTGAATTTGAAAACAGAATTTTTGGTTTTGTTAATTTCTTTTTTTAAAATATAATTTATTGTGGGGGCACCTGGGGGGCTCAGTCAGTTAAGTGTCTGACTTCGGCTCTGGTCACAATCTCACGGTTCCTGAGTTCCAGCCCCGGGTTGGGCTCTGTGCTGACAGCTCAGAGCCTGGAGCCTGCTTCTGATTCTGTCTTTCCCTCGCTCTCTACCCCTCCCCCACTTGCGGTCTGCCCCCCCCCAAATAAATAAAAATTAAAAAAATATATATGTATACTTTACTGTCAAGTTAGCTAACGCAGTGTGTTCTTGGCTTCGAGGGTAGATTCCCATGATTCATTGCTTTCGAGTGCATATTCTGCGTCCGCCCAGTTTCACGCAGCTGTGTGAGGCATCCCTACAGGCACCTGCCCGCGGTAGCGAGGACCTGGATCCCGGTCAGAAGGCTGGGAGCAGCGACTGCCCATCGAGCTGCACGGTCGGCCAGTCCCCAAGGTGCGCGTGGCGTCTGCCCGCTCGGGGCCATCTTCCTTACACCTGCTACTCCAGTTTGTCTTCTCTGTGGTCCAAGGTGTCCAGACAAACTGCAGACACAGGCGGCTCTCTCCGGCCCACGTCCTCCTCAGCCCTGTGTTCAGGGTGCGATCCTGTGCTCTCTCTCGGCTGCCCCGAGCAGTCTCTTCTTCCCCATGCCTGCCTCACGGTCTACAAGCCGGGTGTCATTCGGTCCAGGGATCAGGGCTGCGAGTCCCGCGGGGTCCCTCTGCCCCTCTGCCAGGGAAAGCGGGCCCTCAGAGGAGGAAATTGCTGAGGCCCCCGCCCCCAGCTCCGCGAGTCTGCTTCCACGCATGTGACCCGGTGGTGTTTAGGTCATTAGCTAATTTGGGCAGAGTTGTTTTGGGCAAGAGAACCTGTCAACACCTGTCCGAACACCGTACCGTTGAGTCCCTCCTGTGGTCCATGTCTCTGTGGACCTGCTGAAGAAAACTTTGTAGCTTCGGAACAATTGCTTCTGTGTCAGGAAATCACCGTACTTGCTTTGTTTCACTTCATGCCATTTACCTGCCGGGTTCAACGTAACTAATACCGAAGTCCCGAACACTAGTGCAGGAATGGTCCACGATCCCTCCAGAACGTGTCTCTGAATGACTCAACGACAGGAAGCCCGCCTGGACGTGACTTAACTACACCAGTATTTATTTGGGCTCATGAAGTCTTTATTAACCACAGAGAGCTGAGTGGATCTAACTTCGCTCAGTCAGTTCAGTGAGCTGTGATTATAAAATCACAGTTTGGGGAAGAAATTATTTCATGTGATGGGAATCTCCATATTCAGAGCCCAGAGTTCTGGCTGAACGAACCACTCCCCTTACTCTTTACTTCTTAAATGGTGCCACAACCAATGGCCTATGCTTGTTCTCAAAACCAGGGCAAGAATCAAAGGTGATCTTTCCTGTTAAAAATTATTAGGGAAATATCTCAACTTGATTATTATGGTGCTAGATTTAGGTGCAAAGTATACAGAGGAGACACATAATGAATGTGTCATCTTTGTCCACGAGAAGATCAAGGCGTCTGGGCAACTTCGGGAAGGGAATCAGGAAAATCACAGAAGCACCAAGCGGATCTGTTCCCTGCTCTCTGCGTCTAAGTCCTGCGGCAGAGCCGTCGCCGCTAGGTATTAAGGAGTACTGGGAAGGCCGCTGGTATCTGCAGGGCGGGGGCCCCCGGGGTACTCCCGGCCCCTGGGTGAGGGCCGCTGAGGACCCGGAGGGTTCTAGCCGCCATGCTCCTACGAGGCGTGGCGGGAGCGGGGCTGTGCCTGTGCGCGGAGACTGCCCCTCTCCTCCGCCCCTTCCGTCCCCTCCTGCGTCTCCGCTGCAGAGCACGGAGGGCCAGGTGCTGCTGGGGGATAATAACGCATCAGACGTGACCACCTGCATTCAGCGAGCCGAGGGCAGAGCTTCGGGGAAACACGGGGACTGTCCTGTCCTCCGTGTGTCCCCAGGCTGTGGAGGCGATGGAGCCCAGGGGCTCCTTCCCGCGCCCTCCCCTCTGCTCCCCCTGCCGCGCAGCCGCATCCAGCTCCCCCTCCAGGCCCTGCACCACGCTTCGAAGCACCTTCGAAGCTCCCCCTTGACCACGTCTCGACCTCTGCGTTTCTAACGCACCCAGGGCCTCTCTCCTGCTACAGCCGATGTGTCCCCCTCACGATGGCCTGGTCCTGGTCTCACTTCTCCACCCGAGGTAAGCGCAGTCTGGGTCTACACCGCACCCTCGTCGCTCTCCACCAGCCTAGGTTCCACGGGGCGGTGGCCGGCTCGTGGCACGGATTTGGTTAAGTGCCTGCAGGGTGTTCGCGTTAACGGCAGAGTCCAAGACGAAGACTCCGAAGCTCGGAGCAGGCCTTAAAACCGCAACCAGGGAAACGCGGTTGGAGGGCAGCAGACACTCACCTTCTGCCGTCGTGTGCTGGAGGACTGAGCCCGGAATTTTCTTGACCGTCTCCTACGACGAGACAGTCGTGACTTATCGCAACATTGCTTCAGTGCTAAAGCCTTTTCACTGTTGGGTCTTTCGTGTTCAGTTGGAGAAAGAATTTGCACCCTTTTTCCTTTTCTCTCTTAATCTCCAGTGGCTCAGTGACGCTGACCCGAGTCTATATTTTATCAGCTCAAGCATTCTCTCCGAGAATAAATGTGTGTCTGAGCCCAAATGGATCAGAATGAAGCAGATGGCCGAGAAAGGTGATCCCCGGGAATACAGATGGGAAGGAAGCAACGTAGGGAGGAAGTTTCCAGGCAATGAATATTGTGATTAAGAAATTCAGACAGCACAGCGGTGAAGTACAGCTTTTGACAGGAGACGGCTCTGACTTTGACTCGCGACACTATGTCTTTACTCTGTGGGATCTGGGGAGATACCAGCCCTGAGCCTCGGTTTGACAATGGTGGTGATGGTCTCTGCGCACCACCCCACAGCGAGCGCTCAATGAGGTACGTGGAGAACTTAGCATAAGATTTGGCACAGGATACGTGTTCATACGTGTTCCTAAGTGCTCATGTGCGTTCATATGTGCTGGCTTAGAGATTTCTTCCTTTAAGAAATACCCTTTTAAAAACTCTAACTCTTGGAAGATAATAACTAGGTTAAAAGGACACATGAAATACGGGAATTCGGGGAAGGTAGCTCTTACTCTGTGCTGACTTACAAACAGCGGCGGCTAGCGCCCCCAGTTGCTCTGCACACAAGGGGAAGGAAACCAGAACTTCTTGGATGAGTCCCGAGTGGTGCAAGTGCAGACGATGACAGGATAAGATCGGTGGACACGCTGCGGAGCCAAGACTGACAACTAGCACGTGCCGCCGGGCCTCCCTCCTGTCTCCTCTTCTGCGGGGTTCCGCTGCGGAGCCACGGGACAGGGCACGCGCGTCCCAACTGACCACCCTGAGGGTCTGCACGCTCAGGGCCCCGCAAGAACTCGCGCCGAGCACGCACGCGCACCGGGGACAGCAGCCAGACCCCGATCTCCCACTAACGCACACGATTGAGTTTTCCTGGGACGTGCCTTCGGGAGAAAGAACGTAACGCCTGAAACAGTTGTGCCAAGCTGACATGTATACGGAACGGTGAGAACGCGCCGTGGGACGCGAGCGAGGCTTCGATACCTGAACTGTGAGCACACACTCCACTGAGCACCCGAGCAGATCACAGACGGGGCCAAACGCACGGGGACAGCGCGAGACACCCAGCGGCCACGGCTGGCTGGGGAGCAGGTCCAATGCCTCACCAGGGCAACCCTTCCTCCAAAATACTCAGGGTCTGCAGCGGCCCAGGTAAACGCCGTGTGGACTTGGATGATTAGGAGAGAAATGTGGGGGAAGGAATTAGTCACTTCAGGGCGATCTGTCTCTTTCTTCGTAGGTTAAGCCCGCAAGTTCCAACAACTCCGGATCACACACCAGTGGGTTTTGTGGCTCCCGGGGCCCCAGGCCATGTCACTCTGTGCGTCACGTGAAGCCCGTGTATCGTCATCACTACGTTTCTACTTCTAGATTGTTCACGCATTCTACCACGGCAGCCATCTACACAGCTGACGTCAGGGCCCAGTTCCCGAGGACGCCAGCTCTCGCTCGAACTTGGGGATTTGTAGCGACCTAGCAACTGTACCACGGGATTCATGGAAAGAGAAAACCACTTTAAAGACAGCATGATCAGTTAAGTCGAGACGTCCAGAAATGCCTTTGAGAAACTGCACTGCGGTGAAGACGGGGGTTAGTTCTAAGTACACTGCCATCACTCTCACCGTAACCTCGGTCTGAAAGCAAAGATGGCGGGCACTTGTCTGGAAGTCACATTCAGCGATTCGTGAAGGAGGCCGCTCGGGCAGTCCTCACGCTAGGGCTCTTCGGGGAACCGGGAGCGGGTGGAGGGCGAGGGACACTGTCCCTGCCTGCACAGAGGGGCAGAGACCCGTCTGAGCCACCGAGGGGCTGGAGCGGACCTTCTCTGCGGAGCCTCGTTCGGGAAGGTCGGACTCGCGCTCGGCGCCGTGATGGGAGCACGCCATCACGGGCCGGTTCAATCACCTGTTGTCTCCAACTTCTCTCTGGCGTGAAGCCACCTCCACCCCTTGCACACGCGGGGCAGTGAGGACTCTAGCAAACAGTCGATGCGCTCCATGGGAGAGCTGGCAAGTGGAACGCGAGATGAGGGACGCTGACGACCCACGGGCCGCGCCGCCGGGCTCACGGTCTAACACCCTGAAGGAGCCCCTCGAACATGTTACCCGTTGCTTTTCTGTTCACTCACGGGTCTGTTCTCTTGGAACTGAGTGGGATGCGGTTTCAACCTACCCAAGAACCGAAGGACACTCCCCCATCAACAGTGGCACCTGCCCGTTCGCGCTACTGCCCGGGGACCGGTGTTAAGAAGCCACCGGCAGGCTGTGCTCTTACTTTCCTCCGAGAGGTCGTTCTCCTCTGCCTCTCTCTCCATGTCCTTACACCAGCCTTCCATCCTCTTGGTCTCCGTGTGCAGCAGCTTCACAAACCACGAGCCGTCCCTGCGGCACGGAGACACCCTCCCAGTGTCCGCCATCTCGATGGACGGCTCCAGCCAGGGCTCGGGCGGGGGCAGGGTGGCAGTGTCCACGGGCGCCCTGTAGTCGTCTCTGTAGCTGAAGAGCCCCTGTGTGCGGACAGTCCTGACCGCCCCGTACTGGGTGGGCGTGCTGGGCTCCGAGTGCCGCTGGAAGGCGGGACCGAACTGCAGGCCCTTGTCCTCCATGGTGACGCGTCCCGGGAAGCCCTCCAGCTCCAAGTCCGCTTGGACGGCGGCTGTCACGCTGTTCGAGCGCTTAAAACGTCCATGCCTGCGCAGGAAGGAGGGAAGAAGACGGAAGGCTTTCAGAGAGGACTGTCTGGAGCACGTACCGCAGGCTCCCCAACACCGCGCGGCCAGCCAGTGGCCCGAGGGAACGTGCGTGTTTTCGTCTCTGCTGCTACTATGGGGCTTCAGCTCTGGAGGAACGCTGGGTTTTGCAAATAATTAGCCTCTAACAGGCACCTGCGTCTCCGCGCCCACGTAACGCCCACTGGAGACGGAAGTGTCCTGCAGGGCACAGTGAGGGTAACACGTCCCATGAAACCGCCGCCTTGGACCCGTGACTTTGCTCTGCAAACCCGCTGCAGGTTGACAAACCCCTGTGTGCTGCCCACGTGTAAAAGGAAGGCCATTGCTTCCTTGATGTAAATAACTTCTATACCCTCCTGACTCTTGGGGACACGTCAGGACGTAAGTTTCTCCTCCTATCTGAATATCTTAATATCATCCCCATTAAGTCTTATGCAAAATAATGAATCTAAGCTCTGACTGTAGCAGGTGTTGTAAAAACATCTTCATCGTGTGTATTTGAAGGGCCGCCCATGCCCACACGCCCGACTGCTGAAACTACGGGCAGGAAAGAGCCTGGAACCGGAGCCCAGATATCTCAGGGGTGAGAGCTCTGTGTGTGTGTGTGGGGGGGTACATCCAAACCGTACCCTAACTCTCCATTCTGGCTTCTCCCCGTCTGAACCCGTAGACGCCAACAGCTGTGAGAGCAGCTGGTTAATGAATGTGCCCCTTACTTTCTTTGCTGGAGGCAAACGAGAGAACAAGCCAGGGACGGGGACGGGAGGCGGCAAGCCCAGGTTCCCAGTGCAGAAGACGGGCGGCCTCTGAGGGGTCTGCTGGGAGCCCGGGAAGCCATTAGTTTGTGCTCTGACTATCTTTGCGGGTCGGGTCCTGAAACCCTTCATGACGAGAGCGCCACCCGGGACCTTACCAGCTAGATGCTGACAGAAGTTGCGGGTGTAATGATGCTCTCGTTAAAATTCGTTTTTATGAAATGTATACATTATCTTAAATATAAAAGAATCATAATGTCCTTGTTACAAAGTAACACTCTCCTAATAGACATCTCTGTACTCTACAGTTTGAAGTCACGGTAGCTAAGGTCTTAAACTTCCTTCCTTATCTCGATTTCTTTTCCTTTCAACGCTATTAGGCGAGAAAACATGCATCGGGTCCACCCTCAGGCCGATCTGTTCTTCCTCCGGGTGAAGAACTTGGCTTTCAGAGCCGTCAGCTCTCACGGGCAGTAAATTACTTTAGAAAGAATTATTCCCCTGCCTCTTGCAAAAACAAGACACAGGCGGATGTTAATTCATACTTGAACGACATAAATTGAAAAGTATAAATATATGACCCTGTTTCCACGAGGGGCATGAATTATTGATGGTCAGCAGGATCGAGGTGTTTGCAATCCGGTGTCTAACAGACTGTTCTTGTGGGGAATGCCGTATATTTGGAAGGGGCTGACTTACCGCTTCTCATCTTCCACCTGGACACCGACAGAGTGGTACTCCCGCAGGCCTCGGCTCTCCGTGTCGGAATCTGTGGCTGTTTCCACCTAGTGCAACACAGAACATCTTAATTTAGAACCGAGACAGGGGACCTGGGCCAGGGACTATTTTTTGTGTGTGTTCATTTACTGTAATTAATTGTGCATTTAATTAATACAGAGTTGCACTTGACCCAGTAAAAATCACAGAGAGAGGGAAATGCACTGTCCTGGTGTAATTACATTGCTACTGTGTTTCATCAAATTTTATGTAACTACCGGAACTCAGCATTGCACTCTGATCTCTTAAATGTATGCAAATAAAATTGCTTAGTTCAGCTAAGGCAAGAAATGGGCTTTGTGGGATTGTGTCACTGTGGGCCTTGAAAGCTCCTATCCCAGCCTCCAGTGGAGAGAGTCAGTACAGCTTGAACCAGAGAGAGCTAACGACAACACGAGCGATCGGACACAAGAACACTGGTGGCGGTGTCCACACGCAGAAGCACACGGAAGCATCTCGGTGTTTACTGGGGACACCGAGGCACTCTCTCCAGCAGGACTGTGCCCAGCAAGGCCACGTCAGAACAGAAACTGCATTTCACGTGAAATCCTTATCTTGGTTCTCTCTGTCAGAATGTCTCCCAAACTCGGCAAGCATTTCGGGACCACGAGCAGCAAGCATTTCAAGGTGACATGCGGGGGAGCTCTGGGACACCCCGCTTCGTAAAAACCACCCAAACTCTCAGTGCGAAGGGTCCGTGAAACCAAAGGTTAGCGTCATCGTAAACGTCACCCTGGCTACACGAACGTCCCTTCCCTTTTTCCCAGAAAATATTACCTACTGGATCAGTGGGACTTTGACCTCCATTGAAACTGTCGTAACTAAGCTGAAAAACACATTTTTTTCCTTAAAAGTATTAATGATTGCCACGAGGGTGAGACACAACCCATTAAACAAATAATTGTGACATTCTCTTTCGTGATTATGAAAGACTGTGATGGTAATTCATGGTTGCCCTACGGCTGAGCTCACGCCATCGGGGGCCGACTACATTTGCGGCAAAGAGAAATAATGACCTTGGTAGCCGGGATTCATCTTACGCTCACCGTGCACCGGGCACTGTGCTCAGGGCGTAGGAAGCATTATTGCATGGAGTGCCCGCCACACTCCTGCTGTTACCTCCTGCCACCCTGGACAGCTGAGTGTCAGAGAAGCGGAGAGACTCGCCCAGGGTGCACAGCTCCCTGGGGAGAGCACGAGGCCACACCTGGTCTCTCTGCCTGCGGTGCCGGCTCCTCCTGATCCTCCGTGGCCAGAACGGATCCGGCTGCACGAAGACCCCGGAGGCCCCGGTGAGTTACCGAGCACACCCCATCTCTTGCTGCTGGACCCTGGACACGTGCGGGCAGGTCGCGCCTCCTCTGTGTTGTGTGGTTTGACACGGGGTGACCCCAGGCAGAAGCACATCGCTGAATCAGAATCCTAACCTTGCCGCCGTGTCTATTTCTCTGTCTAGTGTGAATGGGGTCATGGCTCTGATAAACTTCACCTTCCTGGACACGGAGACTCTTATTATTTCCCACAAGAAGATCACAGTAAAAACTAAAGTATTCGAAATGTCGTCCCCGTCGGAGCAAACAGACCTGCCTTGTGTCTTAACCGCTTGCTGTTCCGTTTTATGAACATAACCTAATTTATTTGTAATCAGTCTTCGATGGAGGGATAATTTGCTTATTTCTAGTTTTCCGCCATTACTAATGCTGCTGCTATAGACACGTCTGCACGTGTGTGTGCGTGCATTTGTGAATATTTTTCACAGCGTAGGTGATTTATGGGTCAAAAGTATTATTATGCTTGACAATTTTGGTCGACACTGTCGAACGTGATACACAATGTGGCGCGACCGATGCACACACAGAAAGACCTCTGTGATGGAAAGACACCGGGCTTTATCATCAAAACGTTCAGATTATTTGCTTCACTTCTACTTTTAGGATTTTGGTCTCCAAAATTACCTGATTGTGACAAATGTGCGAGGCGTTCATCGTAGCGGTATGCAGGAGGTGAAACACGGGGGGTCGTCATGGAGGAGAACGGTAACATGGGTCAGTTATGATTTGCTCAAGACACAGGACACTATGCAGTTACGACACGGAGGATGCACATGGTCCAAAGCACACTAGCAAGTGGCGTGAACAGTGCAATCACAAGCCGTGTGTGCACACATGACACGCACCTGTTCACGGGCATGTAAGCACGTTACGTAAGGGACTAACACATACGCGCAGACAACACGACAGCTCCTCCCTCTGGGCGTCTCCACCTCCCCTCTGCCGGAACGCTCTGACGTTCCTCCGAACGAGGAGGGTACAGCTTCTGGAGGCAGATTCTGCCACTGCCTGGCCGTGGGACTCTGATGCGTCTCCTAGGTTTTGTTGAATCTCTTCTTCCTAATCTCAAAAATGAGGGGACACTGGACGCTTCATCTGATGGACGCAAAACCCCGCAGGAAGGCGGAGTCACTCACACTGTCCACGGCAAGTCTTAACCCTCTGTCTTCGCGTCTGCAGCTGTTAAACCGTCAGGCGTGTCATGATACGGACATTAAATCTGAGGGAGTTCACAGATCTGCAGGGGCTGCCATGTGCAGCTTTCCTAAGGGAAAAATGTAGTTATCCCTGTTTTCAGAAGGTGAAGGCTGAGGGGCCTGACGAAATCAGATATCGCCTGGATGAGTTAAATATTTATCCAGTTCAGAAATCTTGGGAGGAGAGACCCTTGTACAGAGAGGGGAATAAAAGCAAATTCAGGACAAAGAAAAGGAATTATAACTTTGTATGGTGGGAAGGAAATCATAGGACTGTCTTCCCAAGAGGAGACTCTGGCTGGAAGAGTTGGCCGATCTTAGACGGTTTGAGAGACACAGGCCCGTATTCATTTTCGCAAGACCTACCATGTTCTGGGCATCGAGGAAAGATGTGTTAACAAAGTCGCTCATTCTAAGTGAACTCCTTTCGAAGGGCTCCCTGATGAACGGGGACAGACGTCTCCCCCCCGCAGTCACGGCAGTGAGCGGTGGGTGCCATCGGAGAGCAGTGTCCTGGCTCTGCCGACCCCGCAGCCCCGCACCGCCTCTCCCTGCGCGATGCCAGAGGGCTAGAAGCAAAGCCGAGTGCCGTGGTGAGAGACAGGAAGTGGGATTTCTAAATCCGGTCCTGCTGGTGTGTGTGTGCGTGCGCACCTGTGACTGTGTGCATGAGGGTGCATGTGCGTACACGTGTGATGTATATGTGTCCAAGTGCACTAGCGTAACATGAACGTGCAAGTGCGCGCACGTGTCTGCACACGTGAGCACACACATGACCGTGCGTGAGCCGGCACACAGCGAGTACATGTATGCACACATGCACGAGTGTGCACACACGTGTGAGTGTGCACACACGCGCGTGTTCTTGTGTAACTACACGCACGTCGGTCGTGCACACACAGCACATGCATGCGCATGCTTGTGTGTGTGGGTATGAACACATGTGTGAGTGTGCAATGGTGAGTGTACACACACGTATTACGCGTGTGGGTGACCTGTGTGACCCTGTGTGTGAGGTGTGAGCCCACAGGTGCACGTGTTTGTTGAGTGTGCACGCGTGTGTGTGCAGACACGTAAGCACCAGTGTACACAGGAGTGTGTGCATGTGTGTGCGTGCCCAGGCACACGTGTGTGAGCATGTGCACGTTGGGGAGTGTGAGCTGGGCAGAAGGCAGCCCCCGTGTGCCCTGGCCCGTCTCAGGCACGTAGGGGTGTGTGGGAAGTCAAGGCTGATGAGCTGCCGTCCGAGCCCCCGCGTCCCGAGGACCCTAGAGAGGGGCCCAGGCAGCGGCCACTACTGCCAGGGGCGCGTCTTTGCCGGCTGCCTTCAAAACCTGGCGCATAGCTGGGCAGGCGCACGGTGGCCGTGTGTCCCTGGGGATCTATTAGAAGGCCGAGAGTGAAATGGCATCTGTCAGGCTCGCTGCCGAGGGAGCTCGGAGCGGCCATGGGAGCAGGTGGGGGGGCTCGCCGAAGGTGCGGCGGCTCGGGCTGGCGAGGGAGAGGTGCCCGTCAGGGGGCAGGCCGGGTCGCTCAGCCGCACGTGGGAGTGGGATGCTCAGTGGCCTGCAGCGGTGCCTCCGTCCAGTCCCACGAACCGGCGGTGCTCGCACGTTCTGGCTGGGACAGCCGAGGCAGGGGGCCTGAGGGACACCTGCGTGTGAAGCCAAACCGTGGTGCCCCAGGACGGGAGACCATTTCTGAGGACTCACAGACACGGACACACACAAACAGGCACAGGAGAAACTGTACAGCGATGGACAAACCACAGATACAAACAGAAGGGACCACGAAGGACGCATGTCACCGCACATCACCGTCGAGCGAGGGAAGGTGAGGCAGGGCCAGACGGCGGGCCCGTCACAGCACCGCGTCCCACGGGGCCAACGCGTGAGAGAGGCCTGGAGTTCTACCCCAAACCTGCAGGAATGCATGGGAGCATGTCCTGCGGGTGTCCGCCGCCTGCTGTCCGCGTGCAGACAGAGTCCGCTGCGGTCGTGGGAGAGCGGTCGGCGGGCAGGGGGGCTCGCCCCCAGGGAGTGGGGCCGAGTGTGTCGGATGCTAGCGATCTTTCTCTGCAGGCGACGGGACAGACAGACTGGGGCGGACTGCTCTTGTCCGTGTCCCCGTGGGTCCCGGGAATCGAGCCCGGCCGGGCTCGCCTAGGGCACCGCACGGCCCTCCCCTCGTTTCTCCTCTCCCGGGAGTGGGTGACTTGCGGACCCCGCGATGCCTCCCTCCGTCCGGGCCTGGACGCTCAGGCTGTGTACCCGAAGGCGGGTCACGTACGCCTGAGCCTCAGTTTCCCCATCGGTAACTTGGATGCGGTAGCGACCGCGCCCGGGGTTATTATGAGGTTAAATGAGCACGTGCCGGGAAGCCGGGGACACGGCCGTGCCCCACCTGCCTCTCCAACTGCCCCCGCGCCGTGCCTTCACGGCGTGCGGCCAGCCCTCTTCTGCGTGTCTGTGGGGGTCGCGCCCTCCGCTCAAGCGGCCACCTCGCCCCGCTTCTGCGGGCTTTCCTCTGTGAGCTCGCTCCCTACGCTCCTCCACCTCTCGCTCCTCTGACTTGTATTTACGCTAGGACGGGCTTCCGCGGCCGTGTCTTCCTCGGGCGCCTCCGTCCTCCTCGGTCTGACCGTCGCGAGGTTACAGGCTCACGAGGTGCTGTGCGTTTTGTCTGCCACAGAAGACAGCTGGACCCAGTCCCCCCGCGCACTCACACTGGTCCCCACGGCCCACTCAGCCACCGTCACCCACGCACCACTTATCCGACATTTACCGAGCACTCGCTATGTGCCAGGCGCTGTGCTAGGCGCGGGGGTGTGAAGAGGGGGCGGGCAGCCTTCCCGGACACGCATGTCGGGGGCCAGACTGGAAAGGCTTCTGGGGGGGGTTACACGGGAACTTTGGGAAGCGGTGGGGCGGGGGGAAGGACATTCCCACAGGGGAGAGTTGGGGTTGCGAGGAGCAGAAAGGGCCACGGGACAAGTCAAAGTGCGGGGGCTTCCGGGGGGCCGAGGCAGGGGCGGGGCACCCTCGGGCAGCCAGGGACCCTAACACCGCAGCCTGTTCCCGCGCTTCTGGGATGGCCTCAGAGGCTGACACTCCCGCCCTCGGCGCGGCTGGCACCGGCAGCCGGGAGGAAGCCAGGGGCAGGTGAGGAGGCACCTGGGAGTGTGGAGTCAGCCTCGTGAACTCGGGGACCTCACACGTCTTCTCTCGAGACGTGACTTCAGAGCCAGGTTGGCTGGGAACCCCGGTGTCCCACGGCCCACTGCCGCGGCCCCGGCAAGTGCACCGGCTGCGGCGTTGCTGGCCTGTTTTGAGCCTCACCTTTGTCCTCCTCGAAGTGGGGCTAACTGCGCGTCCCCGGGGGAGGCGGCCGGCTGGGAGCAGCTAGCGTAGAGCCTGGCATATAGACTCAGCACAGAGAGGTGACAGAGCGGGCGCGTGAATAATCCAAAACAGGGAGATGAAATAAAAATTCATGCGTACTTGGCTTGGGAGTGTATTTTGGTACTTACATCTGACCTTGGGTATGGCTGATGCTCTGGGAATTCAGAATCCTAAACAAAACAACGAAGCCACAGTGTGGAGACCTGGTTCAGAGGACCTAGTCGAGCGGGCGGTCTCCCCAGCCTGCTCTCCCGCGTCCCCAGGGTGCCCGAGACGTGGTGCCCCCTCACATGGTGCCCGGCACAGGCGGCCCCCGGTCAGGGCTCCATACGCCCTCTCCCTGCCAGCCAGGAAGTCCTGTGATTCTAGAACTTCCGGCTGGACACAGGCTGGATAGAGGGGAACAGTGCTTGCCAAAGACTCGAGGACCCTGCCTCGGCATGCCAGCGGGACTTACGGGGGAGTCGCCGAGGCAAGACGGGGTCGGTGTGACGCGTGACCTGCGTGGCTTCCCTGGCTAAAAGGGGGGCTCCAGGGTCCTTACCATGTGCCTCCCACCCCCTGTGCCTGGAGACCGCCTCACCCTGTTCAGGCAGCACGTCGGGTCTCGGGTGGGAATTGGGGCCTCGGGATAGGGGGAGGGCGGTCAGCTCTCAGTGGTCTGAAACCACGGGCCCGGCTCTGCCTTCAGCACTACAGGCCCAGAGCGCCCCACGGCCCGCACACAGGTGCCTTCTGGGGGCTGTGGTCTGAGAGCTCGGAGCTCGCCTCAGTCTGCACCAGAGAGGCTTTTTTCTTTTGACCGTTTTAATCACACTGCCCTTTCCCCCCACTTAAGTGTTTGGCCAGGAGACTGAAAGGCTTTTGAAAAACCAGGAGCCAACAAAAATGCCATCCTTCTGCATTATGGAAATGAGCTGTTGACACACCCTTTAAGCGGCCGGTGGCCCCTACAAAGTGCTCTGGGGGGTGGGGGACTCTGGGTGGCAGAGGCAGGACTGAGACTGGGGCCCCCTGAGGGGGCCGCCCGGCTGCAGACTTGCAAGGCTCCGGATGAGCTGGGCCCAGCTCTCCGTCTGCGGCCCTGGGAGGCCATGCTGCCCGCCAGGGCCCTGGGGCGGCTGGGGTGCCGTGTGTCAGTCTACGATATTCGCCGAGCCCGCCGAATGGGCGGCAGAGAGAAGCTACCTGGATCCCAATGGAGGAGTGCCGGCTCCTGAGGAAGTCCTCGGCCTTGGACACCAGGACGGCCTTGTCGCTGGTCCTCACGGAGCCGCTCTGGCCCTCGGCGGCGAGGCGCTGGGCCGCAGCCGTCTCCAGGGCGAGGCTCATGGCCTTGTTGCTGTCCAGACTGTCCGTGGAGTTGTAGAGGCCACGGTTGTCTTGGGGCCACGGGGACGCCCTCTGGGCACGGCTGTCCTGGTAGGCGTCCTGGGTGGACTCGGTGCTACTCTGTGCCGTCACCGAGATCAGGGGCTTGGAGGTGGTGCGCGGGGGCACGGGCGGCGGCGTCTTCTTGTAATTTGCATACGACGCGGCTGTGAGGGAAATCAGAGTCAGCAGAGGCGCCTTCCCGTCCCCCGCCCGGAGGCAGGGTCCCCCATCCGCCCCCCATGAGCCTCCGGGCCTGTCAGAACCCGCGGCCTAAAACATAACACAAACCGTGGGGGAAACTGTGTGCTCACAGAGTCCCCACAGAAACACTCATAACAGAGGAAGAGTGTGAAGCCCCCAAAATGCAGCAAGAGCGACCAGGCTGAGTGAGCTCTGACTCAGCAGGACGGACGGCGAGCACGCGGCCATCTCCACGCAGCTCAGGCGTCTCTTCGCACTGCGGGAGGAGGCAGGACACGCTAGGTTACGTCCGGATGAAGGCGGGATGTACTTATGAAGAAAAGCCGTGTGTGGAAAAACAGGGTTAGAAGCACAGAAAACTGTTCGCCGGGTCCTCACCGAGGGAAAGCGTGGGTGACTTGTCTCCTCCACTTCCCTGTGTTTGGAGAAGGTCTCCGACCGGCACGTACTATTCTCCTAACGGACACGTATGTGACGTGGGAAGACTGCTTCCCATAAGGACACGCTTACCAGGAGTACGTGTCAACATCGGTGGGTGGAGAAGGCACACAGGGTTCCTGGATCAACCCCGCCCAACCCTCGCTCCCGCGTGCGCCCCTCGCCAGCCGCCGCCTCCCCTGCCCTTCGCATCGGGCTTCTCCGCCCCCAGCCACGGTCGATCCACCGAGGACTACAGATGCACCTGGACGTGAAGCCACATTAAATGTCTCTCTAAAAGCCACCCCGAATTCGTTAGACATCTTTGCTGGGCTCAGCGTGTTCCTTGTTTTTCAAGTGAGGGCGAGCTAGTCCATTTTCCCATGATGTGTTTTCCATTACAGCTGGTGACCTTTTTTTTTTCCTTCCAATTTTTAAAAAAAATGTTTAATTTTTGAGAGAGAGACAGAGCATGAGCGGGGAAGGGGCAGAGAGAGAGAGAGACAGAATCCGAAGCAGGCTCCAGGCTCTGAGCTGTCAGCGCAGAACTCAGTGTGGGGCTTGAACTCACAGACCATGAGATCATGACGTGAGCTGAGGTCGGACACTTAACCGACTGAGCCCCCCAGGCGCCCCTGATGACTCTTCTTTATGCGGAAAGGAAGAGCCCACGGAAGTGCTTCTGAAACAGACTCCTTTGCCACAATGCAGCGCAAACGCACCCGCGCGGTCTGGAGGTGAGCGAGGGCTGCTGTGTGCCTGGCCGCAGGCCAGCGCTTGGCGTCCCCCCGGCAGGGAACAGGCTGGGCAAGTTTCGCCCACGATTTTCAGAAGCTGTCCCGAGTCGCCATCCTGCTGTGGCACTTGGGAATACGTCATTTCTGTCATTTCCGCTGTTCTGTTCCTGGGGATTTCAATGCCCTTTCCTGTTCCCTACTGTCTCCTCTAGTTACTGCTTAATCTGTGTGAATGGGTTTTCCTAATAAATAAAACCTCAGATGTCATTCTAAATAAAAGTCGGCAAATGACAAAATAAAATGAGTTCGTCACGTCAGGGTGATCTGAGTTTAAAGGCATCAAAACCGCATGTGAAAATTTATGAAATGGACACATTTTTAAACCAGTGCATCGAGAGAGATTCTGGAAGGTAGGAAACCGATGGAGGAAGACCGTTGTTGGAAACAGGCTATGAACTTTGTCTACACAAGAGGAGCATCTAAAATCACCTTTTTTTTATTTTAAAGATTTTTTTCTCCAAATGTTGATCAAGCTCTAAAGGAAAATTATTGAAAACGTACTGTATTCAAGATACTATTCTAGAAGATTCAGAGATGTATGCAATATGGTTCCTGAGCTCAAACGCGGACTGCTCGAGGTGTTGAATACGTGTGTGCAGCCTCCAGGGCGGAGGCTGCCTGGTGCCTGGGGAAGTGTGGCCGGCCTCCTCTCCGCCGCCGGGCGCCGTCCCCTGTCCCAGGACACCCCTCTCCTCTCGCGTCCTGTGCACCATCCTCCACACCCAGGCCACCTCTGCCCGAATCCCTGCCTTCCCCGGGGCACTTGGACATCCTCCTCTGGAGTGCCCCGGAGCAGACAGGTCAGTGTGACAAGGGCCCGGTGTCCATGGCATTTCAGTCCATGGCATTTCAGCGAATCACAGAGGGCTCCCCCCCTGCACCTTAAGCTGCGTGGGTCTCTGTGCCCGTGAGACGCTCACTCCAGGCACGTGCTCCCTCCTGCACTCACCGGGTCCTTCTCTTCCTCTCTGGCTCCCGCGCCTTCCCTGTCACCAAACTTCAGAGGCACTTTGCCTCCTTTCCGCCTGCCCAGCCGCCCGAGCCCTACCCTCACGGCCCGCCCAGCTCCCTGCAGGGTCTGGAGGGGCCCACAGGAGGGTCCACACGGGCCTCATGGCGATGAGGCGGGGGGGGGTGTCTGCTGAGGGCAGAACGGGCTGCAGGTAGTCACAGTCATCCTCAGACATGTCCTTCACCCCCCTTCCAAACGACAAATCTCCCAAAGGCAGTTAGTGCAATTTGGCAGAACAGCCGAACTTCCTGTGTGGGTAGCTTGTAAATAAAAACAAAGTTCCAGAGCCTTACGATTTATCTCCGCGATCGCAGGAAACGGCCATCAAATCTTCTCATCTTATGAGGCTGCAGGGGGACGATGCGAATTCTTTAACTGATTTCTTTGTAAAAGTGTGCAGCTGAATGACATTCTTTGTTGAGACACTGGTTAAAACCGGGCAGTTCTTCTCAGCACGCATCAGGACAGCTGGCTTCTCTCAAGCCGGGCAGGGTGAGGCAGAGTGACTTTTTCTGGATGGCCAGAGAGAGGTTATGCTGTCTTCACGCTGTGTTGTGTGCCCGCACGCGGGTTTAACGGCTGCTGAAGTGGAGGCGTGGCTTGGTGCCGTCAGGGCGGTTCGTGCGGAGCAGCACATCATGGAGCCAGCTTCCTGGCGGCCCAGGGAGGTTACGGATCAGCTTCGGTAACAGGCACGCTCAGAGCTGGTCTGGAAGAGGAGTGTTCTTCCGCTCGTCAGCAAAGCCCGACTACTGGGGTGTTTGTTAGGGCTGCTCCAGTCTCTTAGTAAACACTGTAGGAAGTAGGTCCGATCTGATGCTTTTCCTGTTGCTTAAAAAAAATCACCTGCTTCCAATATAATCATTCATTTTCCCGGCCAAACCACCAGGTTAATTGTATCACAATACAGAACAGCCTGAGGTGTTTATGGCGCTGTGCCTAAGGACACCCCAAAAGCCACACCGAAGGGGCCGAAGAGACCTTGCGGTCCCTTCCGTGTGGGCACTGAGGTCATCTGACCCCAGGTGTCATCGGGGCTGTCATCCTGTTAGATTCAGCGTTCCAGTAAACTCTGATCTTGAGCTCACAGTCAAAGTGAAGGGAAGGGCGGCAGGACCAGTGTACGCATCAGAGCCTCGAGGAAGCCCGAGGAGAAGCTGACCCAGGGGTGAAAGGGAGGGCTTTCTGGAAGAGGTGGGCTTGGGCCCGGTCTTGGCGGATGGACGGGGTGGCCATGCGGAAAGGGAGAGCAGGGCGCCCCGGGGCCTGTGCTCCCCTGCGCGGACTCCCGGTGCTGGGAGCTGTGCTGAGTGGAGCGGGGGTTCGGAATCGGTGGGTCAGGAACGACCGACACAACCGCTCTCATTTAACAGGTGTTCTACGGGGGAGGGCGGGGCAAACGGGGGATGGGCATCGGGGAGGACACGGGACGAGCACGGGGTGTTGTGCGTAAGCAGCGAATCCCGGGACGCTACTCCCGAAGCCAAGAGCGTACGGTCTACACCGTATGTTGGCTAACTTGACAACAAATTATATTAAAAAATAAAAAAATAAAAGGCACTCTACGGTTTACTGTGACTCTCCCTGGGGGTCTGCAGGCTCTCACTCGGGGGACGAATTGACTAATTACATTAGTTTTCTAGGGATACTACCTTGTTTCTTTTAAAGTGTCAGTTTTGTTCGAATTATTTATTTTCTGGGGAAAATGTCAAATGGCCATTCTACTGTTCTTTCTTCCCCCAAATGAAAAAAATGCTCAATGTTCATACACCTGCTTTGATACACTTTGGTATTTTAATATCGTGACGTGTTAATACAGGGCAGTTTTGTGGACAGTGGTGCTCACGGCTGGGTACTCTGAGCCCACTGTGACTGAGCACTCACAGAATCAAGGACACGCAGACAAGGACGCACCTGCGCCTCTTTGGCCAGTATTTTAGGAAGGGAAATCCCATACGCTTCCGTTCCGGGTCCACTAGAGCTGAACTAACTCTTCCTTGCTTCTGACATACAATGAGGTAACTGTGACCTGGGACAAATTAAGTTCTCTGGGCCTCAGGCTGCTCATCTGTGAAAGGGACCTACTCGGGATGTCGCTGTGTCATCGTGGGGATGGAAACAGAGCAAGAAGGGACGTGCAGATGCAAGCGGTCAGCAAGGGAACATTGGGGCATCCGTGCTCGGCAAACAGAAGTAACGAGCTAGCAGCCACCGCGAATTGGGCGCCATCCCTCCTTTCCCTGGAGATCGTTACCAAGTGTCCAGGTGAATACCCGGGAGGTGTGACCGGGAGCGTGCGCCCAGGAGCAGCCACGGCTGGGGCGGGGGGCTGCGGCGGCACCACGCGGGGCGCTTTGTTGGCAGCTGTTTTGGGAGGTTGAGACCCCTCCCTGCGTGGGAAAGGCTGAAGCAAAGCTCCCGCCAGCCAAACTGGCGCCTAATCTTACCTCCTTCTAAATAATCTTGCAGGCCTGGATTTCTTGGAGCTGCTTTCGTTGGCCTAAGGGATATAATGCTCTTTGGTTTTATGGCACATGGAAAAAGGAACCTGGTCTTGATGGATAAAACCTGAATGAGAGTAACCTGGTCAGAAGTAACCTCAAAGTTGCCTCTTGGGGATAGGTTACACAAACTGATCATACAGAATAGCAGTTATGAGTTGGGCTAGAAATTAGCAGACGTTAGGCCCCAAAACTCCTTGAACCAAACTAGATTTTCCCTGCAGGTATCGCATTGTGTTAATCGTCCCCTCAGCCCCACCATAAAACCTCAAGGCACATCTCTGAAGCTTCTCTCAGTATTTGGTTAACAGACTGATGGGAGAGGTTGTAAAGAGACTTGGGACCTTCTCCGGAGGTTGGCTTAGCCCAGAAGTTAGGGGTACTGTTTACAGATAAGGTACAAACAATAGTCGAACAAAAGTAGCTACACATATCTTCACTAATCAACAACAAATATTGAGCACCTTCCTGAGGTTAACGTTTCACGAATCCTTTTTGCTATTCCCGTCCCCATGCTCCTTTGTAATAAAAGGGCAACAACAAAATACTTTTACAGAGACTGCTGTTTGTATAAAGAACAGATAAACATGAGCCCTTACGATATAGGCTCACTCACTCATAAAGGAAAAGAACTTAGAGATCTTGTCTCTACCAAGCAAATAATACCTCCTCCATCATAGTTAAAGATTATGGACAGAATGTCTCCTAATCTGTCTATAGATGGTTAACATAGGTCTTAAGGCAACAATGTATGCGCCCTCTGTTTACCGAGGGCTACGACAACCCTGCTCTCTTCCTAAAATCTTTATCTTGTTATTTCCTCTGCTCTGCCTCAAAAACAATGTGTAACTTTGGAACAAAGTCATAAAAACAGTTACTGCCTAATCGAAGTCTGAGGGATTCGCAAATATGTCAACCTAAGAAAAGGTATAAATGATGCCTTGTCACGGATGTATTGTCACTCGCTACCTTTAAAAATAATGACACTGAGACTAGCAGGTCAGAGATGCCAGAATTGCCAGGGCTGCCTGCTTGGTCATCAGATTCCATCTCACTCGTGGCTCTCACTTCATTTCGCCTGACCGTCCGTCCTTCGTGGACCCCTAGATTCGCCGGAACAAGGACCGACCCCGGCAGCGCTTCATTCTACGCAGGCTTCCGGAAACCCTGCAGGTGGACGGCCTTTGCGTCTCCATCTCCCGGACGCAGAGACGGACGTTCCGGTGGGGGAAGCACGCTCCTGAGGCCAGCCAGGAGCCCGGTGGCAGAGGTGGGAGAGAGGCCCCTCTCCGGTTACTGGTTGTTACGAGCCTCTTGTTCTTTCTTGGACCGCGGACAGAGCTCAATCTAATTTCTCACGGCTTGATCTGATTTTATTCCTCCACAGTTCGCGGAGGCCCACTGGCGCCCTTGCCCGGCACAAAGGACAGTGGGAGAATCGTTTATTGTTCCAGCGAGAATTTCCTCTTAATTTGATCTGTTCCAAGTTTTCTAGATAAAAAAAATCAAAATACGTTTGGCAGCAGGAGAAATGTTAGATTATCTTCCCACTCGGTGATGCGTGGTTTGGAGGGACTGTGAACTAATGGGAGTAAGACCCAGAGAGAGGAAACTAATTGTGACGAAGGCTCAGTTCTTTAAGCGATGGAAGCCAGTGAAAACTGTTTTTGGGAAAAGGGGCTTTTATATTTGTTTCCTCACCTAAAGGGAGATTTCCCTGGTTCACGGGAAGCTCAGAGGGGACCCGGAGAATGTCCGAGTGTCCCATCACAGTCGTGTGGAAGCACGGTCACGTGAAGCTGTTTCTTCCCTCTGGCCAGTCACCCTTCTGGCAGAGCACGCGGGCTTTGCATCCTAAGCAGTAGAGCTCGGTCCCTGGTTTAGCCGAATGACAGCGGTGTTTAATGACTGCCCCGTCTCAGCACTCGCCGGCCATCTGGATAGAGGGAGAGGACGCTGCCACGCTGCTAGCACGTGATCTGCGGCCACAGGGCTGGGACAGCAGGTGCCGCTGCCGGCCCGGAGACCAGGCCAGCCAGCTCAGGCCAGGGTGTTCTTTGCTGCTTGAAAGTGAATAGGAAAAAAAAAATCCTTGAACTAACATGAAAAAGATTTCTATTTATACACAGTTTTCTTGATAAACTTTCACTAAGTCTCTGCAGCGTTATGTTGGACACGGATCACTGCCGTCAATCTTCCTGAAATCCTAGGACTCGGGAGCAGGCAGGCAGTGTGCCCAGCCCCACGGATAGTCGGTGGAAGACGCGGGGTCCCCGCGGCCTCGCTGCTGGCGTTGGTGCGAGCAGCTCCAGCGCGAGGACGGCTGCCATCCTCCGGGACCCGCTCCGGGAGAGCGGCCGCTGTGCCTGCCCAGCAGAACGTCGCTTCCCGCAGGACATCCGGGATGGTCAGTGGAGGGCCAGGGAAGGTGCTAGCGGGACAACTAAGGGCGTCCCACCCTCAGGCTCCGAGGTTCCCACACCCCACGGAGGGAGACGCAAGTGCTGGTGGGACGTTGTTAAGCCCCTGAAAATACTTCTCACTTGTCCATGTGACTCCTTTCTAATGGCCCCGTGAGAAGGCAACACGCAGATTTAGGGAAGTAGATAGTACTTAATATTTTGAGAATAATAAGTACTGTATGAACTAATACCATATGAAGAAACAGATTTAGAAATACACATAAAGACTTCCGGGCACCCAGCTATGAGACCCACTGTCACATGTTAGTACGGAAGTCAGCGTGATTTGTATTTTCATGTGCGTTTCCAAGTCCCTACAGCCTCTCATGGTGGTTCTGTGCCGGCATGCACGTTCCCCCCGAGGGTTCTGAATGGGACGTTTATAGCGGAACGATAAACTGCTTTTATATTCCTGGTTAGCTGAATGCTTTTTAATTTTATAAGTTAAAAATTACATTTGAGTTGTGACCCTTTGGTAAATAAAACTGCAGTCCATACAATATTTAGGTAAATAAAATAATATTGGGACGGAATTTTTGAAAAAGTGAAGTCAGTCCATCAATCTGCTCCTGTGACGAGGATTCGTTGGCGCCCATGACCTCGTGGGCGACAACTGTGTGCTTCTAAGTGGCACGTCTCAGTTAGAACTAGAAGCTTGGAAGTATCGTCAAAGATTTTAAAATGATTGTTGGATCATGTTACTTCACTGTCAAGAATTACAATAAGTAATTAAGGAAATACTCTTACCCATTCAAGAAAAACCTTCAATTATTCAGCTGGATAGTCTGGGGATAATAATGGACTTAGGTCCACGGATGGGAATACACAGTCAGAATAGACTCACTGGAGTCTAATAATTATTAACTGTGGGCTTTGTTATCTATCATTTTCTATATGCATGTCGGGCAAACCTTAAATACAACTGAAAACTAAAAATTTAATTTGGCAATATAATTTTGCAGAATTCTCCGCCAACAGAGAAAGGTTTTGAAACCACCGCAGATTTATTTAAATATAAGTGATGAAAAAAGAATTTGGAAATAATCATGAAATGATTACTTAACTTAGTATCTTCAGGTATCTGAACACCTGACTACTCTATTCTTTTAAAAACTTGAGTTTGGGCGTGAACAGCCTGTTGGTTTTAAAAGTCCGCCACAGATCTCCATCACCACGGGCACGACGCCAGGATAATCCGTGGTGCTTGCAAGTGGCTTCCCAGGTATAGGGAGAGAGACCGACAGACGTGTTTTCTAACCCAACTACCCACTTAGCTTGGGTTTTGCTTATGTCCCAGAGGTCAGAGAGGTCGATGAGAGTCACCCCCAAACACTGGGGGCCGGGGACCTGTGCCATCGAGAAAAGGTTAATCACACGATATTAGATGTGAGGAGCCACGTGCACCATACGGCTTTGGGAGATTTCTGTAAATCCCATTAAATAGAAGGAGTGAGACCTGAGGGAGACGGTCTCGGTGGATTAGTTCTTCCCGCTCAGAGGGCAATAATTGAGGCACGGAATCGGCGGGTAAGAATGTACTTTCCCAGATACATTTGGGGTTGAGCTCATCTCATTCGGAAACCCTTTTGACAGGGACTGCCCAGAGCCCTGGGTATAAAGGGCGGCGAGCAGGGAGGGGAGGGCAGCGGCCACCACACCTGCGCCTGCAGACTTCTGGCTTCCCTCGTGGGCGGCCACACGAGCAAGGCTGCGTGCCAGGCCACCACGTCCAACAGCAGAGCCACTTTTAAGTGACCTAATTTCTTAGGGGCACCTGGGCGGCTCCATCGGTTAAGTGTCTGACTTTGGCTCAGGTCGTGATCTCATGGTTCCGGAGTTCAAGCCCCTCATTGGCTTTGTGCCGACAGCTCAGCTACCAGTCCCTACCCCAGACAGCACAGCTGTGGCATATGTGCACTGGGCTAGAACATTCTCGCCCTGCAAAGTCACGTGAGTAGGAGTGCGCCTGTCTGTTCAACAGATGACTTAAAGCAAACGAAATTGGTCATCAGGACCTGCCCTTAGGTCTTCAAAGTGTTGGCTTAGCAACTCTGTGGACGGAGAATCTGGAGAAAACACCTTCCAGGCGAGGTCCGCTCACGAAGGGGATAACCTGTGCTGCCACGTGGCTGTGGGGTCACCTCCACCGTGGACACGTCGCCGCTCCAAACACACGCCTCGTGATCCATCCACAGCTGGACTTCCCCACACTGTTTCCAAACGCAATCCTCGCAAGCCACTTGCAAGCCGAAAAGGAAATTTAAAAATTGGCTTCCTATCGTGTAAAGCACAAGTACATAATCAGGATGAAGTCTATTCCGAACGGCAAGCAGCACCGGTCTCTTTGAACATAATCGCCACACTTCAACTCAGTGCCCTCGGCTAATTAGAGCTGCAAAGACAACGGCATAACAGGAATTACAGCAATCAAGTCCACGGACGTCTAAGTGAGAGTCGGGATGTTGGAGAAACCAAACTTTGAAGGCGAAAGATTCCACATAAAAGACGAAAACTATTTTGACACCTTAATTGATGTCAGTCTCAAAACACAAGTGTAAATCGCACAGGACGCAGAAGCCACGTCCACACCCACGTACACGGCGGTTTCCCTGAAGTTACTAAAAAACGACGTGGGCCGCCCGGGTTCTGGGGCGACGCTGACGGGCTGGCAGAGAGGACATCTATTTCAAAAGTGTTAATTGGCAAGAAATTATAGTCTAACCAGCACTTGACGTCTTAGAGACAGGAATGCAGGATGGCAGCCACGTCACTGTCCAAGGCACTTCCTGTTTTCATTTTAAATATTTAACGCTCACATTACATAATGAGAACTTGGATTTTCTGAAGAAAATGTGTCTGTATTCAGTTCTACTTGGGACATTTCATTGTGAATGACGTCTACGTTAAAGTTGCACCAGAATTACAGTTTTACTGTCGAAATGTGGAAACGGGGGAGACATTCTCCGACGGTGCTTTGCTTGCGGGTGGAGTCATGGGCTGTCACGCCTGCACGTGGCAAACAACGGGCATGTGGCTGACGACCTATTTCAGTGAGTACACCAGAGCTGCCACTGTCTCTTTATAAGAGGAAAAGAAAACGACCTTCCATGAAAAAGTCAATAAACCAATAAGGCAAATGCTACCCGCAAGGGTACAAGTAATACATAACTTGTGACTTGCTGACACGTACGGAAGCTCAGAGTCGCACAAACACATGCTAAACATCGCCTGCCTCCCCCTGCACAGTCCGGTAAGAGCGTCACCCCCCGCCCCACCCCTATGGTAGGGAGGACATACTCATGATCCCCAGGTGGCTGTACCCAGAAACACCGTCATCCGTCCTGAAACACAGGCCAGGCATTTACAAGTGCCTTCCGTGAGTGTCTCGTTGACAGTGTTCGGTCAGATGGCCGATGTCGGCTGTGCCAATAAGTCAGAGCTCCCGGCCAGAGGCTTCTTTGCGAACTTGCAGAGCCGCTGAAATCAACACGCGGCATCGGTGCGAGCTAGCCGAGCACGAATGATGCGTGTGGTGGGAAGGCTGGCGGCACGGGGCGCTGGGAGGGGTGGTGAGCTCCGTCTGCCTGCACTGGACCCAGGCTCTGTTCTGGTCCCACCGTCAGAAGCCCTGGGGCTTCGGGGTGTCCCCAGCCTTCTGCAGAAGGATCCCTGCCTCCCGACAGACTCACAGACCTGGTGCAAGGAACACAGATGAGGCGAACACGGGGATGTGTGCAAGCTCCTGCACGGTCCTGGTCAGCGAGACGCCTGCTCCAAAGCGGCCCCGGTAACAGTGCCTGGAGGGCGCGGCGGAGGAGGGCCCGCTGCCGCCTCTGGTGTCTGCAGGGCGGCGCGTCCTCCACGGCCCTGAGGCGAAGGCACGTGCAGAGAAAGGCCGGCACGAAAGCTGCCAGAGGCTCGTCCGGGAGCACGGGAGGGAGGATGTGCAGGGGCCCGGTGGCGAGTTACTGAGCTTTGCAGAAACCGCTCCTGGCATTTCCTCTGTTGGCCGGCTGACTCCGTCTGTGTGTCCACCCCGTGTTATCCATCCTCAATGAGAATAACCCGACCCTGCCTTCTAGAGCTGGAGAAGTGGGGATGCAATTCCGGGGTGACCCCCACAGACGTCCTCCGGGGCGCCCCGGGCAGGGGGTTTCCATGACGGCTGTGCCCCTGACGTGGACGCATCCCGGGCAGCATGACGGCCGTCGGGATGCCTCGGACAGACTGTGTTCCCCTGTCCCTGCCTTCCCGGTGGGCGTGCTCCCCAGGGGTGGGGGACGATACACCGAACCAAACCAACTATTAAAAATATATATTAGCTTCTAAGGTGACCGACATGAAGTATCAAGACAGACTCCAAATGCAACTTCATTAAAATGTTTGAAAAACACCACAATGTGTATAAAACCCAGGCTAGTTTTCTGCCTAAACTTGGTGTGAAGTTCAGTATTCCATGAGCACCAGGTGAGTGCAATTATTTAAAACGAAACAAAACAAGCCAGAAGTGTGCACACCTCTAAACCCCACACCGGCCCGTTACTGGGTGCAAGGCTAGACGCAAGACCAACTTAATTCTCAGAGGAGGAGGGGAGACAGCAGGCTGACGGGGCTGACGAAACGCAGCCCTCCGGCCCCGGAGGAGGGCCCTGTAGGGGAGGCCGGGCTCCCCAAGCGGCCTCTCTGTCAACGCCGTCTCTCACCAGATTAGAGGCTAATTGAGCACGAAACCTAAGCTCTCCTGCAGCCTGACAGTCCCCCAACGACGCAGGTACCCCTCATACTATCCCCCTGGGGGCTGTGCACCGGTTCTCACGAAGAGGGACAGCAGGGCCACCTCTGGAGCCCCCGGAGGCCAGGACCCCAGGCCCGAGAGGGACAGCCGTGCAGACCGTGTTCCCGAGGAACCGTGTCCTGCCTTCCACGTGGGGTGGTTCCTGCTGCTTCCGCCCTCTGGGCAATTGTCCCAGCTGGGGCTTCCTGGTCGACACTGTCCCCTGGGCTTCTGCTCTGGGGAGGCACCGGAGCCCTGACTGGCGCCCCGGGGAGCTGGGTCCCGTGACCCAGGGCTTGAACCGGGCTGAGCTGCCGTTCACGGGACGCCGAGGGTTCTGACTCCCCTGATGCGGCCACGCTCCTCTCGGCCTGGGGGATGCCTGTGAAGACGCGCCGCAGAGGTTCATGGGCTCCAAGAGGCTCAGCCTCGTGCTCGTGCCCTGGGCTCCCGGCCCTTCTGAGAGGGCAGAGGCCGGGAATTCGAGTGTCTGCAGAGTCTGATGCCCTTCGTATCCCAGAACAAGGACCTTGGGCCGTACGCCGGAGACTATGAATGCCTTTCTACGTTAGCACCGTGTCCCCAAATACTCGCCACGTGATCCCGAAATCGTGCGGGGTGCGGATTTGCCTGCTGGAGACGCGCTTCCGAGGTGACAGGGTCAGTTCCGACATCTGTATGCCCACCCGCGTCTCTGCATCAGGGATCTCGCCCCCGGGCTGTGTCCTCTAAACCCGAGGAATGCAGACATAGACTCTGAGCAGCTCTTGGAAGCACACAGTATCTGCCCCTGAGTCGCCCCAAATGCCAAAGTACCTCATCTTCTTTTGTTACCATTGGCCAGAAGGTAGGTCTTTTAGAAATACCCTCCCAGAGACCAGCAAATCTCACTCTGCAAGAAGGAACATGAGGGAGAAGTTCCTGTGTCCCCGCAGTTAGGATCTGAGACCCGAGCTCAGGCTGAAAGTATTCAGAAACGGATTTGACTCTTTTATGAATCATAGAAAATTCAGGAATCACTTAATATTAATTACAAGCGGGGAGTAAATGTTATCCAGCAAATGTTGGCGGAGAAGTCTTGAACACAATTATTATTTATCCATCTGCCCACGAGTCTGGCGCTCCTTAGTCTGCCTCCCATTCTGTTTCTTCTCACCGTTCGACGCGCCTCCCTGGTGTTACAGAAGTTCGGCACAAGGTAAACACTTGTGGGTTTGGTTCAGGTGCTGGTGTGACTGATCGAAATGGAAGCAAATGAGTGGCCTGCTGTAAACCAATACGCTGACCAAGAAAGTGCCAAGTTTCGATTACAGAAAGAGACAGTTTAAAGACGACTTAAAAACCAGAAATGGAACCCTCCCCGTCTTCTCCGTGTTGCTACCCGGGACTCAGCGGCCCTGCAGGTGCCCGCGCCAGCAGTGGGCTTCCCGTTGCCTCAGCCAATGAATCCTTTCCTTCCTACGTACCTGCCTCACACTGCCGATTACATTTCATACGATCCATCATTTCAAACCTCCTTATCTCTTTCCTCTGCGGCATCCAACAAGCAACACGCAGAGGAACAGAGGGATAAACGCCACCCGGGTCGGTCCCTGGGGCTTTCCAGACCCCCGTTCGTTAGCATGTTTAAGAAGCGCAGCGTGGTCCCAGATCTTCGAGGCTGTGACGGGATGAAAGAAGCGGATGCAGTGGAATATTTTAAAGAGGAATGTTTTACACACGGGAACCTGTTTCTTGTCTTTTATGTAACGACTGCCTCACCACGGGTATCCACAGAGATACAAATGTCACAATCCGAGTCCCTACGCCTAAGCCCAGCTCACCGTGTGTGTGTGTGTGTGTGTGTGTGTGTGTGTGTGTGTGCGCGTGCGCGCGTGTTGTTGAAAGATTAAGCTCAAAAATAATCAACCTCATTCAACCTTTTCCTCCAAACCGGGGACCACTGAATAGAGCAAACGAACTCTGGGTGGCCCAACCCCGCTACTGAAAGTAAGCGGTAGAGAGCTAACACTCACTGAGGTTTGAATAGCTCTGGAATCTTCGTGAAGCCAGAAGGAAGTTAGTGAGGGAATTTTTTCTTCACTTAGAAAAAAATTTTGACTTCCACGTGTTTCCCTTTTGGCCCCCTGGAATTTCAGAGAAGGGCAGTTCCCTCAAATTCGGTTCATATGCCTGAATAATTCTTACGTCTGCAGAGAATCAGATAGAACTGTGCAGGGTTGCAGGCAGCGGTTCTGTAGTTAGGGGGCCACGAAGGGCCCGTTCGCAGAAGCTCAGATGTCATCTGAGGAACGAGCCACGGGTCCGGCTGCCTACCTTGGAGAGGTCTCTGCTTAGACCTGCTCTGCACAGTAAGTCTTTGGGGTGTAACGTGCTTGTCTTTTTCCTACAGTCCTTCCCGCTCCAAACCAGCTCTGGGGGTCCACTTCTTGGGGGTTTTGTTGGGGGGAAGCTGGCTCTAGGGTAACCTTGGCTTGACTTCTGTGACAGCCTCGACTCAACAGAGAGAGTGCCCGGGGGTCCAGGTGGGGAGGCTGCAGAGGGCGGTGGGAACCGGGGAGAGGACCCCGTGGGCCTTTGGGCAGCTGCAGTCCTGACGAGGCCCCCGTAAACCCCAGGAGATCGAGGGGCCCCCTCTGCAGGGACGGGGGGTCTGGGTCAGCCAGCATCAGGCTCCCGGTGACTTGCTGCCTTGTGGGAGCTGTGGCCTTATTACGGCCCTGGGCTCTCCCCGAAATGACTGAGGCCGGGTTTCCTGGTGTGTCAGGCACGAGGGTGAGGTGCTCAGAACTGAGATTGGATTTATTTAAGAAGAGGAATTACTGTGTTACTCCTTGCACGTTCACGCCGTGGCTGGTCGAATCGTACGTTGCGTGGACCACCTAGAGGATGCGTGGGTGCCCACCGCCTGGGGCTGCCCACGGAAACAGAGCTGAAAGAAAAAGCCCCATTTAGGTGTCGGAGGTAATAGCCAAACACGGGGGAGCTTAAATATTGGATTTAAAATATTAAGTCAGTGCAAACCGTTCATGTAAATGGATTTAAATATTTTATAAACCGCAGACTCTCGAGTCCATTATTCATGCATTCAGCAAATATTTATGGAGTTCCGTGCCGCATGGGGGTAGATGAGGAGATTGGGGGGACCCTAAATTCACCTGGACAGTCTCCCGAAGGGCCTCCGGCACAGGCGTGGCCTTCGCTCAGTCCTAGGAGATGCGTCGGAGAGACGGTGTCCCCCACCTGGGTTTGTGACTGCCTCGGGAAGGACGCCCCGGCCTGTCAGTACTGGTGCTGTCGGGAAATGACGCGACTTGTGGTTTCCAGCTGGTTTCTTTGGAGCTGTTGGGTTGAAACCGGTCACGTAGCTGGAGACGCCTCTGTGACCAGCTCATTGTGACAGACGCCCGCCACAAGCGAAGCATGGGCTTCCCCATGCCACGTGCCTTCCTGCCACACTGGGGGTGCTTGGAGACCTGGGGACGAGGCATGGCCTGTGGGACCAGCAGTGTCGGGGGAGAAATCCACCCCTGAGGCTCCTTTGGGTCCATGCTGTTGTGCGTGACAGGGCCGTGGCGTGTGTGAGCAGCCGTGGCGTGTGTGACACGTCCATGTCATGCGTGAACAGCCATGTGGAGTGTGAGCCACCGGGCGAGTGTGCAGCGTGGGAAGAGCCGTCCCGTGAGGACGATCTGTGTGAGTCCTACAAACCCTCCAGCCATGGAACGCGCAGGCGACTCGCGTGTGACGAGGTCGAGCCGCTTCCACGCGTGGACCCTGTGTGGATGCTCCCGACAGCATGTCTGCCCACTCCTCCCGGGGGCCTTTCTCACGGCCCCTAGGCTTTAGTAGAGGAAGACAACACACAAGTAAAAAGGTAACGTCTGATATCGGTTGTGTACAAGCAAAGCGACTACTACAAACACGGAAAACTGACCGTATCTGACCTTGCTGCCACGGGGAGAGACACCCCGCCGCGGCGCCCGCCGGCCGGAGCCCGTGACCCCAGCGCACGGCGCCCAACCCCTTCCGCGTGCTCTGAGCCCTCAGCAGTGCCGTGCCTACAGACTCCTTCTCAAAATGATGTTTTAACCCCAAAGCATACAATGCAGAGGACTCAAGAGCTCCCGCTGAAACACAGCGGTCGGAGAGTCCGACGTCCTGTGCAGCCTGCGTGTCTCCATGACATACCGAGAGCTGGCGGCGGCGGCACTCACAGCCACTGCGACTCCAAAGCCTGACGAACGCAGACGATGCTTTGAGACAGCGTCTCGGACTGAGTGTCGTCGCAGCCTTGAGCCCCGTGCCGACGAAGCCCTGGGTGCCGCCCGGGTGAGGGCGCATCGCCGCCGCCGGCGCCGGAGGAAACCCTGAGGTCAGAGGTTAGTGGAAACAAAGAGCCGCCATCTAACCGTCTACGTGCGTGCATCCCCGAGTCTGGAAGGTACCGGGGACGCTTCGGGGCCCCTGGCGGGACATCGGTTCTAGAGCAGGTGGCCTCGCTGACAGAGCGCCGTCGCCTTCCTCATTAGGGTTTCCCGCGGGGCGTTCGCCGCGGACACATCGGGAGAGCAGGACGGCCGCCGCGTCCCCGGGACCACACGCCTCTAACCCCGCAGAGCTCCGCGGCCCTGACGGCCCGCACCGGGGCGAGCCCCGCGCCCGAGGCTGGGTGAGCGCTGAGTGTCGGGTCCCCCGCCGGTGCTGATCACCGCCCGGTGGCTCCTGAAGCTTGACCTCTCTCCCTTCTCTGCAGTGCCTTTCCCAGCGCTCGCCTCTGCTTCTCCTTTCTGAACCGGGTTCCACGTGCCTTCTGGCTGCCTGGCCCCTGACAGGCCCGGCCGCCCAGGCCCCCTCGTGCAGCACGCAGTCCTGGCGGCCACGACCCTCCCTCGGGCCCTGATGAGTGGCCAGGCCGTATTGCCTTCTTCTTCAGCTCCCTGGAGCCGAGGAACGTCTGTAACCTGGGTATTTCCGGATTACTAGTGCCTTTTATACTCTTAGATACCTGGTTATGTCACAAATGTAGCTTTTTGACATCTGTGCCCCCTTTCATTTATTTATTTATTTATAAGTTTATTTATTTCTTTTGAGAGAGAGAGAGTGAGAGGGGGGAAGAGAATCCCAAGCCGACTCTGAGCTGCTAGCACAGAGCCCCACTCGGGGCTCGATCCCACGGAGAGTTGGGCGCTTACCTGACTGACCCCCCAGGCGCCCCGACATCTTTCATCTTAACGAAGCCTCCCCTGTGCCCGGCCATGAGGGCTACGGTCTCTGGTTTAGCTTTTTAGCATCTAAGCCGTGTGGCAGAGGGAAGCGCAGCTGGCGAACGCCCTCGGCACTAACCGCCTGACCCTGTTAACCAGGGAGCCCGCGCCAGGACGCTGTGAGCTGCCGTGTGAGCCGGGGCTGAGTGAGAAGAAGAACCGGAGGTGGTATACACACGTATGCCTGGAGGGGTCGTAAGGAAGTGAGTCACACGAGGCTGACGAGAGCCGGGGCGCGCAGGGAGTCGGCACGGTGGAACCCCGGGCGGACGCATGCTGCACTGGCCGGGGGCTGGGGGCCAGAGACCTGCCGACGGTCCCCGTATCGGTTCACGTTCCCGGGGAGCAAAAAGCCGATTCCCCAGCCTGAAGACAGTCAGGCAGGAGGAATTCTCTCCTACTCATGGGCGGGTCAGCGTTTTGTTCTGGTCAGGCCTTCAACTGATTGGATGTGGCCCACCCGGATGAGGAAGGGCAGTCTACTGATTCAAATGTTCACTCAGCAGGAAAAAAACCAGACCCTCACAGAAAGACCTAGAGGAGTGTTTTACTAAATATCCGGGTCAGTCAAGATGACAAGAAAGTTAAGCATCAGGCATCATGCGTGTCATTTTCCACCATTCCTCAGAATAACTGTGCTTTTGTCCTCAGCCGCCAGGGCGAGGTAAACATCCACCAGGTGTGCACAGCACAGCGGGAAGGCGGGAGTGCCAAGGGCGTGCTGGCAGCAAGGGGTCTGATTCTCTTCTGTGGACGGATGACGCTTCAAAGGGCAAGTTTTTTTTACTACATTTTATTTTCAACCTAATAATTGATACAAAGTTCATGTCAAATTTTTAATAATGAGGGGTAAGAGACTTCCACTTAAATTCACTTTTATAAAAGGGGCGCCTGGGTGGCTTAGTTGTGTCGACTTCGACTCAGGTCATGATCTCATGGTTCATGAGTTCAAGCCCTGCATCAGGCTCTGTGCTGACAGCTCGGAGCCTGGAGCCTGCTTCGGATTCTGTGCCTCCCTCTCTCTGCCCCTCCCGTGCTCATGCTCTATCTCTGTCTCTCTTTCTCTCAAAAATAAATAAACATTAAAAAATTTTTTAAAAAATGAAAGTGAGAAATTCTAACTAATGCCGAATCAGTAGGGTGATTCAGTTCATTTTTTCCTCTGCTTCAGTGTTTTTCTTTTTTTAAAAAATTTTTATTTAAATTCTAGTTAGTTAACATACGGTTAACTAACCAAAGGATAATTTTTTAAAAAAGGTTCATTCTCCAGAATCTAGAAATTCCTAACCAGAAACCATTTTTGACCGAGTCCAAAACTGTCACATTATATTGTCTTAAGTGTTTCTTGGAACCCATAAGCAAAGAAAGAAATTCGAAGTTACGAAAGTAACAAATGAATTCTAAGTTTCAAAGTGCATTTTAAAGAGCGTGCATGTGAAATTACTAGGTCTGGGTAATCAACACGCTCAAAGGCCGGCTTTCTGAGCAGACTCCTCTCATTTCCAACACCAGTTTGTATTCTACATTGCGGCGAGGAGAGTGCGAGATACCGACTCCGGGCAATTTGACTTAAAAGCACTGGGTTGCTGCAGGATTATTTTCCTGAGAGAGGAAAAGCATTTTCTTTTCAGTGTTCTCAGGATGTTTTACGAATTTTATGAATTTTCATAAGTTGTCTCAATATAATGCTTCTTAAACTAACATGTTATAAGGAATAAAAGCCATAATATCAACGCATCTCAATATTTGTGAGATGCTGTAAGTACATAGAATAGTGAACACCACCGCAGCCTGGAGTTTTGGGCATCTCGTATCTCCTCATCTTTAGAGGGAAGTATGTTTTAAAAATAAACGGAAGCTGGGATGTCTTTGTTTTAATAAATACCTTCTTTTGGAACTTGTCTGATCAGGGAGGAGGGAGTAAGGAGTTTATGCGGCACCTAAACTGATTAGAAGGAGAATGAATCACGGAAGGCTTCCTGGAAGAAACGATTTCAGAGCTGCATCTGAAGGCATCGTGAGGAATTACATAAAGAAAACCAGAGGTGCGAGCTATGGGCTGGGCAGAGCGTATGCAGAATGTCGGCAGTGAGAGGGTCTCCGGAGAGCCGGCACTTGCCGCGGTGACGGGGCGGCTGGGGGGGCAGCCCGGGTCAGGTCATCCAGGGTCAGACAGCCCCATGGGGGACGGACCTTTGTTTGCTGCTAACAGGAAGCCGAGAGAGAGGGTGCCAGGAGGGCATGTTTGGATCGGGCTATAATTTATATTGTATTTAACTCTGTTCTATTAATTTTTTGGGGGGAGCTATATTTTTAGAAAGAAGTTCATAGGAGTGTGGAGCCTGGGGCGGAGAGTGGGTGAGAAGTCCAACTGGGGGGCCGGTGAGAAGGCCATGCAGAGGCGCCGGGAAGCACGCCGCGGCGTGCAGCACAGAGGGGCGACGCGGTGGGGCGCGTGGGCCAGTCACAGGGCGCGCAGGGCAGCTCGCGCGGGCCTCGCGGTGTGGCCGAACGACTCAGCTGTTGGTTTATGCGCCCGCTTCCTCGTTTGCCCCCTGGATACTCCCACTGCAGGCTGCGAATGAGCAGTCGGCGGGCTCACAAGAAGTTAGACAGCTGCTAGAGTCACTGGTCGCAGTTGCTGTCGTGACAGTGGGACAGAACTCCCCGCAGGGATCTCTGAGCCGCCACGCACCTGTACCCTCCAGCCACCTTCCTCTTTTAGGCAAGAGATGGGGTCACGGCGGACGCAAGCCGCAGACAGTTGTGAAGCGTGTGAATCCTGGACCGTGAGCCCGGGGTCTGTGGGCCCGGCGTCAGTCCCACCGTGACTCATGCTCTGGACCCCGCACGACGGGGTCACTCGCGATGCTCTCCCGCGTGGGGGAGCGGGCGGGTGCGTGTGTCTAAGAGACGGGTGAGGACCGCTCGACTCGAGGCGCTTTCGGAGGGAAGAGCTTGTTGCATTCGTGAGGCTTGTCCGCCACCAGCCGGGTAAAGTGGGGCCCCCTACTCTGTGTCTGGGGAACTTCTGCTTAGTTTCGCTCGCTGGTCCTGAGGGCGGAGGCGGTCTTTCGCTCGCTGACCCGGAGCGAAAGAAAGATGGTCCAAAGAAATCACGGGGTATTCAAACCACGCACACCATGTCCCAACGTTTCCATATCCGGGCTGCGTATCCCGACTTGTTCTGAAGGGCAAGGCCACAGGCGAAGGAGAACCACCACGTACGCGCTCTGCAGAGACGTCTGCTAACCTCCAGGGATCCCGACGCCGCGACAGACTCGTGAGCGACGCCCGCGTCCCAGGCTGCATCGCTTGTCCCTAAACCTCAGACGCCACACGTGGCAATGAGGGCAGAGACGTGGCTTCGGCAGGATGTTTGCTTCCAGGACAGCGTGGAGGAGAGACCTCCACGTCGCCTCGCCACAGGGGAGGGGCTTCACGACACCCGTGTCCAGGAGACTCGACTGGATTTGCTTTCCCCTCAGCAGGAGGAGCTCGGATTTAGTATGTGCCCGGCGGAGCAATGGCCGCCCCACCCTTCCGTGTGACAGAGAGGAAGACCCACAGCATTCACTCTCGGCTCGGCTCCAGAGAAGACCCCGTCCGTCCATCCGTCCATCCATTCACGCGCGCACCCAGCCAGTATTTACTATTACGATACAACCGTCCGTCAGGGTGGACCGGATGCCCCCGCCCCCCGAAGTCCACATACTAATCTCTGGGCCCCCCGCCAGCCTGGGGTTGTGTGGGGCCCGATGGCATCACGGGCCCTTATGTGAGGGAGACCAGGGCTCCAGAGTCAGAGGAGGAGGCGTGGTGGGTGCCGGGGATGGACCGAGTGGCTGCGGGCTGACCAGGAAGGCATCGAACCCTAGACGCCAGGGCATCCTGGAAACGGATTCTCATGTGCCCCCGAGGGACAGCTTATTATCGAAATATAAACAACAGAATAAAAATAAATTTATGGCTGTCTCCTCTGTCATGCTTTGTATGGATTTTCGCTTTGTTTTAATGACTTCTAGAATCAGCTGTGACACTTGTTGAAAGAACTTTTGACCCAGAGAAAAATCATTATAATCTAATATTACAGCATTTTCCTCCACAATATCAATGACATTCTCTCCCTAGAAAGATCGGGTGAAATGCATATTTAGACAAGTAAATCTCTCTGATAAATCACTTCGCCGATGAGAAAGAAGCCATGTGTGAAATGAAAGTCAGATGTTTTGAAAACCACTTCATTTGAGGACAGGACACTAATCGACAGATGTGGTTTTCATAACGGAAGGAACAGGGGAGGGAAAATGTGTGGCCGAGCCCAGGGGTCCCGGCCCACCAGGGGGCCCCGGGCGGCACAGACACGGGCTCTGTTTCGGCTGACCATTTACGTGCCTCTAAGGGCTGAGGGGGAAGCCAGGGGACCTCCAGTCGCCCCGAGCCAGCCACCCGTTCCTGGCAGCACCCACCTGTCAGTGTTTAAAATAGAATGTCTAATACATATTGTAACATTCTTAATAAACCTTTCATGCATGTGTTTGATACTTAATGATTACTCGATGCATATTAAAATTATATGTGTGCACTTATTCAAGGGGAGACGGCCCGACGATACCAGCTCCTACTTTTCTGGCACGCAAGAAGAAACATACTTAAATCTGAGACTTCCAAATACTCGCTGTGAATGATTTTGAAAACAGCTTGTTTTGGAATTATTTTCAAGAGATAGTTTTAGAATCATAAAAGAAAATCAATTTGTCAAAATAATCTGTCTCTCTACACACACACACACACACACACACACACACACACACACGAACACACCTACCCAGGAGGAGTCACTGTGAAAAGTCGCCGTTGCTCTACGAGGCTTCTAAATGTTTTTATACAAAATTTTGCCTCCCTGACTCGAGGCTCCGGAGCGGACCGGAAGCTCAGCGGGCGCTTACATTGGCGTCATGGGAGGGTCGTCCCCACACTTTTGTGTTCTTGTGACTTTGCAGGTGGGGGTTTTTCATTCCGTGGGCATTCTCCTCAGTCTCGTCAGCCAGACGGCTGTTGTATAACTGCCCACTTCGACCTGGGAAGTGAGATTACCGGTGTACGCGGTGCCTAGGGTGAGCCCGGAGACGGCGGAAGAAGGACTCCTCCTCCGGTGCCGCAGGACGGGGTTTTGTGCCGGCTGTGTCTCCTCTTCCCCAGGCTCTCAGACCCTTCCCCGGCCCTGCACCCCCGCCCTCCGGCCCGGAGGAGGTCTCGGCTCCATAACTAGCCCAAGGTCTGGCAGAAATGCTGGAGGGAAGCGTGTTTTGTGACTTATTTGGTGCGTACACTTTGGGGACACGACGATGTATTTGGGAAAACGACACAAATTAGAATTTTAGTTTGAGCTCTGCACTGGGTTTTGCACGATCTCTATGAAAACTGTTTTGCTTTTATTCTCCTCATAGCGACAAACACGAGGAAGTCACTTTCTGCCAGGTGACTGTTGTCTCAAAGCATTTCTGGAGACCGTGAAAGTGCTTACTTGTCACTTCTCACAGGAGACATTCAGCAAACACCGGTGCGAACATAAGTACAGTTCCCTGGAGGTGAACTTTCTAAACTGCAGCGACTGTGAAGTTCACTACTTCCCTGAGTTCCTAATTTGGTCCTTTCCCACCAAGGGCAGGGCGTGGGGGCTGGTCTGTGACCCTGCCGAGGGGAGTCACACACTTCCTAAGACACAGGGCACCTAGGAGGAGACCCCGAGGCTCAGCCCCACCACCCACAAGCCCCGCCTGGTGGCGCGTTGGTGACAGTCACAGCTCCCCACAGGGAGCACGCCCACGGCACTGCCCTCTCTGTCCCCACAGGTCTGTGCTTTGGGCACACAGCCTCCACGGTGCTGCGTGCCCTTTTCGAACACCTCAACACTTCATGGTCGAGGAGGGCCACCAGCCTCCACTTGGTGCCCCTGAGCCACACAAGAAGGTCTCTGAGGACCTACACACACGCCCGATGATGAATTATTCACAGCTACTTCTGAAAACCGAGAGTCAGCAAGGCAACCAGCCCGAGCTGTTTGAGGGCTGGCCTCGTGGGTCGAGGGTGGCATACAGTGTGTTCTCTCCCGTCTGCCGCTGGCCCGCCACGTGCCGTCCCCTCCCCGAGCTGCCCCAGCGCCCCACTCCTCCAGTCACCCTGCTCCTTGTCGCCACCCCCCCACAGCTCTCGTCCCAGACGCGTCCCTTCCCCGCTCCGACGCGCCCACCGCTTCTGCCTCCGACAGTGTCCAGATGACCTCGCCCCCGCCACTGCCCGCGCCTGCCAGTCCGGGTTTGGCCTGTATGCGGGGCTCGGCGGACGTGTGTGTTTTATGGTTTCTCCAGGCCATGTATATTCATGGTGTCACAGAAACAGTGACAGCACGGTGAAATATCGGGCGCTGATAGTTCGTGTAGGTGGTAAATTTTCAAAGGGGTGGGTATGGTTTTCCTCACGAACGGAAGCAAATCGTGACACCGAAGAGGATGATTAGTGACTTTACAGGAAGGAAGGGTTTGCTCCGAGCCGTGAATCACGTTTATGGATCTGCCCACCCGACGGCAGACACTCAGACCGGGCGAGGAGGCGAGGGAGCCGGGAGTCACCGCGCGTCCGCTCGAGTTTTACTGCAGCCCATTAAGCTCTGGTATTTAAAGCACAGTCACTTTCCAAATGTCAGCCCTGAAACTTTTATCCCGCAGAAAACTTTAGAGAAGTGATGCCTGATTATTTTAAAGAACTTTGATAACTAAGGGATTGCATTCTAAGGAAAGAAAGGTTATCGACAAAAGAAATGTTTCAAAAGACCATCGCAAAAGGAAAATTAGACCAGTGCAATTCGGGGAAGTTACCAAACATTCGGAGAGCGTCCCGCATCTGTGGTGAAGGTGTGTCCGCTCCTCCCAGATGGAGACCGCACCCCTGCACGATTCTCACCAGGGAGGTGGGGAAGGGCGGTCTTACCGGCTGCGGATCTGATGGTCGAGGTGGTGTTGGAGGGCGTCATCACGGGGACACAGTCATCGTCCTGGGAGTAACCGGCCTGGATGGCTCGCAGGTAACTGTGGCTGCGCGTCCGGAAGCATCCGGGAAGGTCCAGGGCGTCCATGGCCTGGGATTCGACTTCGCTGAAGACGGATTCACACACCGACTCAAACTGCCCGTTCATCTCCGCCTCGCTCATCTGGAACAAGAACACACAGATGATGCGGAGATGCGGCCAAGGGGTCGTGGCCGGGGGGTCGTGGCCGGGGGGCTGTGGCCAGGTCACGGGAGAACGAGAGAGAACAAAACTCACTCCAACCTTCAGGTGCTGTCTCTTCAGCTGAGTTAGTTTAAAATTGGCCTTGGGGCTCCATTAAGCTTAGGGAATGGCTCTTACTGGGCTATTTCTCACAAACACTAAGAAAAATAGTCACTTCCAAGATGTTACTGACATTCTGAGGGCCCGTGAGGGTGGCTGGAAGGGTGGCCTGCGGGAACCGCTCCGGACAGGAGACAGGGTGCGGGTGGAGCCGGGCACCGGGGGCAGTCAGTGAGCACTGCGAGCCCCCCCCTCGCCTCTCCCCAGTGCGTCTGTCTCCGTTCCGGGCTGGCCACGGCCTCGGTGCTGAGCCCACCTCTATGCATTGTCATGGAAACCAAGCACAAATCTGGCAAGAAGCTCATCTCCTTCTCCCCAGGAGGGCCGCGGGACCGCGAGTCCAGGAGAGAAAGACGCGGCCGGCGGGGTGTCCGTCCATTAGTTAACGGGCTGCTCCACACGCGTGTTGGCCGTTCTGCCGTTCGGCCTGGGATGTTAGGAGACTCACTTCCTTTGATCATTTAGCAGGTGCGGTAATAATTTTCAAGCCTGCAATTTAATTTCCAGGTAGAGAGTCACCAAATGTACTAAGAAAACATCAAGGCTTTGGACCAGGGCGGGATCGAAGGTGCCGGGCACACATGGGCACAGCCGTCAAGGTTGGCCGGAGGGACTTCACGAGGGCTCGGTGACCACTGGCAGGGACACGCTTCTCCGGCGGTTCCCGGGTGGCGATCCTCGTGCCCGGCCTGCAGGCTTCACATGGGAGCCCAGGAGGAACGGGCGCAGAACAGAGGAGACTTTCAGAAAGAAAGGCTTAAGGGCTCAGCCAATGGCCGGCCCGAGGACGGGAGCTCGCGGGTCTGCGTCAGGGGTCAGCGGCTTTGGGGTGGGTCTCATGTTAGGCTGAAAGGGATGTTGATAAATGAGCCCTCCCCGTAAGCCGGTGTTGGGTACGGCCCTCGGGGGAACCCTGCATGGGTTAACATGTTAACACGTGGTGAAGTCCCTGTGCAGAGGCAGGGGGGAGGCTGTGCGGGTGAGTGCAGGCTCAGTGCACAGGGAGGTGGAGAGGGCTAAGGGGGTGTCTCCGGTGGCCTCCACTGTCCCTTCAGATCAGCCCCAGCCTGTCCCTCCTGCGCCCTGGGACGTCTGCCTCCGCTTCTCAGGTGGCTTCTCCATGCCCCGCCCCCACCGTTGTCCTCGTCCTGCACGGGTCCTGCACCTGCTGCGTCCGTCTCTCACACCCGAATGTGCCGTCCCACCACTGGAAGGCCACCACGACTTCCGCAACTCCCTGGGTGATGCAGATGGATAAAGACTCTGCTGGGAACCCCAGTTTAGTTCCTGTCCTCGGCCTGTTCACAGGCCGTAAGCAGGCGAGAGAAGCCATTGCCCCTCGAACAAGAAAGCAAACGTGCTTTCTTCCAGCATCTCTAACTACAGACCTGAACGCGGCCCTCTCTGGGGCCGCCTGGGGCTCCTGACATGCTGGGAAATGGCTCCATTCACTGAGCGAGCAGAACCCGTCTCTGGTTCTGGGGAGGGTGGACAGTGTGTGGCGGGGAGGACGAAGGCAGGGCGGCCGCCTGACCCCCAGCGTGAGGAGGAGACGCTCGGGGTTGTGCCAGCGGAAAAGACCAGAGGAAAAACCCGCGTGAGGGTGTCTAAAGTTGGACCGGGTGGCCGAATCGGAGTCAGGACAAAGCACGACGCTCCCACAGTGACAGCCTCACACACCCAGTGACCACGCATGTCGGGCACACGCCTCCCGATTAGAAACACGACATCTTCTGACAAACATTTTCCCTTACAGGAATTACATCAAGAAACCTCAGTCGCTTTATGTCATTTACGTCAAAGACCCACGGTAGGCAGCCTGAAAAGGCCGAACTCCGAGTGATGGCGCTCGCACCTGCCAGCACCCTGGCCGCAGGGGTTCACGGACACCCTCCTGCAAGCCCGCCGTGGCCGGAGCTCTGTTCTTCAGGCAGAAAATCCTCAAACCTGGTCGTGTATTTTAAAGACGAAAATCTCAGCAAGGGCCACGTGGCCAGTAGTTACAGCTACAGAAACACGTCCGTGAGGTTCTAGAATGAAGGCGACTTATTTCTCCCAAACAAACAAAACTAGGTGAGGAGGATTTCAAGTTTCGGTCCAGAGAGGAAGTGAGATGGTCCATTCTCTGAGAGCTGATGCATCCACAGAGCCTGAGGGGGACTGGGAAAGTGGGGGTCGTACGTCGGGACTCAAACTACGGCTGGTCCCCGGGAATCCCGGGAGGGCATTAAGCCAATCCGGTAAAAGCTACGGAAACACTCAGTGTGGCCGGAAGCTTCCTCTCTCTTCCTTTGTGAACCATAAACTCAGAAACACAACCAGGCCTGCTTCTGGAGAATGTGGGCACCGAGGAGCCAAAGCAGGGCGAGCTGGGGAAACGGGGAGGTGACAGGGTGACTGTCCTGTTTGTGGCAGAGCTGGGGAGGCCCCGCGGGGCTCTGACACATGGCAGGCAGACTCTGCCCGGCGGGACGCACACTGAAAACAGGCGGCGGCTCCTCCAGAGAGCAACAGCAGAGCTGCCGGGGCCCGGCGATGCCACTTCGGGGCAGGGACCCGTACGAACCGAACGCGGGACAGATGTTTGTAAACCCGCGTGCACGCGGTGGACTGTCATTCAGCCGTGAAGCCGGAGCGGATTCGGACTCCTGCTGTGGCGTGCACGGACCGCGAGGACACGTGCTGAGGGAAAGCAGCCAGCCGTGTAAGCAAAGACGCCGTGGGGTTCCGCCGGCGTGAGGCCCCTGGAGGACTCACCTCCATGGAGACACAGAGACGGCTGCGTGGGGGGCCTGGGGGCACGGGCCAGTGTTTGCTAGGGACGGTTTGGGTTCTGCCAGACGGGAGAGTCCTGGAGACGGACGTCGACGGGGGCTGCGCGGCACCGTCCGTGTTTAATGCCACTGACTTGCTCACTGAAACACGGTTAAAATGGACAGTTTGTGACGGATACTTAACCACAGTTTTTAAGAAGAGGAGGCACGATGGAAAGAGCCGGTCATAGGGCCAGAGAAGCTTTTTAAAGGGGAAGGGAAAGAAGGGGGCCACGAGACAGTGGCGTGGCCAGAAGCCACGAGGAAGGCCACGAGATAGTGGCGCGGCGGAAGCCGTCGGGGCAGTGTCCTTCCTCAGCCTGGATGGGGAGTGTCCCACGGTCCCTGCCACGCCAGACCCCCTGTCGTCAGAACTGCCCCGAATGTGGACGAACGGAAAGAAAGTAAGCGCGGAGCCTGAGCTCCGGTGAGCTCGGGAGGCCGCCGGGAGGCCGTCGGAGCCGCCGGCGGCGAGCACGCAGGGAGGGGGCGTGGCGGGTGCTCTGGCCCCACCTCGGCTCGGCTGTGCCTCCCCAGGGTGTGTGCGCCCTCCGTCTGGGGCCCCCGCTCCTTCCTGCAGGGAGGCGCTGGGCGAGGTCTGGGGACCCGGCCCCACCTGCCACTTCGCACCCCCAGGACGAGTAGGGATGTGGCCCTGCAGCTTGCTGGGAGGGGCTGGGACCGTAAGGAGCACCTGACCCCAGGAGTGCCGGCACATGTGGGCGGCTGGCCTCTGCGTGGCTCTCTGGCCCGCGACCCTTCCACTCGGGGTGTGGGAAGCTGACAAGGCGACACGGAAAAGGAGGCTGCTCGGGGTGGTGGGGCTGGAGGGGACTGAGGGTGGCAGGGAGCACGGGGCTGAGGTGCCATCCACTCGTCTCCGTGGGCGCCCGTGGGACGTGTGAGACACAGGCACGAAACCCTGCTCTGTCCTGGCTGTCAGACGGGTGACTGCTTTGAGGCCCAGGTCCTCCCTCGCTGCTGTGCGTCCCTCGCTGCTGTGCGTCCCCGAGTCCCCGCACAGCCAGGAAGGAGCTCCGGTTCCTGTGGCCGGGGGCCACGTCTGCCAGGAAACCACATGGCCATGCCCTGCTGGTGGCCCCTGGGTGACAGTCACCGGCGGAGCCCATCGCAGGGATGGGGACCACAGCACCGTCACACTATTATGTACCAGAGGATGGAGGAATAGCTGTCTTCAAGTCTATTGCTCTGAGTGTGTTTCTGGGATATGGGAACTGGGCCTTCCCTCGTGCAAGGTCCAGACTCAGCCGGGCAGACACTGCGTGTGGGTGGGGCGGCACGACCGAGAGGCGCAGGCCGGCTGTGTTCTCTGACACTGCAGGGCACCTTGTCCCGGGGTCCTGTCCGATGGACTGACAAACCAGTGAGTTCCGGGGAGTTAAGTAAGGGAAGGTCGAGGAAGGCCCGACGGCGCCGAGGCGGCCTCTGGGTCACGCCCACGGCTCCAGAACAGCAATGCTTCCAATGTGCGTTCCAGCATCGGCGGAGAGATTCCTCCAGGTAAGACCTTCCATGGTTAAAAACAAATTCCACCCCTCGGGCTGGTCAAGGAGAAGGTGCGGGTGCGCGTGCGCTGTTACCGCCCTGCACGCTCACTGCTGGCAACCCCAGCGCGTCGGCCCAGACCCTCCGAACACCTACGCGGACTCTCCCCAGGTTCGTGAGCTCAGAGAAGCCAGACCTGAGCTCGACGACTCAAGTTCAACTCACGGCACGGCTTAGGGATAAGTGAGTTTCATAGGAGCTCAGTTAGAGTTTTAATTCCACTTTTGTGCTCGAGACACGTCGAGGGTTAAGATGAAGCGAGAACTTCTGGCAGTTTAGCGATCAGTGCAAGTGTCTCAGGGACACGGAGGGGTTCCCAGATGCATCACCCCGAAGGCATCGGCCTCTTCCTCCCTGACTGGGTAGGGGGCCCTGGCCGGGGTCAGACATGCGATTATGTTACATTGGTTCCCACGTGTGAAACGGCCCCACCCACCACCGAGGTGCCAGGAATGTCTTAAGGAACTATGTTTTTTTCAGAATTAAAAATCGAGTGCAATTTAAAGCCCTATCCTAGAACTCAGCAATCGGAATGACTTAGCATTCCAAATGCCAAAGTCACCCCAACAGCAAAACCCCCAACAGCCAACTGGTCTCCTACCGCTATCATTCACGATGACGAACCTCTGCAGACAGAGGAAGGTGTGAGGACGTGCTATTTTTTTTTTTTTTATCAACCTATTTTTGGAAATCTCAGCTTGGGTTCACCGAAAACGCATGTACCTGAGGGCAGTACATGGCTTCTGTGTCTGCACAATAAGGCGGAGGAGCCCCAGGGGAAGTGGCCAGCTTCACGGGAACGTCCGAAGAGGCGCGGGTGCATTCAGCCAACGTGCTTGATGAGAGCGAGTGAAAATGGAGGGAAAGCAGAGTCGCACCCACGAGCACAGAGGACCTGGTTGCCGGGGAGGGGGGAGGGGGACGGGCAAAATGGGTGGAAGGGGCAGCAGGCGCGGGCTTCTCAGGAGTGAATGAGTCCCAGGAATAGAAGGCATGGGGGGGGGGTCGACTACATTGCAACGGCGACGTAAGGACGGGCAGTGAGCTCCCCACCCCGTGCGAGAGTCGAATCGCTACGCCGCGGCCTGCCCCTGAGGGGACGGCGTGCTGACTGCACTCCAAGAAAGAGGAAGAAAACAAAGGGAGGAGGTGTCGCCCCGTCTGCAGCGCGAGCCTCGCCCCTGCTGAAACCCTGCGGGTCCTGTCTGGCTCTGAGGCTGTACTTTGGGGACGCAGGTGCTGCGTGCGGGAAGGAAGCTGGCCTCGCAGGACGGGCGTGGGCGCAGCTCCTTCTCCAGGCGCAGGGGAGCGTGGTGAAGGGCGCCTCTGTGCACAACTGCTCTCTTTAGTTACTGTCTCCTAACGTCACCTCGGGCTTTACTCTGAACCGGCTGTGTCCCCAATTAATTTGATAATTATAGTAATTTAGTTGCTGGTCATCTGTGTTGTTATTGCTGATTTTATATTATGTGCAGGGGCGTTTGAGTCCAGACCGTGGGGTGACCCACTGTCCGGGTTCGCCCAGGGTCGGGGGCGGGGCTACAGCCAGGACTGCCCTGGTGTACACACTCAGGAACGGTCCTTTCCCTGTCTTGGGGGAGAAAAGGGTCACTGGAATTCTCTTTGCTGTGGGCGGAAACCTCATCCTGTTTCTAAAGGAGAATCGCATCCAGGTTGAGTCACGAGGTAACGTCCTTCTTCGGTTGTGGGACGGGAAAAGCCCGGACGCTTGAGTAGAAGAGGGCGGGCTACAGCTTCCTGATGGGGAACAGAACGGTAGAAGGAAGGGACTCTCGCCGTATAAGGCAGTTCGAGCCTGTGGCAGGAGGGAGTCTTGAGCTCATCCGAGCCCCCGGCGCGCCGCGAGCAGGAGGGCGTCTAGCATCGTGCGCCTACTGCCCCGTCATCGTCATCGCGGTTCCTGGAGCAGCGCCGAGGCCGGCACTCACGGAGGACGCGCGTGGGCCCCTCCCTACACAGCGGGCCCCGGCACTCACTAGCCACCTGCCCTGTGTGCCGCAGGGGCCGCCTGCCTCTCCCTGGGATCCCAGGCGGCTGTCTTGCTCCCCCGCTGACGGGAAAGAAGTTCACGATGGTTAAGGCATGTCACAGGCCACAGGTGTCAGAGGCAGAGGGGGGATGTGAGCCAGGCTCTGACTGAGAGCCGCACTCTTAGCTCCTACCCTGCAGTGAGCGGGAAAGGCATTCGGTGGAACCCTAAAAAACCCGAGCTTGGCTTGGGCGCTGCTTCTAAAGGGAGCTAAAATTAGTAAGCAACCTGTTTAACTAAAAATTTAAAAATTCAACTTTATCAATCCTCCAGCATGTGGCGACGAGGGGCGCCGGCTACTGCTCACTCTGCCCTGGCGACTTCGCACAGCTCACGGGATGGGGGGGGTCTGCTGGGGTCCCCGTCTCGCCACAGCCACAACTGCCGTCCACCCGGGGGCCACGGATCCCACCGGGGCCATGAGCCTGATGGACGCAAGTCTGGACACACCAAGTACCACCCGTCGCTTCGACTCTTCTCACTGGACCTCCAGCCTCTCGGGCGGAGGCCAGCACACACGGCCTGCCTGTCGGGGTCCCACCCTGCCCGGGGTCAGCGGGGAAGCCCCCTGGGGAAAGGAGGCGCCCGCAGGCGGACACGTCATTCCCTACACAGAGGAGGCCGGCGCGGGAGGTGTCGAGACCCGAGTGTCACAGAGTTCCTGTGTCTGCAGCCAGAGGACTCCAGGCAGGAGTGTCACGTGCGCTCACCGCCTTCCCCTGACACAGGCCGGGCCGCCGTCCCCCGAGTAGGTGACTGCCGCGGGGACATGGCTTCAGAGACTGGACCCCAGGGAGAGGGGACGGAAAGGGTTCCCAACCTGGCTCACACAGCTGGCCTGACTCAGGGTGCTGACGGCTCTCATGTAGCTCTGGTTCCGGGAGCGGAATTTCGGGGAGTTGTACTTGGCAGAGAGGTCCAGGCTGTGGGCAGCAGACACGTCCCTGGCCGCTTGCAGGTAGCTCTGGCTAAAAGAGAAAGAGAAATGAAGAGAAAAGGCGTTCCATGAGCATGCACCGAAGGGGGAGAGCAGGTGAGGGGCGTTCCAGCCGCCGCCGGGAGGCTGCGAGAAATTTCCAGCCGCGTGTCTGTCTTCTGACGGACAGCCTGGTCTCGGGCAAATATCCCGCAGGTTCAGCTGCAAACGCAGTGTTTTCAGAAGTAACAGGGGATGCGATTTACAGAGCTGCTTGGAAGCCTGACTTTTCGGAGCGGGGGAGGGGAGTCGGGACCGTTCCACGCGAACGAAAATGGGCGCCGGAAAGCACAGCAGACCTGGCTCCTGAATTGTAGCCGAAACCTGAGAATCTTGTAAAAATCATGTTTGCTTCTGGAAACTCTACACATTCGGAAAAATAAAAGAAAAAATAAAAAGGCTAGCCTTCATTTTTAACTTGTGCAAAGTAGTCCAGACTCCAGGATGTAGGCAGACAGAAAGAGCGGACGACGAAGTCGACCCTGTCTCATCCGAGCGGACACTTTCCCCCTGACTCCGGGATGTGGGCAGACAGAAAGAGCGGACGACGAGGTCGACCCGTCTCATCCGAGCGGACACTTTCCCCCCAGACTCCGGGATGTGGGCAGACAGAAAGAGCGGACGACGAGGTCGACCCCGTCTCATCCTAGCGGACACTTTCCCCCCCGACTCCGGGATGTGGGCAGACAGAAAGAGCGGACGACGAGGTCGACCCCGTCTCATCCGAGCGGACACTTTCCCCCCAGACTCCGGGATGTGGGCAGACAGAAAGAGCGGACGACGAGGTCGGCCCCATCTCATCCGAGCGGACACTTTCCCCCCAGACTCCGGGATGTGGGCAGACAGAAAGAGCGGACGACGAGGTCGACCCCGTCTCATCCGAGCGGACACTTTCCCCCCAGACTCCGGGATGTGGGCAGACGGAAAGAGCGGACGACGAGGTCGACCCCGTCTCATCCGAGCGGACACTTTCCCCCCCAGACTCCGGGATGTGGGCAGACAGAAAGAGCGGACGACGAGGTCGACCCCGTCTCATCCGAGCGGACACTTTCCCCCCCAGACTCCGGGATGTGGGCAGACAGAAAGAGCGGACGACGAGGTCGACCCCGTCTCATCCTAGCGGACACTTTCCCCCCCGACTCCGGGATGTGGGCAGACAGAAAGAGCGGACGACGAGGTCGACCCCGTCTCATCCGAGCGGACACTTTCCCCCCAGACTCCGGGATGTGGGCAGACAGAAAGGGCGGACGACGAGGTCGACCCCGTCTCATCCGAGCGGACACTTTCCCCCCAGACTCCGGGATGTGGGCAGACAGAAAGAGCGGACGACGAGGTCGACCCCGTCTCATCCGAGCGGACACTTTCCCCCCGACTCCGGGATGTGGGCAGACAGAAAGAGCGGACGACGAGGTCGACCCCGTCTCATCCGAGCGGACACTTTCCCCCAAGTGCTCTTTACAGTCAGTGTTCCCTGATCTCGCTTGCTTTTTTCTGAAATGTTAAAAGTACGGGAAAACCTTGAGGGCATCTGGCAGATGGAAAGGCCGGCTTAACCTAAGCTTCTGGCCAATTGAATTCCCTTTCTTTCGAATTCTGTTGACAATCTTTCCATAATAAAAACTCAACTCATTTGACAAACAGCTGAGCGGTAAGGACCCAAGTAGCTGCCCTTTCCCGTGCTGGGTCACACTGGGAGCCCCGCAGGGCCCGGGCACGCACAGAAGCGTGGCTGTAAACACCGCATTGCCAAAGTCTGGCTCCGTGGCCGGTTGAAGTACAGGCCTCGCTTTTCCGAGGCAATTCCTGACGTAATCTGTTTACTCTGTCATCTACTTCTTTCTCTGAAAATGGGACGGCGGACAAAAACTTGGGCCTAGTCACGACTGTGGATAAGCAGTGCCCATTTCTGACAGATTCGAAGTCGTTATTTCTGCTGAAATCAATAACACTTTTATTTATATATTAATGGAATATAATTTATATTACAAATTATTATTATGGTAATTCGTGTTTTAAAACCAAGTGTGTAACATTTCAATTCCCTTCGATCAGAACAAAATAAAACAAAAAGAGGGAAGGAAACTGGCTGAAAGGCAGCTCTGGTTTGGGCTCGTGATGGGGACGGTGACTCTGCCTGGATGCCTCGCGTGACCCCCTGCTTCAGGCCAGGGGTCCGCACCCAACCAGAGTGGGCAGCGGGGCTGACCGCAAGGAAGACGGGCGAGCAAACCCCCACGTGTGGCCACCTGCTGTGGACGTGGCAGGGGAGTGCAGAGTCCGTAGGAGCAGCAAAAAGTTGACCCAGGACTGTGCGGCGTGTGGGGACTCGGGGGCCGGGCTGTGCGCGTGGTGTCTGTGTGTGTGCTGTCCCGTGTCCTGTGTGCCCATGTGAGCACAGCCTCTGCGAAAACCCTAACTTAGGCTCCCGGCCTCACTTCTGACTTAGCAACAATGCAAGCGTTCTGCATTCCCCTCCTGCGGTTCCCTCGAAACGGCTCATTTCACGCCTTGCATTTGTGCGGGTTGGTTCTGATTTCTCGCTTTCTCCCTCCTGACTGACACGGCCACCTCGAGTCTTAGCATGCTCAGGTCTGGGAGCCCCTAAAGAAGGGTTTCGTCTGTCTCCATACTGCACTGCTAGCCCATGCCGGCGCTGTGAGTGAACGGATGTCCTCGGAATGAGAGCGAGTGACCCTTTGGTGGCTTTTGGATGGCACTCACACATGATTCGGTATATTTTGTGATTCTGTGTTTCAAACACGTTTTCGGACTTCCGTGACCTCTTTCTTCCCAAACTGGGCATGCCACTCAGAGACAAGTTGCCATCGTAGAAAGCTGAACACACTTCTTTCCTTTCAAACAGTGACTCCCGATAGTTAACACTGGCTGCACGCTGCTGCGCTAGTGAGCGTTCTACGCCGCATAAACGGGACACGGAGTGGCTGGCACAGACTCACACGGAGCACGTGGCCCAGCCGGACTCCGGGCGGGCAGTCCGGCTCCAGAACTCATGCCTCAGCCCCAGGATCACAGCTGCTGAGTCACAGAAGCAGAAAGCCCTGAAAGGACAGTCCTCTATTATTGTATATTTCAAATAGTTAAAAAAAAAAAAAAACAGCCTCATTAGGCTTAATAAAATAAAAAATTTGTTTCTTGTTTATTTATTTTTGAAAGAGAAAAAGAGCATGAACAGGGAGGGGCAGAGAGAGAGGGAGACACAGAATCCGAAGCAGGCTCCAGGCTCTGAGCTGTCAGCACAGAGCCTGAGGCGGCGCTTGAACTCATGAACTGTGAGATTGCGACCTGAGTCGAAGTTGGACGCTTAAACGACTGAGCCACCCACGTGCCCCTTGAATTATTTTTTTATTGTAATGGTTTAGCATTTTACAATACAGTGTCCCGAGGACCAGCTGTCTTTGTGAATCACAGACCTGGAGGCTGCAAATCAGGAATCGAGAGTGAGAGGCACAAGTGGGATTAGAAGCCGGCATCACGCGTCTTCTCCTGCGCAGAGCCCGCCCAGACCCCCGGGGCCCTGACTCCAGGACAGTCCCGATCCTCCGTAGAAACCGTCCTCGGGAGCCCTGTAGCATTTCAAGTCCCCCTCGAAGCCCTTTGGTTATTGCCTCAAATTGACGGTTTCTACTTCGGGACCCCCGTTGTCAGGGTAGAGATATATTTCCAAGCATAGGTGTGTGGCGGTGGAGGAAATGTTAAAAGGAAACTATAAAAAGTTTTCCAGGATAACATAACATGAAGGTATTTTTTTACAGTTTTTTCCCTTCCAAACGCCTGTCCCTGTCCACACTGGACAGTCACGTGTGCACAGGCACCGTGGCGGCCCGTGCTGGACGGCTGCGAGAGGGACAGTGATCACGCGGAGGGGAGGAGGAGGCTTCCTAGAATCCCCACGTCCTCCCCTCCTGCTCGTGGCCGTTCCAGGGCTGAAGGCAGCATCCCGGGCTGACCAGCCTCTTCTGTGACTTCAGATCCTTGTAAAACAGACACAGAACCAAATACATGCTGACCAGGCCTCCGCTTTCCGCTGTGTAGATCCATGTAACCAGACTCGAAAATGTAGACAAAATAAACCACCCCTTAATGAACTTGGTCACCTCGGGAAAGTGGTGAAGACTCGATGCAGGGTGTGTGAAGGAGAAATAGAAGAAAGCCATTTTATCCATCCTAAACGTGTCCCTGCCACATTCTCAGGGCACCTTTCCACGCCTACTCGCTGTGAAGAGCTACAGGGTGTACCCGCGGTCCGGCATTCTCCTCCTGCTCGGGGCACAGTGTCCCGCCCGGAGTGCGACTGTGGGTATTTCCTGTCTTCACAATCATTCGTCTGAGGAGCAGAAGGGTGGGACGTGCGTGAGCCCCAAGGCCTGAGTGTGAGGCAAGGTCACCGGTTACCACAGAGGAGCAGGGAGGGACAGGAAGGGCCACCCGGACGTCAGGGAGCCGGCGAGGCTGGGGCCAGGAAACCAGGCTCTGGAGGCGGCTCTCAGCACAATCAGCGGTCACACAGACCGCTGGGGAAATGGCTTTGGTGGATTTGGGGCAGAAACCGGATTGCAGACAAGACAAGAAAATGATAGCAGAAGTGGCCATTCTAAACTATCTGTGGGATTTGTCCATGAAGTGGAGAGTGAGTTTTGGGGGGACGAGTCCGTGTATTTTTAGGAAGCGAGAAGCTGCTGTGGGAAGGACGCTCCCGGGGGATGGCTGGAGGAGCCCCCATGTGAACACAGCTCTGCCTGCGAGCTCGGCCGTGGCAGGGAGCTCGGGGCGGAAGCCAGCCTGGGTCCTCTTTGACTCAGCCCTGCTCCCACGTCCCCTCAGACTGGCTTCTGCATCCCCGGAGACAGGCCCCGGTGTCCCCGGAGTCGGGCTCCCGAGGCCTGTCCCCAAGGAGGACAGTCCGCCGGGTCCCTGCGGACGGCCCCTACTCTGAGGGAGCGTCTGCAAAGTGAGGGTCAGTAGCGGGACTTCAGGCGCAGAGTTCAGAGCACATCCAGCAAGGATCCTCTACAGGAAAGGCTGAGAGCGGGGCCCGGCGAGCGCGTGCTCCACAGGCGTTGCGTTGAATTTGTCGTCGGGAGGCCTGGACGCGGCCGGGGGCCCAGAGTAGCGTGCTGCATTTTCTTCCACAGAGTTTGGTGAGGACGCGTCATCTGGGGAGCAGCTGACGGGGGAGGGGCCGTGCGGATGGGGCCCCATTTTTCCATGAGAGATTTCGTCTCAACCAAACACTTCAACGGTTTAAACATTTTTGACAAGAAGAAAAAGGAGATTGTTTTCCTCTGAATTGGAAACCTGTAGAACAGATACAGAAACATCCGCTACTTTTTTATTAATGGAAACAAAGTTGACATGCACGGATCTCGAATACGCAACTCAACTCGGCAAGTTCTGTCAGTAAGTCCACAGCCTCATCGGGGGTTCGTGCCCTCAGCCTTCCTAATTTAAGCCCCTGCAGCGACACCGAAGAGGTATCTCACTAAAGCTTTACTTCTCATTCCCCGCGGTGACCATTTGTGCGTCTTCTCTTGTGATGAGACTTTTCGACTTTCCCATTGTAAAAACTGAGTTATTTGGTTCATATTTTTGTTTTGTGGGAGCTTTGTGTGTTGTGCACTTGGAGCCCTTGTCGGACACTCTCCATCGCGCCGGGGCTGGCCTTTGCGCCTTCTCACCGGTGTCTTCGGATGAGCACAGTCTTACGTGTGCTGGCGAGATCCATCTTCTGCCGCACTGATGTGTTCTCTTTGAGTGGCTCTTACCTGGAGGGGTTTCTGCCTCCCGGGACTATGTCTGGGGACATTGGACGCCACCACTTGGGGGAGGGGCACGTGACGGTAGAAGCCAGAGACGATGCTAAATGCCTGGCAGGTGCACAGCTGGCTCCCAACAGGAAAGAGCCGTCTGGCCCCAAATATCAGTAATGCTGAGGCTGAGACACCCTGGTCTATTCTTATCCCAAATCGTACTGTCTTCCAACCAACACCGGCCTCATCCGTGCTTTCCTCCAGTGCACACTGCACAGTCACTAGAGTAGACGACACCTTGGGCCAAGAAACAAATCGTAACGAATGCTGAAAGAACAGAACTCTACAATGCATGTTGTTGGGCCGTGATGACATTAAACTAGAAATCAGTGATGGAATGCTTTCTGGAAAATTGCCAAGTATTTGGAGGTTAAACAATAGTTTTCCGATTCAAAGAGAAGTCTTTGAGCGGAGATTAAAAATACCTGAGGATGTAGCATATACGTACACATGATGGAATACTACTCCGTGATGAAAAATAATGAAATCTTGCCATTTGCAACGATGTGGATGGAGCTACGGTGTACTATGCTGAGTGGGTAAGTCAGTCAGAGAAAGACAAATATCAACTGACTTCACTTACATGTGAAATTTGAGAAACAAGACAGATGAACATAGGGGAGGGAAGGAAGAATAAAAACAGAGAGGGAGGCTCACCGTAAGAGACTCTTGAATACAGACAACAAACCGAGGATTGCTGGAGGGGAGATGGGTGGGGGGGTAAGCAAATGGGTGATGGGCATTAAGGAGGGCACCTGTTCTAAGACATGAATCACTGGATTCTACGGAAGCCAAGACTACACTGTATGTTAACTGGAATTTAAATTTAAAAAAAAGTAAAAAGTAAAAATGAGTTATTAAAATAAAGAAAATACTTTGTGCCCGTGACCCAAAGGTGGGAGGCTGGAACGAACCACGTGGTGCTGGATTACTGTCAGAGATGGCGGCACGAGTTCACGCTTAGTGTCATGGAGATGCCAAAATAATTTCAAATGTGTGTGTGTTCTAGCTCTCCCTGCTAAGAGGGACCAGCGGCGAGCCCAGGCAGCGCCTGCCTCTCAGCTTCCAAATGCCATTCCCTACAAGGACAGGGATCCTTGAAGAGGTCCTGTGTTCTGGGGCCGGGACTGGGACATGAATCTGAGAGCGGGAGTTGTCCAGCTTTGCTCTTTGTCAGCATCGTTTGATTCTTCTGCTCTTCTCTGCGTTTTGACGTATAATTGAGAATTTTTCTGTCAGTGTGTCTATAAATTGAGGTTGCTTTGACCAGTATTGGTTTTGACTGAGGTTGCACTGAGGTTATACCTCAGTCTGGGGAGAATTACCATCTCCGTGTTGAGGATCCATCACAGTGAATCTATGTCACTCCTCTTTAACGACTCAGAGCAGTATTTGTGGTTTCCAAGGAAGAGATTTGATAATGCTGTTGAGATATTTAGAACCCATTTACAAATAACCAGTGATGGCGAGGACGTAGAAAAAAGGAAGAACTTATACACTGTTGGTGACAACATGAGCTGGTGCAGCCACTCTGGAAAACAGCATGGAGGCGCCTCAGAAAATTAAAAATAGAAATACCATATGATCCTGTAATTCCACTACTGGATATTTACACAAAGAAACTGAAAACACGAATTTGAGGAATATATGCACCTCTGTGTTACTGCAGTATCATTTACAATAGGTCAGACAAGGAAGCAACCTAAGTGTCCATCGATAGATGACCGGATAAAGAAGATGTCTCTCTCTCTCTCTCTCTCTCTCTCTCTCTCTCTCACACACACACACACACACACACACACACACACACACCGGAATACTACACAGCCATGAAAAAGAACGAAATCTTGCCATTTGCAACAACAGGACTAGGACATTACGCTAAATGAAATAAGTCAGATAGAGAAGACAAATAGTGTATGATTTCCTGCATATGCGGAATCTCAAAAACAAAACAAATGAACAAACAAACAAAAAACAGATATAGACTCTTAAAATACAGAGAACAACCGGTTGTTGCCAGAGAGGAGGGTGGCAGGTGGGTGAGTGAGAGAGGTGAAGAGGATTAAGAAGTACAAACTCGCTAAAACCTCATAAAACTTACATTTTCCACTTGTCCATTGGTGGTCTAAAGAAACGCAGGTGACTTTACGTTATTCCGCTAGCGCCCTGGCCTTGCTAAATGCCATTATTTGCTGTAGTGTTTGTTTTGTACTTTCCTTAGGGTTTTTGTGTGAATGGTCTTGTCATCTGAGAAGAAACACGATAGAGTTCTTTTTGGTCTCGGTGTTGTTGGTCTTGTTGCCTTCTTGGCTATCCTCCACTCTAATGTTCAATAGGAGCAGTGAAGGTTGATGTCCTATCTTTTCCCAATCTTAGGTAATTTTAATGTGTATATTGGCTCTACATTTTATGCACATGCCCTCACCCAGCTGGAGAAGTTCCCTTTTATTCGGGTTTGTGGAGAGTTTTATTTTTTCCTCATGGCTTGATATGATCAGGAAAGGTTTCTTCTTTATTTACTAATGTGGTAGATCCCTTCATCGATTTTTAGACACTGAATCAACCATGCATTCCTGGAATAAATCCTATTTGGTCATGAAGAAATTGTACTTGCTTCTCTTTATATATTACTGGATTTGGAATGTTAATATTTTGTTAATTTAAAACAATATATTGGTCAGTAAGTGCCTTTTTTTGGGTAACAGTTTTGGTATCAGAGTTATGAAGCCTTCATAAAATAAGTGGAGAAGGATCATATGCCTTCACCCTCTAGCTAATAAGTTCTTACATGATTTGTGGTATTACTTCCTTTAGGATTTAATAGAAATTTACCAGTGAAACTATTGTGGGCAAAAGTTTTCCTTGTGGGAATGTTTTTAATAGTAAATTAAAACTTTTAAATACATAATAGACCTATGTGGATTTTCTATTTCTATTTCTATTTCTTGCTATTAAAAACTATGTTTTTCAAGGAATTGGTCCAATTCATATAAGCTGTAGAATTTATTGGCATATATTTGTTCACAGTTTCCTCTTATTTTTCTTTTAATCTCTGTTGGATCTACACTAATTCCCTTGTCTATTCCTAATATTTATAATATGTGTTTTCTCCCTCTCCTCCCGCTCCCTTTTTGTAAGGTTATCATTCTTGCTAGGGGTTAATCAACTTTTCAAATTACCAATTTTTTTTTCCTTCTGTGTTCTTAATCTGCTCTTGAGCAGTGAATTTCTCACTTCGGGTTGTGTACTCTTCTGTTCTTGAAATGTCAGTTGGTTCTTTCTACAATCTGTTCACTCATCAACACCATCTTTTCCTTTAAGACCTAAGACCTCCTAATAGCTGTGTTTACATTACATAGAAGACCTTATCATAGCTACTTTCAAGTTCTTTTTGACTAAGCCCAACGTCTGGTTCATCTCAGGTGTTATCTTCATGTTTTTTCTTGTTAGTGAGTTTCACTTTGCTACAACTTTGCATGATTTTTTTTTCTTCCTATTTCTTAGGTATAATGACATTGTTGACAGAGACTCCGGATCCTGTTATCTTCCTCTGAAGAGTATTGATTTTTGTTCTGGTCGATCCTCCTGAGCTCGTGGGTGTGTGGTTAGACACATTCACAGGATGTGTCTGTGGAAAGCACTGAGTGTTCGCTGAGCTATCGTTCACTGTGTTTAGGTCTCTTGCTATTTTTGAGACAGCATGACTTGCTGGCCTTCAGTCCCTAACTTTTAATCATCTTCAGTGGGAATCCGGTGAAAACTAACCTCAGTTTAGGAGTTATGCAGATTTTGGGGTTCCCTCACTATGGCTCATTTGCTTCCGTGTTGTCACTTTGCACCCCTCAACCCCTACCTCCTGCCACTCCGGAAGTTCCAAATTCTATTCCTTAACATCCAAAGTCATGACTTCACCCCTTTGTGTAAATTCTCACTACCCCATACTGTTGGGAGCCATTGTGGGCTCGCAGGTTGAGACCCCTCCCTGTGTGGAAAAAGCGGTTGAAGCAAAGATCCCGCCAGCCAAGATGGCGCCTAGTCTTACCTCCTTCTAAATAATTTTTCAGGCTTGGATTTCTTGAGCTGCTCTCATTGGCCCCAAGGAATGTAATGCTCTTTTGTTTAGGCATTTAAATAAAAAGGAAGGACCTGGAGCACGATGCTTTGATGGATTACATCTGAATGAGAGTAGCCTGGCGAGAAGTCATCTTAAAGTTGCATCCTGGGGATGGGTTGCACAGATTGATAGCAGTTATGAGTTGGCTGAATATTGGTGTGATTTCTGTAAATGTTAGGCTCCTATTATGTAAATTCACTCATTCACAAGCAAAGGACAAGTATTGGGAATTCTGTCCTTGCCGGATGGGTTGCACCTCCCCATTGTGGTTGGAAGAATAGGCGGAATGACTCCTGGCCTGTTTATAGATAATCAACATAGGCAGGCCTAGGTAACTTCCTGCTCTCTCCCCAGCCTTAAATTTATATGCTAATTAACTTGAAAACAACTTGCAAGATTGAGGAAATCCCACTTTACTGATAAAATCATATTATTGTTCAAACTATGCTTACTGATGGGCTGTCACTCATTGCTGTAATGTAACTCACGACTTTTAAATAAAAACACTGAGACCGGCAGGGCGGAGATGCCAGGATTGCCAGGGCTGCCTGCTTGGTCATCAGACTCCATCTCTCCCTCTCGTGGCTCTCTCATTTCCTTTCGTCTGACCGTCCATCCTTCGGGGACCCCTAGATTCTCCAGAACTGGACCCTGGCACCATACCATGAGGGCTAGGTTCATAAGGGTGTGGATTTCACTAAGTGTGTTCCTTGCGCAGTATTTGGATATCATCTACTTCCTGTCTGCTGTTGTTTGCTGTCCTGTCCTATTTTTTTTAAATATATATGTTTATATATTTTATGTCACAGATAGAAACAGCTGATCCTTGAACAATGCAGCTTAGGGGAACCTTAACGAGAATCCATGTTTTGATTTATCCCAACCTCTACTAATAACTTAATGTTGACTGGAAGGAAGGCTTACCGATAACATAAACGGTTGATTAACACATGTGTCATGAACTATATGTATTACATACCGTTCTCTTTTTTTAATTTTTTTTAATGTTTATTTATTTTTGAGACAGAGACAGAGCATGAGTGGGGGAGGGGCAGAGAGAGAGGGAGACACAGAATCCGAAACAGGCTCCAGGCTCTGAGCTGTCAGCACAGAGCCCGACGCGGGGCTCGAACTCACAGACCGTGAGATCATGACCTGAGCCGCAGTCGGACGCTCAACCGACTGAGCCACCCAAGCGCCCCTATATACCGTTTTCTTACGAGATAAGTTAGAGAAAAGAAAATGCTATTTTGAAAATCACCAGGAAAAGAAGATACATTTACAGTACTATATTTACAAAAAAAAAAAAAAAAAAATCTGCATGTAAGGGGACCCGCATGGTTCAAACCCGTGTTGTTTAAGGGTCAGCTGTACGTATTTGTAGCAGATATATAATATATTCCAGAGTTTAGAACTGCTTTCTGTAGGAGAATCAGTTCTCCAAAATTCCTACTCATTACGTTTTATTTTTTAAAATTATGTTGTCATGGTGGCATTTGTGTGGCTCACTGACATCTCGATTATTTCGCTGTTATTTGTTTAGGGAATTCACCGCTGTGAGAGGCAGAGTCCGGGTCCTGTTAAGGGACCACACAGACCCCCTTAAAGCCACGGTATGGACACACGGCCTCCGTTCCTTCAGTGAGATGCATTTTCCAGAAACTCGAGGTGACGGCTAGATGGAGCCCAGGCACACTGGTTTGCCAGGCAGCTGTGGCCGTGGTTCAGATGTCACTGTCCTCGTCCTGCCCAGTGGTGTCAGTTGTGAGGTCTCGCACAAGGGGGTTGGAAATTACCGTCTTGATGAAACTACTTCTGAGGTGAGGCTTATTCCCCTGGGTGCAGAGCCTCCGAGCTGGGCCGCTTTCCCCTCTGGAGACTTGCAGAGATGTCTCATATTCTTTTTAGAAACTTCCTTTCTGCTTAGAGCCCGTTTTTGAGTGAATTGAGAGGTCCTGTGAGAGCGTGCACACGGTCCTACAAGCACTCCGTGTGACACAAGAGCCTTGCAGCCGGGGCCGTAAGTGCTCAGAGTGACCACCGAGGCCACACCGCATTCATAGGGAACGGTGTCTCTAAGGGCCCTCCGGGTCTGCTGAGAGCCTCCCTCAGGTTCATTTTTACTGAATGACCTTTTAAGTCTTTAAATTGGTCTTACTGCCAATATTTGTAATAGGACTCGTTGAGTGTAGCCAGAATAAAAGGTATCAGCTTAATTCCTGGACATTTAACATTTCTGAGGCTTATTTTTTTTTTAATTCAACCTTCTGACATCCTTCCCCATAATTTATTTTTCTAAAGAGACACAACAGCGAGGCCAGTATTAGTGAACTCATATGAAGAGCTGACCTCAGCAGAGAGGAGCCCCGAGGCATGGAGCCCAACATCACGGAATGAAGTAAACCCTCTAAAAAGGTTTTCTTTGGGATTAAAATGATTTCCCCAAATGTTTATCCATCAAAATGAGTCGTTAATCTAACAAATATTTATCGGGCGCCTGTGACAGAAACAGGATGATTGGGTCACTGCCCCTTGTCCTCAAGGAGCGCCACACATAAATCTAGTGGGGTTCGATTTTCCAAAGGATGTATTTAAGGAGACCCGGTGTCCTCTTCAAAACCTTGTGTTTCTCCTACTTAAATTGCTTTAGAGTTCGACCTCTGAAACGTATTTTGAAGAAAAAGTGGCAACGTTGTACAGAGGAGGACAAGTCAGGTTGCACTCTGAGAAAAGCAGGGAGGTGAAAGAACCAGAGAACGGTCAGTATTAAGGAAAAGCTCCATTAAACACTTATCTTCCGTGTTACAAGTGTCAATATATCAATATCAACAGATGTAAGTGTGTCCAGACAAATGACAAAAATCTGCTCTTATTACAAAATTATCTGTCTGTAAACCTTTAGAGATTTAAGTAATGAATATAAATAAAATTTTTTTAAATAAGGGATAAATTTTGTGTAACTATATGAATGTTTATAATCTAGTATAATATAGTATAGAACACATTGGAAATTTATATTCTGAAATACTTGGTGAGATTCGGCCACTTTGGAAATGGTCTGGAAGTTCCTCGAGAGGTTGAACGTAATTCCACATGTTCCAGCAACTTTACTTCCAGGCACGTGTCTAAAAGAAGCGAAAATATATGTCCACACAAAAGCTGTACAAGGATGCATAGCAGAACTACTCATAACACCCCTGAGCGGAGCCACGCAGATGTCGGGGACTGATGGGTGGGTATCCGCGGTGGTGTAGCCACACAACGGATCGCTCAGCCATAAAAGGAGACGACACGCGGACAGGCTGTACCATACGCATGAACCCTAAAATCATGATGCTCAGCGCAGGAGGCCAGACACGAAAGGCCACACGTCATACAATCACATTTACAGGGAACTCCCAGGCCAGGCAAACCCAGAGGCAGACAGCAGATGGGTGGTTGCTCGGGGCTGGGGGAGTGACTGCCTGCGGGTACGGGGTTTCCATTTGGTGTGCAGAAACGTTCTAGAATTGATCACAGGGAAGACGCACGACTCTGAACATACTAAAAGCGGTTGAACTGCGTGCTTGGAATGATGAACTCTGAGGTGTATAAACTGCATCTTCATGAAGCTGTGGGAAGTCAGATATGAAAAGTTCTGGATTTAGTTTCACGTCATTTGTAAACAGAAGCCGAATGTGTGTCTATCAGGAGGATGTGGAAGGAATTGCAGAAATGAACTGAGGTCCCACGGGTGCCGCTGGGTCGCAGGCTCCCAGCAGCGCTCAGAGGAGATGCGGTGCAGCCGGCAGGAGTAAGGAACCTTCCGCAAACTTCTACCGTCCGTGATGCTGGCGAGGGCTCTCCGAGGAAGGTCTGACAGTCTACCTTGTTCGATAAAGGGATCTCAGTGCATCGGGGAAAGGCTGTCCACGGCTCCCAGAGCTGTGACTCAGCGAGATTCAGGCACAAAGATCTCACCCCCAGCTGGACACGTTACTTTGTATCCTATGGAAGCACTGTAAGTGGTTCCAAGGGCTGTTACAATTGCTTGACGAGTTAACAGCAGAGAAGCACAAACAGCTGTGCGGAAGTTTGCTTCCAGAACAGCTGCCTCTGGGGGGCCATCACTGGCTCAGGGGCCTTGCTGAGTTACCGAAGGGTCTCGTGCTCCATATCCCCGTTAGAAAACAGAACAGGAAGTCATCCGGGGGTTAGAAAACAGAACAGGAAGTCATCCGGGGCCCTGGGTTTGCAGGGGGAGGGGAAGGCCACTGAGATTCGCAGAGCATAAAAGCCTTCAGTTGTCAAATCAGAAGCCCTGTAACCGGAGGGGCGTCCTAGGCAAGCAAAGACGGAGAGGGCTTCCAAAGCTGGTGTAGAGAGTACGGGCCGGTCTCGGGATGGTCGAATTTGGGCGTTCAGGAGACATTCTCGCTCTCATCCGCTTCCAGTTGTGAACAAAGAAGACTCAGGAGGACGTGGAAACTCTCTTGCTGCTCAAGGATGTCACACATCTTGCCCCCTGAGGGACAGTAGTTCACCCTCTGCATGAGTGGTGACAGAAATGCAAATTAAGTGCTTCTACCAGCTCCCCCTTAAATTATTCAGCTGCCTCAGAGAGGGAGGGATTCATGCTGAGAAGAGCAGATCTGAAGCCGGAAGCCGGGTCTGAAGTCTGAGTTCCATCTGTGCGCAGTCCCTGCGGTGCGGGACCGAGCAGGTCGGTCATGTTCTTGACCCAAACTGTCTTCCTTCGGCAGTGAAGGCGACCGTTAACCCTGACTTCGGGGGGTTGTTAACCCTGACTTCGGGGGGGTCCCGTGAATTCAGGCGGGGCAGATGCCTTTTCCAGGGGAGAAGTGCGACGCAGGGGTGTTGTGGGACGCACCCCTGCCCACTCCTGCTACTTCCGAAGACAGATGTGGCCATGCGCTGCTCGTGCTGACTAAATCACAAGGTGGATGCTGAGCTCAGGGCCTACAGCAGACAACTCTTCTGCGCCCGGATTCCCTCATTACTGTTCCAGCTCTGCCTTCTATGTTCGAGCTTTTCTTTTTACACCAAGTAAAAAGTTTTCTTTTTATAAAAATTTCCGATGGTTATTGGTTTATATTTAAAGGTCGGTGTCAGGGCAACAAGAACACAGCCACTCAGGGGTTTTGCAAATGCGAAGCTATCCACACCCCCCGGGGGCTCGTGATAATGCTGATTCCTAGACAGCATCCCCAGAGCCGGGTCAGAACGTCTCAAAAACATTCTAGGGGATTCTGCCGCAGGTGGTCTGTGGACCAGAGCACAGTGAGAAACACGCACCTACTTGGACCCCACTGAAGGACCTTTTAAAGAATCTGGATTTTTATCCACTTCATCCACAAATAATAAACCCACTAACGAGGGGTCTTTCGTGGGGTGTCAGGAGACGGGGTTTGCATCTACATCAGAGCAGGCCGTGCTGCCTTTGGTGCAGCTCGGACCCCGGGCTTCCTAGAGAAGAAGCCTGCAGACGTGGACGCCGGCCACAGCAGGGCGCGTCTGGAGAACCGCGAAGCTGTTCGGTTATCGTCTGTGTGGTCATTTGTTCAAACTTCTTCCGGCACGTGTTCTGTGCCCCCTTCCCTGCACGCGTCGAGAACGGGCCGTGCAGCCACGGAGTGGCCGACGGAGTCACAATGAGTCACGATGGAGATGTGTAATGGGGCCGCCCCGCACACCCTGACTCGGGCTGGACAGGGCAGGACTGGGGACACTTCTCGTGGGGGGAACAGCGGTTTCCTGCCCAGAGAACAAGGGGGCACCATACAGGCTGGCCCCGAAGTGCCCTAACCCTCCCGCAGGCTGAGTCCCTCCGACAGTCACCAAGACCGGAAGCACGGAGCGCTGCGCCGGGCACCGCTCGCCATCCGAGCATGGACACCGCCACCACATAGCTCCCCACGCCGACGTCACTGGGTGCCCCCGTCGGGCACCACTCCCCAGTTTACCAACAGGCAGGGCGTCAGGGTGAGGGACTCAGGGAGTCCCCCACGCTCGGGTCCGAGGCTCCCAGAGACTCTGAACGGGCCTGCTTTCAATGACCGGATTTCTGAGTCCCCGCAAAGTATCTCAAACGTTCAGAAGAAGCCTGACGGGGAGGACTAAAGGAAGAGCGCTGGCCAGGCCACCCAGCTGACAGGGCTTGGAAGTAATAATGAATACACGAGTGATTAATGACAATTGATACATTTAATGGAGGCATCCCCATTAGTCAACTCCTTACCCATCTGTTTACTACTTACAGAGCGCCTACTGGGTGCGTGACAGTGAGATGCAGAGCGCGGGGCCAGCGTGCGGGGCTTATGCTCCCGCGAGGGAAAGACAGCACACCAGTGACAAAAGCTGACTAGCTTCGATTGGTGACCAAGGAAGCTAGAGCCACACGCAATTACTCCTTCGCGATGCAATCGACAGAGGGAAGGATGACAAGGCCACTGGGAAGATCACGGAAAGTCGGAAGCATCCCTGGTGATGAGACAGTGGCCGAGCCCGGCCACCGCCTGCAGCCCTGGGAAGCCAGGTCCTTCAGGTTCAGGGTCCCTCTCTGGATGCTGGAGTCTGGATGGTCCGGAGTGGTTCCGGAGAGAGGACGCTCCCCAGGGCCACAGAGGTGACCAGGCCAGGAGAGGGAACACACCAGTCCCCCCTTGGACTCACCTCGGGTGCACAAGCAGGAACCCCAGAGCGCCCTAAAAGGTCCCTGTCATCCCTCGTCGGTCTGCAGTTCCTTCTCCCCTGGTCTGCAGTCCACAACCCTCATCTCCCCCCTCCCTGCTCTGCACGCCCCTCCCTCCCCTCTACTCCCTGCCTCCCTGAGACGCAGCCTCACCAGGGACCAGATTCGGGAGCGCCCCTCATCACCCACGCCCACCTGTGGGGTCAGGGCCCCACGCTCCCTCCCCGGCTGTTCCAGGCAGACTCTGCAGGCACTTGCATGGCCCGCACTGCATACCGACCCCCTGCCCCCCTGCCTGCCCAGGTGCTGCTCCTGGGGCCTCCCCTCTGCAGAAGCACCGCCCTGTCTCACCAGCACAGACGCATCCACCGAGCATGTCCTGTCCCGAAGCTCCGGCTCCTGACAGCACGTCACACCTGCCTGGCTTCCTGCCCAGCCCCCAGGGACCCTGATAGCTGTCCACTTGCTCGCTGACCCCACCCCTCCTTCTCCCCAGGCATTTCCCCTCGCCCTACCTGAACTCTGCACCCACAGAAAGACTCTGATCCTCATCTTGCTAATCTGTAAATCACTGAGTCACACCTGCCCCGTGGAGTATGTCTATACCAGACGCTCAGCACGAACTCTCTCCTGAGCCTCCTGGCACAACCCTTGCCACCACCAGGCTCCCTTCTCCATACAGAATCCCCTCCCCTCCCACCCACCGCCCCCTCCACCCCGCCGTCTCCACCCACTGCCCACCTCTAAGCCCAAGCTCTCCGTCCAGTAGCCTCCTCAGGCCCAGTCTCCATTCCCACCTTCCTCATGGCTGTAAATGACCACTTCTCCTCTTGTCTCTAGGGTTCAGCCGACCTCCCCCACAGCAGCTCCTGTCCCCTGGTCCCCAGACCTTCTCTCAGGGTCCTCAGTAAGGTCTCCCTCACTGTGTAACGCACAGCATGAGCAATTAGCCCTCCAACACAGCTAACGCAGGGCTAGATTATGTTACTCTTCTGCTCAAACCATTGGGCTTCCCCCGTCCCTGTAAGTCATACGCACAAGATTTTTAACGATGTGACTTCGGGGCCTCCGCACCGCGCCCCTTCCCCGGGCCCCTTCCCGTCTTCTCACCACCCCCTCCTCCTCCTCCGGCTGCTGCTTTGCCTGACTCTCAGGTTCGTCGGCGCCCGGCTCCGTCCGCCAGGCCCTCCCTCCTCCGCGATAGCCACACAGGCCGGCGCCCTTGTCTGATGTCCCCATGCTTCACGGGGGACCTCCGGACCACACCAGTTTACACTGCGTGCGCCCCCCATTCCCAGGCCCGCCCGACCCCCGGCTCTGCTGGGCTTCCCCGCGGCACATGGCTCCTTCCAACACGCCGTCTGCTCCCTCATTCCTTAATGAAGAGCTGTTCTGTGTGCTGCCTGTCTCCCTCGGCTAGCGTAGGAACCGGCGGGGCTGGGACTCCCGCCCGGGTCGTTCACGACACACCTCACGTAGACGGAAAGGTGGTGACACTTAAGAGGGGCGCAAGAGCCATCTGTCAACTAAATATATGAGTAAGAGCATTGCTGCCAACAGTGCAGAAACAATCTCTCTTTCCACCGCGGTCACTGAGCTGAGCAGTGTCAGCCTGGACTGGCGGTCCCCTGCCACAGCCTGGGGACAGCGTGAACGAAGCCAACGCCGAGCACAGCAGGGCTGACACCCTCAGTGGACGGTGACGTTGTCTGCACGTCCGCAGACTCGTGCTTCCCGCTGCACCCAGCCCTGGACATCTGGTTCTATCAGGCAGTCAATCCCCTACTTTCCTTGAGCCCTTCACGTTGAAAACCAAAGATTCTTGACAACATACAGCCTGTAAGCGGCGATGTGGAGACGGACGGCTGAAGGAGAGCCCGGCGCCAGCGGCTGTGTTAGCCGTGGTGCGCCACCGATCCTAAACAGCATCGCCGGCTGCTTCCTCGCCAACGGCATCCTGCCCCTCGTGTCGCGCCGGGTCCCGCCCTGACCGAGCATCTAATACAGGCCGGGAACTTCCCTGGACGTTCGAATTGCGTTTACCCATTGACTCACTTACTGGTATTTATCGAAGGTGCCTGTGTGGCACGCACTGCACCAGGAGTGGGGGAGGCTGCGGGGTGACCCAAAGGGCTGGTAAGGGACAGACGGACCATCATCAAACAAGAAAGTAGCAAATAGGGCTGATGAGCCAAAAGGCAAATAAAGTTTTACGCAAAGAGATGCAGCTGGGGATGAGGAAGTCTCCCTGCATACACGCCACGTACGCGGATACCTCGGTACAACTCAGTTACGCGGAGATGAGAGGAGCCATGGCAGCGAAGGCGAGAGCAGGGAGCCGGTCCGCGGACTCCAACCGGGCATGAGGGATTGAGGGCCAGAGTGGCCAGGAGCAGGGCTGGCTGACACGCACATTTGTGTCGAGTCGAAGGCTCTGTTTCACTTTGTGGTGAGCATGGGGTACGGGACTTTGGGCAGGGCAGTGCCGTGGTCTGATCTGTGTTTAAAAAGACCAGTCGATGCGCGTGGAGACAGGCCGTAGCTGATCCAGGTCGGAAGCAGGGAGGCCCGTCAGCTGAGAGGCGCTGGAACGGATCCGCTCGGAGGCAGGGTTGGGGGAGTGAACTCGGGGGTGCCAAGGGCCTCGCCCCGGCCGGATGCGGCCAGCAGGGACAGAGCACAGTCCGGGCACACTCGGAGGGCCGTTCCGAGGCTTATTTTATTGACTGTACAATTGTATTTGTTGCTACATTGGGGGCATTTATTCTTTGGTTTAATTACACTGCAGTCAGAGAATGTGACCTGTATATTTCTATTTCTTGGAAATTATTGAGCTCAAAGATAGACGTTTAAGTTTGCTAACTTTTTATCTTCCAATATATATAGCTTTAGATCTACCAAAAAGCTCCCCAAATATTGCAGTGTTCCCGCACGCTCTGCCAGCTTCCCTTAATGGTAGCGTCTTACATAATCACAGCACGATCGGAAACACAGACAGGACTAGTTACAATTAGTGCCACACCCTCAGCTAACAGCAGAACTGGCCAGAATTTAGAGTTTCCCACAGATTTTTTAGGCTCTGGGGTCCAGTCCAGGGTTTCATGTTGCCTTTGGTCTTCCTGGCCCCTTACTGCCTCCAACCTGTGACAATTCCCCTGTCCTCCGTGGCTTGTCATCACCCGGAGGCTTTGGAAAACTACTCGGCACTTCCTCTGCAGAACGTCCCTGTGCTGGGCTGTGTGCCGTCTCCCATGACTAGCTGGAGGTAACGCCTTTGGGCAAGAATGCCACAGAAGCGACGTTCAGCCTCCTCACACGGCGTCACCTTGTCTTGGACCTGACTAGGCTGGGCGGGGTCGGCTGGCTTCTCCTCAGTGGAGTGTCACTGTCCCCTCTGCGACGAGCACCCACACAGTATGAGGTTTTTGGAGATGACACGGACATGCTACTTCTGGCATCACTCCGGCTCATCTGTTGGGAGCTCGCGCCGCACTAGTTAAAGCCGCAGTGCTGGCCCAGTGGTGGTTTTCGGCCCCTGCTCCTTCTGCCCTAAGTGTCGTGCTGCCAGGAAGAACTGTCTGGCTTCCCCACCTGATTATTTAGTCAACAATTTACTAATGTCAGCACGGACTCGTGAGCTGCGGATTACAATCCAGTATCATCAATCCTAATTTTGTGGCTTAAATCCCTCCAGTCTTGGCCACTGGGGGCTCCTGCAAGTTGTGTCTCCCTCTTTCTGACCCGTCCCGTCCTGTGCTGGGTACTCCTTCTGACCCTTCCCCCTCCTGTGCTGGGTACTCCTTCCCACCCAACCCCCTCCTGTGCTGGGTACTCCTTCCCACCCAACCCCCTCCTGTGCTGGGTACTCCTTCCGACCCGCCCCCCTCCTGTGCTGGGTACTCCTTCCGACCCAACCCCCTCCTGTGCTGGGTACTCCTTCCGACCCGCCCCCCTCCTGTGCTGGGTACTCCTTCCCACCCAACCCCCTCCTGTGCTGGGTACTCCTTCCCACCCAACCCCCTCCTGTGCTGGGTACTCCTTCCGACGCGCCCCCCTCCTGTGCTAGGTACTCCTTCTGACCCTTCCCCCTCCTGTGCTGGGTACTCCTTCCCACCCAACCCGCTCCTGTGCTGGGTACTCCTTCCCACCCAACCCGCTCCTGTGCTGGGTACTCCTTCCGACCCAACCCCCTCCTGTGCTGGGTACTCCTTCCCACCCAACCCCCTCCTGTGCTGGGTACTCCTTCCCACCCGCCCCCCTCCTGTGCTGGGTACTCCTTCCCACCCAACCCCCTCCTGTGCTGGGTACTCCTTCCCACCCAACCCCCTCCTGTGCTGGGTACTCCTTCCCACCCAACCCCCTCCTGTGCTGGGTACTCCTTCCCACCCGCCCCCCTCCTGTGCTGGGTACTCCTTCACCTTCTGAAGCACCTGATACCCCACCTGACTTTGTATTTTCTCTGCCCAGGTCTGGGGTCAAACACTTCTCCAAAGAGCACTGGTCCCTGTCAGGAGAATGGTTGTTAGAAGTCGGGACCTGGGTGCCCGGTGCCCCCCTCAGACCCAGTGCGGCTTCCAGGCCCTGAGCGGACGGAGCTCGGGCAGGTGAGCGTGCACACCGAGCCATGGGCAGACACACGAGTGCTCACCTCCATCTTGCCCTGGCTGTGTACACGCAGGTATTAAAAAGTTCACACCACCGTCTTTGACTCCAATGAAACACCCCAGGGCCCACCTCAAACATTCACCTTTGCTCATTCGTAACATCGTTCTCTGGCAACGACACACGCATCTCATCATCCGTTATGTATTTAGTTATTTGTTCAATCCTAGCATTCACCCACCGTGGCTGGAAGTGCTAGCCCCCCGCCTGGGAGGAACAAACGACCTAAGCATGGTCCGGGATCTGTAGGGTTCCCTTGTCTCTGGCCTCACAGCGTGTGGTCAAAGTGTCTATTTCAGTCTCTGGCTGGTTCCTTTATCTCCCCCCCTCCCCCATCAGCATTATCACCTCTTCCATTTCTCATAACCTCATTTGCTTCTATTTGCATTCCATTTGGGTCCTTGTTGATTTCAGGGAAGTGTTTATTGCTGGGGGTATGTGAGTCGTCAGTATGGTTCCACGAATCGGAGCGACCCAAAGATGTGACCCCAGAGGGGAGGGGGCACCCCGCCGTTCTCACTGCTCGTTCCTGTGCCTCCTTTTTGCACTGCCCCTGGCGGGTCACCGTCCTTCCCAGGAGTAGGGTGGGTTACTGTGTCCTGCGCCATGACAGGGGACTGTGAACATGGCAGATTGGGAATGACGGCAGGGAACGGGGAGTTATTTTAGGGCCAAGCGGGACTGGGATGCTGCTCAGACATATCCATGGAACCCTCCCCAGGCAACTGAATTTCAAGTCTGGAATCCAGATGGAAGAGAGAGGTCAATAGGAAGGAGAACCAGCCCAAGATGGAACCTGTGGCCATGCACGTGGATACGGTCATGCGGAAGATTACAGAGATCGGAGCGAGAGGGGTGACGGCCCCCGGGCACTCGGTACTTACAGGTGGCGCGAGGCAAACGGGTGGAAAACCGATCGGCATCATTCAAGCTGGAGGCTTCATTTGTGCGGAAGAGGGCGGTTATGTAACCAGGAGCCGTGGGAGAAATCCTCCGGTTCCAGCAGGGAGAGAAAAGTAGAAGCACACGGAGACCCACGGGGGCCGCGGGCAGCCGCCGCGCGGGGAGGGGCCGGGGAGCAGGACCCCCGGGGAGGAGCCTCCCGGGACGCCCCGAACGGCAGGGCACGCCCAGCTCCTGCACCGCGAGGGACCCGGGGGGAGGTGCAGCCGTTCCTCACGTGAGAAGAAATGCAGCCATGCCGACACGTGTCCTGCTGCCCCTGCCCCCCTGCAGACGCGCCCTTCCCGTGGGCGTGCGGACCGGCCGACCGCGCCCAGCCCCTCCTGTCGGCCGTCCCCGCGGCCGCGCCGCCGCCTCCTCTCCTCCCGGCCTCGCCGCTGCCTCCTCGCCGCTGCCTCCTTCCCGGGAAGTCCGTTCTGTCTGCCTGCCGCTGTCCCATGTCCGTGCGGCCTCGGCGCCGGCCCTCCTCGGGGGGACCCTCTCCTCCCGCGGCTGCCGTCTTTGGGGCGCTCCCGGCACACGCAGCGCCGCTCCTTGGCAGGCGACGCTCTCCCGGCTCCCCGCCTCTGCTCCGCATGTTCCCGGGGCCTGTGCGCCGCCCACTCGAATCCACCGCGCGGCTCTTTTCGGGACGCTCTCCCGGTGCACATCCCCGGCCGCGTCCGTCGGGACGGGCTGCGTGATGTTGCAGCAACAGCTCCAAATAAAAACGGCCTGTTCTCACTCACTCCCACACGTCCACTGCGAGCCATCTGGGGACTCCGCTCTATGTCATCCTTTCTCTGGGACGCAGGCTCACCGAATTGCCGCTACCCAGAAACTGCTGGTCACTGTGGCAGAGGGAGACAGTTCTGAGTGGGGGGCGGTGTCGGGTGCATCACGATGTGACCCCTAGCACTTCCACTCAAACTCGTTGGCCGTAAGTCGATCACATGGCCCCTCAGCCAGAAGCTGAGCATCCTCCCCAGCTCAGAGGCAGAGGGCGGCAGGCGAGTAGTCCCGCAGCACTGGACCTGCCTCTCTCCTCCCTGGTCAGCAGGATGGTGGACACTGATTGTCTCAGACACTTTATTTTCATTTATTTATTTTTAATTTTTAAAATTATTTTTGAAAAATTTCTTTTAACGTTTATTTATTTTTAGACAGAGAGAGAGAGAGAGAGAGAGAGAGAGCATGAGCAGGGGAGGGGCAGAGAGAGAGGGAGACACAGAATTTGAGGCAGGATCCAGGCTCTGAGCTGTCAGCACAGAGCCCGATGCGGGGCTGGAACCCACAGACCATGAGGTCCCGACCTGAGCCGAAGTCAGACGCTTAACCGACTGAGCTGCTCAGGTGCCCCTAAAATTATACTTATTAATTTCTTTTTTGAGAGAGAGGGAGCAAGCCGGGGAGGGGCAGAGAGAGAGAGAGAGAGAGAGAGAGAGAGAGAATCCCAAGCAGGCTCCATGGGGTCAGTGCAGAACCTGACGCAGGGCTTGAACTCACGAACCTCCAGGTCATGACCTGAGTGGAAACCAAGGGTTGGATGCCTACCCGACTGAGCCCCCAGGCGCCCCTCAGCCGTTTGAAACTCGACGTGCCCAAAGCAGGACCGAGCATGTCTGCTCCCTCTGCCCGCCCCTCCCGCTAAGAGCACCTCTGGTCCTGCCCAGGTCACGGTCCTCGGGGCCTCCTTCCCTGGCTCCTTTGGGGGACCGTGCGCCCAGCACGTGTGGGTCGTTCCACTACCCAAGCGTCTCCAGCATCCCGCCCATGGTCTCTATCTCTACTGCCGTGGCCGTCACAGCCCCCCTTTCCTGACTGACAATCGTACCCACAAAGTCAAAGTGCTCTTTCCAGAATAGGAATCTTGTAGTCTACTTCAAAGTTTTCGGGGGCTCTGTATGACCTTCGGGAAAAAAATTAAGAAAACTATCAGTCTAAAACATAAGATGTCTGGAACACAAAGTTATGGGAAAGATAGCACTCTACCAAGCGCTGCCCGGCGCTGCCTGCACTAACCCCACGTAACTGGCCCCAGGTAAAGTTTCCTTATTAGCAATTCAGGCCATCAGATTCTATGTTAAGCACTACTCTGGGTCAGGACTACTGAGACACCCTCTCTGCCCTGGCTGGGGAAGCCTGCTGAGTGGTTCCCTGCCACGCTGCCAGTGGCGGAGATCCCGTCCCGTCGGCAACAGCCGCCTGCCTCGTGGGGATTCACCGGGGACACCTGAGACCAAACCGCACTTCAGCAGAGACACCACGTTTCCTTTCTTTCTGCCTCTCTCTTATGTTTTGGCTGTTGGCTTTATAGATTAAATACTTGATTCCCTACCACTCTAGAAAGTAAGAGGCACAGGCTCCTGAACCACTAACTGTGAGTCCATCCGAAATAAAGCAATAGTGTAGCCGTGCCCTGTGAGGTGTGACAGGTGCCGTGGCCGGCAGGGATGGGGGCAGCACAAGGCAATGAGAGCACGACACCCTCCCACTTGGAGGGAGTGTTTGCAATTTAATCAGGAAGCAGAGAAGAGCACAGAGGAAAGTAAGAATCCTGGGGCGTCTGGGGGCTCGGTCCGTTGAGCGTCCGACTCTTGATCTCGGCTCAGGTCATGATCTCCTGGTTGGTGGGTTCGAGCCCCGTGTCGGGCTCTGCGCTGACAATGTGGAGCCTGCCTAGGATTCTCCCTCTCCTTCTTTCTCTCTCTGCCCCTCCCCCACTTGTTTGTGCGCATACACTCTCTCTCTCTCTCAAAACAAATAAGTAAACTCGATAAAAGAAAGTAAGAATCCCAACACTAAGTGTGCGGGAAGACAGCATGTGGGCGGTTCTCTGGGAACTTTCCAGTCCTCAGAAGTCGCCCCGCGATAGAACGGGCCCTGGGGGCACCTGTGGTGGAAAAGCCGACTTTCCACAGCAGAAGGAAGTAGACCGCTCCCGGGGCTGACACCCGGAAGGGACTTTGAGACCCCCGGGCAGCCGCCAGCGTGCCCCTGGCCCCGCAGCCGCTGGAGCCGGACGCCCGCCGCGGCTGGGCGCAGGCAGGAGCTGGGGCGGAGGAAGGGCTCCATGTGAGCGCGCGGTTTGCTTTGTACACGTCTGCGGTGTTCATGGTAAAACCAGACGTCCGGCGGGAGAAAGCCGGAGACCCGTCCAGGGGGAGCCACGCCGGACTTTCCGGCCGTTCATCCTCCCGCCGCCGCCGCCCGGCTGGTGGGGAATCACCACGAGAGCCCGTCGCTTTTGATGGTGTCCTTTTCGGACACGTTGGCCTCGCGTTGCGACCTTCTAGTTTCCGTCGGAATCATATACAGGCGAAGGCAGGAGCTCCGGGATCCACGGCCAGCATTCGCACAGTCGCGTAAATGGTCTCCTCTCTGCAGGGGCCTGGGGAGTGTCCCTCCTCTTCCCGAGGAGCCGGGGTGCTTCCGGGGCGCGTGATGCGGGGCCAGAGAGGGGTGGCGGCTGGAGCCCCGGTCTGCGCCCCCTCCTGGGGTACAGTGATCACGTGCAAACACCCCGCAGGACACGGGGACACTCAGGGTGTCTGGCGCTGAGCCATTTTATCCTTACTGTCCCCCCAAGCAACGGTGCCCACAGGACAGGATCTGAGGACGCGGCGGGAGGTGGTGCTGGGCAGGAAGAGGCGAAAGAGAGTCGTGTCCTCCGTCCGGGGAGAGGAAGGAAGGAGCAGACGGGCTCGGGACCCTCCAGGGAACGAGATGCACCAGCCGCAGGCCAGCTGTACAGGAAGTGGTGACGACCGGCGGATGGGGTCCTTCAGTCTCGATGGGTCAGGTAAGGGGCCTCTCCCCTCTCCTCCTTCCTTCCAGGGTGGGAAGAGCCGAGTGGGGGGCAGTGTGTGCGGGCAGGCCCCCGTGCTCCCCAACGTCTCCCTGCAGGCTCCTCGCCTGCCTGGGGGAGGGGAAGAAAAGAGCCCTGAACCGGAGAATCCGTGGACATCTGAAAAGAAGCAAGACCGTCTGGACGGGGCCAAATGCCGGTGTCTTTAGGGACCGCCCTGAGGTAGCCTTGGCCTGCCCCCTGCTGCGAAGACGGGGCGCTGGCTCCACGCACAGCAGATCAAGGAAGCAGGAAGCAGCCCATGTCTACAGCCCAGTGTTCTGAGGATCCTTTGACCCCAAGACTAATCATGTCTCTTTTGCTCCATCCTTCCGTGTCACATCACACGGCGGCCTGGATGGCTTGAGGAGCGGTGGGAAGGGACAAGCGGGGCGTGTGGAGGTGGGGCTCGGGGACCTGCAGGGGCAGGGTGGGTCACCGAGGCGGGACCGAGAAGGACGAGTGTCCATCGCCGGGGTCCGCAGCACGAGGCGGGACCTCAGCTGAGCGAAGGGGTTCGGCAGCCGGGCCCTTCAAGATGACGATAAAGCCAGTTAACTATCAGACTCACTGCTGTGTGGAGTGTGACTTTCTCCTTGTTTCAGGCACAGTCACTGTGTTCGTAAGAGTCACTACCAAGGCCTGCAGAAGTCGGTTTACACACGAATCGCCGAGGGGGAGAGGCGGGACTCAGCTGAGTGGTGCGGACCTCTGGGTGCCGGAAGGCACAGTCGCAGCACTCACTCCGAGAGAAACCGCTCCGCGTTTGGCCAAAGACGCCAGCATGGAAAAGTAATGTGGGGACGGAAATAACTTTCGGAAACAGTGTCTGGCAGTCACCGGTCAGTCAGCGCTATTTGACACGTACTTCTTACCTTGGCCGAGGAGGGCGGCCTCCGTCGTGAGTGGGGCCGTGTCCCCCCAGAGAGGGTTGAAGTCCGTACCCTCAGTCCCGCAGAGCACGCGACCTTGTTTGAAAACAGGGCGGTCCTGGATGGAGTCGGCGAGGACGGGATCCATGGGGCCGACCCCACTCCAGCGTGAACGGTGTCCTTCAAGAAGAGGAGAGGAGACGCCGCGCGAGAGGGAGGCGGAGGCTGGAGCGATGCGGTCCCGGGCCAAGGGGCATCTGGGGCCACTGGGAGCGGACACGGGAGGCGCGAACCCTGGATGCTCGGGGGGGCCTGGCCCCGCCCGACCGTGACTTGGGCCTTCCAGCCTCCAGAAGCGCAGAGGCCGAAGTTCTCCGGGTGAGGCCGCGAGGGCCATGGCGCCTGTGACGGCGGTGTCTCGGTCTGGGCGGCTCTAACACAACCCCACGGGCCGGGGGCTTCTTGACAACAGACACGGGCATCTCCCCATTTGGAGAATGAGAAGTCTGAGGTCAAGTCCAAGACTGGAAAGAGCAGACCCGGTGTCTGGTGAGGAACCGGCTCACAACTGACCGTCTTGCCATGTCCTCACACGGAAGGGGCGAGGGGGCTCCCCGGAGAAGGACACTCATCCATTCTGGGGGGCTCTACCCTCGTGACCTCATCACTTCCTCGAGGCCCTGGCTCCTGACACCATCACCCTGGGGGTTAGGATTCAACATATGGATTTGGGGGACACAGACACTCGGTCCGCAGCAGACAGCCCCTGGAGAAGTAATGCGGATGGTGTCCCCCAAGTATAAATAACGATGTTGGAACCAGAAGTGACTTTCGAGAGCTCCCAGTTTAGAAATGCTTGAAGTGACACACGCTCGCGTGGCTCCATCAGAGACAAAGGGGCCCCGGTGACACCGACAAACCCCCACCACTCCCAGCGGTGTGCCTGCCTACAGGCGTTCTTGCTCTGCGAGCCTCATTTGAAGCCCGCTGCAGAGACACAAGTGTGAGAATACCGCTGGGAATAATTTCATTTCTGGGCTGCAACACACGCACAATTGTACTTCCGCCCATAGCTGAATGTCTAATAAAGCTGTTGAGCATACATTTATTCCTATGGTAACTTTACAACACAAGTGTAATTTGCTTTTAAATGCAGTATTATTATTGGAAAAACAACACTTAGAGATTATGAGGGCCTTAAACACAATGAAATACTTTCTGGTATCTTTTCTTATGTCAACACTAACATATGCTCTTCCAAAACATTTAGAAAATATTTAAATGAAAATAAAATTCAGCCACAAAACCACCCCCAGGGATGAGCATGATTAATATTTTGGTGGCTTCCTGTGTTTGATTTCCGTTGCTTGCATGTACGGTTACTTTTATGTGCCGACTTGGCCAGGCTGTGGTGCCCGGATATTTGGTGAAATAGTAGTCTACACGGTGAAGTGAAGGTAGTTTTTAGATGTGATTTACATTTAAACCAGTAGACTCTGGGTAAAGCAGACTGCTCTCCATAACGGGGGTGGGCCTCGTCCAAACAGCTGAAGGTCTTAAGAGAAGAGACTGACCTGCTTGAGGAAGGGAACTTCTGCCCCCATCCTGGCTTCTCCCTTGGGCCACAATCAGCTCTTCCCTCGACCTCCAGCCTGCCAGTTTGCTCTGCAGAATTCAGACTTGCTCCCCCCCAAAATCACATGAGCTGAATCCGTAAAATCGCTCTCTTTACACACACACACACACGCACACACACGCACACGCACACACACCCTGCTGGATCTGTTTCTCTGGACAATCCCGGCTAATACGCCACTTAACAGATTCTCACAAACTTAGTGGCTTTAGGCAACCCTCATGTCTTAGCCCACGTAGGAGGTGTAGGTCAAGTCTGGCACAGGTGACGGACCCTCTGCTCACAGCATCACAGTCTGGCATCAAGGCGCCAGACAACCTGAGCTCTCATCTGGACTCTCTGGGAAGAGCCCATGTCCACGCTTACTCAGGTTGTTGGCAGAAGGCAGTTCCTTACGGCTGTAGGAAGGGGTCCCCTTTCCTCGCCGGCTGCCGGTCAGAGCCTCTCCTCTCTGAGAGGCCTCCTCAGGTTCTTTCCGGGTTGACCCCTCATCTCTGAGCCGCGAATGGCCTGTCCAACCTTTCTCCTGTATCAAGTCTCTGCCTTCCCTTCCTGCCACCAGCCAGAGAAGACTGCTCATCACAAGCTCGTGTGATGAGGTGCGGCCCTGGGGAGAAGGTCCATTTGCCACATAAAGTCACGTGCCTGAGACAGGGCCACGCCATGGGACGCACTGGCCACCCACACCACGGGGAGGGACGATATGCAGAAGAGGGTCATTGGCGACTCTCCAATACAATCTTTGCAGATTTTGCTATGAATTTTCCAACGTTGGGGTCTCATGGTGTATGGAAATTTTATGAACATAACATTGTGACCATGTTGTTATACAATGAAAAATTCTTTGTAAACATTTTTAATTGATGACAAACGAGTATCATTTTGCACGTTAATGGATGTTTACGGTTTCTAATTAATTCTTCACTACAAATAATAGCAAATGAGTGGAATTTCTTCTAAGATTTCTTTTGTTTTGATTAAGTCTTTTATTGAAATTTGACTATTTCTTTAGGGTTCTGTAAGTGGAACTGATATAAATGTTTTTGATACACATTGCCAAATTTCTCAGTGAAAGAGATTTTAAAAACATTTTTCTTCTAATGAAAACAGTCATTTCAAAAGTAATTTAGTTTCTCGAAATTTCACTTTTTTTTAGCTCTGTGAAAATTATTTCTATAATTATTAATTATTTACTTTCAGGTGCCTCATTAATGTCCTGGTGATAAATTTATTTATTCACTTACTTACTTGATAATTATCATATTAGTCGTCAGCACACACCAATTTGTTAGATGAATAAATGAACGAATTCATATGTTATGCAACATACACCAAAGAAGACAGTGAATTCGAAAGAAGAAATTCTCTTTACTACGTTGGGAGACTCATACGGAGCAAGACTTACTGCTGCTTCAAGTTTAGGACTGGGTTTCATGTTGTTTAACGTTGCCCCCAAACCTTACAGATTTGCCCCTGCTCTATTCTCCTCATTCACGGTTCTCAGGAAACAGCCCTTCAGCAGCTGATGGATCCTGACTCATTAACGAAAACACCCTCTGACTTGTTACAGGAGTACAAAGGATGCTTCTATGCTGCTAGACATTTTGAAGTCTACGAAAGTGAAGAGAGTGACTCGTGTTCAGAGAACGATGCTTTTGACACCCATTCACCGATCGAAGATGAGCAATTCTCTGTCCATCATGCCAGAGCTCTGTCACGAGCCGTGAGATGAACTGAGGGAACGCTTCAGTTTCTGAGCAGGAAGGCACAAATGAAAGCTAGACGAACAGCAGAAGAGTGCACGAAAATAGCTCATGGGTAGACTGGCGAGTACTTAAGTGCATTTTCCAACTTTAAGAGTTAGTGGGAATGACTTGGCTTTTTGGGAAGTTGAGAGCTCATATAATCAGAAATGGGAAAATGGGGGAAAAAAAGGAAAAATGATAATATTTTATCTATATCTCTAAACTTAGTTTCCTGCCAAAAGGGCTAAGAAGGAAAAGTGACCAATATTAAAGAACATCCTACATTACAAAAGTTTGGAAAAGTAATTAAAAAGAAGAAAAATAATTAATAGTGGCTCTATTTATCTAGTAAGTGTGTCTTTTTTTTGGTTAATTCGTTCAATCCTGATCAAAGTAGAGATCAGAACGAAGCTGCAGAATATATATAAAGTAGTGAAAATGAAAGCATCATATCAAGGTATATGAGATGCAGCAAAAGACACACTTTTAGGAATATTCATAGTCTTAAACACTCTCATTACTAAATAGGCATTCAGATGAAATATGAGAGAAATAATGAAATGGATCTAAGGAAATGAAAAGGAAGAAATTAACAAAGCATAAATTAATGAATTAGAAAACAAGAGAACGATAGAAAATTGATAAGCCAATGTAAGAGCTGATTGCACAATCCGGCCCTTACCACATTCTCCAGCTGCATCCCAGATGCCCGCCTTCTGTTCTCAGGATGAACCCTAATGGTGACAGACCGTTGCACCCTAAATTATTTTCCTAACAAGTCAGTCCATAAGAATATTCTAAGACCCTTATTTCCTGAAGTTTCTAGAGATGCATGGATTGGCAATGGATTTCTGCAAAGGGACCAGTATTTGAGAGGAGGCTATACTCTCTAAATTGGGAGATTCTCAAGCTATTCTTCAGAAGTATGATCTGTTAATGTGCTGTTGTTAGCATCTTGTTGAAGATTTTACATTAATATTAATCAGAGATTTTGGTCTGTAGTTCTTTAGTTTTGTTTTGCTTTAGTATCTGTGTCTGGCTTTGGTATCACGGTGGTGTTGCCCACATAGAATGAGCTTGTAAGTATTTGTTCATCTTCTGGTTTTTGGATTGGTGTTTCAGGTGTTTCTGAGATAGTGTCCTGATATGGTTTTAGGGAAATGGACAATAGGGCAGTCTCAGCACAATGCCTACCCCTCAGGACCGTACAGAGATAGAAAATTATTCAAAGATGAAGGGTACAAGTAAACGTAAAAACTGACTTGGAGTTACTGCCACTCTAGTCAGATTCTCCATAGCCATCCTGATGAGGATGCGGGTTTGGAGGCAGACAGGGCCCCGGGGGTCCCCCGCGGTGCCATCCTGGCAGCAAGCAGGCTTGGTAGCTACACGCTCACTCACAAAGTTACCTTTTCTTTGCAACACCATGTGCCGGAATGAAACCTCAGAGAGTTCCCTGACAACGGCGTGACGGATCGTGAATCCTAGTACACCTGTTTGCCGACACCCGGGTGAGCTCAGAAGGGATGCATTTGGTCCGGAGGTGTGCCGCAGAAGGACGCACGTGCTCGCTGTGGAGGCAGAGCTTTGACACCCATGATCTCTAACCTGGGCAGCACCTGGGTCAATGCGCTGTGCCACCTGGAAAAGGGAACTCGGGTGTGGATGCGATTGACAGTCCCCCGGCCCTGAGATGGAGAGCGCCCTGGGTTACCTAGGCAGGTTGGTGTCACCACATGAACTCTTCAAAGCAGAGGGAGGTGGGGGGAGTTGGAGGCACAGTGGCTGAGATCAGGCAGGAGACCTTTGGGCATAGATGGGACAGTCCCCCCTCAGCTGGTTTTGAGGACATGGGAGGGGGTGGTGCATGCGGCGGGCTCTGGGGACTCAGCTGACAGCTGGAGAAGATAGAGGCCTTGGTCCTATGGCTGTGACGACTTGAATGTGCAAGGAGACAGACCCCCACCCAGTGCCCTCAGGAAGGAACACAACTCTGTGGACTCCTCGTTCAACCCAGGAAGACCTATGGGGGGCTTCTGACCTGCAGGGCCTCCAGACCATAAGTCTCTTATTTTAAGCCACTAAATTTGTTGAAATTTTGTATGATGACAGCAATAGAAACTAAAGAATAGTTGAGAGAGGAAAAGGAAAAGGCATTGCAGCAGTACGCTCGTTTTTGTTTTAAAAATATGTACATATATACATTTGTGTGCATACGAAACTGTCTAGACACATGTGACTGTCAGAAATGGCGACTCCCCAAGGCGCGAGGATGTGAGGGACAGAATGACGTTCTACTTCACATCATTCTGTCTTTGTTAGCTTGTTACAAGGAGTACAAATAATTGTGCAATTAAAAAATCGATTTAATAACTTAATTAATGGGTCGATGGTGTATTCTGAGGCTGGCCCCCAAACAACACAGACACCATTCTCGGCGGGTAGAGCCTCAGGGTCACCGGCCTCCTGAGACACAGGTCACTGCGAGGATTTCTACTGCAGAGGACCACGCAGACCTGCACTCCTTGCTGCATCTGCAGCGGCAGTTGGTTAAGCAAAATTATATGTTGTGTTGTGTAGATTATGGGTTTAAATGTGTGGCTCCCCGTAAGAGGGTTGGACAAGCCCTGGCTGCGGCCCACGGGGCTGATGGCCCTAGCGAGTTTCAGTGAGCACAAGAAGGCAGGGTCGCAGGAGCAGTGCTAGTTGCTACGGGCTAACAACCGATTCTCAAGGTAAAACACGAAAATATAGAAAGAGTAGACAGAAGAAACAAAACATGAAATTTTAAGAGAGTAACTTTTCTTTGCCTTTCTTTTTACTTAGTTCTTGTTTTCATGTTAAAAACATCAAAACAACAGGAAGAGAATCAGAGTAAGACCGGGGTCAGTGTGTGTACTGAAAACCTAAGATGAAATCAGGTCAGGCTGGGACTATACCAGACAAACATAAAATGGGTAGGATGTGTGAGGGCGGTCCTTGTACTGCTAGAGAAATGGAGGAATAGGGAAGAGCGTGACGTTGAGAGCACCTGCCTTCCCCTGGGGACAGTGGGGTCACTCCCCTCTTGGGTGGGGACCTGGGGGCACAGCGCCAGGGGCCACTCTTGAGACAGCGCCCCCTGGTGAGAGGCTGCCTGGGGGTCGGGAGGCGGGACTCAGGAGAGCAGCGCCCCACAGGTGCAGAGAGCTCCAGGGTTCCTCGGCTGATGGAAGGATCCGGAGTCACCAGCCCATAGGTGGCAGCGGAAACCGCGGCTGAGGTGCCTTCTCCATGGGAGCATACGGTGTCCTATTAACTGAAGAACTGCACACTTACGGTGTGGGATATTCTCAAGGAGGCTGGCGTCTGGTCCTCTCCTGGACTAAGGGAGGCGTGTGAGGAACTGGGGGGGTGGGGATTGCGAATCAGCCTAACACACATCTTGCGGAATGAGGATCTTCAGTTTTAGAATCTGGACAAAGGATTCCTTTGATGGCACCCTTACTAGCAGTTCCTTAATTAAGCTGGTTAGCGAGGATTCCTCAGAAGTGATTCCTGAGAAGTTAGTTTGGCTCATTCATCCTGTGCACGGAGCAAGGGCAATGACAGATAACGCGTCCCTTGCCCTCACGGAGTCCACAGGCGACTGGGGGCAGCAAGCAAGTGTGTGGTAGTGGTAAGCACAGGGCACCAAGGGAGCACCCTGCAGGGGCACCTAACCCAGGGAGACTCCCCGGAGGAGGTGATCCTGAGCTGGGCACTGAAGCATGAGCAAGAGCACAGGACTGTTGGGGACTGCAGTGCATTTGGGGACTCTGAGTGGTTCGGGAGGGCTGGAATGTGGACCCCAAAGTTCTGGAATGATGGGAAATAAGGCCACACAGGTTGTCGGGGCTGGGCTGTGAAGAATCTGCCATGGGACTCGGCCAAGCTAACTGGGGACGTGGACCGTCAGAGCTGGAAAGCTGAGGGGGAGCTCAGCACGGGGGATGAGAAGCGGGCTCTGGGCTGCTGTTGGAGACATTCGTTCACCTGCTACCTTCATGCTGCCTTTCCCAACGAAGGATCAGCGGGACATCATTCTGTGCGAATTTGTCAAGGCACCTCACTAGACTTACCGGCTGCCTACTTAGTATCCTGCCTCGCGGATAAAACAATTTAGTACACCTTCTTCTTTTATTTACGATTCATCTCATTATACTTTTGAGTAGACGGCAAGAAAAAAGTAACATCATCACTTGGGTGAGTGATGGTGTTAACTGCAAGTAGGATAGACGGACAGCGGGCTGTTCTCCCGCCCCCATGGCGTCTACTTCTGTCCCTCCCTGCTCACACGTAAGCTGTTTTTATCAGTTTCTTATGTATTCTTTCATTGTTTCCTTATGTGATAGAAACTGATAGGAATTTTATTCCTATTTCCCCATCTTTATTATACAGGAAGTGCATGCTTTATCATGTTCTATACTTTGCTTTCTAAAATTGATATAATCCGATATTGCCACATCAGTGCATGCAGGTCTGACTCATGCTTATAGCTGCATAATGTTCTAATACATTCTATTAAGAGCATTCTAGTGTTGGTATGTCTATTACTCAGTCAGTCCGATAGCAGTGGACTGGGGTTAAACTTTTGCTGCCCTAACAGTGTTATATGAATAGTTTTGCACACGTCACTCCTTACAGGAGCAGGTACGTCAGAGGACAGTTCTCCAGAGTGGGACCCGATCCCTGTTGGCGAGTGTTTAGGTGACGTACAGTTTCTTACGATGACCTACAATGAAATAGTGAGCATTGCTGTATTTTTGTACATCTTTGTGTGCTTTTCAGGAATTTCTTTAGAATACGTCTTTAGATTTCTAGTCTCAAATGGTATGTTAAAATACTCTCCAGAAAGTTGTAGTGATTTGTAAGGTATGGGAATAATCTTTTCCCGGCCTTTATCCATATTTACATTATGGTGTTTTTTCTTTCTCATCAATTCGTAAGACATCTCTATATATTAAGAACAAAATGTGTCACTTAAATGGCAAAACATTTCTGTGGGTTTTAATTACTGTTTTCCTTCATGATGGTACTTCTAATTTGTGGTAGGTTTGTTTACTTTGACTATGAGTCAGTTCTTAATGTTATAAATTCAAATCTGTCATTAACTTGTGGTTTCTCATTGTGGAATAACGTTTGGATATCTCTTCTCCCCCTGAAAATCATAAAATATTCGTACACGCACACACGCATACGTGTGTAAGTGTGCCCACGCACACCATGTACACACACACGTACTGATAAGATTCTTATGTGTTTATCTCGTATCCACCTGTGTTTATCTTTACATATAAAGTAGCTCTTGAAATAAGTCATCCTTTCTCTTTAAATTTACAATGCTGCCCTCCTGAGAGAGGACTCGGAGGTGCTCCAAGTTGTAAGAGCTCTGACTTCTCAATCCAACCAACCAGAAAAGAAAAAAGAAACAAAACCCCAAAGGCCACCAAATGAAATTAGTTGGTCTACCTTTCCTAATAATCAAAAATGATTAACCTACAAATCTAGTATCTCTAATATTATTAAAAACGCAGTAAATCAGATTCAGTAGTCACGTGAAACTTTCCTGTCATCTATAATAATTCTGGCTGGTGTCTGCACATGGATGGGGTCTGACCTACAGACGGACAGGGGCTGACTGTCCTCATCAGTGGGGCAATGACAGATAACGAGTGCAGAGTGCATGCTAACGCCGGGACGGGTGTGCACTGAAGCGCTCTGCGTGCTAACGCCGGGACGGGTGTGCGCAGGGTGCTCTGCGTGCTAACGCCGGGACGGGTGTGCGCAGGGTGCTCTGCGTGCTAACACCGGGACGGGTGTGCGCAGGGTGCTCTGCGTGCTAACGCCGGGACGGGTGTGCGCAGGGGTGCTCTTCATGCTAACGCCGGGACGGGTGTGCGCAGGGTGCTCTTCATGCTAACGCCGGGACGGGTGTGCGCAGGGGTGCTCTGCATGCTAACGCCGGGACGGGTGTGCGCAGGGGTGCTCTGTGCACTAACGCCGGGACGGGTGTGCGCAGGGGTGCTCTGTGCACTAACGCCGGGACGGGTGTGCGCAGGGGTGCTCTGTGCACTAACGCCGGGACGGGTGTGCGCAGGGTGCTCTGTGCACTAACGCCGGGACGGGTGTGCGCAGGGTGCTCTGTGCACTAACGCTGGGACAGGTGGGCACCCGTTTGCCTGTTTTTGTTTCATTTCTCTTTGGGGAGGGAAGGCTTTCCTGCACTGCACTCTTCCAGAGAACGCAGCAGGGAAAGGAAGAAGTCCGCATGTGTAAAATAAGGGTGTATATTCAATTACTAACAAGAGGACTGTTTTTTCTTGGTGTAACGCAGGAAGACAAGACTGTGATCAACAGAACCAGTGTTCCGAGAGGTCAAGCATTTTTGAAGGAGACTAGCCAGCCTTTACAGAAGGATGTTACATTCTATGACTCAAAAGGACTGATAATGGCCAGGCAGAGACCCGATCTCCCTCCGGGTCTTTGGCCGTGGAGCAGATGGACAGAAAGTGCTGGCGCAGTTCATTTTACATGAGTGTTGACTGTGACACGGGAGGTGGGTACACTTCCTGAGATTTTAGTGATAATTTAGCCAACGTGATCATTCAGAGATAAGAACGTAATTCCGTAGCGATCACACTGGAACGAACGCATAATTCACTAGGTTCGTGTTGTTACAAACAGCTGCTCCCGGTCAGCTGTGCCTTGCAGAGGAGTATAAAACCCAGAGGGGTCAGCAAAGTCCACTTCTGTTTCTATCATCGGAGCCAGCCCACCGTCCAGCAATGTCTGTCAGTCACACCTCCCGATGACTCTTTGCAATAAAAGGGAAAACGCTCAGGGTGCGGTTAGAGCTGAGGACTTCAAGTATATTTCAAATACAACTTAAGAACTATCAATTTCGCTTCACAGTCTGAGTGTAGAATAAACTAGAATAAAGCTGTTCTATTTGTGGTAATGGACCACACATATCAGAGCAGGTTGACGCCAATGATACTCGCAGGACCAAGAGAGTCCCTGGTGCTCAGGGCAGGTCCCCAGGAACCACAGGCAGCAGGCACAGGGGTGAGGGGAGTGACAGGTAAATGTTCTCCAGGATGTGGGTCTGCTCATCTGGGGGTCCCCGGCCATCCGGCTCTTAGGATCCCATGTGCTCCTTTGACCACTTCCCTTTCCGCAATGCCCACTGGTCTCCAGGCGCGTGCCCGGTCTCCTGCCGTCCACAGGCAAACACTCTCATTCTGGGTGTGAGGTTAGAGCTACTACTTTCATTTCAAATCCGTGGGGGTCACATCTGTGACATCCAGCACCTCACTTCTCTTGAGTCGGGGTTCTGAAGAAATAGTTGAGCTTTTGTGATGTCACTTAAAATGACGAAAAATGAATCACATTGAGATCTATAAAATCCTAAACAACCGTTAAATGGGCTACGATGCTGTTAGGCAGTAACAGTATCCACTTAATGGACGCGGCTCCCAGCAACAGAGCTTCTATAGAAGACTGACTCTCGGGGCCTCCACGGACGTGGCAAATCCTCAGAGGGCTCCTGTCGGGCATGGAACCCCGCGGTCACCTCACCACACTGCCCTCCTTGTCTCGTCTGCTCCAGGGCCGTGCCAGCTAGGGGGAGAGAATACTCGCACAATTGCGTACGGAACTCAGCTCACTTGCCTGAAGGCCGGACGTGGGGATAGATCATGGGGCAAAGGGAAGGACCGCCGGGCTGCCAGGTTACCTTTGTGGCGGGGTAGAGGCCCAGGGGCGGAAGTCAGGCTGAGTGTGGACGAGGGCCAGCGGCTAGGCACCACTGACTACTCATTTCCCCAACCTCTCCCGGGTTGGCGTGGGTCGGGCACTCAGGAACTGTCCGTGTGCGAACGCCCGGCTTGACTCCACCTGTGGGCAGTCTGGACCTGGATTGTGAGGTCAGGCGGCCTGGGCTTCTTCATGACTCCTGGGTTTGGGAGGGAATTTTCACTGTGTTGGGTCACGGTGTGGATTTTACAAATGTCATCTCCTAATGCCATCCTCTGAACACTGTCGTGGGGGCCCGTACCAGACTCCGGGCAGTCTCCACCCGCAGGAGAATGAGGCGGTCTCAGGTCCCGAGGACAAGTCCGGGACGGACACGCAGGAGGCCGGGGGAGGGCTAGTCCCCGGGGCCAGGAGGGCAAAGGGGAGGAAACTCGTTAACAAGAAAATAAAGTTCATAATTCCGAACACGACCTGATCCCTGCACACCATTAAAACACAGCTCGCTTTTCTTACTCTTTCCTGTGGTTTGCTTTAAACATACTCATCGTGGTAAGAATCACAAACTTTCCAAACGTCAGCCCATGTCAGTGGCCACGTGCCCAGTGGTTCAGAGCCCCCAGACCATGCGTGACTGTCGGCAGGTTGAGTTCCCAGACCTGCAGAGCACGGCGGTTGCCTGTGTGAGTCCCGATACTTGTAACTGTCACACGTGACCTGAAGCACGCCAGGGAAACGGCTAGGAGTTTTCCTGCCTGCTGGGGTGGCCGGTCAGGTTTGTGTCTGGCTCCACAGCGTCTTACGTCCTGAGGACGACCTTGCAGTAACGCCACCGCCCGTCAGTGACTTTGGTTACGCACGCCCTCTTCCCCGGTGTCCCTCCAGGACATCGGTGCTCACCCCAGGGGGGCTCTGTTTCCAGTCGGTCCCTGACAAGCCCGCCCGTCTTCTCTGTGGAGGGCAGAGCGGAGACCCGCGTGCAGTGAGACAGACCGCGGTGTCTGCCTCACCCCACTTCCTGCCTGGCATTCCCAACACGGCCACTGCCTGTAACTGAACCCGGCAACAAAGACGTGGTTCGCGCTGGTGAAGATGCGGCTGCAATTAAAATATGAGTGTGCGTCCTGCACGCTGACACTGACGACGGACTGCAGGTGCTGGGAGAAGTCACACCGCCGTTTTGCGGGTCACTCCGTGCACCAGGCATGAGATCACGCCTCGGGCTGGGGCTCCGTCCTCGCGCTCCTGGGTCGTGGTGAACCACTGTGCAACACCAGCAAGGCGCAAAGAAGCGAGTCCTGGGTGCTGAGCCTTCACGTGGGAGGCCACAGCCTGCAGGGGGAGGGGCCAGACGGCTGAGCCTTGACGACATGGGTCTGAACTGCGTGGGTCCACTTCTACGTGGAGTTCTCCCAGAAGATACGGTGCAGCACCCTGCATGTATTTTCTCTAGCTTAGGGTTGTCTTTTTTTAAAAACTTTTTTAGTGTTCATTTATTTTTGAGAAATAGAGACAGAGCATGAGCAGGGGAGGGGCAGAGAGAGAGGAAGACACAGACTCTAAAGCAGGCTCCAGGCTCTGAGCTGTCAGCACAGACCCCGATGCGAGGCTCGAACCCATGAACCGTGAGATCACGACCTGAGCCCGCATCAGACGCTCAACTGACTGAGCCACCCAGGCGCCCCGCTTAGGATTTGCTTAATAACATTTTCCTCTAGCTTATTGTAGGAACATGGTATGTTGTACACATAACGTACAAAATACATGTTAATTGACCCTTTGTGTTACTGGTAAGGCTTCCAGTCAACAGTAGGCTATTAGTAGTTACGCTTTTGGGGGAGGCAAAAGTCATACGCAGACTTTCACGCCAAAGGGTCAGTGACTCCAAAAGCCCGTGTCGCCCAAGGGGCAAGTGTGCATCCAGACTTAGCTGGTGGGACCAGACAGACACGGCAGCGCGAGGGGTAAGGGCCATGTTTCCTCCGTTCACACGGCTACCCATTTCCCAAACAGTCTTCCCTGCTCATATTTGGGAAATCAGTTGAATTCACCCGCCATCTATCTTTGGACAACATCATAAAGCAGATGCTATTGTACTTGCAAAAGAACCCGGGTCCCGTCCCCTCCCCTGCAAACAGAGCTGCTGCCTACAAACGCGCTTGTGAAGAGTCAGCCAGCAGCACGGCCCCATGGCGGTTTCCACACACGGACACGCACGTTCACACAGATTCGCTCCTGGAAAGCCCACCGCCTGAGAACCCAGGGTGGATCCCGCCGGCTACGACAGCGGCTTGGCGGTTTACGGACATAGAAATCACCCGAGTAAATAACCAAACGTGTGGTCTTTAAAAACCAAACCAAACCAAACATGTTTTAAAGGTCTTGAAAACCGGTGCCATCAATAACGTTTGCCACCCAGAAACGTGGGTGGCCGCGACGGGCAGAGAGGCGGGGGGGCGGGCTTACGTTTGGAGATCTGCCAGCGGCCTCGGTCCGATGGGCTTGAGCAGCGGGTCCGGCCGCACGGCCGCTGTGGGGGACGTCTTGGGGCTGGAGTCGGACTCCGCACTCTCCTCGTCGCCCATGGCTTTGATGTAGCTCCCACTCCTCATTCTCCGGCAGGGGATCTCGTCGTCCTTGCCGCCCGCGGGGCACCCTCCCCACTCGTCCTGAGGCACCTAGGGGAGAACAGACACACGCGTACGTCAGGGGCTCTTCGCGGGGGCCAGGTGCGCCGCGACCGCTGGAAGACACGCTCCTTATGGCCGCTTGCCACTCAGAGTGGGACACGCGCGTCCTGGAGCTGTCACTCAAACCCTAAGGACATTACGGACAATTGTTGCTTTCTCCGCTAAAAAGCCGGTAGACAAACGCGGAAGAAGTGAGAAAGCGTGAGGAACGGCGGAGGAGAGAAACCCACTTATAATCTCAGCACCTGGAAAACAACACTGCATACGTTTCAGATTTACTCCCTTTGTGGTGAGCTGACTGGGGGGTACAGAGGTCTCCGGGATGGAGGACAGGGAAGACTAGCAGGCAGGACGGGGCGGGGGTCCTGGGGTTCACCCCCAGGTGCAGGTATGGGAGCGGGTGAGGCTGGAGGTCAAGGGGCGTCGGCGTGTGGGACTCCCCCGCTCGCTCACACATCCGCAGGCCCCGCCCACACTGCAGGCTCCAGGCTCTGGGCCCGGCCCTAAGACGGGAGAGCAGGTGGGCACCTTGGAACCCGCCCGCCACACCTGGGACCCGAGGCCTCCCTCCACAAGAGCAGAAGTCCTAGGATTAACAGTGCCTGGTACCACCTGTCCGTGCAGCCCCGGGTCGGGCGCTCCTTAGCATTCGTCCTACTTGGGCAAGCACCCGCCAGCTCCCAGACGCCAGCTCGGAGCGGCAGCTCGTCCGGTGGGAGGCCCCTTGTTAGGTTCCTTCACTCTGACTGACTATGGCATTGCTCTGGCACAGACGGTCTGGGGTGGGACAGCGACGGGGACCACAGCTCCCCCAAGGTCCCTGTGAACTCTGCAGGCATCTGGACAGCCCCGGGGGTGACAGTGTAGATGGGTCTGGTCCGCACGTTTGTTCTTCTAAAACGCATGCTCCCGAACCGGCTCGGGTTCACGGGAGCTCGTGGAACGGCAGCAGAGCAGACCCAGATGCTGTGATGAGGGACGGCTCCAGCAGGACAGAAACTTCCAGGCTGTCACTCAGCTCTGACCGCGCGGCGCTCTGTGGCTGGGGGACTGACACAGGCCAGTCCCCAAGGCTGCAGAACAGCTGTTGGCGGGGTGGCCTCTACGGCCTTTCCAGGGAGCATCGCTAAGCTCCTCGTAGGCCGGCGCTATGTGCCAGTCCCCACACGGGTGTAGACGGGCATGAGACATGTCCGTAGAGCAAGACAGCTGAAGGCCTCGGTTTGTTCATGCTCTCGGGCCAGTGAGTGGCTTCTATGGAGACTGTCAGATTCTGTGCAGAGGTTGGTGAATTAGCCACTAGGGTAAAGGAGGAAACAGACAGTATCCCATAGGAGGCAGCTTCAGTACTTACCACAATCATACAATCCCTACTGCTCGGCCCCCAAAATAACTGTGCGGAGGGATTTGTATTTAGCCATGGAAAGAGGTTCACGGAGGAGAAAGAAGGCAGTTTTTAAAATGTAGTCTGCACTCAATTTTTTTTATACTTTAAAAATAGATATGCCTGCATGATGCATGGAGACACAGCTGGAAGAACGTGGCGTGCAGGTCATCTCTGGGAGAGTGATTATGGGCTTATCAGTGCTCTTTATTCTGGTACTTTCCAGACAGCCCACTTGGAACATGTATTGCTGTAGCAATAGAAAATAAACTTATTGTTAATTTCAGGAAAAAATCAGTCCTCGGGGCACCTGGGTGGCTCAGCTGGTTAAGTGTCTGACTTCAGCTCAGGTCACGGTCCCACGGTTTGTGAAGGAACGCACCGTCTCCTAACAACAGCCACCGGCCCCTGCGAGTCCAAACTGCAGGGTTTGCTGTGTCTGGTGGTCAACTACCCACCCGCGCACGACGGGGAGCGGGGTCTGTCATTTCTAAGGGGGCGTTTCCCTGAGGTTGACCTTAGGAAACACCTCGGCGCCTCCTGTTTTCGCTGTACGGATACTTCAGCACCGTGTATTAAAATACCCTCCCTTCCTTTCAAACGGCAAGACACAGGTGAAAGGGCCCGGGGTTCTGAGTAATGTTCTCTTTCAGGTGTTGAAATCGAGGAAGACAAATAGCATGGAGCTGCGTGTCCCACAGGGAAATGTCTTCATTCCTTCAATGATTTTTTTGTTTTAAATGCCTACCAAGTGCTTTAGTCACTGGGGGGATCGTTGAGAGCAAGACAGCTGGGCTTCTGAACCCCGGATGTCCCAAGTAAAGGACATTATCTCTAAGTGGGGGCAGCCTCCAGGGGCCATGATGGAAATCGGGGACAGTCGTGACCGTCATGCACTTGGAGAGCATTGCAGCATCCCAGGGCCAGAGATGCTAGTTTTTGGGAAAGCCCAAAGCGATCCCATCCAGTGAAGACCTGGCTCGCGTCCCGTCTGAATTTGAATGTCTCTTTTCCTGTCTGCAGTTACTTAAGCCTTGAATCCAACCCTGTGTTGTAAGCAGATCAAAGGGGTTCAGTGTGCGTGTGTGTGTACGTGCGTGTGCAGTTTTAATGAACAATGAATTTTTCAGGAATGCAACTAACCGTGTAAATCTAGGGAAGGGAGAGGTTTGGTTTGATGTTTCACCAAGAATTCTTCAGCATCTCCAGAAACCGCACCAGGTGGGCGAATCCAGGTGTTCCCGTGAGTGCTGCACCGGTCTAACCGGTGGCCCTAAATTACGGCAAGTCTGCAGCCAGGAACACGCTTCTGAGCTCATCACTCGGCACACGTTTGCCATTAGAATTCATGCTTTCTGTTAAAAGGGATCCTCTTCTCATTTCTCTGTCATGTTAGGGTTCGGACACGTAAAGACATATCTCACATAGTGTGTGTAGATCATAAGGTCTAAGTCCAATTTAGAACAGTCAAGGGGACGTTATGAAACTTGTTATAAACGGGACACTTGTTTTGATGAGTTCCTGAGCCATCGTTATGGACAGGAAAGCTGTTTGAACAATTACACAACGTGCTATCAGTGCAAGGAGCGTGCAGAGCAGGTGGGGAGGTCGTCACAATGATGTGGGGGACACAGGGTGCAGGGAGGTGGTGCACGTGGACCCCGTGCTTGGTCACCAGCCCAGCGGACAGAGCGGCCTCCTGAGTATCCCAAGTCCATCTGCCTCATGCTGTTTGGTCACACGGATGTTCTCGGCTGGAGGTGGTGGGGGGGGGAGGCTCTCCCTCTAGGACATTTGGCAACATCTGGAGACAGGTTTGTGTCTCCAAAATGGCAGCACCGTTGGCGGCCAGTGGGCAGAGGCCGTCCCTGCACACAGGGTACCCCCACAAGAGAGAGCGCTGTCCAGCCCGGCGTCGGCCCACTGTCAGCCGTGGAGAAACTCTGGAGGCCAGGGTGCCCCCGAGCTGGCTTGTGTGCATCCCGCCAGGTGCAGCCGTGGCGACGCTGCCCGGATCAGCCCCGGGGCCCGAGTCTCGTTAGCGGGGTTGGGGACTGCCTTTTCACTGACTTACTCCTGGGTGTCGATTTTTCCTCTGTGCCACCGTTAGGTTACTGAGTCCATTTTCTTCAGGCCACAGAGGTTTCCGTTTCCTTCCCCAAGGCCGGGACAGATGATGGGCAGAAGCAAGACATGGCCGGGGGTCATGGGCCACTGGTCGGGCTCCAGCTCCGCCTGTAATCCTGCTGCCCCGAGGGCTGGGCTCGGCACCCCCTCGCTAACTCAGCGAATGCCCTGGCGCTGCCTGTGGGCCACCTATCCGGACACCCTCTCCTGGGAAACACATGGGCCGCTGCCTGCAGGCGGGGGGAGGCGGAAGAGAGAGGGACCTCACTGCACGGAGATGGGTGCCCGATGGGGCTGCGCCAGCGGTCTTGCCCCTAAACCCAAGGAGCCTGACACCCGCGGGCCTTCCCACTCAGTCATGATTGCTCTTTTGACTTCCTGCTGGAAACACCATAGTGACCACGTGTCATGCAAGTGATGTCACTCCTAACTGTAAACCTGGATGAAAGAGAATGTTCACTCAGGCCGCAGCGAAGGTTTACCCAGTGACCCGTGATCTTCAAGGGGCTTGTACTTTATTGTCGAATCTAACCGCAAACTTTGACCGACACAAGATCAGCCTGAGGCCTGCAAACACTTGAAATCCCAACTTCCTTCTGCAAAGAATTCATCTCAACAAGCATTTCCTGAAAGCTGGTCACTGTGGCATGGGACAATTCCAGGTACGAAGGCCGATGCCCTGCGGTGGACCCGGTGCTGGTGGCCGTTATTCCTGTCCTCAGGGCAGCTGTGAGGTGTGCTGCGTGGCTCCTTCCCACTTGGGCTCTGTGGTCCTCAGGTCTCTGCCTCCTGGGGGTCCCACCACCAGGGTCCGTCTGCCCAGATCTGCCCGGGGGTGTCCTGTCGCTGACATATGCCTGGTGGGCATCACGGCCACGGCCCCGGGAAGTTACCCTCCGGGTGAACCCTTCTCAGTGGATGCTGTTGCTCCCAGACTCGCCAGCCTGGCAGGTGATGTGGAGGGGCTGGGAGAGGGACCAGCCATTTCCACGGGGATGTGGGTACAACAGACATGAGTACAGAGCTCATGTCACCAGGGACACAGCAGCTCGGCAGGTTGTATAAGTGGCCCAAACAACCGAAATTTCTGTGTGGCCATGACGCGAAGCTCTTCCCTGTGGTGACGGGTCGCTGGGGACAGCAGTGGGGGGACTGGTTGTAGGGGCGGTCTCGTGACCCCAGCGACCCCACAGTCCCCGAAGATTCTGTGGATGATCCCAGGAAGATCGCATGCTGCCCGTGTGTGGACAACTCTCAGGAGACACTCTGGGTGAGCCCACTGACGGGGCGGCGGCGGGTAGACCCAGAACCGAGAGGTGTGACTTCTCTGGCCCTTCCGAGGCTGTGCGTTCATGTCCAAAGTGGCCTCAGACAAGCTTCCCGGCCTGAGATTTCTCTATAAGCTTGGTGGTGAGACCACTGCCTCAGAGTGACCGTGACCTAAGCTCTTGAGCAGGTCCCTGGCCAGGTGCACCACGGCGTGCACACAGACCTTCCTCGGTGCACACACGGACCTTCCTCGGGCACCACGGCGCACACACACTGAGGGCAGAGTGGCCGAGCTCAGGCTCCTCCCACCAACCACACAGCTGTGCTCCTACTAGAACCCAAGGGCCCTCCGCACAGCCTGTCAGAATTGCCTCTTTCCTGAGGAGGCAGGAGTCCTTCGAGAACATGAGGCCAGGGACTCGCCCGCCCTCCAGTGCTGGGATCACCCTCCTCTTGTTCAGGGGACACCGGGCAGCTTCCTTCCATGGCTCCCACGAGTCCTCCACGATGTCACGGAGCATGCCTCTCGCCCCCTCGTGGGCGTGTCTGTGATGCCTCACGGCCCGACCACAGGGGGAGGTCGGCGCCTCCAGGCCTGCAGCCTGTCGGGCACACAGCTCACAGTCAGCCGAGCAGGTGAGCGCAGACCGAGGGGCAGGAATAGTGGTGAGTGGTGTGGGAGGCAGGCAGGAAGGCAGATGCGGCACGGCGGGCAGCCGCTGGGGAGGGGTCTGGGGTGGGCAGGCCCTGAACTAGCGGGTACGGCCCCCAGCCCTCAGTTACATGGACTTTTTGCCCCCGATCAATCGTGTGGAAGCCAATGGCCGGCGCTGAAGGTGCTGAGACCTCTTTCAAATGTTGATGAAGAAACAACAAATGGGCTCTCTTTGGAAAAAGACGGGGGTTTCTCTAGACCACGTAACAGGACCCAGAGGCAAGTGAAATTGGGAAATGTGGTGTTAATTTTTTTTTAATGTTTGTTTATTTTGAGACAGAGACAGAGCACGAGCAGGGGAGGGACAGAGAGAGAGGGAGACACAGGATCCGAAGCAGGCTCCAGGCTCTGAGCTGTCAGCACAGAGTCGGACGCGGGGCTCGAACTTACAGACCGTGAGATCATGACCTGAGCTGAAGTCGATGTGTAACTGACTGAGCCACCCAGGTGCCCCGTGGGAAACGTGGTATTTTTAAGAAGTACTTTTGTGTGCCTGCTTGATCTTCCCGTTGAACTTTTACTTGGAGGCCGGCCCTCCTGCCTGGGGAAGAGGGTGTGAGGTGCCCCCCAGCCGTGCGCAGACGACTGGCACTCCACTCTCCTGCTGCTCTCCTCTGATCGCTTCCCGATGCGTCAATAGGGAAGTGGTTCCTGCGTAGACGCCAGACACCACAGCCACCAAATCTCCAAGGCCGCTGATTCAACAGGAGGGACCCACGGGCCAGGCGAAGACACCCAAGAGAGGATAAAGGGTGTGGAAGGGGGAGCCTGGGAGGGGAGGGGCAGTGGGGACACTGCAGCGGGGGTCAGGGGCCACAGAGCCACGGGATGGCCAGGCCCACGTTCCCGCCGGGGAAGGGAGGTGCACCTGCGTGTCTGCCCCCCCCCCCCACAGGCACCTCCGCCGTTGCGCACGGAGAACTCCCTGCGCTCAGGACCGCCGTCAGCCCCCAGTCAGCGTGACATTCATTAAAAATTTGACCTTAGATGCTTGGTCTGCGGAGGCAGGAAGGAGGAAAACAAGAGCCGTTTCAGAGAATAAAATGCATCTAATTTTCTCTCAATCCTGTCCGTCGTCTGCTTCGACCTACTTAGAAACACAAAGAGCCTTCCTCTGGCATTAACTCCGCGTCTGCAGGGACCAAAGCGGGAAGAAACTGCGGCTCCCTCTCAGCCCCACGTCCGCCTAGTTTTCAGGGGGAACGGGCGTGAGCAGAACTTACAAGCACTTAGTCCTCCCTTCTCGTCTTCTAAGTTTCATGCTGCAGGGCCTGCAGACAAACGCCTCCTCTTCCCAGCCGTGGCCGGGAAAGAAACCTGGGCTCGCGAGGGTCCACAGATTCACGCGTCAAGGGGAGACCTGTGTGCGGGCTGGACATGGGCCTGTGATGTCCCAGGACAGCAGGACAGATAGCCTGGGGAGACTGGGGCATGGCTTGTGAGGTCATTTGCCCAAGTGACCCATGGTGACAGCGGTTGATGATGGCGGGACAGGGAAGGAGCTGAGCTGGGTCCTCCAGAGGGCGCTATCCCAGCCCCTCGCTCATGGGTGCGGGTCTGTGCACTGAGACGCAACTTCTCAAGATGGCATTGGCTGTGCAGGGGAGGCTCTGGAAGGGGGGGACAGCTGAGGAGTGGGATGGATGAGCACATGTGCAGAGGGACCATGGGAGCCCGGGGTGGGGGGGCAGACGGGCACGGGCATCTGCACCGACATCGTGAAGCCGGCGCAGACAGAACCAGGCCGAGGGACGCCATTCTCCCAGAGCTGTTTCCTCAGCAAAACACACACACACACACACACACACACACACACACACACACACACACACAACACACACACACTTCAAGGAGAGAGAGAAAAGGGAGGAGGACTCAATGGGCTTTAAAGAGGCAGATTCACGGGTAGCCCCTTATCTGGACCTGGATCCAAACCGTTAAGAGGAAAGCGGGAGCGGGGGGAGAGTGGAGTCCCGAGCGCGTGTGTGAAGCTAGCGCGCGATCGTTACTTCCGGATTCTCACGACGGCACTGCACTTATGCTTCTGAAGAGCGTGTCTTCCGGCGCGGACCCTTCACGGGGGAACGCGGAGAGGCTTCCTTGGGATGTGGCCGTCTCCTTCCATCCGCCTGGGCGGGCGAGGGGTGTGGACGAGATGACACCCGCCGGGAACCGACCTTCCTGAAGGGAGGTGGTGCGCGTACGCGGTCACCCCAGTACCCTCTGCCTTTACAGGGGGTTCATATTCTCCATAATTAAAACAAATTAAACACAGCAGTTGGTGGACAGAGAAAAGAATGTTTGGTGAAGGGAGGAAGAGCCCAGGGTGTGAGGCACCGCGGAGGACGTGTGGCAGGAGACGTGACCCAGGAAGAGGCGGCTCTTGGAGGCGACACCCAGGCCCAAACTCTGGAGAGCCAGCTTCGCGGTGAAGTGTCCGGAAGCGCACAGGGAAGAGCGGGAGACTGTGCACGTCCCGCGGGGCCAGAGCGAACCCCGAACATATCCGTCACGCTCCTTTAGACGGGCAGGTGAAAATCGTACATGGTGCAGGACCGGGGCTCGCTAACCACGAGCCAAGGCGAAGTCTCCCCAGGCTACACAGGCAGCATCTCGCCCCGCTGCCGAGATATGTCTCCGAGTCAATCTGCCTGTGAAAGCCATCTGGCTCGCATTTCCTTTCCAAACAGAACCGCTGGCGTTTAGACAGGGCACCAGGATGGTGCCTTTGAAGCCACCTGTATCCCAGAAAGACCCACAGTTGTCTACTTACTCTGTGAGTCCACTCCCCAGTGACTCAGCTAGTACCCACCAGCGTCCCTCATTCTAGGTAGCAGGTCTATCCGGGCACACAAGAGACCAGGAGGGGAACACATGTCTTTTGGCACCCGAGACCACTCCACCCTTCCGAGCTCCAAGGGCACCCCGAGCTGGCACCCGAGACCACTCCACCCTTCCGAGCTCCAAGGGCACCCTGACCTGGCACCCGAGACCACTCCACCCTTCCGAGCTCCAAGGGCACCCCGAGCTGGTAGAAGGGACGGGAGCCATCTGTAAAGAAAGCGGGAGCCCCTTAATTGTAAGCGGCGGGCACTTCCCCAGCGTGCTCAGGGATGGTGTGAGGAGGAGGCAGACAGGTGGGGGACGTCGCACAGAAGCATCCGCCACGAGCGGCTCTCGCCCTCGCCCTCTTCACTTGCGTGTGCCGTTGCCCACCCGAGAGGCCGCCCCAGAGGGGCAGAGGCACGTTCCGGGCCGCGCCCAGCGGCGCTTTAAAGGCCCAGGCGCTCTTCTCGGGTGCGGCCGGGAGCTCGCACGGGCTGCAGGTGCCTTCCTGGGAGGGAACGGACCGGTGGCTGACCTGCTGGTCGCTGGGCCCACGTCCTCCAGCCCTGGCGGCCCCGAAGGAGCGGCCCACACGCTTGAGGCTGAGGACCGAAGGGAGCGTGGGGGGGCCTCAGGGGCCGGCAGCCCCGCCACCGCCTGCCCCGAGACGCTTACCTGCAGGTAGTGGCACGGCCTCAGGGCGGGCTTGGCGTCCTGGTGGAGCAGGGGCTTGTCCAAGTTCAGCGAGCTCTTGCGGTAGGCCTCCTTCGCCTGGCTCACGGTGAGCGTGGACCAGGAGCTGCGCTTCAGGTACTTGGCGTCGGGCGCCGCGGTCGGGCCCTCGCAGGCCGGGCACTTGGCGTCGCTGCTGCTCTTGGACGTCTTCAGGGACAGGTCCCCGAAGGGGCCCGGGAGCACCTCGGGGTAGCAGTGGGAGACGTGGTCCACGTGGTGCCTGTTGACCACGCTGGACGTGCGGCAGGTGCTGTCGCTGTCCAGGTTGTCGTCGGAGCTCCACCAGCTGCCGGTGCCCGAGCGGGGCTTGCTCTCCGGCTTCCGCTCCTTGCTTTTACTCCGCTTGCCGTGTTTGGGGTGGTGGGCGTGGTGGTGGTCCTCCACGCGGCCGTCGCCCTTGGTCCCGTTGACGTGGCCCTTGGAGGGGCCCTCAAGCGAGTGGGACTTGGTGAAGAGCTTCTGCACGGAGTGCACGAGGTGCCGTATCCGGCCCGGGCTTTCGCCGCGCGGCCCCGAGGCCGCCGACGTCCTCTGGTACTGCAGCGTGTGGAAAGCCGTCCCTGTGCAGAGGCCCCTGCTTCTCGAACTGGTCCAGGAGGTTGGCGGGGATGCGGTTGGCCCTGGTGCCGGCGTGCGGCATGGCGCAGTCGTCCCTCGTGTCGTAGTGGGAGCTGTAGTGCATCCTGGGGAAGGTGCTGCTGGACACGTGGTCGCCCAGCACCACGGGCAGCATCATGCACTCCGAGTGCACGGAGCTGCCGGGCGAGCAGCGGTGGTGGTCCAGGGGGCAGCCGTCCACCGGGCTGAGCAGGTAGGGCTGCCTCGCCTCCTGCGCGCGGTGCAGGTGGTCGTGCGCGTGCTCGCAGTCCTCGGGGGCCGCCAGGCCGCAGGTGTGCGCGGAGCACAGCGGGGCGGGAGCCCGGCCCCCGGGCAGCCCCTTTCATGTTCCTGGGAGCCGGCGAGTACCTTCCCTCATTGAAGTGCTGCGTCGGGGACCATGAGTACTGCTGGTCTGTGGAGAGAACACACAGAGCCGTGTCAGCCGCCGCCCTCTGCAGAGGTAAATTATGTGACCCTCCACGCGGGAATGATTTTATCCGGTAGTCAGGGGTCACTTTTGGGCATTGGAGAGGGAACCACTTTTTCTAATTCCACACTGACTGCTCCGAAGTAGGAGACTATTAGGAAGCATGAACTCTCTGGGGCCCCTGGGTGACTCCGTCGGTTGAGTGTCTGACTTCGGCTCAGGTCATGAACTCACTGTTCGTGGGTTCAGGCCCTGCGTCGGGCTCTGTGCTGACAGCTCGGAGCCTGGAGCCTGCTTCGGATTCTGTCTCCCCCTCTCTCTGTCCCTCCCCTTCTCCCACTCTCTCTCTCTCTAAAATAAATGATAAACATTAAAAAAATTACAAAAGAAAAGAAGTGTAAACTCTGATATCTCCAAATGTTGTTCTGCAACCACAAGTACCATTGTCTGGGAGATTCATCACGTCTCTGGACAGCAAGACTTTGTGTTATTAAACAAATCAACAATTTGGGGGCAAAATGAGTTACATTCCAATTAGACTTGAGTATTGTGGTTCAGTTTCAGAAGTTTAAAAAGTAATGTCTGTTATTTAATTTGTAATATTGCTTAGTAGGCTCACGTGACACGCACTAATATGTTAATCCTGGAAGGTCTAAAGCCACATCCTTGCCGTTCAGGGGGAGAGGAGAGGGCTTCCTCGAGGCCACCTGTGTCAAAACGGGGACCAAATCAGGATGTCCTAACCTTTCATTTCATATACTTGGCTTTGAACCGTAACACCCTACCCAGGACAGGAAAAATGGTGTGATCACGTGAGATGCAGTATCGTACACACATAGTCGTTAGGAGTTGCCCCCGCAGAGGGGACTGGATTTGATGTTAGGCAGGCGGCTGCGAGCTGTGGACACGAGTCCGGACCCGGAGAACCGTTCGGGCTTGGGCCTCAGGTCTGCCACCGCGTGCTGTGTGACTCCAAGGGTCGGTCAGGCAGGCCGGCCACACTCCCTGTGCTCCCGCTCGCTCCGCATGACAGGGAGACAAGACATGGGGAAGGCAGCAGGCAGGGCCCAGGAGGGGACACTGTCCACTGCCATCTGATGCCAGTGTTCTTATTACTGCAATTATCGTCCTTTTAAACGCTCTTGGGCCGGCATCTGCAAAGTCCTGGGCTTATTAAATCTAAGTGATTGGATTCCAGGACTTGGCAGAGGCCTCTCCTTCACCCCTGTGCTCTACTGACCCAGGGTTTCTGTTTCAGACCCAGTCCAGAGCTTGCTTCCAAAGGTGGCCAGACAGATGTTACAGTATGTCACAACACATGTGCACAGCGGGCATATAATATGCATATTATAGATGTGAAATAAAGACTCTACTGTGGTAATATGCATGCATTATGTGTAATGCATGTAGACATATATAATATGCATATATAGTATAAACCTGCATATAACCTATGTAGGAAATACAAACTACATCGTATTACTATATCATATTACGATATATAATATGCATATATAGTATGTGTATTCGATGAATCTGTACATAATATATGCATATAATGTACATATAATGTCACATATGCAAACATACAATATGCATATACAGTATATATAATGTATATATCCATATATAATATATATTGCATACAATATTCACATGCAGGGCAGAGTCTAGGATATAACATGCATGTATGGTATGTATATAGAATGCATATAGGGTTTAATATGCAGATATTTATGCAGGAAATAGACCCTCGTATACAATACACATATACGGTGTATATAATGTACCTAACCACTTATATGTACATAACGTGCACGTGATACGCGCAGGAAACACAGACTCGATCGCAGCACATAATGTGCGTATCTAGTGCGTGTATACAATGCCTGTATCCATAGATGCACGTACACTACCTAATACGCGTGTAACAGAGCAGGAGACGCCGTTTGGAAGCGGACTCCCACAGGAGGGGCGTGAGAACGAGCACCGAGGAGAGAGCCTCTGGGTTGAGCCCAGAGAAGATCTGCGCGCCCAGCCTCCTCATCCCGCGGAGGTGCACAGACGGCGCTCTGTCCTGGGACAACCGAGACCAGCTGGCTTCCTGGGCGGACCTGGGCTGCGTCCCTCTCCACAGCCCCTGCCACCTTCCCCACAAGGACGCCAGGGTGCAGGGACCGCTGAGGCTGCGGTCACGGCGCTCCACCCCAGGGTGGCCAGGCACCTTCTGCTGGCTGTCCTGGAAAGGCTGCCAGGGGCCGGGAAGTCCCGGAGGCAGACCTGCTGGCTCCCCCCCGCACCCGGCTCCGTGCCCTCAGGGGGTGGCATTTGCTCCCGCCTTCTCCCGCCCCGGCTCAGACCCTGAGTCCCTGTCAGCAGTGCCACTGCGGTGGCCGCCTGCCTGTCCCCCCTGGTCCTCATTCCCTCCCTGGCATCCCCACGCACGTGCCGGCTCCTCCCTGCTCAGCGGCGCACCAGCTTACTGCTGAGTCGTCACGCGCCCACCTGTATCCCAGCTGCCCCCGGGAAGGCCGGCCCGGAGCACATGCTGAGACCATGTGCTGACCGGGAGGGCAGGCCAGGCCCTCGTCGTCGGGGAAGCATGCTGCTTTAGCCGAACGGAACACCCCTATTTCCAGTCATTGCTCTGTGGGCTCCTTCCTAGGCAGCGTGTACTCTGCAAGATCCCCGCAGTTCACACGACCCCAGGGGAAACGGTGCCCACTGTGCGTCGTCCTCGGGCGGGACGGGACTGGGGCTTCCGCTTCCTCAGGAGGGACGGGCCCGGGCTTGGCTTCCGCGAGGCGCGCGTGCACACTTCCTGAGGCGGGACGGGCGCGGGCTTCCGCGAGGCGCGCGTGCACACCTCCTGAGGCGGGACCGCCCTTGGCTTCCGCGAGGCGCGCGTGCACACTTCCTGAGGCGGGACCGCCCTTGGCTTCCGCGAGGCGCGCGTGCACACTTCCTGAGGCGGGACCGCCCTTGGCTTCCGCGAGGCGCGCGTGCACACTTCCTGAGGCGGGACCGCCCTTGGCTTCCGCGAGGGCGAGCGTGCACACTTCCTGAGGCGGGACGGGCGCGGGCTTCCGCGAGGCGCGCGTGCACACTTCCTGAGGCGGGACCGCCCTTGGCTTCCGCGAGGCGCGCGTGCACACTTCCTGAGGCGGGACCGCCCTTGGCTTCCGCGAGGCGCGCGTGCACACTTCCTGAGGCGGGACCGCCCTTGGCTTCCGCGAGGCGCGCGTGCACACTTCCTGAGGCGGGAAGCTGTCTGCTGCCCTCCTAGATCCTGCGCTGGCCCGGCCCCCTCCCTGGGCTACTCCAGCCTCAGTCCAGGCCAATTAGCCAGCCCCGCCCACTCGTCCCCACCCGCATCCTCATCTGAGGTCAGGGACACCTGGACCTCAGAGAGTCACCCACCCGACAGCGGACGCCCGCCTGGACACCTGGAGCGATTGTGGGAAACAGGAAAGAAACCTAAGAGACCGGACCGTTTCTAGCCAACTCTCGCGGTGACTGACATAAGGAAACATCACCCCCTGCCAAACGTCTGCCGAATGACTAGCGCCGGACATGGATCCAAAATGCCCCTCTGGCAGGCTCTGGGCCGCCGCCTGTCCGGGCCGGCTAGGCGGGGACATCTCCTACAAGGCGGGGACCCCGGAGTCAGGGCACGACTCAACCCACCTGGGAGCGACGGACGGCGGCCGCGGCGCCGGGGCGGGGCTGTCTCCCTACAAGGGCAGCTCGGGGACCCCTCCCGCATGTCCTCACGGCGAACGGCCCCCGGAGCAGGGACCCCTTATCTCCAAAGACAGCCCGACTTCGCCGAGGCGAGGGGCGCCGCCCCCGGGAGTGCCCGCCCTGCCCTGCAATGGCTCCTCCGCGCCTTCCTTCCTCAACAGCCGAATTACAACCGGAGCACTTTAATATATTAGGAGGGGATAGTGTAGATGATATTATATTTTAATATAATTAAAAGCAAGTTTTCAAAGGAAATTCAATATCCAGCTGATAAATAGCAAAGCTATGTGCTGTAATCTAGACTTTACAGCAGCATAAAGTTGTCGTCCTATTATCTTTTGCTTTATTTTTCCATTAACATGTAATTTAATACAATTCTAATCTTCCTCTATATTAAAAAGCGCGACCATTATTGCTCCACTCACGTATCCTATTTCTGCCTAATGTTTAGCCTGGAAGCTACATTATGAATGTGGCTACATAAAAGAACAGCACAAAAGATAAAAGTTTAGCTGAAATGAATTAAATTTGATTATGCAACACATCGGTACCACATTCTCACTTCTGCTCCGCGGGACTCAGTGCCCTGACGTAGGCGTGGAAACTGAGGCGCTGCCTCTGAAAAATAATACTGCTCATAACAACAAACAAGAAAATAATGCACTGTAAATAATGGCAACTCTAAAACGTGTAATAGGGACTGGTATTATAGGTTGTTGCTTTTTTAAAGTCTCCCTAACACAGAATAGATACTTGGGGGCTGGCAGTTTCTCGCTGCAAGTGAGGTAGCAGACATAGCGTGGGAGGCGCCTCAGCTCCCTCACTTCCAGCTGCTCACCGCACCATAGTTGGTTCTGAAGCAAGAGAAAACGGCAGTACGATCCTCATTACCCATGCGCTGTCTCCCCAAATTCAAACTACAGTGTAAAGGCACATTTTACCGTGGGATTTCACGAGACTGTTGGTGTTCTCATTTGAAAAAGTATGTTTTGAGTGTAGGGATAAAAACTTTTAAAAAATTCATTGACGTGTCTGGCGCTATCTCTGTGTGCGGGCGCTGTGTGCAGGGAGGCAGCGCTTGCGCTTGTCCACGTGCAGCTGGTGAGGCCCAGGAAGAACAGGTGGGGGAAGATCGCTGAGGTCGTACAGGCATGCAGACCTGCACATGACACAGACGTGCACATGTACACACAGACCTGCACATGTACACAGACCTGCATGTGCACACACATGCGCACAGCGTGCACATAGTTCCAGATGTCCCAGCACCAGCTGCTGCCAGGTGGGGGAGGGTACCGGGTGGGGGCCCCACAGGCCCCTTCTCATTAAACCCGGCTACTGGTTGCACACCAAGCCCGGGCCTGAGCCAACCAGGCTGGGCACACATTGTGGCGACAGGCCCAGGCCCCAGGTTTGGAGACAGCGTGGAACCGCACCTGCACCCCAGCCCTGGAGGAAGGTCCTGCCGCACTGAGGACACCAGCTGTGTCTCCTCAGGGCGCCTGAAGCTCACTGACTCAGGTGAGCTGCCTGCCTGCACTTTCATCTGACTTTATCTGCTTCACTGTCTTTGTCATCACACTTGCCGTCCACCTGAAAAGGAACATCCTCACTAAAGGTAGAATAAGAGTAAAGAACGGACCACACAAGACAACACCAAACAACACAGACTTGGTAAGCGGACTGTGGAGCTGCTTGCTGAATAGCGAAATCGTCTGCTATATTGTATTTTTCCCACACCGGTTAAACTTCGTCATTTCTTCTGCCCCTGTGGAGAGCTGTGAGGTGCCCCTGCTTTGTCCCCAGAGTTGCCCTGGCTCCCTTTCTCTGCCGCCTTCATCCTTTACCCACCCATCCTTCCTGCTACCAGTGAGCGGCACCTGCCTCAGCCTCCTTCTCTTGTAAAGTCTTCATGCCCGTGGTCCCATCTCCATCCCGTCGGGACCTCACAACATATGCATAAGCCGAGGGGTGTGATAAGAAACAGCCTTGTGAACCTACTCCTGTATTTACCATGTGAAGGTAGGAAAGATGTGTCCCGCCATGCGTTAAGAGGACCCTACCTGAACCCTCATCGACAAAGAGTTTCCTCAAAAATTTAACAAAAGAGTATAAGGTTGTGTATGCGGACCACTGCAAAACATGGCGGGAGGAGTCCGTGATGCTCTGGACAAATGGACAGGTGTCCCTTATTCGTGGACTGACTTAACACAGTTACGGTGGAGACACTCCCCGAACGGAACTGCGGACTCCACACAACCCCTATGAAAATCAGAGCTGGCTTCTTTGTAGAAATTCAAAAGCTAACCCTAAAATCCATAGGAATGGAAAAAGAAAACTAAGTGTGAAGGTGAAGGTAGAAAGGAGATAGTGAAGCTTAAAGCAGAGGCAACTGAAATGATGGAAGGACTCAATGAAACCAGAACTTGGTTTTTTGGAAGAGACCAATAAAATTGACAAGCGTTTGGCTGGAATGGAAGAGAGACCACTCGAACGACTAAAACCAGAAATAGAAGTGGGGAGTCACCTCTGACAACATAAATAAAAAGGATTATGATACTATGACAACTCACACTAAAAAAGTAGACAACCTAGATGAAAGGGGTGAATTCATGGAAATACACAAATTATTTCCAGAAGAAACAGAAAATCCGATTAGACCAATAACAATAAGGAAACTGCATCAGGAATAAAAAACCTCCCAACAAAGAAAAAGCTCAAGACTAGATGGCTTTGCTGGTGAATTATGCCAAACATTTAAAGAAAAATTAATGCCAATTCTTCCCAAACTCTTCCAAAAAGTTGAAGAGGTGGGAACAGTTTCTAGCTCGTTCTATGAGGCCAGTATAACTTGATATGGAAGCCAGATCAATGCATCATGAGGAAAGAAAATTACAGGCCAATATCCTTTACAAATATAGATGCAAACATCCTCAACAAAATACGAGCAAACCTAACCGAGTAGCATATTTAAAGTATTATTCACCGTGACCAAGTGGGGTTTATCCTGGGAATGCAAAATTGGTTCAACATAGAAAAATCAATAGATTACAACAGAGTAACAGGACGAAAGCAGAAACATGTGACCAACTCAACTGAGGCAGAAAAGGCATTCGGTGAAATCAAATGACTTCTCATGATAAGAACACTCAGAAAACTAGGAATGTAAGGGAATTTTCTCAACATGATAAAAGCGTTTATGAAAAACCCACAGCTAACTTCATACTCAGTGGTGGAAGACTGAAAGCTTTTGCCCTCAGATCAGCACGAGACAAAAGCTCTTGCTGTTGCTGTTGACCACCAGCCTGGGAGTCCCAGCCAGAGCAATGAGATGAGAAAAAGAAATAAAAGACATCCAAATAAGAAAAGGAGATGTAGCTATCTCTATTCGCAGATCGCACAGTCCTATATAGAGAAAATTCCAGAGAATCCATAAGAAAGCTATTTGAGCTAATAAACAAATTCAGCAAAGTCGTAGGTTACGTGATTGAAACATAAAAATCAGTTGTGTTTCTACATCTCAGCCATGAACAACCCAAAAATGAAATTAGGAGAGCGATTCCATCGACAATAATGTCTTCGAGAATAACATAGTCAGGACTACATTTAACCAAGGAGGAAACTGGAGAATATCCCTGACAGAAATTAAAGACTTAGATACACGGAAAGACATCCTGTGTTCGTGGATTAGATGACTTTTTGCAGAAGTGGAAAAAAACTCCTCAAATTCACGTGGAGATTCGGTGGGTCCCAAACAGCCAAAACTACTTACGAAAGGAAGAAGAAAGTAGGAGGGTTCAAAAGTCCTGTTCCAAAACTTACCACAAAGCTACGGTGACAAAGACGGGGTGGCGCTATCCCGGGGATACCCATACGGGCCCGTGGAATAGAGTTGAGCATCCTGACATGAGCCCATACATCCATGGCCAGTTCAGTTCTGTTAAGAGCGCTAACATCGTTGAAAGAATAGCCCCTTTTATAAATGATGCTGGGATAACCCAATATCCACGTGCAAAAGACAAAGCTGTACCCCTTATACTATATGCAAAAATGAACTCAAAATGGATCACAGAACTAAAAGGAAGGGATAAAAGTATACACCTCTTTGAAGAGAACATGCACGTATTTCCTTGGTCATGTGACTTAGAAGTGGTTTCTAGACATGCCATCCAAAGTACAGGAAAAAAGAAAAAGACAAAATGGATTTCCTAAAATTAAAAACTTTTGTGCTTTAAAGCAAACTACCAAGAGAGAGAAAAAAACAATCCATAGAATGGGGGGAATTTCTTACAAATACGTACCTGATAAGGAAACTCTATGTAGCATATATAAAGAACACTTATATCTCAATTATTAAAAAGGTAAACAATATCCAAATAAAAATGGGCAAAGGAACCGAACAGATATTTCCCTAAAGAAGATACATGAATAAGGGCGCCTGGGTGGCTCAGTCGGTTAAGCACCGACTTCGGCTCAGGTCATGATTTCACAGCTTGTGGGTTTGAGCCCTGCATCAGGCTCTGTGCTGACAGCTCAGAGCCTGGAGCCTGCTTCAGACTCTGTGTCTCCCTCTCTCTCTTCATCCCCTGCTGTGCTCTGTCTCTCTCTCAAAAATAAACACACATTTAAAAAAAGAAGATACATAAATGGCCAATAAGTATGTGAAAAGATGCTCAGCGTCATCAGTCAGCAGGGAAACGCGGCCGAAACTGCAGTGAGACGCCCCTGCACACGCGCTAGGGCGTCTGTGATAGAGACGGAGAGAGGAAGGGTTTCCAAGCACACGGGAAAGTAAAATCTCGTACACCGCTGGAGAGGGGCGAACGGGAAACGGTGCCGTTGCTTTGGAAAAGTCTGGCAGTTCCGTGCATGATTAAACAGAGTTACCACAGGACCCAGAGATCCGGCTCCCAGGCACACGCCCGCGAGAGACGGGGGCCTACGTCCACACAAAAACTTGCGGATGCCTGTTCCGGCAGCGTTGTTCACAGCAGCCCCAAAGAGGAAACAGCCCCGGTGTCTGTCGCCGAGGAGTGGAGAAACAAAGGGGCCGTCCCCACCCAGTGGGATGCTACGAGGCAACGGAAGCCAAGTCCTGGAACAGGATCCCATTTCTGCGAAGCGCCGGGACAGGCAAGTCCTTAGGGACAGACAGCAGGTAGTTGCTGGCCGGGGGCTGGGGCAGGGAGGGGACGAGTAACCCCCATGCTCCAAGCGGGTGGCAGCGATGGTTGCACGTATCTGTAAGTACGCTGGAAGCCACACGCGGATGGGGAAGTGCACCGTGCGCGTGACGTCCCCATGAATCGCGCACACGTGAGTAAACACCTACGATGGGAGGAGACCTAAAAACACGAAGTTGAATATATTCAAACTTCAGTTTTCAAAATGCTCCTCGTGTGTTTTAGAATCCAGCAAAAGACCTGTTTAGTAAATTTAGGGAAGCGGGAAGCTGGTTGGTTTGCTTCTTAACGGCCTCTGTCTACAGCACGACACGTGGTCGAAACCGTCAGGCTCAGAGGCAAACTCGGGGCTCAGCTGCGAAGGTCCTGACACGTTCACACGTGTCCTCCTTTGTCCCCTGTCTTTGCCTTCCTGGATCGTGGGTTGTGATCGGATTTTCGTTCCGCCGGGATAGTTTACGTGCCCAGGTTATCCACTGTTCACCTTGTTACAAAATCGGACGAGGTCTGAGTCTGTCAATAAACCGATGAAGATGGTTCAAGTTCTGCAGCGAATGGCTGGCGGCTCTTCGGTCCCCTGCCCGGGGACGGTGGGGGAGCCTCGGGGCAGCCTGGCCGGTTCCCCCCATTCTCCACTGAGTCCTCCAGCGGAGGCACCTAGCATCGGTGCCGGGACCCTCACATCCCTCACCTACCGAGGCTCTGCCTTCATCCACCCAAGGTTCAAAGGTCTTGAGACCCAGGCTTCACATCAGAGTCACCTGGGACACATTTCAAGAGCCAATTGCTGGGCCCCAGGCGTGGTGAGACTTCATCCCAGGATGTGGGCCATCAGCCCGCCGTTATCTCGGTGGCCCTCGGGGTCGCGCTCCTCGCTGCTGATCTGTCACATGCGGCATCGTGCTGCCCAGATGGCCTCCCGTCTCTCCGAGTCACTCTCTGTACTTAGTAGCATCCCTTCGGCCTCCATGCGTCCTCTGTGGTGTCTGGCCACCCGGTGACTACAGAAGCGAGCGACACTTGACCTCGCGCTGCCAGCACTCGGGTCCCCCGGCGTGGGAGCCGCTGGCGCACCTCGCCGGGTGCCGGGCACACGCGTACCCTCCCGCGCGTTCCTGGCCTGCCATTGCTCAGAAGATAACTCCTCATGTTTCCAAGCGCTCCGAGTCCCTTTGAAGTGAAGGTTCTGTAGGAAAGGCCTTGCCGTGTCCAAACTGAGAGTCACTGGGCCGAGTTCAGCTGAGAGCATCCGCTGAAGCACTCCCCATCGCGTCCTGTGCTTTTCTTCTTCAGAAGTCCTTTAAAAAAAATCCTACTGTTAAAAATCAGGGCCCCCAGTGGATGAAACCATTCACATTTGTGTGGTTTCACACCATTTTCAAAAGCACAACTGTTACAAACGGTTCCGCCGTATCGGTATTTCTCAGTTCCGCAAGCAAGCACAGAGGGCGGCCCTGGGAGGAGGTGCGTGGCCATAGTGTGTGGCCGCCGCCTGACTGGGCTCAGCAGGTTCAGACACGAGGCCGCCCAAGCATGTAGGGTCGGTCAGAGGCTGCTCTTCCCACCACATGGAGCGACCTGCCAGATTCCACAGGGTCCCCCCCACCACCTCTGCCTTCTCCCCGCAGGCGGCAGACTCGTGGATGAGAGGCTGGGGGCAGTCAGTGTGTGTCTGTCTTCACCCCCCTGCCTCGCTCTCACGTTGCTGGCCAGTTTCCGCCCATCGGCACACAGCGCCAAGCACCTGCTGGGAAGTACACGCTGCGGTACAGTGACAAGGCCGTGGGGACAAGGAAACAGGCCCCATGCACGTCACTGGTGACGGGCACTGGAAAGTCAGGTGGCGGCTTCGCCCCCCAGAGGGCCTGTCGGGAGGTCCCGTGGGGCAGAGCCTGGGTGAGGCGTGTGCAAGCCGGCCAGCGTGGGGGTTCCCTGGGGCCTGGAACTTGCTCCCACTTCGGAGAGATCAGGAGGCCTCGGGGCAGGAAGTGGCGGGAGAACCTAAAAGGAATTTCCTATGCTTTTCTTTCCTCTGCACTCAACTCTGGCCACGTTTCTGGGACTTCTGTGTTTGTGAGCTGTGTTTGGAGGTGAGATCAGGCCGAGTCTTGCTGAGGCAGGACGGGGGACGCGATGACCGCAGGAAGTGGTCTGTGGTGCGCTGCAGAGATCTGAGCTGGTTAAGTCACGTACTTGGGGTGGATTCTGAAGGAGAAGGGAACCGGGACCAGGCTGTCCTCGCCCTCTCACAAAACAGCTGTTTCGTACAATCACGTCAAGGAATAGTGTATAAAGCATACCTTACAATAACCCCAAATTTGCTAAAGCAAAACCAAATCTCTGGCATGTGTATTTGGACAAGACTTTTAGACAATGTGAGCGCCCAGCAGGCGCAGCTACCTGACCTCTGGTGACCCACGCATGTGCCATTATCCGGCACCGTAAACCCTGTATGCCGGTGGTCCTTCAGGGGAGGGGGATTAGGGACGGCTCCTGGTCCACCACGGGACCACGTGCATTGGTGACAGAGGGAGTAAGCTGCATCCTTTCTTTTGGGGAATTTGAAATCTGGATACTTGGAGACAGTGGTGCAGGAAGAGCAGAGAAGGGAACGCCTGGGCTGTCACATGGGATGACCGAGTCCCAGGGCACGTGACCAGGTCCCAGGGCCCCACCTGCAGCTGGTTCCGGAGGTTCCCGCTCTGCCTGCTCTGGTCTCCAGCAGCAGCCGGCTGCTGCTGGCGGGCCCGCGCCCACCTGTCCACCAAACCACCACTGCCGGCGGCTCCCAGCATCTGTCCCCTGCAACCAGAGAGGGCTGAGAACGGGACCACACGGGGACAGAAGCACACACTTCGCCAGATGGAGCCACGTGGCCCATTTGGAAATGGAATTGAAGGAAGGAAGACCGAATCCACTCCAACCACAGTCTCAACTGCTGACTCTTGCCGCTGGTTCCGCAGTAGAGCACGTGCACTGTTGAAAACACACAGAGACAATCCAGTCCCCCGGGACCGAACGGGGCTCTTTGACCAGCAGTAACAGCAGCGTGATCAATACTCGCTAAGATGCACAACTAGCTGTGTTGTCGTTGTTTTGACTCCCACTGATTCCGCAGAGAATATCAAGGTTCTAGTTTAGAAGGAAATCTGCACACGGAGCCTCCGACGGGGTCACGTGGACGGGGGTTCTGTGATCCAGGCTCAGGGTTGCATTCTTCGCTCTTTCGTAGACGTTCATCTTATTTTCAATGGAGCATTTACAGTGAGCGCGTCTGCTGCTTAATGGCACTTAATTACAAGTGACTTCTTGTGTATGGGCCAAAGAAACGGCTTGAAACCCATCTTGAGTCTATCACGCGCAAACGACGGCTTCCAGAGCACTGAGGAAGATCGCTATTAGTTGTGAACCTCACCCCGTTATTTGAGAAGCCAAAGTCATTTCTGGCACTTTCTGTCCTACAGCATCTGCTTTGTGAAATACACAGTTAGCTTCACGAAAGCAGTGATATTTTTTTCCCAAGACTCTTTCTCCTAAATTTCCTTTGATACAAATCAGAGAGGCTCCTTGGTTTGAATCAATAAATCTTTCTCTCTTACCTTCTCCGTAGGTTTGCTTTGATAGAAATTTACAATCTGTCACAAGCGTCTGTTGCCAATTCCCAAATGCATACCTCAGAGTCTAGTAGAAGAATGATTGTTTTAAAATATTTCATTTTTGAGAATTGTTTCATGAGCAAACATAATTTTCAAATAGGAACTCACAATAACTTTTAAAGTGGTATCGATGATGATTTTCTCATTTTATAAACTTGAAGTTTAATGACAGTTAAGTTAATTTTAATATTTTAGGTGATGGAAACTCATATTTCTTCCTTTTATAACATTTTAATTTATATATATTTTATATATTTATTTTTATTTATATATATACATATTTATATATTTATTTGAGAGGAGGAGAGAGAGCGAGCATGTAAGTGGGGAAGAGAGACAGAGAGAGAGACTCCCAAGCAGGCTCCATGCTCAGTGTGGGGCCCAAAGCGAGGCTTGATCCGTGAACTATGAGATCACGACCTGAGCCGAAATCAAGAGTCGGATGTTCAATTAACAGAGCCGCCAAGCACTCCAACATTTTAATTTAAAGTCCATGTTACCGGGGCACCTGGGTGGCTCAGTCCGTTGAGCGTCCAACTTTGGCTCAGGTCATGATCTTGTGGTTCATGGGTTCAAGTCCCGCCTCCAGCTCTGTGCTGACAGCTCAGAGCCCTTGCGCTCTCTCTCTCTCTCAAAAATAAATAAGCACTAAAATAAAATTTAATAAATTTTAAAAATCCATGGTATCCACCAGGCAGCTGTCAGGCAGCTCTTGTCGTGGCCAATGGCACGTGGACATTTAGGGACAATATACTCTGTCGCTAAATCAAATGATGGCCCAGGTCACACGAGCAGGGCTTCATGGCTCTATCTCAATATTTCCTGCTGGCAGTGACAGACACCTGGGGATTTTCTAGCAGGGAAACTTCTTTGGGGAGAATGTCTCATTTGGGAACATGTAGGCCCAGCCCGTGGGCTGCACGGCTCACCTGGAGACCATCTCGGCATTCTGAGTGTGACTCTGTCTCCCTACTGGAAAGATCCGATTTGTGAGTTAGATTCCTTGAGCATTTTCGAAATATCTAAACAGAAGTACATCTTCTTGTAACTTCCTTCATTACAAATCAGAGAGAGAAGTTGTTTCCACAAACCAGCCTCTCCTTTCTACTCCTTAAAAAACTTTTTTTTTGGGGGGTGGTGCCTGGGAGGCTCAGTCAGTTAAGCATCTGACTTCAGCTTAGGACATGATCTCGTGGTTCATGGGTTCGAGCCCCGCGTCGGGGTCTGTGCTGACAGCTCAGAGCCTGGAACCTGCTTCGGATTCTGTGTCTCCCTCTCTCTCTGCCCCTTCCCCACTCGCACTCTCTCTCTCTCAAAAATAAATAAAAAAGAATGAAGTCAAAATATTTCTGCACATTTCTTTGAATCAAACAGGCATATTAAGGATCAACATAGCTGTAACAGTTAAGAGGTGGTAACGCGTGAGTCCCTCACTACTTGAGGGGTTTATAAATAAGCATGACCTTCTGAGAAGTAGGTTCGGCCAAGTCTCAGAAGGCACAAAAATCTTTATCCTTGTAGCCAGCTACTTAGAGGTTCAGTGTTCCATTTAAAGAACAATCTTGAATGCAGAAACCACTTCAGCGCGAGGATGTTTCTGGTGTATTAGAAACCCAATCTCTGCTTGCTTATTTATATGCTGACCTGTTCCAATAGGATTTAGCTTGATTTTATAAATACAAATGAGAAAGTAAGGTAAATTAAAAATTAGATAAAAATTGTAGGGGCAAAGCGCAGACCGCCCCAAAGATGGGCTGCTTTGGCGTGACGTCATTGTGAGTTAAAAGCAATAAGACCCCAGTACATTCAGGAAAATTTTTCACCTCAGGTTCACTGCTGAGACGTGCACTGGGAAGGAACGCCTGCCCCAGGAGGGGAGCTTTGACATGGACTCCGCCTGACCTAAGAGACCTCTCTGCACAACGGGGCAACCTTCGTTCTCCAAACCCCTCCTCTTCCCTTCCTGCTAACGGCCTTCGTCTCCCTGGGGCCCCACAGCGGGCCCCTCAGAACCCGCTCTGGGACTCAGGGTGGCACCTAAGCATCATGCCATCTGCGCGACGTGGAATTCTGGTTGTCTCTGGAGTGTCCGTGTCTGTGTGGATGCCCCACCCGGGGCTAACACACGAGATTTCCTCCTGCTGGTCTGTCTCCAGTCAGCTAGAAGGACCCAGGTAGGGACAGGAAATTCTTGCCCCACGACAGTGGCGAGAGAGGAGCGTGGAATGGTGTGAGGCTGGAAACGAAGCTCGTGGGCCGAGACCCCACCCGTGAATTAGCTCCAGGTGGTGCTCACGCCCACGCAAGGAGAGGGACAAACCCGAGGGTCCATACGCTCGAGACACAAGTGTTGGTCAGAAAAGTGCAATTTCAAAATCAGAAGAGAACCTTCCTCTCTGCGTCTCCTTAGAGAATGTAATTTTCTAGTTGTATTGAGATGGAACTGACGTATCACATTGTGTGAGCTTAGGGTATCCCACGCGATTTTGTAAAGCGAAAATAATTTCATAGACACAAAAATACAAATTATTAACAAAAAGTTTTAACCTCACAAGCAACTTTAAGCACCGCAATATATGAATAAAATATCTTTCACAAGTATAGATCCAGAAACAAAACAAATGAGCAAAAGAAAAAAAGAGAGAGAGGCAAACCACTAAACAGACTCCTAACTCCAGACAACACACCGGTTGTCACCAGACGGGAGGTGAGTGGGGGGGTGGGGCACCGATGACAGGGAAGAAGGGTGCACTTGTCGTGAGGAGCGCCGGGCGCCGTGTGGAAGCGCAGTCACTATGCTTACACCTGGAACCAATGTTACCCAGCAGTTAACTAACTGGAGTTTAAATAAAAACTTAATTAAAAAGGGACATGCAGATGTTTCACCAAGAAATTTATCCAAGAAAATATACACGCAAGAAAGGAGGATGGTCTCTCCTCAACATCACCAGGTCAAGAGCATGAAAACACACACACATCCCTGCACACACACCCTCACCCTACACACACACTCCCATACGGTACACCACACACACACACACACACACACACACCCTACACTCTCTCCGGTAAGCTCGGTACTTAACAGGTGCACAATACTTAATCAATTTTTACCAAATGCTCACTTTTTTTGGGGAGAGGAATTAAGTTGCTTCCAAAAACAAATTTTAAAAAATTTACAAAAAAGTTTCAGCAAACTAAGGCTATACTGAGATTGTAGAATACATCTGACGGCTTTATGGTTTCTCAACACCTACGGCACACAAAAAATTGGGGGGCACCTGGTGCCTCTGTTGGTTGGGCATCTGACTCTTGGTTTCGGCTCAGGTCGCGATCTCCTGGTTTGTAAGACTGAGCCCCGTGAGGGCTCCACGCTCTGCTTAAGATTCTCTCTCTCTCTCCCTTGGCCCCTCCCACTGCTCACCAGTGCACTCTCTCTCTCTCTCTCTCTTTCTCTTCCTTGAAAACAAAAATCATAATTGGAATAAACTGCCAAGTGAAATGTGTTGGGAACCAAATGGAATGTTTATCTCTAACCATATTTGGATTCAGCGATGTCCTTCCGAGGGGCGAGTTTCCTACGGCCCGGATCACGGGCCCCGCTGGTGCGCAGTGAGGGAAAGTCCCCCTGCGCTGAAGGCTCACCGCCGCTGTGCGGGGAGGGACACTCGCGCTGGCAGGACACCGTCGTTAACAAGGGCCATAGCAGTTTCTACACTGGACACGCAGTGATCGGACACGCTTCCCGCCTGCTCGAGGCACGAGCATTTGTCGACTTTCCCACACAAGCTCATTGGTAGGCGTTCAGACGCTCGGCACGCCCTCGCTGCCTGGAATGGACCTGGGCCCCCGCCTTACTTGTGAGAACACTGGGGGAACCGCGTAGCACATTGTGGGTAGGAAACGTTGGATTTAGTACTTCTTGTAAATGCAAATTTATCTCGGCCTTGGATGGACACCGTGGGCTCTACACTGACACGTTTCTTCCAAAGCCTGGGGTCCACTTCACTGCCCACTGCTGAGAAAGCCGACGGAGTGGAGAACATAATAGAAATGATTTTCTGCCATCAAAATTTTACGAGAGCCAGGGAAGTAAGCCGCATGAACACTGGAGGACACGGTGGGACCGAGAGTGTGTGAAGACTCTTACTTTTCCCTTAACGCCAGGACTTACTAGCCTGGAAGTCATCTAAGAAATTCAAGCTCCTGTTCGTGTGCTTTCTTCCTTTCTTTTTTTAATGTTTATTTGTTTTTGAGAGACAGAGAGAGCACAAGCAGGGGAGGGGCAGAGAGCGAGGGAGACAGAATTGGAAGCAGGCTCCAGGCTCTGAGCTGTCAGCACAGAGCCCGACGCAGGGCTCAAACCCACAGACCATGAGATCATGACCTGAGCCGAAGTTGGCCATTAACTGACTGAGCTGCCCAGGCGCCCCTGTCTGCTTTCTGAAATGGAGACCACATCCTGCCCTCTTTCTGGGGACCACAGGCCACTCCCCATCTGGTTTTCTGCCCCTTTTCTCTGCCTCCTCCTCCATCTGATAGGAAGCCTTGCTTGTATCCCTCATTCTCAGACCCTGGGGGCTCCCCGCTGATCAGAGGACAAAGGAGTGCCTGCCCCCGCAAGGGGATCTGTGCATGCTCCTCCACCTTCCGGAAGATTCTTTCTGGCCCCCTGGCTCAGCTCCCCTTGCCCTTCCCATCTCTGATGGCTGCTTCCGCTCAACTCACCCTCCTCAGAAAGCTTGCGGGCCTCGACGTGCCTCCCGCTCTGGTGGCTTGGAGCGGACTTCCTTCGCCGCGGACCTTTGAGAGAAGCAGAACATCGGATGCAGGCGCCCCATCTACTAAGACCAGGACCACTCAGCCACTGCACTTTTGCTCCGATGGAGGCACTTATTTGATTCATACCGGTCACTCCTGTTAGACTGTGAGCCCCAGCAGGACGAGGGTACCTGTGACAAATTCTCTCCTTTCCAGACCCAGCCAGGCCAGTCTGCAACTCTGCGGGATTTGCCCCCGGACTGTAAAGATGTGAACGAGCAGGGACAGGGGCTCTGACGGCCCAAGGCCACACCCCTAAGGGACTCCAGCCCCCAAAGTGCCTGCCCGAGAAAACCCAGCTTCAAAAAACTGCCCACATGTCCAGTAGCACCTGGGGATGCCCGTCTCTCAGTCTTGGTGGCAGGAACTCGAGTGCCAGGAGCCCTGTCAGCAACCCCAGGTGGGTGCACCTGCACCTGCCCTCCTGCACCTGCACCTGCCCTCCTGCTCCTGCTCCTGCCACCCCCGATCCTGCACCTGCCCCCCCCGCACCTGCACCTGCCCCCCCGCACCTGCACCTGCCCTCCTGCTCCTCCACCTGCCACCCCCGCACCTGCACCTGCCCCCCCGCACCTGCACCTGCCCTCCTGCTCCTGCCCTCCTGCACCTCCACCTGCCCCACCCCCGCACCTGCACCTGCCCCCCCCCCGCACCTGCACCTGCCCTCCTGCTCCTCCACCTGCCACCCCCGCACCTGCACCTGCCCTCCTGCTCCTCCACCTGCCACCCCCGATCCTGCACCTGCCCCCCCGCACCTGCACCTGCCCTCCTGCACCTGCACCTGCCCTCCTGCACCTCCACCTGCCCCACCCCCGCACCTGCACCTGCCCCCCGCCCCGCACCTGCACCTGCCCTCCTGCTCCTCCACCTGCCACCCCCGCACCTGCACCTGCCCTCCTGCACCTGCACCTGCCCTCCTGCTCCTGCTCCTGCCCCCCCCCGCACCTGCACCTGCCCTCCTGCTCCTGCCACCCCCCGCACCTGCACCTGCCCTCCTGCTCCTCCACCTGCCACCCCCGCACCTGCACCTGCCCTCCTGAACCTCCACCTGCCCCACCCCCGCACCTGCACCTGCCCCCCCGCACCTGCACCTGCCCTCCTGCACCTGCACCTGCCCTCCTGCTCCTGCTCCTGCCCTCCTGCTCCTGCTCCTCCACCTGCCCTCCTGCTCCTGCTCCTGCCCTCCTGCTCCTCCACCTGCCACCCCCGCACCTGCACCTGCCCTCCTGCACCTGCACCTGCCCTCCTGCTCCTGCTCCTGCCCCCCCCCGCACCTGCACCTGCCCTCCTGCTCCTGCCACCCCCGCACCTGCACCTGCCCTCCTGCTCCTCCACCTGCCACCCCCGCACCTGCACCTGCCCTCCTGAACCTCCACCTGCCCCACCCCCGCACCTGCACCTGCCCCCCCGCACCTGCACCTGCCCTCCTGCACCTGCACCTGCCCTCCTGCTCCTGCTCCTGCCCTCCTGCTCCTGCTCCTCCACCTGCCCTCCTGCTCCTGCTCCTGCCCTCCTGCTCCTCCACCTGCCACCCCCGCATCTGCACCTGCCCCCCCGCACCTGCACCTGCCCTCCTGCTCCTGCTCCTGCCACCGCCGCACCTGCACCTGCCCTCCTGCTCCTGCTCCTGCCACCCCCGCACCTGCACCTGCCCTCCTGCTCCTCCACCTGCCACCGCCGCACCTGCACCTGCCCTCCTGCACCTCCACCTGCCCACCCCCGCACCTGCACCTGCCCCCCCGCACCTGCACCTGCCCTCCTGCACCTGCACCTGCCCTCCTGCTCCTGCTCCTGCCCTCCTGCTCCTGCTCCTCCACCTGCCCTCCTGCTCCTGCTCCTGCCCTCCTGCTCCTCCACCTGCCACCCCCGCACCTGCACCTGCCCTCCTGCTCCTGCTCCTGCCCTCCTGCACCTCCACCTGCCCCACCCCCGCACCTGCACCTGCCCCCCGCACCGCACCTGCACCTGCCCCCCGCCCCGCACCTGCACCTGCCCCCCGCCCCGCACCTGCACCTGCCCACCTGCTCCTGCACCTGCCCTCCTGCACCTGCACCTCCCCTCCTGCTCCTCCACCTGCCACCCCCCCCACCTGCACCTGCCCCCCCGCACCTGCACCTGCCCTCCTGCTCCTGCTCCTGCCCTCCTGCACCTGCACCTGCCCTCCTGCACCTGCACCTGCCCTCCTGCACCTGCACCTGCCCTCCTGCTCCTGCTCCTGCCCTCCTGCACCTGCACCTGCCCTCCTGCTCCTGCCCCTGCCCTCCTGCACCTGCACCTGCCCTCCTGCTCCTCCACCTGCCACCCCCGCACCTGCACCTGCCCTCCTGCTCCTGCTCCTGCTCCTGCCACCCCCGCACCTGCACCTGCCCTCCTGCTCCTCCACCTACCACCCCCGCATCTGCACCTGCCCCCCCGCACCTGCACCTGCCCTCCTGCTCCTGCTCCTGCCCTCCTGCACCTCCACCTGCCCCACCCCCGCACCTGCACCTGCCCCCCGCCCCGCACCTGCACCTGCCCCCCGCCCCGCACCTGCACCTGCCCACCTGCTCCTGCACCTGCCCTCCTGCACCTGCACCTGCCCTCCTGCTCCTCCACCTGCCACCCCCCCCACCTGCACCTGCCCCCCCGCACCTGCACCTGCCCTCCTGCTCCTGCTCCTGCCCTCCTGCACCTGCACCTGCCCTCCTGCACCTGCACCTGCCCTCCTGCACCTGCACCTGCCCTCCTGCTCCTGCTCCTGCCCTCCTGCACCTGCACCTGCCCTCCTGCTCCTGCACCTGCCCTCCTGCACCTGCACCTGCCCTCCTGCTCCTGCTCCTGCCCTCCTGCACCTGCACCTGCCCTCCTGCTCCTGCCCCTGCCCTCCTGCACCTGCACCTGCCCTCCTGCTCCTCCACCTGCCACCCCCGCACCTGCACCTGCCCTCCTGCTCCTGCTCCTGCCACCCCCGCACCTGCACCTGCCCTCCTGCTCCTCCACCTGCCACCCCCGCACCTGCACCTGCCCTCCTGCACCTCCACCTGCCCACCCCCGCACCTGCACCTGCCCCCCCGCACCTGCACCTGCCCTCCTGCACCTGCACCTGCCCTCCTGCTCCTGCTCCTGCCCTCCTGCTCCTGCTCCTCCACCTGCCCTCCTGCTCCTGCTCCTGCCCTCCTGCTCCTCCACCTGCCACCCCCGCACCTGCACCTGCCCTCCTGCTCCTGCTCCTGCCCTCCTGCACCTCCACCTGCCCCACCCCCGCACCTGCACCTGCCCCCCGCACCGCACCTGCACCTGCCCACCTGCTCCTGCACCTGCCCTCCTGCACCTGCACCTGCCCTCCTGCTCCTCCACCTGCCACCCCCCCAACTGCACCTGCCCCCCTGCACCTGCACCTGCCCTCCTGCTCCTGCTCCTGCCCTCCTGCACCTGCACCTGCCCTCCTGCACCTGCACCTGCCCTCCTGCACCTGCACCTGCCCTTCTGCTCCTGCTCCTGGCCTCCTGCACCTGCACCTGCCCTCCTGCTCCTGCCCCTGCCCTCCTGCACCTGCACCTGCCCTCCTGCTCCTCCACCTGCCACCCCCGCACCTGCACCTGCCCTCCTGCTCCTGCTCCTGCTCCTGCCACCCCCGCACCTGCACCTGCCGTCCTGCTCCTCCAGCTGCCACCCCCGCACCTGCAACTGCCCTCCTGCACCTCCACCTGCCCCACCCCCGCACCTGCACCTGCCCCCCCGCACCTGCACCTGCCCTCCTGCACCTGCACCTGCCCTCCTGCTCCTGCTCCTGCCCTCCTGCTCCTGCTCCTCCACCTGCCCTCCTGCTCCTGCTCCTGCCCTCCTGCTCCTCCACCTGCCACCCCCGCACCTGCACCTGCCCTCCTGCTCCTGCTCCTGCCCTCCTGCTCCTGCTCCTCCACCTGCCCTCCTGCTCCTGCTCCTGCCCTCCTGCACCTCCACCTGCCCCACCCCCGCACCTGCACCTGCCCCCCGCACCCCACCTGCACCTGCCCCCCGCCCCGCACCTGCACCTGCCCACCTGCTCCTCCACCTGCGACCCCCGCACCTGCACCTGCCCCCCCCCGCACCTGCACCTGCCCTCCTGCTCCTGCACCTGCCCTCCTGCACCTGCACCTGCCCTCCTGCTCCTCCACCTGCCACCCCCGCACCTGCACCTGCCCCCCGCACCTGCACCTGCCCTCCTGCTCCTGCCCTCCTGCACCTCCACCTGCCCTCCTGCACCTGCACCTGCCCTCCTGCACCTGCACCTGCCCCTGCACCTCCACCTGCCACCCCCGCACCTGCACCTGCCCTCCTCCTCCTGCTCCTGCCCTCCTGCACCTGCACCTGCCCTCCTGCACCTGCACCTGCACCTCCACCTGCCACCCCCGCACCTGCACCTGCCCTCCTGCTCCTGCTCCTGCCCTCCTGCTCCTGCACCTGCCCTCCTGCTCCTGCTCCTGCCCTCCTGCTCCTGCTCCTCCACCTGCCCTCCTGCTCCTGCTCCTGCCCTCCTGCTCCTCCACCTGCCACCCCCGCACCTGCACCTGCCCTCCTGCTCCTGCTCCTGCCCTCCTGCACCTCCACCTGCCCCACCCCCGCACCTGCACCTGCCCCCCGCACCGCACCTGCACCTGCCCCCCGCCCCGCACCTGCACCTGCCCACCTGCTCCTCCACCTGCGACCCCCGCACCTGCACCTGCCCCCCCCGCACCTGCACCTGCCCTCCTGCTCCTGCACCTGCCCTCCTGCACCTGCACCTGCCCTCCTGCTCCTCCACCTGCCACCCCCGCACCTGCACCTGCCCCCCGCACCTGCACCTGCCCTCCTGCTCCTGCTCCTGCCCTCCTGCACCTGCACCTGCCCTCCTGCACCTGCACCTGCCCTCCTGCACCTGCACCTGCCCTCCTGCTCCTGCTCCTGCCCTCCTGCACCTGCACCTGCCCTCCTGCTCCTGCCCCTGCCCTCCTGCACCTGCACCTGCCCTCCTGCACCTGCCCCTGGCCTCCTGCTCCTGCTCCTGCCCTCCTGCACCTGCACCTGCCCTCCTGCACCTGCACCTGCCCTCCTGCTCCTGCTCCTGCCCTCCTGCACCTGCACCTGCCCTCCTGCTCCTGCACCTGCCCTCCTGCTCCTGCACCTGCCCTCCTGCACCTGCACCTGCCCCCCCCGCACCTGCACCTGCCCTCCCGCTCCTGCACCTGCACCTGCCCTCCCGCTCCTGCACCTGCCCTCCTGCACCTGCACCTGCCCTCCCGCTCCTGCACCTGCCCCCCCGCACCTCCACCTGCCCTCCCGCTCCTGCACCTGCACCTGCCCTCCCGCTCCTGCACCGGCCCTCCTGCACCTGCACCTGCCCCCCCCGCACCTGCACCTGCCCTCCTGCACCTCCACCTGCCCCACCCCCGCACCTGCACCTGCCCTCCTGCTCCTGCTCCTGCCCTCCTGCACCTGCACCTGCCCTCCTGCACCTGCACCTGCCCCTGCACCTCCACCTGCCACCCCCGCACCTGCACCTGCCCTCCTCCTCCTGCTCCTGCCCTCCTGCACCTGCACCTGCCCTCCTGCACCTGCACCTGCACCTCCACCTGCCACCCCCGCACCTGCACCTGCCCTCCTGCTCCTGCTCCTGCCCTCCTGCTCCTGCACCTGCCCTCCTGCTCCTGCACCTGCCCCCCCCGCACCTGCACCTGCCCTCCTGCTCCTCCACCTGCCACCCCCGCATCTGCACCTGCCCCCCCGCACCTGCACCTGCCCTCCTGCTCCTGCTCCTGCCCTCCTGCACCTCCACCTGCCCCACCCCCGCACCTGCACCTGAACCCCCGCACCTGCACCTGCCCTCCTGCTCCTGCTCCTGCCCTCCTGCTCCTGCACCTGCCCTCCCGCTCCTGCACCTGCCCTCCTGCTCCTGCTCCTGCCACCCCCGCAACTGCACCTGCCCCCCCGCACCTGCACCTGCCCTCCTGCTCCTCCACCTGCCACCCCCGCACCTGCACCTGCCCTCCTGCTCCTGCACCTGCCCTCCTGCTCCTCCACCTGCCACCCCCGCACCTGCACCTGCCCCCCCGCACCTGCACCTGCCCTCCCGCTCCTGCACCTGCCCTCCTGCACCTGCCCTCCTGCTCCTGCACCTGCTGCTCCTGCTCCTGCCCTCCTGCACCTCCACCTGCCACCCCCGCACCTGCACCTGCCCCCCCCCGCACCTGCACCTGCCCCCCCGCACCTGCACCTGCCCTCCTGCTCCTCCACCTGCCCCCCCACACCTGCATCTGCCCTCCTGCTCCTCCACCTGCCACCCCCGCACCTGCACCTGCCCCCCTGCTCCTGCACCTGCCCTCCTGCACCTCCACCTGCCCCCCCCGCACCTGCACCTGCCACCCCGGCACCTGCACCTGCCCCCCCCGCACCTGCACCTGCCCTCCTGCTCCTCCACCTGCCACCCCCGCACCTGCACCTGCCCCCCCGCACCTGCACCTGCCCCCCCGCTCCTGCACCTGCCCTCCTGCACCTCCACCTGCCACCCCCGCACCTGCACCTGCCCCCCCCGCACCTGCACCTGCCCCCCCGCACCTGCACCTGCCCTCCTGCTCCTCCACCTGCCACCCCCGCACCTGTACCTGCCCTCCTGCTCCTGCACCTGCCACCCCCCCCACACCTGCACCTGCCCTCCTGCTCCTGCTCCTGCCCTCCTGCACCTCCACCTGCCCCACCCCCGCACCTGCACCTGCCCCCCCCCCCGCACCTGCACCTGCCCTCCTGCTCCTGCTCCTGCCCTCCTGCACCTGCACCTGCCCTTCTGCTCCTCCTCCTGCCCCCATGCACCTGCACCTGCCCTTCTGGAACCTACCCTTCCCCCACCTGCAGGAGAATGGTTCCTGCCTGGGCCACCATAACCAGACCAGGGACCAAGCAGCTTATTTTCTCCCAGTCCTGGAGATGGGAAGTCTGAGATCCAGGTGTGGGCAGGGCCGGTCCTCCCGAGTCCTCTCTCCTTGCCCTGTAGATGCTGTCTCTCCCCGTGTCCTCACTCGGCGGCCCCCCTTTGAGTGTCTGTGTCATAATCTCTTATGAGGACACCACTCCTAAGGGAATAGTGTCACCCCGGTGGCCTCATCTGAACGTAGTAGCCTGTGTGGAGGCCTCGTCTCCAGATAGAGCCGCCCTGGGACGTGCCGGACACCAGGCCTCTTGTACGGGGATTGGGGGACACAGCTGGGTCTGTATGGAGGGAGTCGGGAGAAAACCCTGTGTTCTTTTGCGCACATACCCCCTCCACAAGGCTGCTTTAGCAGGACCGCTCAGGGCTGTGGTTTCAGAGCATCCTCTCCCTGGACCCCCTCTGTGCTTAGTCGCTTCCCAGCCACTCCCCGGGGGATGAGAGATGTGGCCCTGCCTGAGCCACAGCCGTGACCTAGCGCCACCCCTTCTCTGCGACACCTTCCTCTCCTGCACTTTCACACTATTCAACCCAGCAGGCAATTGTTTTAAGTGAAAACTTTTGTCAACAAAGAGCCTATGGTGGAGACGATGGAGCACCATCTTATCCCTGTAGGCTTCGGCAGGTGGCAGGTGCGGACACACACGGAGTAGGGGAAGGCAGTGCAGTGAGGGAGGTGCAGGAGGGCAGGTACAGGAGGGCAGGGGTAGGAAGGGGAGGTGCAGGGGCAGGAGGGTAGGGGCAGGGGCAGGAGGGGAGGTGCAGGAAGGGCAGGTACAGGAGGGCAGGTGCGGGGGGGGGCGGGTGCAGGGGGGCAGGTGCAGGAGCAGGAGGGGAGGGGCAGGAAGGGCAGGTGCAGGAGGGCAGGTGCGGGGGGGGCGGGTGCAGGGGCAGGAGGGCAGGTGCAGGAAGGGCAGGTACAGGGGGGGCAGGTGCAGGAGAGCAGGTGAGGGGGGGCAGGTGGAGGAGCAGGAGGTCAGGGGCAGGAGGGCAGGTGCAGGGAGGGCAGGAGCAGGAGGGGAAGGGCAGGAGGTCAGCGGTAGGAGGGCAGGTGCAGGGGGGCAGGTGCAGGAGCAGGAGGGGAGGGGCAGGAAGGGCAGGTGCAGGAGGACAGGTGCAGGGAGGGCAGGTGCAGGGGGGGCAGGTGCAGGGACAGGAGGGCAGGTGCTGGGGGGGCAGGTGCAGGGGGGGCAGGTGCAGGGAGGGCAGGTGCAGGAGCAGGAGGGCAGGTGCAGGGGGGGCAGGTGCAGGGGGGCAGGTGCAGGAGCAGGAGGGGAGGGGCAGGAAGGGCAGGTGCAGGAGGACAGGTGCAGGGAGGGCAGGTACGGGGGGGCAGGTGCAGGAAGGGCAGGTACGGGGGGGCAGGTGCAGGAGGGCAGGTACAGGAGGGCAGGTGCAGGAAGGGCAGGTACAGGAGGGCAGGTGCAGGAGGGCAGGTGCAGGAGGGCAGGTACGGGGGGGCAGGTGCAGGAAGGGCAGGTACAGGAGGGCAGGTGCAGGAGGGCAGGTACGGGGGGGCAGGTGCAGGAAGGGCAGGTACAGGAGGGCAGGTGCAGGAGGGCAGGTACGGGGGGGCAGGTGCAGGAGCAGGAGGGCAGGTGCTGGGGGTGGGTGCAGGGACAGGAGGGCAGGTGCAGGGGGGCAGGTGCAGGAGGGCAGGTGTGGGGGGGGCGGGGGCAGGGGCAGGAGGGCAGGTGCAGGAAGGGCAGGTACGGGGGGGCAGGTGCAGGAAGGGCAGGTACGGGGGGGCAGGTGCAGGAGGGCAGGTACAGGAGGGCAGGTGCAGGAGGGCAGGTACGGGGGGGCAGGTGCAGGAGCAGGAGGGCAGGTGCTGGGGGTGGGTGCAGGGACAGGAGGGCAGGTGCAGGGGGGCAGGTGCAGGAGCAGGAGGGGAGGGGCAGGAAGGGCAGGTGCAGGGGGGGCAGGTGCAGGGGGGCAGGTGCAGGAGCAGGAGGGGAGGGGCAGGAAGGGCAGGTGCAGGAGGACAGGTGCAGGGAGGGCAGGTGCAGGGGGGGCAGGTGCAGGGGGCAGGTGCAGGAGCAGGAGGGGAGGTGCAGGAAGGGCAGGTACAGGGGGGGCAGGTGCAGGAGAGCAGGTGAGGGGGGCAGGTGCAGGGACAGGAGGGCAGGTGCAGGGGGGCAGGTGCAGGAGCAGGAGGGGAGGTGCAGGAAGGGCAGGTGCAGGAGAGCAGGTTGGGGGGGGCAGGTGGAGGAGCAGGAGGTCAGGGGCAGGAGGGCAGGTGCAGGGAGGGGAAGGGCAGGAGGTCAGTGGTAGGAGGGCAGGTGCAGGGGGGCAGGTGCAGGAGCAGGAGGGGAGGAGCCCCGTGAAGGGTCTGCCAGCAAGAAGCCATTGTGGGGCACCCTCCTCATGCCAGGCTCAGATGGGCCCTGGAATGGGAGGCTGAGCACGACCCTATTCTTCAGTGGTTTTCTCATCACGACTCACTCTGACTTCAGCATCGGTTCTGTGACGCAGAATACAGATGCCCCCACGCTGTGAAATGGACAGATCGTTCCTACAGATGAGAAACAACTTCCGGAAGCACACGCAGTGGGACGTCCTTGTTTCCATCCTGAGCGTTTGCGGGCTCTCAGACCATAGCATCCCCCGGGACGGAGACGGGCTCTCAGCCTCGAGCGTGTGTTCATTCTCTCGACTGCGCCACGGTGTGGACTCTGGTGAGCCCTGAGCTAAGGGCCATTCTCCCTGATTCGCGGGTGGAATTCGGATCAGTTATTGATTGCAGTCAGTGCACTCGCCAGATCTGTCTCACATTCCTATTACGTGTAAGAACTGCAGGGGGGTGGGGGTGGGCCCCCAGGGGGCTTATCTTTCCAGCCACAGATGTAGGTGGGGGGAGGGGGCGTCCAGGAACACCCTGATATGAGGGTGTTAGCGCCAAATCCAATAAAAATAAAAGACCGAGGGCCCCACCGGAACTCAGACCACCCAGGTCCTTCCCTGCACATGCACACACCTCCGGGAATTTGGAGGAGAGTCTGAACAAAATTCCGGATTCTGCCTTGGGCTCGTGCGGAGCTGGGCAGGTACTGAGGAGTCCTCCCCATTTTCTGACGGCGGCTGTCTGCGTGCAATTTGCAGGATGGCCCTAAGACCCCCTGGGACTGTGGGGGAGGAGGGGGCGCACACCCCCATCTATGTTGTGAGGCGAGGAGAGCACGCTGAGGCAGGTAGAGGGTGGAAATTGGCTGTGGGCCAGTGACGGCCCCACGGGGGGCACCGGGAGCCCGTCCCTGCATGGGCCCCGGCTCTCTCTGTGCAAGCCCGTGGAAAACGGGGGAAGCAAGCACTCCTTCAGATGTCTGCCGCAGGCTTATGTCTCATGGCCTGGTGCCCTGGCAGGATCGCAGACTCGGGGCACCAAGAGGGAGAGATGGAGGAACTTGGACACAGCCCCTCCCCCAACTTATTTTACATAAGGAAGCTCTGAGGTCTGGGAAGGTCGTCTTCAAGGTCATCCTGCCGGATTCTGGCCTGGCCCGACTGGACACTAATGCTGCCCACTCTTCGGCCAGTGGTCTTTGCACCCCACCCGTCTGGAGTCTGGTGGTCAGAGTGAAGACCAGATGAAAGAAGGCAAAGCCGTCCCCTCTTTAGTATGCACGACTACCCCCTAATTTCTGTCCTAGGATTTGGGACATCGTATTTTCTTGCACAAGACAACCAGGAAGAACAAATGGGCATTGTTTGCTAGCCAGCCTCATTTATCTGCTCGGGAAACACTCGGTGCCATAGAATTGAAAGTGTTTTGAATTATCGTCCAAAAAAGTAATTTCCAACAAAGTAATTTTCAACTCCTAATTCTGCCTGCTCACTTTTTTTTTTTCTTTCTGCTAAAACAGAAGCTTCTGCGTTAAGCCTCTGTGTTTCACTGGCTACACACCAAACACTACCTGTAATCCTAATGGCAGCCACGCTAGGAAGGCCCTGGTGTCCCCACTGCCCTGATGACAAAGCTAAGGCATAAAGGGATAGATAAGAGACTCACTGATGGCCGCATGGCCATAAAGTCACGGGCACAAATCTTAACCCAAGATCTGTGGCTACGGCTTTGACAGGAGTTCTTGTCAGCCGGCACGAGACCCACAAACACTGACCAACTGAGCAGAGGGTAGGTCGCCAAGCCGTAAGCGCCAGGACATCCGGTCTGCTCCCCACCCTGGCACACCGCGGAGACTGCAGAACATAGTCTCAGGGAAGGGGAGACCGAGCGTCCCCGGAGATCCCGTGCCGGGGAAACATGGAGAAGGCGTGTGGCCAACACTAACGCCCCACAGCGGCGAGTGCCACTCTGGGAAATGCTACGCGACCGCCCCGCTCGGCCAAGCCCACCTAAGCCGTCGCGGTGTGACTTAGAGCACATCGATGGTTCCAGAAGTCTTGTGATGTCCCTGCCGTGTTTCTGCACTGTCCCACCATCCTGCCTCTGCCATGGACCTCCTGCAGCCCCTGCCCGGGTCCCCACCGGCATCGCGGCCGGCTTCCTCTCCCCAAAGCACAGCTCCGATACTGCCACCCCTTCAGAGGAGGTGCAAACCGACTCCAAGGTCTCTGAATTGGTTCCGTGTGAAACCCAAACTCTCCGGGCAGGCAAAGCCCTTCGGAATCTGTCCTCAAGGACTTTCCTCTACATTTCTGGGGCTTCCTTTGGTTCAGCCTAATCCATGCTCCTCCCCAGCAGGGCCCTGGAGCCCTGGCGGTGCTTACTGCCTTCCTTGTGTTGCAGAGTCTTCTCTATACCTGGTCCCCCCCGTCCCCAAGTCTGAATGTCTGAGTCCTGCCTTCTGCCAGTCTCCTGTGGTCGCTGGGGCAAATCGCGGCAGACGCAGGAGCTTATTAAAACAGCACTCATTAGACTTCTGGTTCCTGGCCTGGCCGGCGAGGAGCCTGGAGGTGCCCACTCCCCCTTCACGACAAGTAACGAGCTGAATGAACTCAAAGTCCACAGTTCGGCAGACCCAGCAGAAGACCAGGGTCACAGGGCAAGCCACGGCTCCCAGACTGCAGATGCACGCAGGAGGAGACGGAATCACAGGCTAGCCGAGCAGAAACCAGTGCGCGGGGGGAAGTCCTGACCTGGCAGTGGGCAATTACTGGAGGCTCAGTGGGAAGGAGTCTGAGAAGGAAGAATCCCAGGGCGGCCGCTGTCAGGGCCCTCCCCACTTCGGTGAGTCACACCTGCAGAAGTCCACTGGGCTCTCACGGAGAAAGGTCCCGTGTGATTCTGGTGGGGGAGGAAACGTGGCCGATCTGAAATACTCCAGAGCTTTCTTCCTCTTACCAAGGCCTCCCTCAGGGCAAACGAGCCTCCCAGAGCTCACTTCCTGGGCTTTCATCGGAGCCTACTGACCTGGGGGAGGGGAAACACGACTCCAGCCCCCGCCAGCGGTTCTGTCCCACCTAAGTGTGGAAGCGGAAGCAGCGTGAGGTCACAGCTAAGGGCACAGGCCCACTGGGAGCCTGAGACCTAATCACAGGACCACAGAGTGCCTCCCCTCCCCACACCGAGGGGCTCCTGCATATCAGGGATAGAAACGGTCACCAGAGGATGTTTTAGTCTCTGACGCCCACAGCTTCAGCAAACAGTAAACACAGCCCAACTGCCGGCAAAAAAAAAAAAAAAAAAAAAAGGTGAAAACTCACACTGAAGACTTTTACCAAGTATGTCATGTCCGGCTTCCAGCAAAAAACTGCAAGGCATCCTTAGACACAAGAAACACAGTCTGAAGAGGCTCAGAACATCAGAACCAGGGTCAGACATGGCAGGAATTATGGGTTGATCATATCACGAATTTAAACGACTAGATTAATATGCTAAGGGCTCCGATGGACTAAGTGGACAGCACGGCAGAACAGATGGGTGATCTCAGCAGGAAGAAGGAAACTCTCAGAGAGATTCTAAAAGAAGTGCCAGAAATAAAAACGCTGTAACAGAAATTAGGAATGTCTTTGATTGGCTCTCCAAGTAACTAGACGCAGCTGAAGACAGAATCAGTGCAGTTGAAGGAACGTCAAAAGAAACTTCCAAAACTGAAATGCAAAAAGAAAAAAAAAAATTAAAGCCAGAGCAGAATATCCAAGATAAGGGGGACAACTGGAAAAGGGGTAAAATACTCATGATGGGAGTACCAGAGAAGGAGAAAGAAAGGAACCGAAGAAAGATATGGAGCAACAATGGCTGAGAATTTCCCCAGGTTCATGATGTACAGCCAGAACAACGAGGAGGATAAGTTCCAAAAATCGACATGTAGACACATCGTATTCAAACACTGAAAATCAAAGACAAGGTGAATATTTGAAATAAGCCATGGGGAAAAACCCTTCCACAGAGGAGCAGGGATAAGAATCGCATTGGACTATTCTACAGAAATCACGCAGCTACAGAGTGGAGCGAGATGTTCAAAGTGTTAGAAGAAAACCAAAGAATGCGGCTCACACAATTCTATCTTCGGTAAAAGGTGAAATAAGATGCAGGCTTTCTCAGACAGACAAAAATTCAGTGGATTGGTTGCCAGTAGACCGGCGTTGCATGAAATTTAAAAGAAATTCTTCAGAAAGAAGGAAAATGACATGGATCAGGAACTCATTCTGTCTAACAAAGGAGAATCATTTTAAAATGAATAAATAAAGGTATAACAAAATCGTTTTTCAATTCTTAAGTGATCTAACAGACAACGGTTTGCTCAAAACAAAAACAGCAACCAAGTACTCAGTGATCGCAGCTTACGGACAAGTGAACGGAAGGACAGCAGGAGTAAGACAGAGGAACCGGGAACCATCTCAGCAGGTGCGTGCACTGCGTGTGGAGCAGCTAGTGTTACCTGAAAGGAGACTTGGATTACTTGTAAATGTATATTGCAAACATTTAAAAAAAATAAGAAAGGAAGCACCGTTGACATGCTAGAGGAGAGAAAATGAAATCATATAATATTGAATTAAAACCAGAGAAGGCAGAAAAACAGTGGAAGACAAAAAGAAACAAAGAACAATAGCAAACAATAGATAACAGTAACAAATATGGTAGATACTAATCCAACTATAATGGTAATCACTTTAAATAGCAACGGTCTACGTGGCATGTGGGTGGCTCAGTCGGTTAAGTTCCTACTCTTCATTTTGGCTCAGGTTATGGTCTGTCTCTCTCTCTCCCTCTGTCAGAAACAATCAAATAAATAAAATGAATGGCATAAATACACTAAATGAAAGACAGAGGTTGTCATAATGGATAAAAAACAAAACCCAACTGGTATACAGTCTACAAGAAATTTGCTTTCTATTAAACATAAAGATAAACAGATTGGAAGCAAAGGGCTGGAGAGAGAAACACCAAGCTAACACTGAGAAGAAAGAAAGCTGTACTGTGAGCACCTGCGTAGTTCAGTCAGTTGCACGTCCGACTCTTGATTTTGGCTCAGGTCATGACCTCACGGTTCGTGGCATGGAGCCCCAAGTCGGGCTCTGCACTGACAGCATGGAGCCTGCTTGGAATTCTCTCTCTTCCCCTTTCTCTGCTCCTTCCCTGCTTGCTCACGTGTGCGTGCTCTCTCTCTCAAAATAAATAAATAAACTTAAAAAAAAAAAGAAAGCTCTATTAGCTGTATTAATTTCAGACAAAGTAAATTTTCAGAGATAATGGGGGCCATTACATAATAATAAAGGAGTCAATCCTCCAAGAAGACATAACAATCTTTAACATGTATGTAGCTAACAACAGAACATTCAAAATACACAAGACAGAAATAGATAAATTCACTATTACAGTTGGAGACTACAACACCCCTCTGTCAGAAATGAACAGATCTAACAGGCAGAAATTCGTAAGGACATGGTCGAATCGAACAGCTCTACCAGTGTGCGGGATCTAACGGGCATCTGTAGACTAATTGATTTAATCACAGCAGAATATATATTCTTCTCTAGCTCAAAGGGAACATTCATCAAGACAGATCATACTCTGAGCCATACACTAAACTTAAAAGAATAGAAATCATACAAAATGTAATCTCAAACAACAATGGGGTCAAACTAGAAGGCAATCGATCAATAAAGAATTATTTCCATGGAGGTTATACCACATACTTCTAAACAACACAGATCAAAAAAAATCTCAAAATAATTTTATAAATATTTTGAAATAAATGAAAATACAAATCAACATTTGCAGCACAAACAGGTGCTCAGAGGAATGGCCATAACATTGCATAGAAGAGAAAAGAAATAAGACCTAAAGTCAATAATTCACTTCCACTTTTGGCAACTGGATAAAGAAGGGCAAATTAAATATAACATAAGATACAAGAAATAATAAAAATTAGAGCAGAGAAATGAAAGGGAAAGTGGGAAAGAAGATAAAATCAATGAAACCGAAAGGTGGCTCTTTGAAAAAATTAATAAAATCAGTAAACCTCTAGTCTTTTTAACTAAGAAAAAAGAGAGAAGATATATAACTTGATACAGTCAGAAATGAATACGGGGCCATCACTACTGCTACAACATTAAAAACAAAAAGAAAATCACAAGAAACTTGAAACCTGCAATTCAATAACCTGGATAAAATGAACTAATTCCTTGAATGATAGTCTACTAAAACTCACACAAGAGAAATAGATAATCTCAACAAACCTATATCTATTAAAGAAATTGAATCCACAATTAATAAAGCAGAAAGCACCAAGCTCAGATGAGTTCCCTGGAGAATTCTACTGGAACATTTAAGGAACAAATTATACCAATTCTGTACAATCTCCTCCAAAGCAATAGAATGATTGAGTATACTCCCTTAAACTTTCTATGAGATTAGCATTACCCTAATATCAAAACCAAAGACATTACAAAAAAGGAAAACTACAGACCAATATCTCTCATGAACCTAGATCAACACAATATTAGCAACTTGAACCCAACAATGTGTTAAAAGGTTTGTACACCGTGACTAACTGGCATTGATTCCAAATAAGCAAAACATACTCAGACTCTGAAAATCAATTAATGTACTCCGCCACACGGAAAGGCTAGTGAGGAAAAGTCATAGGACTGTATCAATGGATGCAGAAAAAGCACATGACAGAATCCAGCATCCATTTATGGAAAAAGGAAACTTCCACCTCGTGGTAGAAAACACTGGCTGAAAACCTAGAGCAGCCGCCATCCTTAGTGCTGAAGAGCTAGATGTTTTCCAGCTGCGATCGGAAACACGGCAAGGGCGTTCTCTCTCAGCACTCCCGCTTACCGCTGCCCTGGCCGTCCTGGCTGACGCAACAGGACAAGAAAAGGAAGTAAAATGTATACGGACTTGGAGGAGAGAAACAAAATTCTCTTGTTCACAGATGACATGAGTTTTTATATAGAAAATCCAAAAGAACCAATAAAAGATTCTTGGGACTAATAATTGATCAGAGCCACACTGCAGAGTACAAAGCAACATATAGAACCTGACTGCTTTCTTACTTTTGTAAACATTTTTTTAAGTTTATTTATTTTGAGAGCGAGAGCGAGAGCGAGAAAGAAAGTGCATGAGATCACTCACATGAGCAGGGAGAGGGGCAGAGAGAGAGAGAGGAAAAGAGAGAATCCCAAGCAGGCTCTGCACCATCAGCGTGGAGCCTGATGCGGGGTTCGAACTCACGAACCGTGAGATCATGACCTGAGCCAAGATCAAGAGTTGGAGGCTTAACCAACTGAGCCACCCAGGCGCCCCTTAACTGCTTTCTTATTTACCAGAAGTGAGTGATTAGAGTTTGAAATAAAAAACACAAAGCTATTTACATTGGCGCCAAAACCTGAAGAGGTATAAATCTGATAGAATCCGTGCAGCTCTGTCGGAGGAGAACTATAAAATTCTGATGAAAGAAACCAAAGAAGACGTGAACAATGAAGAGATATTGCACGTACACGGATTTGAAGACTCAATATTGTCAAGGCCAGTCTCTCCGAACTTGATCTACAGATTCAAAGCAATCCTAATTATAGGATTATAATTATATCCTGGCAAGGGATATTGACAAGCTGATTCTAAAGTTCACGTGGGAAGACAAAAGACTGGCACAGCCGATACGATGCTAAAGAAAGGCAAATGGAGAGCGACTTTACCTGACATCGCGTCCCACTACAAAGCCACGGTCATCAGGACACCGAGGACTTGTAATAGCACTCCAGCTGCTCTGAAGAATTAACTTGCAAGTGAACACACTCCTCCCTGGATGGGCAACACAACTAACTTACTACTCTCTGTGAGGTCAGCAGACCAGTGGCCTTGAGGGAGAGAAGGGTCGGGGTGTTTCTAGGCTGCGGAAGCCAGCAGGCCCGTTCGAAGCCGCCTCCGCCTTTCTGATTAGCCCAGCAATTTTTTAGCAAAATGTTTTTCTTTTTTTAGGTCACACAAACGACTTTACTAACCTCCCTTTGTGCATCCGTAGACGTCGCCCTCCTTTGCAGAAAGAACAGAGCCGTCCTGTCCCTCCTGAACCAGCAATGGTACTCCCTCGCACAAGCCCCCTGCGCTAAGAAAATGTTTGCAGCCGGCACCGTCGAGTCCGCATGGAATCAAGAATGCCGTGGGCCTCTGCACTCCCCTTGCTGACTGACTGCCCTAAACCCCTCTACAAACCCCCGGGCCAGGCAGAAACCTCGGGGTTGGCTTTGGGACAAGAGTCTGTCTTCTCCCCATGTGGCCCGGCCTCCTGGAGAAGGCTCACATTCCTTTCCAACCAAAACTCGTCTCTTGAACATGGGCGTTTTGAGTGACAGGCGGCCGAACTTGGGTTCGGTGACAGTATTGATGAAAGAAGAGACAAATAGATCAATGGAACAGAATAGAGAACCCAGACACAGACCCAAATAAACAGTCATTTAACCTTGACAAAGAAGAACAGGCAATTCTATGGAGAAAGGATAGTGTTTTTGTTTCTTGTTTTTGAAATGGTGTCAGAATAACTAGATACCCACATTTAAAAAAAAAAAAAAGGTGAATCTGAATATAGACCTTACATCTTTCACCAAAGTTAACTGAAACTAGATTAGATCACAGACCAAAATGTAAAGCATCAAACTCTAAAGCTCCTAGACGGTAACGGACTACAAGGTAGGTGAGCCTGTGTTTCACAAAGAGTGTTTAGATGCAATACCAAAAAGAATGATCCGTGAAAGAAAAGAACGGATTGGGTAGACTTAATTAAAATTAAAAACGTATTCATTATTCCCTGAACTTGGAGGCAACCAAGGTGAATGGCTAAACACTGGATGGTGGAATATTATCATCGAGGGATGAAGACACGTGCCCTGGAGCCACGCAAGGACACAAGGACAAGGAGGGACGTCAGACTGTACGACTAAGTTCAGGAAGCCAGGATAAGAAGGCTCTGGGCCACAGGATTCCAACCATACGACATTCCGGAAAAAGGCAAAACCACAGCGACGGCCCCACGACTGGGGTTGCCAAGCTTGGTGGGGGAGGGGGGACTTCCAGGGCAGCGAGACTGCTCCGTGCGATCCCGGGGCGGTGGACCGGATGACACCACAGAAATCCTGTCTGTGGTCCGTGTGTCACAGGTGACGTGTCCCGGACCCGTGACAGCTGATAGACGGATCTCACCACTTGAACATTCCCATCGCTTCCCTGGACGGCGAGCCTCGTCAGAGCCGGAACACGTGCTGTTTGTCTTGGCTGCTGTCGCCCGAGTGCCCAGCAGCCAGTCAGGCGCAGGAGACCTTCCAGCCACGGCTGGTCTCGTTTGAGTGATTCTAAGTATGTGGTGATTGTCCAGCGCTGGAAGTGCATACATGCACACACATGCAGATACATGCATGTGTGTGCACGTATGTACACATACGTGAGCAACACATACAATACCTAAAAATTATTTTTCTGTAGTCAAAGGAGGTAACGAGAATAAGTATGACTCACTTTGGCCTAATCTGGTCCTCGAGGCTGCTGCAGAATTACACGTGATTGTACAATATTTGGACATTAAAAGGAAGGCTCTGAGATTCAATGACTTACTTAAATCCATGGTAAACGGCAGGCAGAGATCAAATGTCTATCTTCTGACCCCGGATCCACTGGAAACCTAACGCCTCCAAGAGCCCTCGGTCCAGACTATGGCTCGCTCACTTGTTAGCGGATCAACGTGTGGACAAGTCACTTGACCGTTTGAAACTCGATTTCTGTATTGGAAAACGTAACACCACCCGCAGCTGTTCTGTCACGAGTCTCCAGAGCCGTGTAAATGCCTGTCGGCTCTATTCTGAGTACCTCCAGGGGGGCACAGCTTGTGTGCCCTGGGGAGGGGCTCCCTGCCTGGGGGGGGCACAGCTCGTGTGCCCTGGGGCGGGGCTCCCAATGCTGCAGCCGTGGGTCCACTCTGGGTGTCCTCCTGGCTTTCTGGCCTCAAGGCCAAGGTTGGGACACCCTAACACGCCGTCCCATCCTCTCAGGTGTGTGTGTACCACCAAAACGTGGATCATGTAATTTGCTCTTTCCTTTTACAATGTGTATTTTAAAAGTTCATTTTTAACACATACTTGTCTGCCACAGCCAAAGAACACACAATCTGAAGACAAAAGCAAACGAATAACCCCAAGAGGTAATACTCTCTATCTCAGTAAGTAAGAATGAAGCGGACAGATCTCATTACGAGCAGAATGCGATTTGGGAACAGTAGCCCTTCCCGCTCAGGCTGAGCATCGGCAAACCTGATTTCCTGCCCAAACGGAAGACTAAGTGGTGCGGACAAGCCACATCGCAGAGAACGTAACACTCAATATTCCGGACACATCCACGGGCCGCTCCGAATAAGCACTGTCTGAGATACACCAGACTCTGTAATCCAGCAGCCGCTATCAGCCGTAATCACTTCTAAACTTCTCTACAGATGTCATTTCGACAAAACAGTCCACAAATCCGCCTGGAGTGAAATTCAGTTAGAGTGTTGTTACCAACGGCGGGCATTCATTCCGGCAATTTCCCAGGTGCAAACGACACGCCCCGGCACGGTCATTTCATGTAGTGCTCCCGAGTCCACGTCTGGGCTCCACCCCCGCCCCACAGACACATCGGAAGGCCAAGGGCTTATTTTTGAAAAATAAACACACGTATGCATCTGCAGCTCCTAGAGCAACAGGTGGACGGGCATGGGCTGCTCGCCGCGTCCGTGCTCCTGACGACGCACGAGTGACCGCGTGGGCTGCAGGTCAGCACGGCGCCTGCCCCGGGCCCGGGCGCTTTGGCCGGTGCACGTGCACATGAGGACGGGGGTAAGATCTCAGCGTCTCTGCAAGAGCAACCGGGATCTCACCTTGCCTGTGGTCGAGATGGCGCGGGCCAGGTGGGAGGGGCTCCCTGCCTGGGCGGGAGGGGGGGAGCGGGGGAGGGCGGGACAGCTTGTGTGCCCGGGGAGGGGCTCCCTGCCTGGGGGGAGGGCGGAGACAGCTTGTGTGCCTGGGGAGTGGCTCCCTGCCTCGGGGGGGGAGGGGCTCCCTGCCTGATGGGGCAGAGCTTGTGTGCCCGGGGAGGGGCTCCTTGCCCAGTGCTGCAGCCCTGGGTTCGCTCTGGGTGTCCTCCTGGCTTTCTGTCCTCTCGGCCAAGGTTGGGACACCCTAACACGCCGTCCCGTTCTCTTAACCTCCAAACCCCACGGCGGCTTCTCCCTGGCCTCCTGCTACAGCCTGGCTGAGTGTCCTGAGCTGCATGTTCACGCCTCACCCCCAGTGTGAGTGCCGACCTCGGGCGGTGTCTCCCTGGAGAGGAAGGGGGCCTGTCCCAGGAGATCGCCCACACTGCGTGCTCTCGGCAGGGTCTTTCTCGCAGTAGGTGGAGGACGGCACCATGCAGCACAGACTTCAGTGCCTCCCGTGAGTCACGGTCACCCACACGCACGCGTGATCCCCGGCCTTTCCGTGACAGTCAGCGTCGAACTCTCCCCTCGACCTCTCCCCGGCAGGATGCTTGTCATATGCCACCTTCCCCACCTTTGAAACCCAGCTTCCAGAGGGCTGCGGAGAGGACAAGTCACACGCTCCAAACAGGGAACATCGGACGTGCTGGGGAAGCGTGTGCACAGAGTCCGTGCACATGGCCGCCCGGCCCGCGTTTTCAACAGTCACTTAGATACTCACGCTCAGTACGCGCTTCCGACACAGCACGCACTACGTCACCCTGTCCTCCTGATCCGGTTACGACCCAACTACATTTGACACGTTCTCACTGAGTTTTAAAAATGGAGTTCAGCTCCACTTGCAGATTCTGTACTAGGAGTAAGAAAAGGCAGAAAGCTCATAAGTGGTATTTAAAAATCCCTGGGCTGCTCGGAATTAACCTCACTCTAGGCCGGAGGCCGTCTCCTGGGAAGACTGGCGTTTGAAGGAAAACTACGAGGGCTGAATATAAAATCAGGCGAGGAGAGGACATTTTGTGCCGGATGGAGCCCGTCATCTCGGACTCACCGCGGACGCTTTGTCACTTCCAATGCCTCCCGCGCCTCCTTCCTCACTGCCTAATCAGGTGCCGGGTCTCCCTCCTCCCTGACGCCGTTCCCCCGGCAGCGTGCGCTCTCAGCCCGTGAGTTAAGGCGAATCTAAATGCTCTGCAGGGCCTGAGACAACCATTCTGAAAGGAGTTTGAAAGAATACATAGAGTTTTTTGCATCTTTCGGCTCGAAATCTAAATAGTGTTTTGTGGGGGCGCCTGGGGTGGCTCAGCTGATTGAGCATCCGACTTTGGCTCAGGTCATGATCTCATGGTTTATGGGTTCGAGCCCCATGTCCAGCTCTGTGCTGACAGCTCAGAACCTGGAGCCTGCTTCGGATTCTGTCTCTCCCTCTCTCTTTATCCCTCCCCTACTTGCGCTCTGTCTCTCTCCCTCTCTCTCAAAAATTAAAAAACGAAACATTAAAAAATAGTGTTTTGAGCATAGCAGGTCTTTAATAAATCCTTGAATGAGCAAATGCACGGATGGGTGGCTGGGTAGGTAGATGGATGGGCGGGTGGAAGGCGGGTGGGCGGGTGGAAGGCGGGTGGCTGGGCGGGTGTCTGGGTGGATGGATGAATGAATGGATGGATGGATGAATGAATGAATGAATGGATGGATGGATGAATGAACGAACACGTGAACATGGATCCCTGAGCCCCGTGGTCACGTTTGCAGCATGAGACATTGTGCCGGATTTATTTCCATGTCGTCTTGGGAGTGGGCTCACGTCTACGACTTCCCATGGATCCGTGATTATTCAGTGATTACTGAGGCGCGGGGCGTGCTTGGGGATCTCTAAGCGAGGAGGGCTGTAGCACCTGGGGGGTGGCTCCCACGGCTCCCCGGAGGCTGCCCTGTGCCAGATCCCGAGGGGCTCGTGTGCACACAGACAGCCGTGCCGGGGACAGCGGACGGCCCCTGTGACAAAGGCGCATGTTTATTCCGCTGCCCCTCCTGCCACTGCTGTCGGCCGGAAACGCACAAGCTTGCGCTCCCACCAGGACTCGTCACAGGCCGGGCCCGGCCCACGGGGACCCCTGAGATGCCCCACATTCTCAGCGAGGATGGCACGGCCACACGCCCGTTCCCAGGCCAGAATCCCCATCACCGGAAGCAAATGAGAAACAAGGATGGCCGCTTGCCTCTGGCAATGTTGGCGATGTTTGCAGTTTGTCTGACTCGACTTCAGATCAGTGAGGAAAAGGCGTGAGGGCCGGGGGCATGTGCTGGGCTGGTGCCCGCAGACGTCCATCATCAGCGGGTTTCCAGAACCTTCTGCGAGTTTCCAGAACCTTCTGTGGGGAGAACTGCTCAATTGGACCAACAGCCCTGTGAGCTGTTGTTCGTTACTCCCGACCCGCAGCGTGGCTGTTTTGTAAACACGTTTGCTTTGCTGTGAGCCGTTGGCTTCACTGAAGAGTATGCACTGGGCTTCGAGGCTCTGATTTTCTAATACCAGACTTTAAGGTGTCGAGGCACCAAGGTTTCAGAGAGAACCACCACCTACTCCTGGCTGAAGCAGACATGCTTTAACCTTCGTCCCTAATACTTCTCATAATTTATCACAGTCTATGGGAACAGTGATATTTAATTTCACTGGTAACATTCCACTTAGGAAATTATGTCAAATAAATAACTTTGATTATATTGTCAGGGTGCATATAATACAGTTCCTGGGTTATTTTTAAGTTTGGAGGGTGTGACTTTACTTTAAAATTTTGTGTATAAGCTCATATTCTTCTCCTATAATGTAACTATATGTTTGGCGTCTGTTTGTGAGCAGCTGGCTCTCGGCTACAGCCTCTGGACCCCATGCTTCTTCCATGGGAGCCTGGGGACCACAGGGTGCCTGGGGCCTCTGCCCTGCCTGCGTGGGCTGGCCTCAAACAGGTTTAAAGGAAATAAACAAGTACTGAAGGGATCGAAGCCACGGGGCAGTGAGGCGGATTGCCTGGGCATCGGGGTCGGCCCTCAGCGCCTGCCTTGGTGTCCCCCCCCACCCTGTCCCCAAACACCGCACGGGACACAAACGACACTTCCTCTCTTTCTACCACTCTGGTTTCTGCAAGACGGTCTCTCAGTGCTGCTGAACTGTTTGTAAAAAAGTTTTATAAAAACAAGATGTATTTTATACTGGAGCCTAATACATACACAGTTTCCTTAAGCGATGTTTGCCTCATTACGTGTGATGTGCACTGATCTCGTTCATTCTACACATTCCATATGTTCCAGTACCTTTGCTTTTTCAGTTAAAAATTGCTGATGAGGGGCGCCTGGGGGGCTCAGTCGGGTGAGCGCCCAACTTCAGCAAAGGTCATGATTTCACGGTCTGTGAGTTCGAGCTCCGCGTCAGGCTCTGTGCTGACAGCTCGGATCCTGGAGCCTGCTTCAGATTCTGTGTCTCCCTCTCTCTCTGCCCTTTCCCTACTTGTGCTCTTTTTCTGTCTCTCTCAAAAGTAAATAAGCATTTAAAAAATTTAAAACAGTGGACTTGAATTCATAGCCCATCGATGCACGGCCACCCACCCTTTAAAACCCAGTGTCCTGTCAACATAGATGAAGAGAAACAGGAAACAAAGTGAAAATCACTGAATTCGGAAAAGGTCAATCAGATGAGCCGTGTCGTCTGTCGCTAAACAACACGCCTGTCACTTCACCTCCTTCCCTCCTGATCTGTTTCCTCCCAAGACCACCTTATTTTGTGCGAAACCATCGCACGAGTGTGTTAGAAGTTGCTGGCCTGAGGTGCTATTGCGGACAAAGTGGTGTCTCAGAAGGCACAGCTCTGAAAGGTGGCCTGGAGGCTTTTCCGTGTTGTTGCTTCACTTTGCAAGTGTGTGCACATGCGTGTGTCTGCGTGTGTGTGTGTGTACGCACGTGAGCAGCTTGCTTCCTTACGGATTTTCTGTGGGAGGGACCTGGTGGGCGAGCACCCTGAGAGCCTCTTGGATGGAGGTGGGGGGCCGGACCCTCACTCGGAGGCGGAGGAGACGCCCACGAGCCTGGCCGGGGGTCCGGCTGCGAGGCCCCTGTGGGGAGCGTGGGCAGCTGCTCGCCCCCGGCCAGGGCTGCTGTCCTCTCCGGTCCGTCTCTGCACTCCGGCTGGGTGCCAGGCCCCTCTTCCTCACACCCCCGGTGCCCGGTGCCCACTACGCGCGCTGCTGGGGAGCACGAGGCCAGAGCCCAGCACGATTCTGTGTGTGCCTTTAGTCTCACGGTTGGACGCTTATTTTATTTAGGAGTTCATCCAGCTACTTTTTGATTAGTACATTTTTTTTTTTAATGACTTCAAAGCTAAAATAGAATCTTGTGAGTTAAGTGTGTTCTTGTTTTCTGTGTTGTTGATTTTAACAGAAACCCCCGCTTCGGGGCAGGAACAGAGGTTCCCGGGGAGGGAGGCTTGGCCCCCCCAGCGACATCTGGCGACGGCTGCAGGGCTTCCTTTGATTGCCGCACATGGGCCGGGCGTGTGCGGGGCGTCGCCCATGCAGGGCCCGAGGCGCAGGGACACGCGGCCAGCCTCCTCGGCAGGCTCGTCTGCCCTGGCGTCTGCACCACGAGGTGAGAAGCCCTGCCCTGGAGCCAGCGGAACAGAAACCAGCAAACGGGCATCGGCTGGAACTATCCTTCTCCCACGCCCCCCTCCCACCCCGTCCCCGTCCACCTCGCTGGCCCTGTGGTCCCCGCTCGGCATGTGTCCGAGTTCTGGCCGCTGCACTCCTCTGGAGCCTGGCTTCACGCGTCGTCCCGAAGGCCGTGTGCCCGTCGTGACCTCGGGCCCTCTGGGGACGGCGTCTCCCGGGTGTGCGTGAACGCTTACGCTCTGTGCGCCCTGCCGAGCGCAGTGCGGCTCTGCAGGACGGAGACCCAACCTCATAGCTGTGTTTCACCGACTCTCGCCTTCCAGAAGGAACCCGGCCCGCACAGGCTCCGAACCTTCCAGAAGGAACCTGGCTCCGAAATCAGGGTGTGCTTTTTCTGAACGTGTTCTTTAAGGTCCTCGTTCACACGCTGACCTGGTTCACGCCCCGAGGGCGGCTGTCGGGTTTCCAAGTCAGGGTGAAGAGCGCGGGACGCTCACACTTTGCTCCCGAAGCAGGTGGGCTGGTCGGCAGGCAGGTGCACACACGGCTGGCTCTCGGGCGGCCCTTCGCAGCCGCTCACGGCTCGCCGAGCGCGGCCTGGCGTGAGGACAGCCCGCTCCGCTGCCGTCTTATCCCTGTTCTCTGGCTCTTGGCCCTGCACTGACTTGACCGTTGTCGCATTTGTGGAGAACACTCTCGGTGCCCCTCTGGCTGTACCGAACTCCTTTTCTCTCGCCTGTACAGCATCCTGGTTTGTTTTTTCCTAACTCCTCCACCGTGCGGAGCTGAGTCAGGGAGCTCGCTGGTGGTCCACGTGGGCGTGGGAGCGCCCTACAGAGCAGACCACACGGAATTGTGTCGGCCGAATGAAGGAAGGAAGGTGGCTGTGGTCTGAATGTCTGTATCCCCCAAAATGTATACATTGATGGCCCTGGGGGGACTTTGGGGCGTGGTTAGCTCGGGAGGGATTAATGCCCTTACAGGAGAGACCCCAGAAAGCCCCCTCACCCTGCCAGGTGAGGACTCACAGGAAGACGGAGTCTATGACCCGGGAAGGACCCTCACCAGATCCCAGTCTCCAGCCCCCTGATCTTGGACTTCGGCCTCCAGAGCAGCGAGGTCTGAATGCTGTTGTTTAGAAGCCACACAGTCCGTGGTCGTTTGTTACCGTGGCCGGAACGAGTGAGGACAAAGGCCCACGTGCATGGAAACATGAATGAATCGATAAAGATTTCCTGTTGGAGGAAGGGAACTGACACAGGGAAGGGATACTGTAATTCACTTGGTAGCAACCAGGCTCGGAAATTGTGCGAGTTAAAAATCGATGTTTAGGGGGAAAGCTAGGGAATGCATTTTAGAAATGTAGATGTAAATTCCTAACATCTTAATTTTCACAAATAATAAATACTGGCAATTTTAAAACTAATTTTGATTTCTTTCTATAGAAATAAAGTTTTAACCTGAAATGGTTACACAGGAATCGTCTCTCGGAACGCTCCCTTGCCTGATGTTTACCCTTCCCCCTTTTTCGCAGGATGTGACAGCGGCCGCTGACGTCACACCCTGGGGAGGATTCTTGTCCGCTGTGGCCTCGGGCTCCCACGGGCACTGGGAGGAAGCCCGAAGGTCCTGGGTGCGTGGGGGTGATGGACGGGGGGGCGGGGAAGGATGGGGAGAGGGCTCCACACCGCTCAGGATGCCGCAAATGAGCTCACTGTCACTGTCTCGACAGAAACATGGCACCATTTCCACCATTTCTAGAAACTTCTAGGAACTTCCCTTAAGGAAGTAAGTGTGGATGTCCATTCAGTTACAAAGCTCCATGTCTACAAGATGACCAGGGCTGTTTATAAAAGGGTGCAAAATATAAATCTCTAAAAAGGGAGTTAAAAAAAAACAACTCTCTTTTATTTAGAGAGAGAGTGAGAGCAAGCATGTGAACAGGGGAGGAGCAGAGAGAGAGAAAGAGAGATAATCCCAAGCGGGCTCCGTGACGCCAGTGCAGAGCCCGACACGGGGCTCCATCCCACGACCCTGAGATCACGACCTGAGCCGAAATCAAGAGCAGGATGCTCAACTAACTGAGCCACCCAGGCGCCCCATCTATAAAGGGAGTTCTTTAAATACTGTGTGACGTGCATGCGGCTAAAGGGGTGCAGACCAGCAATGCCTACGGGGGGTGTGGCCCTAGACAAGAATGTATCCGCACATCTGCGCCTGCCCCGCAGAAGGCTCTCTGTATCAGTAATTATTACTTCGATATTCAAGTACTTTTTAAATGGCATACCCTCCATTTTCCCTGTGTTATGTCTCATATAAAATGCCCCTACGGTTCTTTCATCATTTAATCTCGCCTTTTAAAAAATTTCGCTTTGCAGTTGACTTACCATGTAAAGTCTGGGCCGATACCGCAGTCCTCATAAATGCTTAAAAACTGCCAACTCTTCACAACTGATTTAACCGTAACGCTCAAGAGAGCAGAGTCACCAGAGTTACTGGCAGAGAGGGCAGTTTGATTCCAGTGCGTCTGAAGGTCTTCCCTCACACGTTTTCCATAGAAGAAGTCGGCTTTTCTTTTCTATTGTGGTCGTTGTGAAGGTGCTAAATTAATTCGCTTTTACCGTTGACTTCAGATTAATTTTAAAGCAATTCTTTCTCTTCCTGTTTTCGTACAGTGTATTATGTGAGCCTCGCAGCACGCATGCACCCTTAATGGGTCGCAGGATGAGCACGGAGCCGACAGGCCTATTTCTTTACGGAATTATCTGTCATGAAGCACAATTTAGGGGCTCGCCCCTCCTGTAGCCTCACCGCTGCACGGATGTAGCCCGCGCTGCCCTGTGGAATGGGCCGCACGCTTCGGGAGTGACACGTCCTCCTTCCACAAGCACACGCTGACATTACGAAGTGCCGTTAACGTGGACGTGGGGCAGGAGGACGGGAGAGCCGAGCGCTCAAGACAGAAGAGCTCGAAAGACCCGTCCAGCTCAGGGGATGCGGGCAGAGGCGATTTGAAAAAAGAAAAAGTCTACGAGTTGGTTGGTATCTGCTCCTGATTAGTGACTCCAGCAGCATCGGGAATGTGGCTCAGCCCTTCTCCCCCTCCCCCCCCCCCGACCCCACCCCGGCTTCCTTCCCTGTATCATTCCTGCCCTTGACGCCAGCACTCCCGCCCCGGGGGCGCACCTGAATCACGCAGGGAACTCTCAGAGGAAACCATGCGATGCGTCGGAACGTCTGGCTCGGGACCTGGTCTCTGTATTTCTAAACACTCCCCAGGCGGCTGCGGCTAGTGAGAACCGCGACCGACACCCGGCGCTTCCATGAACGGGCTGAAAAGGATGGGTGGGCCCACATTCGTGTCCCTGACCGGGGCCACCTCTACTCTCCCTACCACCCACCTTCCCCTTAAAGTCCATGCTACACGCGCCCGGTCGGCACCTCGTGTGGGAAAGTCGGAAGTGTGTCTGGGAGCTGCTTGTGGCCACCAGTCCCCAGATCCTCATCCTTCTTTCCGTCCAACAGTCTAAAATCTGACTGTTCTGGACGTTATTGCGATCGTCACCCCTCACGGCCAGGCCGTACAACAAAATTAGGATCCAGCAATTCTATCCTGGGTACGTGCCCAAAGGGTAAAGCCAAGCCCTGAAGAGAGTCTGTACACGGGACAGTGTTATTTGTCACAGGCTAGAGGCGGAAGTGACGCAAGTGTCCGTCAAGGGATGGAGGGACAGACTAAATGTGGTCTATCCATACGACGGAGTATTATGCAGCCTTAAAAAGGAAGGAAATGCTGTCACTTGCTACGATATGGCTGAACCCCGAAGACGTTCTATGAGTGAAAGAAGCCGGTCACAGAAGAACGAACGTGGCGCGACCCCACTCAGACTGGGCACCTAAAATAGTCAGGCTCGCAGAAGCAGAGAGGAGGATGGCAGCCCCGTGGTGGGGGAGGGGAAGCGCCAGCTCCTGGGCGCGGAGCCTGGGTTTGGGGAGACGGGGGCGTCCTGGGGATGGGTGCTGGTGACGATTGCCCGACAACGTGAGTGTAGCCCACGCCACTGAACGCCCGCTTAAAAAGGGTCAAAATGATACATTTTATGTTGTGCATATTTTACCAACACACAAAAATACTTTGTGTCTCTACAATGCAGCTGTATAACGCTGCCGGTGAGACGCTCTGACTCCTTCGATCCCCCGTACTTACCTCTCCACGCTCCGTTCACTCGACTGCAGAACAAATTTAAACTCCCCGTCTGGGACTCGGCAGGAAGAACACGGTGGGACCTGTGTTTCCAGTGCGATTCCCACAGTGTTTAGCTTTGTGCCACCGCTGGGCCACCGACGCCCTCCCGTGGACGCCGACCGGGTTAGACAAGGCCAGTGCGCCCTGAGTTAGCCCCGAAAAGGCGTCTCCCCGAGGCGGACCTGCTCTCCGGGATACCAGGCCCTGGCTCTCCCTGAGGTCCTCCCAGACGCTGACTGAGACCAAATCAAATTCCCACTGGCCACAAAATGTGGCTTCAAGACGCACACCCCTCCTCTGTTTGGGCCCGTCTTCCCCGTTCTATGGCTGTCCCAGGAAGGAACTGGCACCACAGGCACAATCATGATCTAAAATCGTTCAGACTCAGGCGAGCCTTCAAAGTCCCGGGGAAACAGTCAACGGAATCGTACATTCACGGGACTCCTCTTTAGACCAGCTTCCCGGTGACCGTTCGTGGTGATAGAGAGCGCCACCGAGTGGAACAAAAAATAACGCATGCCCGTCCACAGGAGCCAGTACGCTCTCCAGTGAGAAGTAAAGATAACTTGGTTTGCATATTTCCAATTAAAGAAAGGCTTGTTTAGAATGGTAAGTCAGAAGTAAATTTTGAACTTGATCACAATGGAAGATACGCTGTCGTTCTTTTAGAACGACACCTGTATTCATAATCCCATTGAAAAGAAAACGTTTTTTTGCCTCTAATTTTCTTTAAAAGGAATCACCGCTTTATACAAATGGCCTTTTTCAATTTGCAATATTATTCCTTCTGCCAATCAAATGGGCAATAGATTCAGTGGCTGAAGGTCTGAAATAAATTAAGAAAAATTCAAATTTAAGCCAAATCATCCTTATGGTCCATAATTCAGCCCCAGGGCTGTGACAGCACGGGGCCATCAGTGACCTGGGGGAACAGCGTGGCACTCTTTTGGGCCAGAGCCCGGTGCGGGGCGGAGAGTGCAGGGCCACGGGGAGGCTGGCTTTTCCCACTTGCTTTGGATGTTGTATTTATTCAACAGCTCACGTGTCTTACAGAAACACCGGCCCCTTTTCACGGAAGCGTGATCCACATCCACAAAGACGGCACTGGCTGCACGGTGTCTGTGATGGCGTAAAAATGAGACCTCCGCAGGAAATACGCTGCGAGGGTGATTCGGAGCTCGCTGGCGAGAGAGAGCGCGCGTCTGCACTCGGCACCTGCACCCGGCGCCGGCTCGCCTCGCCCACGCGGCCGCTGTCTCCGGTCGGGCGGGAGCTACGCGAAAACGTAAGTAAAGAGCTCCCTTACTTAGATCTACCGAGAGCGAGTTTTAGTCACAAAGGAGCAAAGGAGAGAGGTGCCATTTTACACATGTATCAGTGATGCTAATAGCTCAATAATTAGTAATAATAATTAGCTGTCTTGGTAATGTGATGATTTGGAGCACATGCATCCTCACCTATAGCTTCCACAATGTTTATAAACTATTTAACACGTTCACCACATCTTACTCAGTTCTTCAAACTAGGACGTGCAAAGTCACACACTTGCTCAACCCCGTTTTGCGGTGGGGATCCCGCCTGCGAGGTGCGGCGCGCCACCCGGCCCGGGGCGTGCCCGCCGCGTCTGACCTGTGCGGCCACCAGGGCGGAGCTGTGTACTCTACCTAGATCCTCCTCTGCCGGCCCCGGAAAGCTGATGCCCGGCTGGACCAGGTCCCCGCCCTCTTCCTCTGCAAAAGAGAGAGAGAGTCACTCTTTAATACACTTCAGGGGTGGATGGCCGTTAGCTCAGCGCGTCCCCAACACTGTGCCCCCGAGGCCCGAACACGAGAGATTCGTGTGTGTTTGCTCCAAGGGCCACAGCTCAGAGCTGCTTGCCAAGCTGTGACCTCGGCAGGGGCACCCGCTCTGTGAACAAAGTACTGGAAGGTGGACCCGTGGCTGCCCCCACAGGCTTCTGGAAGGTGGACCCGTGGCTGCCTCCCACGGGCTTCCGCGGGGCAGGGCGCCGCGCTTCTCAGCCCAACCCCGGGGTGTAATGAGTAACACGTAATAAATCCGAGCTCTTCCTCAGCCCTACGCCAGGTGTAATAAGTAGCAGGGAATAAATCCGAGCTCTTCTGCAGATTCATTGGACCTTGTCTGCAGAGTTGGCCACGCTCTGCTCCCCCCTCCCCCCAGCCACCTCCTGCCCCTCGAATCCCCAGGGAGCGTTGCACCACCCAGGATGACACTTCCTCTCTCCTCCAGAAAGTTCTAACCTGAGGCCTCATTCAGCAATACGCAAAGCCTGCAGTTACCGCATTCATGTTTAATATTAGTTCATTTTAAGGTCGGTTTCATCCCAAACACAGTCTGTCTCCTTCTGTTGGGCGAATGTGTCAGGTCACCAGCGCTGGGTTCAGTTGGTCACCGGCGCACGTGGCCGAAGCCGACCGGATGTCCTTGCAGTGACATCATCGTGCGGGGTGAAAGGTCTCGGGGTTCATCTAGCACTGCCCTTCCCCCGAGACGGGGCGGCAGAAGCCAGAGAGAGGCAGGGGCCTGGGTTCTTTACGCAGCGGGCCCCTGGGGAGCTGGATTAGAGAAGTCCGCTGCCCCCCCCCCCCCCCCCCCCCCCCCCGCCTGCCCTAGGTTCTGCCAGGGTTGCGCCGGGCGCTGAGCCGCCACACCAATCAGAAGTGAGAGGCGGAGCCGGCTTGTCTCCACATGGAGGCAGGCAGCTTCAGGCAAGGGTTCTTCTGGCAATATGTTATATATGTAAGAAATACATATTTTGGCATATATTCCATAAATACAATTTTTCCACGAGCATTTGTGCAGGCTTCCGATATTCCTGAATGAGTTTCGAGGCAAATAAATATTCCACACTTTTATCCTGCTAGTAATATTAAATATGGTCAGCCATGCTCTCGTCTGCAAAAGGATTCCATTGTGGTCAGACCCTCATAGGCCATCGCCACCTGCAATTTGGTCAATCGGCATTTTCCCTGAGTTCCCAGGGCGGAGAAAGGCAGACGGAAGGCTGGCAACGAGAGGCGCTCCCGAGGCCCCGGGCACTCCCCACACAGATCCGCAGCCGAATCCCACGTTACGGGGATCTTCTGCTGATGCTTTAAAAGTTACGTGTTATCTTTGACATGTGAGTCATAAGCGTGCAAACTGGTCAAGTACTTTGCAAGACAGCTTATCGGAATCATTTGACGTGATTTGGCCGTGCCCCGTTTTCCCAGGGAAACGCAGCTTTGCACGCTTCCCGGCTGCGCTTTCCTGCTCGAGACTGGTCTGCTCCAGAGCCGGCCGGTCAGACGAGCACGTTACGTAGAACATTAGACCAGACACGGCTGTGCTCTCATTTGTTTAGAACTTGAATGCAATAGAACGCACACTTGTAATGAAATTTGGTTGCCGTGGCGACCGCGGGCCCAGGGCCAGCGCGGCCAGCTCAGCAGCAGTCTGCATTAGTTGGGGAAGAATGGAATTAGGAGCATAAACCAAAACAGCCCCCTTCCAATTCCAGACCTTGCTCTCCCTAGCACAGACACACACGTACACGGCAGAAAGCAACAAAGGGCAAGCTTCCACAGAACAGACTGGAAGGGCGCGCGGACGCTGCGTTGCTGTGGAAATCACGTGGACGAGACGCCGGCTCACGAACACGCCAAGCACACATATGCCGCGGACAGAAAGCTCACACGGCGCTCACAAAGCTTTAGCCTGTAGCCACCCCACAGCCGAACACAGGGCCATCTCGCTATTTCCAGAACACTCCCCAGACGACGGTGAGTGGGTTTGAAGGTCAGTCCTGACTTTTAAAGGTAGGAATGATCGACTGCGTACTTTGCCTCTGCTCCTGTCCTTTATTAGACCGAGATTCGACAAGGTCTGGAAGCAAGTTAACCAGGCTGACCCTTCGCAGCTAGAAAACTAGGATATGGGTTGGGGTAAATGCCTCCAAGCTTTCTGGTTCTGGTTTGCCTCTTAGCTGGTAAGTGCGTATTGACACAGTTAGCGGGTCTGCCCCGCCTCACCGGATCAGGCCTTGACTCTCAGCTTAAATGTGTTTTCACTGTATCCGCACCACCTCACATCCGGAACCTGGCCCAGACGGCAGTGCCGCTGAGACGCACGGGCAGTGCCTACGTGCCTGCCATCCCCAGCGGCCGCCCTGGGTGCCATTGGACGTGCGACGGACGAGCAAGGGGCGCAGGCCACGCCGTCCTGCCCTGCCGCCTGCTTTGCCAGGCCTCGGCCTGGATCGCCTGTGCCCGATCCAGGGACGCCTGCATGCACATTCTCTCAGGTCTTTCTTCTGCCTCTGTCCGCACAGGCTGCAAGTGTGAGAACGCCCAGGGCTGGAACGAAGTGCCCATCTGAGATGAGGTGACACCGCCCATCGCGGTTTGTTAGCAAAAATACAAACGTGCCACAGACTGGACCGCTTTGGAAATGCTCTGCCGAGGGTGCGTTTAAGGCATGCAGTGAATTCGGTCTTCACTCCCGTGACCTGATGGCACGCCCCTCGCTTGGGGCTGTGGGCCCACGACCTCTCTGCCTGGACTCACCCGTGAGTTATTTTTTTGTCATACTGAAACCCAATGGCATCAGTGCCATCGGACATGAGACCCAGTGGCTGCTGCTACCCCGGGGCGGATCCTAATCAGGTCTTCGTGTGGTCTGTGTCGGCCATGCTTCTCCAGAGCCAACACTTAATTCCGTGTGTGTAAGGCGTGTGTCTGAGATGGGCATACCGTGCACATGGGCGCGGCCGCTAACGCGGCGCGACACGGCACACTCCCTCCCGTCTCTGGAATCACCTGCAGACCGGGGACGGGCCTGAGATAATTGGTGGCGACACTCAGTGCAACACAGGGTGTCCCCCACTCCATGGGGGTTCACGGCCTCTCCCTCCCCAGTCACCGCAGGAGTGGCGTCGGGACCGTAAGACGCGGCACAGCGTCCACCCGTACCAGTCCTCACAAGCAAGGTCCTGGTTGCAGCATCGACATTTTCTGACCAGGAACACGAGGCCCAGAGAGGCTGAGGACATGACCTGAGGACACACAGCCCCGGGCAGCCCCGGCTGGTTCTGCTCTCTCTGTCATCCCTCTGGGTCCGTTCGTGCCTCTGCCGTGACTGGTGTCTGATTCAGAGGCACTTCTGCACTGCCTTCCTCAAGAGGAAGCCCACTGTCTTGGACTGGGATTGGAACGAGGTACACCCCCCCGAACAAAGGGGCTGAAGAGGCGAGAGAGGTGATTTTGGGCGGGTGAGGGACACTGAGGCTCGAGGGTGTCCGGGCAGACAAACTTCAAGAAGAAATCCAACATTCACGGAAGCCGGTGGACATCCCATCCTCTCTGCTGTGATGGGTGCAGAAACCGGGGGCCGGGGAGGGTGGGTGACGTCTCTGAAGAGTCCCGTCAAGCCTGGCCTCTCACTCTGCGGCTCAGGCCTCCTTCGGGCCGCGGCGTGGGGGCATCTGGTTGGAGGCATGAGCCACGAGTGACCCTTCATTTCATAAAGACCTGACCCGTGAATCCCCACAGGGAGGCTCGGAAAAGACACACGCATTCGACCTCTGGGCGTTTAAACCCTCGGAAGCACAGGTACAAATTACACCTTTGGAGAAGGAAAGAGTTGTCTCCGAATCATGCTAACTCAGAATCTATAATAAGAAACAAGAAAGGCTTCAAAATAGGAGGTAGAAGGAAAAACAATGCTTGTATTTGAAAAGGGAAATTGCTCATAAGAAATTATTGGATTTCTGGGTGTAAAGGAATCCAACACTATATTGCCTCATAAACACCAAGAAAACAAAATGCCACGCTTTTATCACTGTGCTCGGGGTTCTGCCCCATTTCCCCCTCCGTGGGCGTGTGTGCGTATGTGCGTGTGTGCGTGCGTATTTATGTCCTCAATCAGTGCGCCCCTCTGCTTCCCGGCAGGAGGGCACGCACGCGTCCTGACCAAGCTGACAAAGGCCCAGAGTGGTGAAGCGACCCGCCCGTCCTCACCAGAACCGTGGTGCGTGGCGGAGCGGAGCCCTTTAGCGGGACAGTCCCATTCCCAGTGCGACCTACAAGGAACCCAAACTACGGAGCGGCGCCGGGGCAGGGCGTGCGTGCCGAGGGCTGTCCGTCTCCCCGCCCTCTGTGCTGGCGCCCGCGACGCTCCTCCGTAAACCTCAGGGTTGAAGGGCACATGCGGCGGCCAAGAGCAGCCGGACAAGGGAAGCGGACCTCATCTCAGTGTCCAAAGAGGACATTCGCTTCCTTTTATTGCGGGGACAGCGGGCTTTTCTCCGATGGGAGCAGAATCAGAAGATAAGCTGTCAAATCTAGGTTTCAAAGTCCGGTGGGTGTCCCCAAAGACCCCCACGCTGTGCCCAGCTGACCCCGGGTCTTCTCTTGGGTCAGCCGCGCTAACTACAGGGCTGTTCTGTTCCCTCCACAGCCTGGGGGCCCATCCCAGCTCACGGAGGCCTTGTCCAAGTCACGGGGCTCCTTGCCCTCGGGTACCGCTGCCTCTGCCATCCGGTGCCTGCGAACTTGTGCTCTCATGCTGTCTGGCCCCCCAGCCTTCTCCACCCCACCAAAGGCAGCCTCCCCCAGAACGACACCTGTGCGGGAGTTAAGGGATGGGGCCGGGCGTGGAGGCTGGCGGTCAAGTTCATGAGTCTCCCTGTGAAGCTGAGTTTCCTGACCATGCGGTTGAGGTCAGGAAACTCCTCATGGACAGAAAGGGCACAGCACAGGGCCTCGCGGAGTCACTGGTGTTACTGGCATAGGCATGGTGACACCCCCTGAGCGCGAGGCCGTCCCAGGCTTCAGGCACGACTAAGACCAGCTGCTTCCAGGACTCCGTGAACTCTGCCGAGAAAGTGCAGTAACCACGAAGTTTGGCAATCCAACAGTCTGCCCAGTTTTTAGTCTCCCCAGTCTTTAAAAGTTTACTTTAAAAAAAGCATACTTAAGCCTATGTTTTAGCCGGTTCCCTAATGATGGGATTTGAAGGCTGCTTAAATTAAGAATTCATTTCTGCTCCGTTAGGACAAAGACACTGATTAGCCTGAATGCTCGCTTCCCCTCTTCCATTCACAGCTGTGCCATCAGTCGCTACCATAGTGATTACTAATGGCTTTTCTTTGAAAGCCATAGAAGTGCTCCTGATTTTATTTTGGACCAAGGATCAAGTCTCAGCAGAAGCTGCCCCTAAAGTCTGCAGAATTTTCACTAACAGTTAAATGTCACCTAAGTCAGGCTAAGAGACAACTCGAAGTCACTAACGAGGCAACCCCAACTCTACCCAGGATAATAAAGGGCTCTCAAAGCAGGTGGCAGCTAGCAGACCGTGTGTGGGTGTGAGCATTCACAGCCCTGGCTTCCAGGCCTGCGGGCTTATCAAGTTAAGTTCACCGCCACCCCACCACCGTGCATTCACGTAAATCACAAGACCATCTTCCAAGGAGTTCAGTTATGACTAATTGCAACATCCACTTACGTTTGCATTTCTCCGGACTTGGGGGAAAAAATTTAAAAATGCTGAAGTGAAAAGCAGACTGTTTCTTATTTAAATATCTGAAGGCTTTGAGATGAAACTGTACCTGTCTGCCATGAAAGCTGAACATTACTCACTTCAAAAGGAACATTAATTATATTTTATATAAGATGTTTGAAATCTAAATTCCAGATACATGCAGAGTTAAATCTTTTGCACTACGTTTGGTATTTAATAAGGTTTTATGCCAAAGTTTGCATGAAGATTTGTCCACCATGTTTAAACTGGAAATACTGTTTTACAGGCAGAGTGAGAGGCATTTTACAAAGCTTAGCAAACCTGGCCTTCCTACCTCAGGTTATTGCTGCCCGTACCTAGATTATATGGAAGTTTCAGAGATCAGCATGAACAGTGTCGAGACCAAAACATGCTCTTTGTCTCTGATGGGTGGCTCATTCTGACGCTGGCTCATGAGGTGTCCCTAGCGAGGTCTGCCACGTAGTATCCAGGACCCCCAGTTACATTTGAATTTCAGATAATCAAAGAATAATTGTTGGTTAAATCCCATGCAGTATCTGTTGTTTATCTGACACTCAACTTTACCAGGGCACTCGGTGCTTTTATTTGCTAAATCTTGGCTTGATTCCCCTGAGGAGCTTATAGGAGATGCTCAACTAATTCCTGTACTTGTAATTATTGGGATTATCAGCCTCTTTGTCCAAGCAGTAGCCCTGGCCATGGGACTCAGAGCTAACTCCCATGGGTCACCTATTAATTCACGTTATCGGAGGGGCCGCCCTAGCTCTAATAAATATCGGCACCGTGTCGCCCTCATTCCTTCGTCATCCTCGTCTTTCTAACGACCCTCGAATTTGCTGTGGCCCTAATTCCAGCCTATGTCTTCACCCTGTTGGTAAGTCTATGCCTACATGACAACACTTAACGACCCACCAAACCCACGCCTATCACAGAGTTAACCGAGCCCATGACTGCTCACGGGAGCCCTTTCAGCCCTTCTAACGACTTCAGGACTGGCAAGATGATTCCACTTCAACTCAAGACCACTATCGACTCTAGGATTAACAACCAGTCTGTTAACCATAAATCAACGCTGATGAGATATCCGAGAGAGCACATTCCGAGGCCCGGGCGGGGTCCTTTCATGGCACCAGGGCCATCCAGTGTGCAGCCAGGGTTGAGAACCACTAACTTAGTGGAACGAACAAAAGCAATTTATCAAAGGCCCTGATCCCACCCTTTCCTTCAAGAGGACACCCCGCCCCCCGGACACACACGGCCCAGCGTCCCTCGGCTGCAGGGACACCTAGCCCAGCCCATGGTGTGCAGGGGCTGCTGGACTTACTGGCTTCGTCTGAAGCCAGGGAACAGGGCCCCCTGCTGGTTACCACTTCCTCTCACTGCATTACACCCCGTGCTGTCTGGAGAGGAGGTTTTCAGGCATTTTAACATTAAAAGAAGCCATGATATTAACTTTCAAATACTCTTGGATTGTGTTTTGACACACTGTCTTAACTTTCTACACTGGGGTGACTGGTGTCTCTCTTTGCCTGCGCCCCGCAGGACGACTTCGCCAGCTGTCACGTGCTGTGACGTGCAGGAGGGGCGAGGGTTACGATCCTGCCTCGCCCTGGACTCTGCACAAATGACTGCAGGAAAGCGGCGACACTCATTTCTTCTCCTTTAGGAAAGCCGGCAGGCCGTGGCTTTTGAGTATCTGATTGCGGCAGAATGGTTGTGGCACAGGCCAAGCGAAGACCGTTAGGGACCCTGCAAGTACCGTAGGGGCTCCCGATGCAGCGCTCGTGGGAACAGCGGTGGGCAAGCCCTGTGTGCTGCGAGGCCCCGCTCTGTTCAAGGGAAAACGGGAGGAGATTTCCGGGAGGCCGACGGGGACGGTCTCTGGAGCGGCGATGACAGCGACATTCTGTTTTCCTCCAGACGTCCTGGGCTTTCCAGATCTTTCCCACCAGCCTGTAGTGCTTTAGACGTACGAAAGAAATGATGAAGACAGTTGCTATGACACTTCGGTAAAGCCTACGTCTGAATTTCCTTCTTCGCTGGAACGAGGTGACAAGGACTGAAGACGGCAGTAGTGACAATACAGGGCTTCCGTCCTCTGTCAAAGACCAGCGTCTATGCAATGCCCTTTCTTCACGCGTACGGTGGCAGAAACAGTGCTCAGAAAGAACCCACGGAGAGCGAGCCGCTGGTCGGCTCGGCTGGCCGCTCTGTCTCCAAGGGCCTGCCACGTGTGGCCGAGGAGCTGGCGCTCGGGTGGCTGCTGCTGCCACAGCTCTCAGCGGTACCGGCCGCAGTTCAGCACAGAAAAGTGCTTTCCGGACTTGTACGGTTCGTAGGTAACGTGTGTTTTCTTACTTTCTGTCTGCAACACACGTAGGGCTCCCGGGCATCTAAAACGGCAGTCGTTGCGCACAACTCAGAATGGGTGACCTGGGCCCCCTACGGATCCTGAGCACGGTGTGGGGGGAGGGGGGAGCGCAGAGACGTATCTTGCTGCATGTCGACTCAGCCTGTGAGGCTCCATGGGGCCCCGCCGATGGAGCTCCTTCACAAGAAAGGGGTGAGGTCGGAGCTGCACGGAGGCCCGGCCCCGCCCCAGACTGGAAATCCGGGCCCGCAGCCCCCTGGCGCACCTTTCTCCTGAGATCTCACAGAGTCAGCCTGTTGTTCCCGGACACTCACCCTCTGCCGGCGGTTACCTCGCACAGGGAGGGCACTGGACACCTGAGTACTGAAGGTGAGAGGCTATTACTCGCACTTGCAAATGAGGAGGGTGAGCTTCCGGGATTTTCAGTAATTAACCTAAAATCCCATGAGGCACGGCTGACATTTAACATTATATTAGTTTCAGGCGCACAACGTAACGAGTCAATGTTTGCACACACGGCCGCGCGGTGGCCGCCGTAAGCCCCAGCAGCAGCCGTCACCTCACGCCGTCACGGAAGTCCTTTTCCGGGATGAGCACGGGAGTGAGGTGCTCTCCTAGCGACTTTCAGATGCACGATGCGGCGTGGCTGCCCACGGCCACGGTGTCGCACTCACGGTGCCTCAGTTAGAACGATCTCTTGACCACTCCGTGTAAGTGCAGAGACCAGACTCGCCCCGCCTTTCTCTCTGGCCCCAAGTCCCCCTGTCCCTGGGGTGCACGCCAGCAGCAGCCACTTATCCGTCAGCCTGAAGCCCTGCAGACACTCGGGAAAATAATGGGGAGACAAATGTGTACCCGGCACCCCTTCTCCCGGCTTCTGTGCCTTTCTGAGGTGTTCATGGGCCCACAGTCCTCAGTTTTGTCCTTAAGAAATTCCTTTCTGGAATCAAATTCTGGGCTCAGAAAAGAGCTATGCCTAACTCATTCATACTAAAATGTAAATGGATGCCAGGAAGCCTTCCCTGAGTGTCTGCTCTGCACCCGATTCTGCCTGACCGTGGGCGGTACCGGGAACTGCATCCCTCCCCAGAGCCAGGAGGCGAGTGGAGCCTGTGATGCGGGGGCCTAGAGTCTTCCACCCCTTCCATTCCCCCCCAGCCCGTGCAGTGGCCATGCGATGCCTGGGCCCGTCGGGAAGCCCTCGCCCTGCGGAGGACCAAGACCTCTACCGAATCGGCTGCTGGTCCTACTCTATTAAAACTCCCCCGAGAGCATCAGCGAAGAGAGGACGTTTTCACGGGTGCTATTTCACTGAACGGAGGATTTCCATCGGCACGGCCGCACCCTTGATCTGTACGAACACAGCACCCGTGGACCTCCGGGACCGGAAATTCCCTCTCGGCAGACGCCCGCTGACGGCCGCGGAGTCACACCCACGGCGGTCGTGCCCGGGGCCCACGGGCTGGAGGAAACGCACAGAAGCGTGACCTCCGTACGGTGAAGGGAGTTCAGAACCTGCGGCAGCACCAGTGGGCATCCTTCACGTGGGCACGGGGACGGGCAGGGCTTCCCTGCGGGAGGAACTGCAAAATACGCGTCTTCGACTCCGGTGACTGTTTATGATGTATTATATTTAGTTGTTACAAAGGCTTGAATAAACCCATCATTGTATATAAAATTTATTATATAAATCTGTATTTTAAAAGATTTAATAGTCAAAGTGTCCTATTCATTTCCGTTTCGTGAAAGAAAGCAGTTGCGAAGATTTGATTTGTGGGTGGTTGTTTCAGACCTGGAACCCCTGCAAACTCCCACTGTCAGGACTCCTTAGCCGTAAAACCGAACTCCGATCCCCAGCCCCAGGCCCGGCCGCTGTTCAGGGTCCCTCCGGGTGTCCATAAAAGCGAACATGAAGACGAGACTGGCACCTACGACTCGGCGGCAAATTGTGCCACGGGCGTCGCTCCTCTCGTTTCAATACGTTCCGCGTCACCACGACTAGCAGGTGGCTTGGTAGGCACGAGGTTTTCCCGCAGCACTGCGGTGGGAATTCACTGTCAAAGCCTTGGGTTCCGGATCAGTTCTGGTTAACACCCTCTGTGGCCCCTGAGGTGGGACTAAGCACGGAAGGACGGGGTCACGCTGTGGCAGTTTGGTGACCCAGTGTCGCTCAGTCTCCCGAAGGGCTGGACCTGCGGGCTCCCCGGTGACATCAGGTGAGCGGGGCGGAACTGATGGCCGCCAGGCCTGTCTGTCCCCTGGTAGCGCATCGGAGATCAGCCGCTACAAACGCACGTGTTCTGACACTGCGGCGCGGAGGGACGGTGCTCACGTCGCGTGCCACGGCAGCCTGTCTGCCCTCAGCCGTGTATGTTCTCTGATGGGAGTCCCGCCCACTGCGGGGCTCTGATCCCACCTGGAGCCGGAGTCACCAGGGCAGAGCGACCGTGTCTGCTGTGGAGCCCCCTCCCCGGTTTAGGAGCCGCGTCCCTGAGGAAGAACAGCCCAGCTCCCGCCTACAGGCCAGACAGCCTCCCAAGAAGGACCTTTTCCTCCCCCGGGTCAGAGCTCTCTGGGAACTTTCCAGAACACGACAGGTGCCTTCCCCCAAGTCACGAAGATCCCAGGAGCTTGTTTCAATTCCTGTCACCCTCCTCGGGTGGAGGTGCCTGGGTGCAGCTGCATGGTCCATGTGCTCCCGCCTGGGGGCACAGCGTCCCGGTCTCTCTGAGGGGAGCGCCGACCTGCCCAAATCCAGGCGGAAGCACGCTCTGACCTCGAGGACTGGGGCGAGTGACACGAGCCTCGGTCCCCCATCTGTAAAGTGGGGATGACATGAATGTTAAAGGCGTGTTCTATGATTTTTTTATTTATTTTTGAGAGAGAAAGAGAGAGACAGAGTATGAACAGGGAGGGGCAGAGATCGAGGGACACACAGGATCCGAAGCAGGCTCCAGGCTCTGAGCTGTCAGCACAGAGTCTGACGTGGGGCTCGAAAGCACGAACCACGAATCACGATCTGAGCCGAAGCCAGGTGCTTAACGGACGGAGGCGCCTCAAAGAGATGAAGAACCTATACTGTGCCCCCGAGCAGAGTGTGCGACGCTAACACACCTCAGCGTCCTGCCTTCTCCAGGAAAATCCAACAGCTGTCGGGACAGGCTATGCCGACATTCCTTCTCTTCCAGCGTGACAGCTGAGCTGAGCCACCAAGGAAGGTCTCGGGCCACAGCACAGGACCTGGGTAGTGAGGACCAGGAGACGGAAGAAACTGGAGGAGCCCCAAAAGGCTCACTCTGTCCCTTCATCTGTGAAACGGGCCAGCGCTGCAGACCACACCCGTCTGTCCGCAGTTGAACTTGGGTGCTCCTGAGAAGGACCAGGGAAGTCCCGGCCCCTCTGCCCTTGGGATGCAGGGCCTCTGCCACCTTTCATGAGCTGTCTCCACCAAAACAGCACTGACTCGTGCAGCCTCCCTCTCAGCTACGTCCTTCCCCTACTTCTCCTCCTCTGAAGAGGTGTGGCCCTTAGAGCTCGCCGCCGCTTCCCGCGTACTCTCGAGAGGCGCGACCGCTGTGAGTCGCGGCATCGGCACGTGAGGGACAGCCACGTCCCGCCTGTGCTTAAGATGCAAAAGCCGCAGGAAAGCCTGCAATTCGTCACCTGTGTTTATAGTGGGGAGCAGGTCTGGCTAATCAACCTAAATTATATGTAAAAAAGCTTATGATTAACCGCCAAGATGAGAGAGAAGGAGGCCAAAAATAAGTTTTTACAGAAAAATAATGGGGCCTCTGCATTAGAATCATCCCAACTTCAAGCTCCTTTCTGAAGCCTCCCGTCAAGGCCTAGGCTTCCGTGTCCACTTAACCCCCACGGCTCCGGAAAGGAGACCGTGGGAGCGCCTGGTGTCAACGTATAATGTCCGCCCAACATTCTCATTGTCACCAACACTCAGCATAACATTTCCTTATGGACACGGCAGTATGGTGGCAAAATACAGTTCCAATGGGGCAGACGTGACCCGAGGGTAATATGACGAATCGCTAAGGGGACGGGCCCGCTTTCTGATGCGGGGAGAATCTGGGTCCAGTCTGGAGACCTCGGGGTGAGGGCCAGAGTCTCAGAAACCAGCCCACCGTCCGGTGCTGCCCGCCCCTCCAACATAAGGCCAGGTCGGGCTGGGCTCGGCTGCCACAGATCTCCTGTGTGAGTTTGTGAACTAACACCACCCATGTTTCCGCATCATATGTGATGTCACTTAAGACAGAAGTGCCATCAGCTCACAGCTCATGTCTGTATCCGTGTTACCAGCTGGAGCGCGTACGGAGGGCCCGAAGGCCCCAGTCACCTCATATCTGCACACGGGGCCTGGAGGCCCCCCATCACTTTGAAAGGCCTTTGAGTTTCTGGCCTGGGCTCTGCACGGTCAGCAAACAGTTCTGCCCTCATGATAACAAACTACTGCTCCAGGAAATACGCCTGAGGCCGTCTCGCCTGGGGACAGAGCCTGCCTTGTGTAGGCCTAAGCCGCCAGGCTTTGAGGTTTTCCTTCTTCTCAAGCGTCTCTGGGCAGTGATGATCTACAGAACTTGTTTCAGAATCTTACGATAATCGCCACGGAACCTTCCGTGTCAGACGTGCAGTGCTGAATTCGGGAGCTGGTGCGCGCTGCCCGGCCAGGCCAGGGCGAGGCCGCAGGCGCGAACTCGGAGGCAGGCGACACCGTAAGAAGTGCGACAGTCGTCCACGTGGGCGAGTAGCCGGTGCGGAGGCCTCTGGCGACCGCCGGGCCTCCTGCGTCTGCTCTCTGGCGGCCGCAGCGGTGCCCCCGCCCAGCCGCTCCAGGGACCCGGCCTCCCCCTCCTCCTCTCCCTCCTCACGCCGGCCACCCAATCGGGCCCAGCCGCCGCTCCCCGCGTCGCACCAGCTCCACACGCGAGCACGTGGGCTCCGACCTTCCTTTCCAGGAAAGATCTCAGTCCCGACCACTGCTACAATTGCTGGATTTGAACCTAACAGGCCCCAGTCGACGCAGGATCTCGAGCAAATGGTTTTCTAGACCCTCGGACAGGTACTGGTCCGCGGTGGCACATGGGAACTCTCCGGCCTGTCCGTGGACTTGGAGCGGAGACGGCTCCGTGTCCTGACACCGGCTCTCCCTCCTGCGGAGGAGCCCCCGCACGCCTGCCTCTGGCCTTCCTCCACAGCTCCCGAGCCTCCCGGAGGGAAGGGGCGCGCCGGGTGACACAGCCTCCCCGAGGTGGTGCGGGGCTCTGAAAACGTGCCCTCGGCGCATCCACATGCGGCTGGGGTTCAGCCCTCGGTGGCCCCTTCCCCACACGGGCAGAGCAGGTCCAACGTGACGCTTTTTCAAGTTCCAGGGGTCATTTCCTCCTGAAGACCCTCTGGGATTCCCGCATATCCCCCAGGTCGCCACCCACAAAGCTTGCCTCCTAGTGACGCCTTACACACGCCCCCAGGCAACAGCCAAGTCACAGCCACCCTCCTTGCTGTCCCTGTGCCCCAGGCTCTGCCGGCTGGACGGGCGGCTGTCATGTGTTCCAGGCTCTGCTGGACTGGAGGCTGTCCCTGCGGGTGCTGGGGACCCACTGGAGCCGGCACTGGGAGGGGGGTGGGTGTGGAGGCAGTAGTGCAGGCCAGCGGCTGGGGGGCAGAACGCCCCAACGGTGCCTCACTCCTCCGCTGGTGACTGTCCCCAGTTTTGTCACGTACGCAGGAGGGCGTGTGGCCGTGCCGTGTGTTCCAGGAGCCGGGGGCCTGGGAGGAAGCCCGGACAAGGTAGGCAGACCCCAGGCGACTTGCCCGCCAGAGTTAAGTACCCGAGTGTTCATCTCTCGTGGGGCCTTCCTGATTAACTACAAGGCACTTTATCGGGCTATTGTGAGCTGTCGTGAGAATCATAAAAAACGATATAAATCGTTTAATAGAGCAGACATGCAATAAATTCTACTATTATATCTATAAATTCTTTAAACAGTAATGCAGTGAGCTTCGAGGCACTCACACTACGTCTCAGAACAACTTCCCTAAACGAAACACGAAACACGAAACACGGAGGGAAGAGAACCAGGTGCATCACGCGGCTTCGTAACAGTTACTAATAACCGACGGTAACAAGTCTCAGTCTGGGCCTGGCTAGGTATCGGCAGGCAGCCCACATGGCTCTTCACGTTTCTTTTAAGAGGAAAACTGACCTGGAATGCCAAGTGCTCTGGATTTAAAAGTGTCTTTAAAACGTGCGTCTTCTCAGGCACATACCGTGTAACAGAACTAGTTTCTCCCAAACTGTCGTGCAAGCATAGTGGCGGGGGACAGACACCACCCAGCCACAGGGACCTCTGTTTCTATTATATCAATTTTTTAAAATTTATTTATTTTGAGAGCACGAGCAGGGGAGGGGCGCAGAGAGAGAGAGAAAGAGAGAGAGAATCCCAAGCAGGTTCTGCACTGTCAGCACAGAGCCTCATGTGGGGCTCAAACCCATGAACCCGTGAGATCATGAGCTGAGATCAGAGGTGAACGCTTAACTGCAGAAGCCCCCCAGGCACCGCGACGTCTCTGTTCTCTGAAGGCTCGGTTACTTGGAGCCCCGCCACGAAGCCGTCACCAGCTCCTTCCCGAGAAGACACACCTGACCCCAGCAGACTGTGGACTTTGGGTGAGGGGGCAGAGAAGCTGCGTGAGGGGCGGAGACACCGCGTGAGGGGCGGAGACGCTGCGTGAGGGGGCGGAGCTTCAGGACCAGTCCCTGGCATCTCCTCCCCCACTATTCTCCCGCAGCCAGGGGCCTGGGACAGAGCAGTCCAGGGTGACAGGTGGTGATGTCCCGCAGCCAGGGAACGGGGACAAAGCAGTCCAGAGACAGGCTGATGCTCAGCGCATGGAGATCCCCCAAGAAGAGTTAATTTTCTGGGCCAGCTCAAGAGCTGGAGCCTTTAAAATTCATCTTCTAGGAGTTTAGTGACTCACAAATAAAATCCTGTAAAACGTAGTCTAGCTTTGAATTTTCTTCCTAAGATTTTTCCGGAAGAAGTCTTTGCCAGTGGAAAGAAAAGGATATTTCCCGTCAGGCCTGGTGTGGGAAGGGCCTGGCCACCCGGTCACCCAGCTGCTGCATGTGCTTGTGTTCCCGCGCACGGACTGTGCGGAAAGCGCCCGGGCACCAGACCCCGGCAGGTTCCAGCACGCTGCCCAGCTGTTTTAACAAGAACTCTCTGATTCGGCAAACCGTTTATAAATGGCTGCAACGGGCAGCCAGAGCCCCAGCTGAGCTGGGCATTTGCTTAAACAACTATCTTCTCCCTTGGCTAAGTTGTTTCAGAGCAAGAGGTGAGGAGGCATCTGTCCTGTCCCCGTTTGTGCACAGTTACGGCTCGGTGAGAATTAGTGCTGAACACGGCAGAAGGAAGACACCCTCCGGGTTCTCTTCGAGGAAGCACGGGGTCAAGCTCATTTAAGTCACGTGCCGGCTCTGAGAGCCAGAAAGCCCTACTTTTGGAGACTCTGAGACCCTCACCCAGCCTCGCAGGGGTCCTCCCGGGATCGAATGGCAGGCAGGGAGACACGTGGGCTTAGCTTAACCTGCTAAGAGTCCAAGTTAAACATCTGCCCACTGCACAGTGTCCTTGGGAAATGACCGTCCCTGCACCAGCACGACCCAGTTTAGACAGGCACCTGAGGTCCTTCCACGATAAGTCCCAAGTAAATAATTACAGCTTTCAATCTTCCTTCCAACCAAAGCTCTGCTGTTTGTACTGCTCGACTGCAAAGCACCGTGGAGCACAGATACCCGCCAGCTGGGGCCTTAGGAGCCGGGTGAGGCCCCAGGAAGAGACGCACAGAATCAGTGATTTTCTCCAGCTCGGGGCTGGCCAACCCTCTGCGTGACAGGAAGGACGAGGGGGAGAGAGATCAATGATTTACCAAAACGATGAGGCTGATCGTTGCTTTTAGGAATCAATACACCAGGGGCAGTGGAGAGGGCAGCCCCCACTTCTGCTTCGTAAGGCAGGTCCTCCGGGGAGTCCACTCTGTCCCCACCTCTGGAACCATGGTCTGCTTTCCAGTCGCCCATTTGGGCGTTCCTTAACGGCTCGCCGTGCCTCGGCGTCCCTGCCTGTGGGCGGCAAATCCTATCAGCTACTCAGGGCAAAGCTTCCTCCTGTAAAATATGTTTTCCTTTAGAAAACAGATGGGGCCGAAGAGATCTGAGCAGGGGCTAATTATCACTCAGACCAGCTTCTTATTACACATGCCCCTTACAATTCCCGTTTGTGCTTTCTCGTGACTGAGCCAAGCTTAGGAAGTCCCTTCAGTTTATGAAATGGAACCTCATTTTAGACTCATTGACTCTGAGATCTTTGATCACCCAGGTCACCAGGAATAATCCTCACGCTTACCCGAGCCTGCCTCATCGGGAGCGTCGCTAGTCTGGCCGCCCCTTGGGTTCTGAGGAACATGATTTGGTATTACGGGTCTGGGGTGGTCCCGGAATTCACCGTCCCAGCGTCGTTGGTGGAACGCTAATCTGTATGTTCTGCTCTACGTACGAGTCCTGTTTGGCTACGGCGCCTCTGACGCTCGGTCTCCGCCCCATCTCCCGCCGCGCCGGAAGTGGTTCCTCCTTCATCTGCACCTGGCAAGCGACTCATCTTTGCCGAGGAGGAAGATGGAGTACCAAGGCCTTCCCGGTTAGCCACGCACACGGAGAGAGAAACGAAATGGGCAGTCTTGAGGTGGAAGTGTGGCCAGGAAAGGCGGGCAGCTGAGGGCTCACCTCGGCAAGGTAGGGTTCAAAGTGGTGGTCTTGAAGAAACTTTGACAATCTTCTAGAAGCCACAGACAGACTCCCTGAGAAAACAGACTATGCCCAATACCCAGGAGGGTCTCGTAGCTTGCTAACACCTGCCTGTGTCCTCCAGGGTGCAAATCCCCAGGGGAAGTAGGCCTGGAAACGGCTCACGGATGTCACCCGGAGCCTCCGGTAGAATAGGAAATACACATCGTCGGCCCTGAGACTGCGAACCCACATAATCCACATGAGTAAACACGAGAACGGAAATGTCAGGGTGGGAAACAAGCCCGCTGTCCGAGGCCCACAGCCCCCCGTGCAGACTGGTGGACAGGCGAAGTGTGAGAAGCCCGACGCCAGCCTGATGGGCGCTCGGACAGACCGCGTGGCCCAAGGCGCTCGAGCTTTCGGGCTTGTGTCTGAGCCGGGATTTCAGTACGAGAGCCCGATTCCTCATGGTTTGAGAGCGAGTGGAGTGGGGGACGTTTACAGACGAGGGGAGGGAAGGACAGTGTGTGGGTGCACGCGGAACAGGAACGTGGGGGGGCAGCCAGCGTCCACCAGGATGCCCACCGCCCGCACTTACTACAAACTGGCCAGAGGCACGGCATTTCTGCTACGTCTGTTTGGCATTTTATGTCGTGGTTTGCACATGTCGCCCTATCCTAAGACCTGATCTAGACGGATAGGGTAGGTCCCCGGTCCTGCCTCCTGCGGGCAGATATGTATCTGTCCTGCCCCTCGGTCATGAAGATCTAGGAACCCCTATCTCCATACCAGCCCACACCTCCACCACAGAACACGCCCAGTGGAATGAACCAAACCCTCTTAGAGGCAAAGGGTTATCAGTCTAGCACATGCAGGAGTAAAAAGGTAAAACTCTGGGGTGCCTGGGTGGCTCAGTCAGTTAAGTGGCCGACTTCAGCTCAGGTCATGATCTCACAGTCTGTGAGTTCGAACCCCACGTCAGGCTCTGTGTTGATGGCTCATCAGAGCCTAGAGCCTGCTTCAGATTCTGTATCTCCTCCTCTCTCTGCCCTTCCCCTGCTCACGCTCTGTCTCTATGTCTCTTAAAATTAAATAAATATTAAAAAAAAAGAAGGTAAAACTCTGCATACAGTAGGTGCCCTATTCTGCTTGATTACCTACAGATAAGACAGTGTTTATGTATATTTGGAAGCGAGCACACTACGATGCCTAGCGTCACTCAGCAAAAATGGGCAAACAGGTTGGGTGAGGACACACAGCCTTATGAACAGGGTCGTCCTCAAAGGTATGTCACTGGTAGGCAGACTGACTTCTCGGGAGTGTCGCTCAGAGGGTAACGATACCAGATCTGCTCAGGGAGGGGGGAACCCGAAAAAGTGTGTGCTCAAAACACGAGACCAAGGCTGGTCTCCGCAGAAACTAGCTGGACTCAGCCAAATCCACGTGCTGGCTCAGCTAAACTATAAAAACGTAAGGAGGCCATGGGGGAGTAGATCCAGGGACATCCTGAGAGCACAGGGCAGAGAGGGACAATATTCACATTCGAAGAGTAGATTTGTCTCCCAATATGCGTTTTTAAAATTTTATTAAAAAATTTTTAACATTTATTTACTTTCGAGAGAGAGAGACAGAGACAGAGCATGAATAAGGGAGAGTCGGAGAGGGAGACACAGAATCCGAAGCAGCTCCAGGCTCCGAGCCGTCAGCACAGAGCCCGACACGGGGCTCAAACTCACAAACCCTGAGATCGTGACCTGAGCCGACATCAGACGCCCAACCAGCTGAGCCACCTGGGTGCCCCTCTCGACACGGGTTTAAATGTGCACGGGGAAATTACTAGAATTTCACTGCTTTTCTCACATGGTGTGTCTGTAAATAAGACTTCAGGATGATTTTTGAGAAGCACCTGAACGCCTCCTCAAAACCTCACTGCAACGAACCAGGGGCATTGTATCCCAAGACACGAAGGCACAGCGTGCGTTCATGGGAGCGTCTCCCATCACGAAGGTCGTGAGAGTGGCTGTGGCGGAGAACAGATGACGCTGCCGCGTGTTCTCCAGATGCCGCTCGCAGGGCCCCCCGCCCATCACAGCCGAAGTGGACCCCCCTTCTGAAGAATGCTGTGGGCCCCTCGAGCTTCCATTATTCCAAAGAAAGATCGACCGGCTCTGTCGACTGAGAGATCAGACTCGGAAGAGTAACTACAGATGATATTTTTCTTTTTAATGAAGAAAAGGGACTGCTGAGATTTTCTGCAGAAAAACAAAAGGAACCTGCAAATTGAATCTTTCCAGTTGGTTAGCAAAATTAAAAGTTCTATAAATCACACTCTAGAAATATCATCAAATAGTGGGTGAAAGCGGTTCATTTTGGGAAACGTTTCCTTGATTTCCCGGTGCCAGCGGAAGCCCGCCCCCCATTCTTCAATCGGGCGAGAGGGTGCTGGCCGCACCCCTGCCTGGCTTGCTGGCGCAGATCGGGGATGCCGGGAGCCTGACGGAGACTTGGGGCAGGCAGAGGCTGCTTGAGGCTCAGGCGTGGGATCCCAGCGGGGCGGACGGTAACTAACCCCTACCCTTTGTCGATCTGCCCAGAATATCCAGCAATCCGTCGGTGGCGTTCCTTTCAAACAGAAGGCCGGGGCAACGAGGACTGGTGTCACTGTGACGCACCCCCGGAAGCTCTGCTTTGCACAGACGGCACTCTTACTCGTAGGGCATAAAGTGGCATCAGGATGCCCTATGGGATTTCTCGGGGGATGCCGCTGAATCACAGCTGAAACTGACTTCCGTAGTTAAATGGATTCGGCCACAGGAAGCCACCGCTTATTGGAAACTGAGGAGAGTGTGTGTAACAGATGAACAGAACAATCCGTACTCAGTGAGTTCATACCTTGGTAGCGGGACAAAGCCAGGAAGGGGCGGGGGGGTACCACGAGAGGATAACAGTACCCGCACAGAGCTACACTGTGTTACGAGGGCACAGACACGGTGTGACAACGGGGCGGGTCTCCAGGCAGTACCCACGACAGGCTCCGTGCCACTGAGGGAGCATCTGAGTCACAGAAAGGGTTCTTCGGACTCCATGTGGATGCGGGCCAAGCTCGCGTGGCTGACCGGGGAACAGGCGCCCCAGGCCCCTCCCCGACGGATCACATGCAGCCTGGGTCCCGGAATACTCCTAACGGGCTGTAGGTAAAAACGGCAGCCAGTGACCTATTAGTGCGTGTTCACTTCTGTGGCTTGTGGGCAGGTTCCGTTTAGAAGCAGAGCACAGAGCAGGGCAGGACGGAACAGAAGGCACCTCGTGGAGTGAGGGCAGCCATTGCTTGTGAAGCTGTGTTCTGCTCCGGGGACACAGGTGTGCACGTGCCCTGGCACCTGCTGCTGTTCCCGGTCCTCGGAGCGGGCCGCAGACCGAAAGCTTAAAAGCTGGGGGCAGCTCCAGCCCCGAGAGTGCAGGTTGGGCGCCCGTCACTCCGGCTCGGGGGCCCCTGGGGTGCGCGTGCAGACGCTACGCCCAGGTCCTGGAAGAAAAGCGGTTCCTACTTCAAAGACGTCTATGAATCAAGTCCATTATACTCAAGACCTTGCGTAAGACCCTCAGACGTGGCCGCGACCCCGAGTAACACGGGAAGAGGGCTGCGGTCTGGAGAGAGCGGTGGCGCGGACGGCTCTAAGTGGGGAGCTCGGGGGCAACCTGGCCCAGGTGTGGCCTTCGTCCTGTGTCAGGCCAAACCCCGGCCTGCTCCCGGGGCTCTGCCGGCTTCTCTAGGCGAAGCGCCCCTCTGCTTCCCTGGCCGAGAATACAGTGCGTTAGGCCTTCGCTTGTCTTCGAGGAAATTATCAGGAGGAATAACGCAATTTCTTGAGCATCAGATCGTTAAGGGGTAACCTGCACAGAGAGCAGCGAGTCTCCTGGCAGCAAAGTCACCAAGAGCGCGGTGATCGGGGCAGGGTGCCCTCGATCACCCCGAGAAGTCCCAGGGGCCCGGGCGCTGAGCTGCAGGTCCCGGGAAGCACGGATCTGGTTTCCGTTCCCTCAGTCTCACCTTTTAAAGATCGCGGAATAGACGGGACTGCACGGCGGCCGCCTTTGAGTCTGGCTGCTTCCACCACATGCGTGAAGCCACGGCCACGCGTGTGTGGCTCGCGCTGCTCTTGCGCGTGTCCTGCATCCACGCCGCTCTGCAGGTGCACGGGATTCCGCTGTGAGGACAGACCCCAGCCACGTGCGGGCTTCCCGCTCTGCCTCCTGTTCCGGTTGCTCTTGAAACGAGGGGCAGCCTGACCCTGTCCCGGGGAGGCTCAGAGCCCGTGTGCGACTTTCTGCCGAGTCTGCAGCTGAACACTGACTCCAGGGCTCTGCCTGCCTCCCAGATGACACTCGTTGAGCCTCACAGTCCTGAAACCTTGTTGATGGAGCAATTGTTTCAATTATGCGCTCTGCCATTCTGGGTAATGGGGTCACTTCTCAGCCCTCCCTCTAGGACGCCTGGCCCAAGATGGCCTCCTGTCTGCCTCAGTGGCTGTGTCTGACCTTTTCTTGGTGCATTTGCTCTCGAAACTAAGATTGGAGAGGTTCTAATAAGGTGTCACTTGGATGACACTGTTCCTTGCTAAAAACAAGTATCATCTCTAGTGATGTCCAGTGACCTCGGAGCTGCCCTCCACCATTTGCGCCTGCTACCCCCTCCCGTCCCACCCCTCACCCACCACCAGGCTGGCGCCCTCTCGGGGCACAGCTACCCCCCCCCCACCAGGTGCCCACGAGGCTGGTGTGGGGTCTTCCGTCCACCATCTGCCCATGGGCCAGGTCGCCCGCCTACCACCACGCTCAGCTCTGAGCCTCTACGGTCCTGTCCGCGTGCCCTGCTGCACAGACCGGCTGTGGCATCGCTGCTCCCATCCCTTGAACAACTCCCGCCCTAAACGATAACTCGCTATGAAAGCAGCGAGTTTTCAAAATCTTTTGTTCTCTGAGTTACCGCTCAGATTCTGGCACAGAGTGGGTTGCAAGTAGGTGCTTGTTAAGTGAAGTTTTGATGACTGAGTTGACAATGCTGAGCTGGACACGAGTGTGGGCCACGTGGCAAATCTCCGGAGAAGCTCGTTCGGCTGTCGCATTGGGGAGACCGAGGAAGGGGGGGCCTGGCAGTTGGATTCGCCCATGTTCGCTGAGCTGTAAACCACAGAGGTGAGGGCACGCGGGGTCACCTGGAGCCCCTGGCCTTCCCCCGAGCGTGTCATCGTCCAGAGGAAGGGATGCTTGGTCCTTGCAGAATGGACGGGGCAGGAATCAGACTGGGGCGGGGCTGTGGGCTCACCCCGCTCTCGGGGGGGAGGGGTGGGCAGGGGCGGCCGCGGCGCCCGTGCTGCTGTGGAGGGAACGCAGCCTCCGGCGAGCCCTCTGGCCAGGCGCTGTCGGCCCTCAGGGGACACGCGCTGGGGACCTGGGTCGGAAGTGGCCGAGGCCTCATGGAAGGGGAGATGGCTGTCAGTCCCTTTCGTCACGGGACACTAGGACACTGGGTTGGAGCTGAAGTTCATGAAAATGGCAGTTGGTGCCGGAAGGTTAGTCACTTCTGCTCTGATTCTGCTAAGCTTTTTTTTCGATCTCTGGAGGGTTTAGGCAAGCATCAAATATTTAAGAGAAAGTAGAGTAAGATACCGACCAATACTTGTGCCTCCGTTTGCTACCAAGCCACCGCTTTGGCCACCTCTGAGCTCTTCTTCAGAGGTGGGAGGAAGGGGACACAAAACAAAACATTACATCTCAGCAGCGGTGATATTAAAAATACTTATCAAGTGTCATGTCACAGCCTCGGCCACTCGGAACGAGTTCCGAGCCCCGCGGGGGTGGATGCGGGCGGGAGGAACCAGTGAGGTGGTCCCAGGGCGGCCTCGGGGATGGAGGGCACTTGGGACGACGTCGCGACAGGAAGACCCAGACCACCACGGGAGCCGAACGGCACCACGCAGCCGTGAACTCTGCCTTGAGGAACGAGCCACAGCCGAGTTTCTTAGGATTCCTTACCGGGGGCGACTCCCAGGGAATAACCGCGGGCTGTCCCTCACTGTCACAGCGGGAGGCCTCTGGCTCGGTCCTCGAGCACAGCAGACACGCTTCGGTGAGGCCGGAGGCGGGTTAGTGTAGTTCAGTCCAGGGCTCCCCAGGGGAGGCCTGGGACCCCGAGCCCGGCCCCGGGGGAGGAGCGGGGCCCGAGGGCGCCGTCCTGTAGCGAGGGCAGCCTGCTGCAGACCTCGAGGTGAAAGGAGTCAGGGGTCTTCCCAGCATGGTCAACCCGGACGACAAAAAGACGAGGCGAAAACCCCAATAGCAGGCGCGTACCCTGGGCCTCTGGGCTGCTTTCTGTTAGCTTCGCGACAAATGTCTCCTGAAGAGAAACGGTTTGCGGTGGGCAGGGGCCGACGCTCTGGCCCCCGAAGGCGCTGCGGTCGCTGGCGGGAACCACCCTGACGCACCCTTTGCCCGTGGATGGTTTTGCCGTCCGGGCGCTGGGCTGTGTGTCTGCAGCCGGGGACGCTGTGGGGGGCACGGCTCTCCTGTCCTGTGCGGGGCTGCTCACAAGGGCGGGCTGCGTGCCTCGTCCTCACATGGAGGAGCCTGACGTGCAAGACCTGCTCTGGCTCTCTCCCTCAGAGGGACGATGCAGCGGCCACCGAGCCGTGCCCCGTGGGACCCTTGCGCCTGACCTCCGTTTCTGCAGATGCAAAAGTGAAGTTCGGATGAAGGACGGGCCCCAAGGGCAGTGACTGGTGTCCTGACATGGAGAGAGGTCTGCACAGAGACACGGGGAAAGGCTGAGTGACCAGCAGGTGGGGACCAGGGGACCGGAGGGCACATCTACAAGCCAAGTGATGCCGAGGACCCTGTAGCCACTGAGAGCTGGATTCTCCCCAGAGACATGAGAGGGGGCGTGGCTCTGCTGACATCTGAGTTTGGGGCTTTGCAGCTTCTAGAGCGTGGGAGAACAAATTCTCTCTGTGTAGGGCACCATTTGAGGTTATTTGTCGCGACGGCCCCGGGAAGCAGATCTCGCTGGGAGGGCACTGGCCCCAGAGCCCCGGTCTTCCTGGGGTCCCTCTGCAGGACCGAGACCACACTGGGGTCCTGACCGGCTGGGAGGAGGCGTCCAAGGCCTAAGATCCATATCATCTGAACAGACGTGGTGATTCTCAGAACCTGCCGAGAGTCCTAGAGAAACACGGGCCGGTCCGGATTTACCTGCCATCCTGACCCTGGGTGGATGCCTTGGGCCAGTTATTTCTGAAGGCGGCTCCACCGAGGGGTCAAGATGTGAGCCAAACGTGCCGACACCCAGCAGCACAAAGCAGCGTGTGGGCAGTACGTTCTCTCTTCTAGGGGAAGGTTAGCGTTCCCCCAGCTGGGTAATGACCGTCAGTAACTGGTGGCCGCAGGACTCTGACTGTGGTGGCTCGAGGCCTCGACATCGCGTTAGGGCTACACACCCCAGCGGAACCCCGGGGCCCCACGGAACACACTTTGAGAACCACGGCCTCTTGCCGGTGAGCTCCATGGAGCATGCTGTCGGGAATTCAGTAACGTCAGGGAGCGTGTGCATGTGCAGGCCCCACGCTGGTGTCGGGCTCGAGACTGAATCCCTGGGCTCAGGCTTGTCTGTGAGCCGCAGCCAAAATGTCCAGCCTTCTCGTCACTTCGAAGGGAATGGAAATATTACATTACAGTACAGCCACTATGGAAAACAGCATGGGGCTTCCGCAAAAATCTGAAAATAGGGGCGCCTGGGGGGCTCAGTCCGTTAAGCTTCCAGCTTCGGCTCAGCTCAGGATCTTACAGTTCGTGGGTTGGAGCCCCGCCTTGGGCTCTGTGCTGACAGGTCAGAGCCTGGAGCCTGCTTCGGATTCTGTGTCTCCCTCTCTCTCTTCCACCCCTCCCCTGCTCGTGCTTTGTCTTTCTCTCTCAAAAATAAATAAACATTAAAAAAATTTTTTAAAAATCTGAAAATAGAAGGACTTGTGAGCCAGCAGCTCCGCTTCTAAGCATTCGTCTGAAGGAAACAACATCGGTATTCTGGAGAGCTATCTGCACCCCCATGTCCACAGCACATCAGCCTAACAGTAGGCAAGACACCAAGCCCACCTAGGTACCCATCGACAGAGGGACCAGAATGGAACAGGATATAAGAAAGAAGGAGAGCCTGCTATTTCCAACAACGTGCAGGGACCTTGAGGGCTTTAAGCTAAGTGGAGTAAGGCGGACAGAGACGCACAAATACCTCCCGGACCCACTAATACGTGCGAACTAAAACAGCAGAACTCGGGGCGCCTGGGGGGCTCCATCAGTGAAGCATCTGCCTCTTGATTTCGCCTCAGGTCATCATCTCATGGTTCATGGGCTTGAGATACACACACACACACACACACACACACACACACACACACACATATCTGTGTATATGTGTGTATATATACATATGTGTGTATGTGTGTATATATCTATATCTGACTGGTTTTCCATAGAACTCAAAAAGTTCAAAACACGATAAAACTCAGGTGCCTGATTACCAGAAAAGCAATTTAAGCCAGACGGTATAAGGAAACTATACCTTTTTTCTTTTTTGTAAAGCATACTCTAATATCCTCCCCTGAAGCTCTTGCTTGAAAGCCATCAATTTCTTTATCCTGTAATTGTCATCCTCCTGCTGTTTCGGCCACCAGCTTTGATGTCTCCCCTAAAGGCCCGGAGAGAATGAGTTCTGGTAGCACACGCTGCTTTCAGGTTCCGAAGCTTGAGTCACGTGTGAAGAAAGAAGGGGTGACGGCAATGTTCCGGGAAGCCAGCAGCCCTTCCTGGACACCCTCCCCCCCGCCCCAGCCCCTTCCTCAGTCTCTGGGGACAAGACACACTAAGTATTCAGTTGCTCAATAACTGCTCAGTTCCTGTTCTGAGAAGGTGGCTCTCGGAGACATTCCGTAGCATCTGCACGGACTCCCTCGTTTCCCATGTGACGCTGGGGTGTTCTTCTTGCTTGGACTCTAATTATTGTACGGCCTGAATGATTTTTTTACTACTTCCTCACAACGACCCTAGAAGTACCCCTGTGCCCCCAGGATGACAACAGCTCCTATGGAATTCCCAGGTCACTAAATGGAAAGAAAAAAAAATCACAAGAACTTAGTGAAACGTCTCCAATCGTGGCCTCAGGCCCGACAGGGAGGACGCGTCTCCTGTTTCTGCCTGCTTTCCCTCCTGGTCCTGGGGGCTCCGGACCTCCCCGCGAGGGGGCCCTCTCGGCACGCGAGGTGCTCACACCGGGCAGGGAGTCGCCACAGCCTGGCCGGTGAGTCTGGGAGGCCAGCAACGCTCGCCAGGAAACACACACAGACTCGGGCACTGGACGTGACAGGAGGCCTCACGGGCCCAGGTCCCTGACTGGGGCTGAGACCCCTGCCCCCGCCCGGGTGATGCCCAGACCACCGAGACGGTGCCCGGGGGCGGGAGCATCGCCAGGGCTGGCCGGGACCCGTGTGGCCCACCACGGGACGGCAGGGCTGCGTGGTGGGCTCCCGAGGACCCCGGGCACCACGGCCCCCCTCTTAGACACGGAAGAAGAACGACGCTGGCACCTGTCTTCGCGTGTGGCCTTTACGAAGCACACGACACAGCAGTTCCTACTGTGTGTCACCGTTAATGGATAAAACCACCACGTCGGGCCTCGCTTTAGTCTGTGGTCTGCTTGACTGCTACCGTCGCTTAGAACTTGTCGTGTCAAGGGAGGAGGCGCGACAATGGTCCGAGTCATCAGTCGGAAAGTACCATTTTCTTCTTGGATCGGTCCTTGGACAATAAAACGGATCCTATAAATCCTCTGCCGCCGGGCAGCAGGGCAGGGGGCCTGGCGTGCGTCACGGAGATAAGGCCTCTCCGGAAAGCGGCCCGCCTCTCGCCTGCCGGCCATCGCTCAGTCCTGCTGCCTCCAGCTCCCTCGGCACCTGTTGCCAAGCAACACACGCTGTTCGACCCAGTCCTGAGGGCTGAACTACAGCAGAGGAGGAATTAAATTAATTTGTATCTGCCTGATACGACAACGGTGGGTGAAAACTGTTTTCTTTCCGGCACGGACCCAGCCGGGCTCCCTTTCTCCTCCTCCTCCGCAAGTTCGCCGAGCGGGTCACGATTCTAGCTCACGGAGACAGGGAGCGAGAGTAGGTTTTCCAATTTTTTCCTTTTCGATTCTTTCCCGAATATTTCAGACTGTTCTACAGTGTGTTTTCTGTATCCCTACGAGCTCGAAGACTCGTGTGGAAAGCCTAGCGAATGAGGAAGCACACCGGCCACCCGGTCTCTGGGGGGGCACTGCAGCCGCCACCAGAAGGCGGGTTCTCCGATTTACAAAACCGATGCTTTACTCTGCAGTGCTCCTCCCGCTCTCCCGGAGACACTACCACAACACGGGCTTTCGCTGCTTTCAAGTTGGGAAAAGGCTGCCTAACCCAACGTGTTAAAAAAGGAAGAGAAATTATCTACAGAATCTAAAGAAAGGAGTAAGATTCTCCATTCCCGTCAGTTAAGAACCTGTCATCGAATCCCCTCCTGTACCGCGCACCGCCAGTGGCTGGGAGTGCCAAATTTTGGGACCCTGTCCGCTTCGTCAGGGGAACTCTATCATCTTAATCCTTAGGGGCTGTTGTGAGGAGAAGGTAAAATAAGACAAAGCCATAGCAAGTGGGCAGATCGATATTTGTTTCAGTCCTGTTTTTCAACTGAAAAATTAAAAACTCCATTCATATTTGTTTAAAAGATCACACTAAGTTTGGTTTCCTCCCGGCTAATGCAAACTATCAGTCATGAGACATGAGTTTAGGAACAGGCCACCTGGGTACAGGGAGATCGCTATGTGTGTTTGGGTAAGTGTCCTCAGATATGAACTAATTGTAAACGGACGGACTCTGTTCTTTTTTTTTTAATTTTTTTTTTAATGTTTATTCATTTTTGAGAGAGAGACAGAGCAGAGCATGAGCAGGGGAGGGGCAGAGAGAGAGGGAGACACAGAATCCGAAGCAGGCTCCAGGCTCCGAGCTGTCAGCCCAGAGCCCGATGCGGGGCTCGAACCCATTAACCGTGAGATCGTGACCTGAGCCGAAGTCAGACGTTCAACCAACTGAGCCACCCAGGCGCCCCCGGACTCTGTTCTTAGACACGCGTGGCGCCGGGCTTCAAGGGAGCGACGGCCGGGAGAGATGCCCAGACCGTGGGAACCGCCGCCGTTGGTTCCCTGCCAGAGCCCCTGCCGCAGAACCTGGGGATGACAGCTTCCTGACCTCACCCCATTAGATGCGAACAGGTGTCGAGGTACAAACCTTTCTCGGCGCTTTCTGCTCCCCACTAAGAAAACAAAAGAATTTAAAATGCCAACAGAGAGGCCCTAAACGAAACTGGCAGATTCTGTCAGGGTGATAGCCTGCTCGTATTTCATGTCTACACGCAATCACTCAATTTTACAAATAATACACGCTTGGTATTGCGGCTAATTGCTAACGGGAGGGAGAAACGAGTCCGAGCCCCCATGAGCAGTCCCGACAGAGATGAACAAGTGTGCTCAGAACAGCTTTCAGGGACACCCGGGTTGCAGTCTCAATTACGGGCAACGAAGCTCGTGCCTTCAAAAGAGGAACAAGACTCATGTGACAAGCGACAGTCCCTCAACACTTACAACATGGAGTCTCGGAAGAGCCCGGTGACCTGGCACGCGTGTGCCTGGCGTGGCGGGGTCTCTCTGGGCCACACTGCGCCGGGAGCGAGCGAGGCCGGCCCTCGTCCCAGAGCCCAGATGCGCCGCGGAACTGAGGACGGCTCTCTCCCTCCCCTCTGCCCAGGAGTCCCTTCCAAGCCCCCTCCTCCCCTCCCTCTTCATGCCTGAGACTCCAGACGCCATCCGTGTCCCCTTGCTACGCCATCACCATGCCCGTAGGGCTGAGTGAAAACCTTGCCTTCCCACGAAATGCACCTGTGACCTCGAGCGCGGGCACGTGGCGTCCAGGGCCCGTCCAGGTGCGTTCTGCTGGAGAGTCTGACTTGCTTCGAGGCTGGTGGAAAGTCAGACACACTCACACACCGCTTTGCAGAGGGGCTTCATGCATGCCCAGAAGCCCAACCACTAGCCGAGGTGCCACCTGACACACGTGGCCGGAATGTTCTGGGTTGAGCCACAGGACGCGGCTGCTGAGGAAGGTCAGAAACAGCGGGATGTCAGCTATCTTGTCTGGCTCAATGCAATGAAAACAAAGTATGATACGTACTGGGGTGACTTTCATCTAAAATCACAAAACATATTTTCCAAACTATGGGAAGACAGTCCATTACTTAGGACAGTAAGCCAACCTAAATGACAAAGTTACTAAAACTGCAAAAATTCTCTACCTGTCGAAGCCGTTCTAGGAAGAGAGCCCAGGTCTCATTAAGACCAGAGAACAGAGCAAGTGTCCGGGACTGTCCAGTCACGTCACTGTCTGCTTCGCAGTTAGAGCGACTGGTTGAGCGAGAGCAACGCGTGTGCCCTCGAGAACGGGATGACGAGGCAGTGACAGACGGTGGAGCCAGGCAACCTTGCAGGTGCCGGCCGTGTGTCGCCGCCGCCAGGACGGACTCGGAGGAAGGGTGAGGCCTCAGGACGAAGGGATGGGGTGCCGAGGGACCGCAAGGCTGGCCGTCGGCGAAGGCGGCTAAGCTCCGCATTAGCAGAGCAGACAGAAACGGCAAGTAAGCTGGGAAGAAGGGCACCTGAACGGAAGATGCCGTTTTTAGTAAACAGCAGATACTGGTTTCCTCCGAAGCGAGGGGGCCTGGAGCTCCGTTTGCAGGGGACCATCTGTCCTGCCAGAACGGAGGCTTGCGGTTGCTGCCACTGGCTTTCCCTATCAGTATTCAGGACGGTTCTCGCAGCTACTAATTAAGGACCCAAACCTACGTTTCTAGGAGACGGGGCGCACAGAGACCACGGGCTGGAACGCAGCGCGCGGTAGGTTTCCTCTCTCCGCGGTGCAGACAGCCTGCGCGAGACGCGGAGCGCCGCTTCAGAGCCAGAGCAGTGAGCTCGGAGCTCTGGTTTCTCGCTGAAGTGATTCTTGTGGCTCCCGAGCCATGGCCATTTTTATGGGCTGTAACTATAACTTGAGAGCGACCTTTTGTATTTAGATCTTTTCAAAAGTAAATAAGTAAAATGAATAAAACGGGATGGGAAAGAATGCGGAAAAGCGCCCGCTCTAACATATTTAATCTGCTTGTACACAGGACGCCTCTGAAGAACCTTGCAACTCCGCTGACATGAGAATTTCTTCAAGTCCCCTGAGGCTCAAGAAACAAAGACCAGAGTTTACACAAAGCTGGGGATCCTGGACTCTGAGCAGCAGGAAGCGGGGGCTGAGCACAGGCACCTGTCAACACCCCCCGCCTGGCACCCCCCACTCCGTGAGCCTGACCCACAGACGCCTGAAGCGCAAGAACAGACACACCCCATTTTTAGCACCTGTTAGGCACATACGCATTCTAGAACATTCGATGATCTGCCTCATTTTTATTTTTTTAAAGAAAGTGATTTATGTTTCTTTGATGGCACTATTTTTTCTTAATTAAGAAGCTCAGTTTGCTGCAAAAAGGTGAAGCTTCTGATAGAAATTTTGAAAGCAGTTTTTACCATTAAATCAGCCATTTCCAAGATTAGATTGTAACAACCCCCATCAAGAGTCCCTTATTTGCAAGCAACAGATAAGGTCTCCCGGACCGCCCGGGAGACTGCGGGCACGCCCACGTGATGCCGTTCATCCCGCAAGACTGACAGACCTTCCGTCACGTTGAAAGGGGCAGGATGAACATCCACAGCCTGGCAGCTCGGAGGAAGCCCGCAGATGGAAACGTTTCTCTATGACCTGCAACACTGTCTCGATGGAAAGACACACCCTCGGGGTGGTGGAGTGGCTGGCGCGTGGCGTTTCTAAGATGAGAAAGCGTCCTATTTGCAAAATGCTGTGGAATCTCCTGTTTTCTTGGGATGGGCCTATTCCCAAAGCCATTAGGTTGTTTCCAAACGAAGTGCCAGCGTCGCCCATGGAAAACTGCTAGAAAAACAGCGTCAGTCAACAGCGGGCTCCCCAGGGTAGAGCCAGAGTCAGTAGTCGATACAGCGTGCTATTTCTTTCTTAGAGGGGGTGACCCGTAACAGAACTGCAGGCGAGCTGGGGTCTCTGGGCGAGCCTGGAGCTGGCGTCAGCCGCACCGAGGGGAGGGCCGGGAGCGAGACACACCCACCGCCCGCCTTCCCGGCTCGGACTGTTCGCCTGGGACAGTCAGACCCAACAGGAAATAGTGCTGCAGGCGCTCGGTGGGCTCAGTGGCGAGGGCACGCGACTCTTGATGTCAGGGTCGTGAGTTCAAGACCCGCCCACTGGGCATGGAGCCTACTTAACATAGAAGGGAATACTAAGGTGAATTTCACTAGGAGGGTATTTTGCACACTCACCGGGTTAGTTTGCTTAGGCTAGGGGTCCAGAAATGCTTCCGTGGGGAAGTGACATTTGATGAGACAAGAAATGGGTTCCGTGCCTTAGGGGGTGGGACGGCCCAGGGAGTCCACACGGGGGAGAGGATGGGGCACAGGGACTCAATCTGCCCCAAGAACACTGGCGGGAAGGGAGACAGGCTGCAGGGAGGCTCCGTCTGTCTTGGGAGGAGGACGGGGGCACCTCACTCCTCTCTCCACTCCATCAGGCATCAAGACGACGGTGCGTATACTCACAACTTGTTTTCAGCTCTTCTCCCCAAATCTGGGATCGCAACAAACAAAAGAGCGGTCTGTGGAGTTACTCTGGCTTTTTGCCTGCAGCCCCCCCGCCCCGTCACCTGTGGGGTTGGCTGTGCACAGGCTGTTGAAACTGGCTTTCTGCACGCTGCGCCTCTGCCAGGCAGCCCTGCCCTCGCGGGTGTCCTCACCCCTGCGCTCTCTGCCTCTCACCGCTGCCCGCCGTCCTGACCAGGCTGGCTGCCAGGAGTTGAGGGCAGCACAGCGCCCGGGGCGCTCACCCAGTGCTGCCAGAGCCCGACGTTCGGCAGGCAGCGTCCCTCCTGCACCTGAGGACCCGAGCTTCCGCGGGCACCTTGTGCACCTCGAGACACGGCTCTGCGTTCAGTCCAGAGCCTCCTTCCTCAGACTCAGACTGCTCGAAAGTCATCACTGATGTCTGTGCTTGCTTTTTCCTTTAAGTTTGTTTGTTTGTTTTAAGAAAGAGAGAGAGAGAGAGAGAGAGAGAGAGAGAGAGAGAGAGAATCCAAGCAGGCTCCACGTTGCCAGCACAGAGCCGGATGTGAGGCTTGAACTCAGGAACTGTGAGATCATGAAGTGACCTGAGACTGAGTCCCCAGGGGCCCCTTGATGGCTGTGCTTTCTGAACAACTCGGGGCTCCAGAGAGGGGCAGCCCGCGGTGGTCCTGGTGCGGCTTCACTGTGACCAGGCGCGCACGGTGTCCTGGGACCGGGGGGACCGGGGCCAGGAAGGGCCCGCAGGCCCCCGCACCGAGCTCCGGGTGGACCGCCGGCGTCCGACTGTGCTCCGCGCGCTCCTCTCACTGTTTCCCACCTGCCTTCCTGTGACCGCGAGCCTGCTCCCTACAGTGCGTCCCAGAACAGGGACGGCCCGCCAAGCCCAGGGCGAAGGCACCGGAGACAAGGTGCGGGGGAGGCCGCCCGCCCACATTTGGCCAGGATTCAGAGCTCCTCTCCCAGCCCCTGGAGCCCCGACACGTGGAGGCGTCTCGTCGGAGAAGGCTCTGCTTTCCCTAAAGCGGGTGCTCACCCGGGACGTCCCCACGCCCCAGGCAAAGCCAGCCACGCCTCACCGCTGTGTCTGACGCTCCCTTCACGACCGGTCCTCGAAGCCAGCAGGACTGTCCCCGTGTGCAGACAGCCAGCCTCTGTCCTCCTGGGATGAAGGGATTGATTTTTTGAAGGCCAGGAAAATCTCTGCCTTCAATGCATTTAAGAAAAGGAAGTTTTGTTCCAGTCGAAAAAGAAAAGACAGGCAGCGAATCCTCTCTGAAGACCTCCCTGCCCTGGAGCATGTGGTTCAGGACGCGGTTTCCGGTCCTCGTGGCGGAAATGCTGTGGCTGGCCCTGAACATGGTGTCCTTGCTCACACCTCTTTGGCGACGTGCTTTTCACACAGACGTGCACAATGTGCACACACACACTCACGTGCACACGCACGCACACACACCTCCACGCACACTCGCATGCCCACGCACACACGTGCACACATGCACAAACACATGGACACACCCAACGCGTGCCCGTGCACGCACACACACATGCACACATACACACATGCACGCACATGCACACAAGCACACACATACGCCCACGTGCCCATGTATGCAGACGCACACTGCACACACATGCATGCAGACACACACATCTCCGTGCACACTCTCACACGCACACACACGTGTGCACACACACATGCGCATGCACACATAAACACACACATGCACACACATATGTGTTTACAGTTTATAAAGAAGACTCCAATCCTCCCTCAGCCAGGAAATGTCAGAGCTGCCTGTTTTCACGAAGTTTCCCTGGTTTTCTCACTCTGTAGGTTCAACTTCGAATCTGCCGTTCAACGGTGGCAACTTCTGCTTCTGTTTTTCAGACGCGTCTCCCGGCCTGGCGTGACGTGTCCAGACCATGTCCCATACGCTGGATGAGGCATCGGCTTCTTGTCTCCACACATGTCCAAACTCCAAGACACACCAATACTCCAAAGACAAAAATATCTTAACGCGTCTGAATATCCAGTTTCTATGGAAACTGGAATCAAAGTGAACTGTTTAATGAGAGGGGTTTTTTTGTTTGTTTTTGTTTTTTTAATAATTTGAGCCTGGTGCTTTACAGTTTTGGAGTGTGCTGAAATGCCTGCAAGCTGCTTATCGTTCCAAACACACACCGCTGACACGGAACTGCATGTTCTAGCGACACGGAACTGCCCGTCCTAGCGGCGCGGAGCTGCACGTCCTAGCGGCGCGGAAGGGCACGTCCTAGCGACGTGGAGCTGCATGTCCTAGCGACGCGGAACTGCATGTTCTAACGACGCGGGGCTGCACGTCGTAAAGACGCAGAGCTGCACGTCCTAGCGGCGCGGAAATGCGTGTCCTAGCGACAGGGAGCTGCGTGTCCTAGCGAGTGGCTGCTGACAGCTAACCCCATCGCTGTGCCCTCACTGGCCCTTACAAACGCTCGCATCACACGGTGAGGTGGCGGTTTCAAACTTGTGAGCTCTGAGAGAGTTTTCTCTGTTCCTTCTCAGGCCTGGGCACGGCGCTAAGGTAGGTCGGTGGGAGCCGCAGACACAGGTTAAATTAAGCTTGCTCCTTCCCAGGGGGACCCCAAGGGATGTTCTATAAAATGTCATCGAGTTCAGGCTGCAAATGGTGGCCCTCCAGAATAATCCACTTAATTTCTGGTCTTTGGTTCAGAATACATAACCATTTTCAGAGCAGTCACACGCACAGGCTGGTGTACACTCACTTGTGTCACTCATGTTAGCGGGAATTAGACTGACCTGAGAGGACCCAGTGAGAAAGCGGATTTCATTACGGCCTGTGCTCTCCCGGAGCTGCGTGTGGGGTCATGCAAAGGGGGTTGTCTCTGTGGCACCTGTGTGGGAGGACACGGTTTTTCTCGCGTGCAGCTGGTCCTTGTGCACCGCCTCCACGTGCATACCTCCGTGTCTCTGGTCTCGCTGACCTGGAGCCACCCCGCCCGGCCCCATGTCTAAGCTCAGCCACGGACGATTCATGACTGCCCTCGTTCCCTGAGTCAGCAGGGCACGCCGTCCGTGCCCTGGAATGGCCTCCCTTCGGACGGCTGCGCACCTCTGTCCATCCTCGGAGGTCAGCTCCAGGCTGATCTCGGACAGGCCCTCCCCTCGTGGCCGGCTTCTCCATCCTGCAGCCTCCCTCTGCTAGCTTAGCCATCATGGCGGCGCTGGGTGACGGATACGGAAGCGGAGGTGCAGGTGGGAGCCTACCGCGCGTGCGGGATGGAGTCCCGTGTCCCTGGCCCTGGCCGCGGCGCCTCGGATCTGATCAGGTGGAGCCCACGCGGTAAGACTTTGAGACCCAAGGGGGTCTCGCTGACGGGCACACAGGCCTGCCTGTGGCTCCTTCCAATGTCGGGAGGCTGGAGGCTTTGATAAGCAGGACGCGGTGAGAGCACGACTCGAATCTTTCATCGCCTCTGGGGTCAGCCTGAAGCGGGTTTCGGCTCTCTGTCATCTTTGTTTATACCGCCAAGAAAGAAGTAAGACCAAGGGGCAGACGGTGCTGGGCTGGAGCCCCTCCGCGTCCCAAAACCAGGGCTCTCAGGACAGGGTGGTGGGGATGAGAAATTCAGGGAGCCTTGGGCTGCTGTCACAGAGGCGCCCAGAGGAGGTGACGGATCCCCGTGGTCAGGTGTCCCTGGAGGTGAGTCGTGGACTTGGCGGGGGAAGGGCAGTTTTGGAGCTAACGCCAAACTCTGGATTTTCTCCGCAACTGGGACTAAGAAGTCTCGGTGCTACTGACGCAGAAAACCTAACCTTGCAGGGGCGCCAGCTTTCATACAAAACCACGTGTCCGTACCTTCGCCTCAGGCGACGATGGTCCAGGCCTCCAAACAGCCACCGGACCCCTTCACGGACACCGCGCGAAGCACGGACTTCCCCGCCCTCGACCCTCAAGGCAACCGTACGAGTTCGCTCCTGTTCTTGCTCTGGTTTCGCTGAACGTAGGACTAAAAAGATTATGAAGCGTTCGTCCGCTCCCCTGGGTGGAAAGTGACGGAGGGGGACAGCCTCAGGCCTGCCCCAGGTGCACAGTGACACGCGGCGGGGGGTGGAGAGCAGCGCTGGCTCAGAACCAGCCCTCCCGGGTGTGGCTCGGGGGGGGGGGCGCGCAGGCGCTCAGCCCCCAGGCTGAGTCCAGGCGGGACCAACGTCGCCCAGTTATTTCTGACGGCAGGTTAAAGACGCACAGTGATCTACCCGTCCTTGAGCCCTTCTCAGCGCTGAAGTTACGGCCTCCTTATCGACGGGAAGGGTTCAATAACGAGTTGGACAACACTTCAGCCGAGAATAACAGGGACATCTCCTGGCTGTGTTTATCCAAATCCCAGTGAACCACACTCTGAGAACAAGGCGCGTCGCAGGAAGCCCAGCTCACCATTCCGCTGCGTGGATGAAGTGTTCTCTAGCCTCCGCAGGGATTCAGCACGCGAATCGCACAGACGAAGCCCCAGGTCCTCTCTGTGGTCGTGATCAGTGGGCACCATGAGCCTGAGGGGGGTGGCGAAGTTCAGAGCAACCTGGAGACGCTGGGTTCGCACACTCTTGTGCTTTGAACCGTCCCTCGGCCGTGTGGGAAAGGAGAGCCCGCCGGCGGGGAGTGGCCTGCCAGACGGGCACCCACACCGAAGGCCGGGCCGGCAGGTGAGGGACAGGACCCTGGGCTGCGTGACTTGGATCAGTCCAGTTTAGCGCAATACAGGCGTGGCAAACACGGTGGCTGCTGAGGCTGGACGCCAGGCGCTCTGTGTCCACTCACCTGGGCGCCCTCCCCTGCCCGGGCCTCAGCTTGGTGCCCGCTGCTGGGTGGCAGGGGAGGGGGTCGAGGAGTAAGAAGAGTAACCTCTGCTCTCCACGCCCCTTTGCTGCAAACTTCGTTCTGCATAGACGCGCCTCCTCCTGCATTTCTTCCCTTTAGTTTTGCTGTGAAGACCTACGGCCTATAATCTCTCAGTGTATAGTTTCTATTTTCTTTCTATTCTGTCTTAAGACTTAATACTTAGCAACAATTCACAGCAGTATCAACACTTTCTAAAACAGAAGGACAGCCGAAGCCCGGGGCGCCAGACTGACCACTTGGCCGACCCTCCGGGAAAAATGCACGCACTCTCAAATACCAGCAGGTTCGTGAGCCTACCCGCGGAAGTCAACTGTGTGGACCGTGGGCTGCTGCGCCCAGTTCAGCCGGCAGACAGCGACACGGTGTTCACAGAAGCTCTGGAGTGAGGCAGCCAGCTAGGGACCAGATATCTCTGTCCCCCCAAAATTCATGCCATATCCTAACACCCAAGGTAATGGTATTGTGGAGGGGGGGCTTGGCAAAGTGGTTAGGTCATGAGGGGGAGCTCTCATCATGGGGTTAGTGCCTTAGAAAAGAGACCTCGGCAGCTCCCAGCCCTCCGCCCTGTGTGGACACAGCGAGAAGGCACCGTCGCCAACCCCAAAGAGAGCTCTCTCCAGAACGTGACTCTGCTGGCACCTTGCTCTCAGATTTTCAGCACCCAGAGATGTTAGACATAATTTCTGATGTTCATAAACCACCACGTCTGTGCCACTCGGTTACAGCAGCCCAAACAAAGCAAGGCCTGAAGCCAGACTCACAGTGACCAAGTCCAACTTAGCATAAACTCTGGACTTCAGAAACGATGCCCAGTTTACTGGGTTCCCAACGCTAATTCCATTCTCTTCAGTTACACCTGGCCAGCAAAGGGAGAAAAGCAGATTTTCTGGAGAACTCTTTTTAATAAAATGACTGTTGGCATACTTATGAATCCTGAATGGGATCTGAAAGGTGGTGGCCACTTGGTGTTTGAATTTGTACCCAGAGCACGCCCTTCACTGTAGAGCCCACCAACCACAGGGAAAATGGAGAATGCAAGGGGAACCAGTGTCTGCGGGCCGTCCCCACCTGGATGACCTTACGGTGGGAGGAGGAAAGAAGCGACATGAAGTCAGCTCTGTGTACAACAGGAAGAATGGCCAATGGACTGAGCTCCTCCAGCGGGAACTCAGAAACACCAGCTCCTCAGACATCTCAGCCACCAGACCTGCTCGGTCTTTCTGTAGCCAATTCCCAGCACACACAACTGAGCGCAGAATCCACAAGACAGCAGGTGGAGTAGAGACAGCCTGGAAGGTGCAGCGATTAAGGGCTCGGTCTCTGAGTTGGCCGAGACTTGAAAGGACAGCTCATCCATTCACCGGCCATAAACTTGAGCTACGCCTCTGAGCTCTACCTTCTCTGGTGTAGAGTACTAACCATCACCTAACTTACTTGGATAGGTGATCGAACAGATTAAACGAAATAATGCGCATAAAGTAATCTGTATGAGACGTTCAGTGAGCGTTGGGTATTAAGATCATCAGTGATTTAGAAAGGTTATCTTTTGTAACCAATGTCTACTTCCTGGCATAAATGATGAGAAGTACAAAGTATTTACATATGTGAATATACAAAGGCTGAGATAAAGATTTAGCAAATATTAACAGTGGTTGTCTCTGGGATGTGGGAATCTGTGCTAGCTTTTTCCTTTGTTTTCAAATTTTAACAAAATTCCACGGAGAAAATGGGAAGTAAATAGTCTGAAATTCATAGAGACTATCGTTTGCGATGCGAAGGTATGAGGAGCTTTCAGATAGAGAAGGAAGTTACACAAACACAAATCAGTGCTTTCCCTTAAAAATCATGAGAACATGTTTTACTAAGCAATTTTTAAAGGACTGATTATTACAGCGTTTCTTTTAAAATAAAAATTATTTTTTTTGTACTTTACTAGCTCCAACACTCTCTCTTTCTTCTATTTTCTTAAATAGCATTTCTTTTCTGCCTCTCAGGCGTTTGAACATGTGAGCATAAAGACACAAACATCAGAGGAGGGAACGTTTTTCTCTGCTTCAGCTGCAGTGACAGCTGGCATCCTCACACAGCTTCATTTTGTAGCATTTTTCTCATCCCGGACACTTGGGTCAGCTATCATTTAGAACTGCAGTGTCAGATAATTATAGCAAAGAGAACCATCAACAGGAAAGACAAAGTGCAGAACAGAAAATAGGCAGAGACAAGGATGACACAAGGAAGTGCTCCCGGATGACTCCGTGAGGATCGACATGAGGAAGTGCTCCCTATAACTCCGAGGAAGACGAGGGTGAGGATGTGCTCCCGGGTGACCCTATGAGGATGGTCATAGGAAAGTGCTTTCATCATGATGGCCCCGATGAGGCTGGGCACGAGGAAGTGCTCCCAGACGACTCCGTGAGGATGGACCTAGGAAGTGCTCCCTATAACTCCGAGGAAGATGGGCATGAGGATGTGCTCCCGGATGATTCTGTGAAGATGGGTACGAGGAAGTGCTCCCTATAACTCCGAGGAAGATGAGGGTGAGGATGTGCTCCCGGATGTCCATATGAGGACGGTCACGGAGACATGATCCCTGATGAAGGTGGTCATGGGATGTCTTCCTCGATGACTCTATGAGGATGGGCACGAGGAAGTGCTCCCAGAGGCCCCGATGAAGAGGTACTGGGAGTCCTGTGAGGATGGCTGTGAGGTAGTGCTCCCGGACGCCCTGGTGGAGGTGGAGATGAGGAAGTGCTCCCAGACAGCCTCTGCTAACCCCAAGACAACAGCCCCACCCACCCCTGCTCCGGTGGGTCTCTCCAGCCCGGCGCGCCTCCACCGTGCCATCCGATCTCCGCGACTTTGTAGACGAGGTGCTGCATCTGAGCAGTGTTCACGTGAGAGCTGGGCTCAGGGCTTCTCACAGGAAGACCCTTCACGGGGAGGCCCGAGCCGGGCTTCCGACTGCCTATCTGAGTGTTCCCTGTTTCCACGTAGGCTGAAAACCTTTCCCTTTCAGAGTGCTGTCCCAGGGGCGCTGGAGCACTGCCTGGGGGCTCGTCACAAACGCGGAGTCCCGCTCGGCCCCAAGGGCTCGGGGACCAGACACCGCGCTGACAGGAGCAAAACAGGAGGGGCGCTGCCCTAAACGCAGGCCTCGCCCCGGATCCATGCGCGCGCCGCGCTTCCCCTTGCCGCCGCTCCCGGTCAAGCTCCCTGAAGTCCTGAAGTCCACGGGCTTTGCCAGCGCGCGGTCACCTAGAAGCCCGGTCGCGTCTGCCCTGCGAAGCCCTCTTGGGTCACTCGGGCTGAGTGCTCAGGCCTGCCTCAGCCCCGCCTCAGCTCACTCACTGCGCTGCCGGTCACGCCGCTCGTGACCCCGGCTCGCAGCCCCGGCTGCACCCGAGAGCCGCCGGGGAACTCTGCACGGAGCCTGGTCCCAACCCCGTCTCAGACCCGTCCGCTGGCCGCTGGCTTGAGAGCAGACCCCCCGTCCGTGTGAAAACCTCCCGGGTGATTCTCAGGCTCAGCCTGGGCTCCGAGCGCTCAGTTGCAGGGCTGGGATGACTCGTTTCCCTTCTCTGTAGGGCAGTGGGGAGAGGGGAGGGGGCGGGAATGATCACCGCCCCAGAACCAAGGCAGAGCCAGGCTCCCTGGGGAGTGGGGGCCCCGTCTGTGCGGAGACTCACAAGGTCACTCCAGTACATGTACCGGCTTGCAAACCAGAGCAGGAGCTTTCTGAGGGCGCACAACCTTCCGTTCCAACCTTCGATGCCCAGCACCTACCACGATGCTTGAGGTAGGTGGACACTCCAAAGACAGTTGAGCGGTTTACACGAGGCAGCGCACTCGTAAGAGTCGGGGTGCACACGGGACGGAACCCCGGCTTGCCCCTTCCCCCACCCCCAACCATCTTTCCGTTACTACCTCAGGGTCATCAATGCGATGCGTTCAGTTTAAATGCTAGTGATTGGGGCAGTAACAGTAATGGAAAAATTTGCATCTCTAAAAACAGATGTAAAAAGAACAGCAAAGAAATATCCAGGTTTCAAGACAGTTGCTCAGAAGTTTATTATTTAAATGTACTTCTTTGAGCCACAGCATTTATTCGAGTTTGTGGGTATTAGCGATCTGGAGGGTGACTGTGAGGGGGTTCCACGGGGCATGGGGTGAGCACGCAGGAAAGGAGACTGTCATCAAATCACGGGGTCACTGACTTGAAAAAAGAGAAGGAACGCCCACGTAAGGTGATGGTGGAGACAGGGTTGGAGGGCTTCTCCACACGCCGATGACGGCGCTCTCTCTGAATTCAAGAGGGAAGGTGGCCTTGCACCAGAGAAATGACGCCAGATGAAAGATGTCAGCACGACGAGACGAGGGAAGGCATTAAATATGGAAACGGTTAGACACTGATCTCCACAGACAGGAAATCCCACAACTTCCCTTTAAATGGCAACGTGGGGATTTGATAGCGCTGTGGCTCGTGGCCAAACATTGAATGCAGCCTGAGTGCCCGCTGACGGGGGCCTGGCTGAGCCCACTGTGTCCCGGCCCCTCTGCCGGAGAGGACGCAGATCCCGCAGACGACACGGGGGGTGAGGGGCCGTGCCCTCCCCCTCCCCGCGCCCCCCCCACGCTGCGTGGGCAAAACCATCACAGGCACGGGGAAAGTCACAGAACTGTCAGAAGTACGGCAGCCGTGCCGTCTGCCCACACCCCCATTTGATTTAAAATGATCAAGATAGGCTTTTATTTGAATTACTTCTGATCCTCACTGGTCTGACCCGAACACTTGAGTCGGGCTCCCTGTGTGGCAGAAAAAGATGCGGCGATATGAAAAGACATTCATAACACAGTGAGCGGTGACCGTAGGGATGCAGACTGCCGTTGGATGCCATGATTGATACGTGCGTGGGAGGAGTGGGGGCCGGAGAGACGGACAGCCAGTGTTCACCACGGTCATCTCTGGGAGGTGGCGGTATGTATTAGTATCTTGCCTACGATGACCGTGAATTACTGTTGTGACATGAACAAAGTTCTATTTTGTCCAGTATGAAGCTACCCATATATCTGCAGTATTAAAATGATAATATTGTTAGTGGTTGTCTAACAGAGAGAAAGGCACTAAGTATTAAATAATTGATCAGTGAGGTTAATTGAAATCACACAAGAACTTCCCCCAATACAAGTGCTGCTTTTTAATCCCCCTCTACCCCCCTTTTTTTAATGGAAAGCGCCTTATGCGTATCTGTCTGAAGACAACGACCAGAGGCAGGACAGCCTGGGTTACTGGTATAGCCGCAATCCCTGAAAAGTCGGTAGCATGCCAGCTCTATGTATTGATAAATCACCTCTTTGACGAAGGTGAGAAAAAGCCACGCGTCCGTCCACGGCCCTGGGCCTTAAGAAAGTCCCACGTGTGGACGGTTCCCCACGGAAACCGGCCAAGGAGTAAAAGCCCGTGTCTGCTGTACATTATAGACTCGGGAAGCAAATTTCGATTCCGACAGTGGGCCCAAAGGGGAGTTTCACTTTACACGAGGTCTGAAGCCGGTCAGCCTCTGGAAGAGCAGCCACTCGACGGGAACGGAGCCCGAGGACGTTTGTCTTATTTAATCAGCACAGATGTGCAGAAAGGTGGTAATTTTATGCAATTGTATAATACAATGGTAAATAGCATATCCATAATTAAATCTCTAGAATTTATGAACATTCAGAATGCATTTTAATGAAGAGATTAGCACTAAATAAATATCACGCATCAATTATATTGAAACATCTTTTCATCTGAGCATTACTTCCTCAAAACTTTGTTTCTTGGAACTTGATTTTTGTTCTCTGATGACATTCTAATACAAAATTTTCTGTTCTTTTCACATGCTTAAACTGTGACCGTGCAATCTTTCATTTTCTGCATAAGCCCCAACCATTTGTCTACAAAATCACAGTGCTGGGAAGCTTCCGGTATAGACTTAGTGCTTTTACATTCTGTTCCTTTTATAGGAGATATTTCAGAAGGCGCTCCTCCAACCTGAGCACAAGGGAGAGAGAGAGAGTGTGAGAGCAGGGGAGGGGCAGAGAGAGAGGGAGACACAGAATCCAAAACAGGCTCCAGGCTCCGAGTTGTCAGCACAGAGCCCAACGTGGTGCTCAAACTCACAAACCACAAAATCATGACCTGAGCTGAAGTCAGACGCTTAACCTACTGAGCCCCCCAGGTGTCCCCTGTAGCCATTTGAAACGTGAAGTTACGTGAATGGCTATCAAAATCTGTGCTATAAAATAGTACTAAGCGTTTCAGTGATTCTTCAGTTATAAGCATATTAAAAGCAATACCCTTCGCTATAAATCGATAACTGTGTAATGCCAAATCTACAGACACCAGCTTGTCACTGCTCCTGGCCTTATCCCGCTACTGGGCCGAGTCACCTCCCTTGTGAGCAGCTGTGCAGAGACACTGAGAGCTTGCACAACCGTGGGAGGTGTCCGGCCCCTCTGGGACCACAGAGAGAGCGGCCCCGTGTCCAGTCCGGGTTGATGGGTTCAGCCACGCGTTTATTCAGAACGGCCTGTGGGCCTGTTTCTGCTGTTCCCCCCACCCCCTCTTTGGTCTTAAATTATTCTCGTGGGAACTGCACACAGTGTCACTTTGTATAGCTACCAAGTTTCTTTCCCTTGCTCTCCTTCCCTTCTTGCTGAGGGGCTTCTAGTACTTTCTGCCTGGGGCCCAGCCCACACATGGTTAAGCGAGGCCGTGTGCCATCTAGCTGTTTTCTACGCATACTTCGGAAAAGGCGAATGCATATTCAGGGCAGAGTATATTTCTACAGAGAGTATATTTGGTTGGGTAAGCCCCCCTCACCCTCAGTTGGTTAAGCCCCCCAGTCTAAAGTTAGAGTAAATGGGCCTTAAGCACAGAATTTAAAAGTATGCTAAAAGGGAAACTCAACTCAAAATAGGAACCCACTTCATATTACGATTTGGGATCACGCTTCTAGTCTGTGGGGGGGGGCTGTACGAGGGGTTCTCCCCCTCACTTCAGCAGACTTTTCCTTCTTCACACGAAGAGATGGAAAATCAAACATTCCCACTTCTGAGAACAATGACAGGAGAGGCAGATTTGCTCAGCGGCTAAGAACAAGCTCTCAGCCAAGTGCTCCCTTCCGTCCCAGCCCTGCTGGCCGCCGGTGCTATGTCCATGGTCATGTGACCAACCTCAGTTTCCCCACCTGTTCCCAACAAGAACAGCTTCAGAAGTCTGTGCAGTTTTATTTAAAAAAAAAACTGTTTTAGGGATGCCTGGGCGGCTCAGTCATTAAGCATCCCACTGTGGCTCAGGTTATGATCTCACAGTTCATGGGTTCAAGCCCCATGTTGGGTCCTGTGCTGACAGCTCAGAGCCTGGAGCTTTCTTCAGCTTCTGTATCTGCCTCTCTCTCTGCCCCTTCCTTGCTTGTGCTCTGTCTCTCTCCCTCTCTCAAAAATAAATAAACATTAATAACAGGCCCAAGGAGCGGTGCCTGGAAGGCTCAGTCGGGTAAGTGTCCAACTCTTGGTTTCAGCTCAGTCATAATCTCGTGGTTCGTGAGTTTGAGCCTCGTGTCGGGCTCTGTGCGGACAGCTTGGAGCCTGCTTGGGCTTCTCTCCCTCTTTCTCTGCCCCTCGCCTGCTCATGTTCACTCTCTCTCTCAAAATAAATAATAAAAATAAAACTTGAAGAAAATTAAAAAATAAAAAACTGTTTTAGTCCCTGAACCTGGCTTACATGTCAATAAATTACCGGGGACAGGGTGGCGCAGCTTCCTGACTGGCGCGGGTGAGCATTTCCCACCCCCTGCCCGGCATCTCCACTGAAGCCCGCCCTTCCTTTAGAGCCAGGCCCGAGTTTTAAATGGCTCACCGTGTTGGAACAAAGTGTCCCTATTTTCACGTTTGTATTTAACGGTTGTGAAAATGATGCTGTTTCTGAAAAGGAAAATTAATACTAGGGTATCAGCATCAGACCCCGCTCCAATTCCCGGCTAGACTGGGCTCAGGAAACATTCGGGAACCACAGTTCCCATGGCAACGTATTTTTAGCGAAAGCGGTTCCTTCCCGTTCTCCGAAAGAATCTCCGGACGGCACTGCCCCGTCAACACTCATCCACACAAAACACTTTCCATCTCCTCCTTCGTTGCTAGTTTCCCTAAAATATTTTCTACATAATTAGTTCTTTTTTAAAAAGACAAATTATTCAGCCGAAAGCGAGTGGTGAGTCACCCCTTACATGCACGCAGTGAGTTTGCTTCACAAACCACCGCTCGTTGGGTGTTGAAACGGATGGTTTGGGGAGGATGGCAAGGCTGTGTTTCCAGGAGAGCCCTCTCTGTGGTCGTGACAATGGCCTCCTGACTGGAGTGGGGATCCGGGAGATGACACAGAAATGCCAGCTGTAACGGGTCTTACAGCGTTAAACCTTAGCCACGGAAAGACTAATGGTCTTCCTGCGCTCACGAGGGCTGGGCCGCAGAGCCCACGCTGGGGGGAAACAGAGAGGAACGTGCAGAAAATGCTTATCAACTCTGTCAGCCGGGGCTTCTCCCCCTGCACTCGGGGCTCAGAAGGGCCCCCTCCTCCCCTGCCCTGCACGGGCCTGGTGGGAGGACCAGCAGTGGCCTCCAAGGACAGAACGAGTATTTTCAGAGGGAAACACTTAGCTCATCGTTTGGTGGATCCTCTGCACAAAATAAGTATTTTGACCGAGCTTCTTTCTCCACTTCTGGCAAAAACGCTCCTTTTCCACGAATGAGTGGGGCGTGCTGTCCCAGAGAGGTGGCGTGTACTCAGCGAGGCATGCCCCCGTGTCTGCTCCCGGCAAGCGGGCAGCCCCTGCCCACCGTGGGCGTGAGCCCCACCGGTCAGGAACCGGATGGGCTCGCACAGCGAATGGCCAGAACCTGGGGCCTGAGGTCAAACGTCCTGCCCCTAGTCACGCCTGTTTCTGGTAAGAGACCTGAAGGGCGCTGGGCCGCTGCGTCAGAAACGGCCGGAGCACCTGTCACCGGGCAGGAAGACTGGGGCGGATGTGACCCTTCCGTGTCGGCAGCACTGAAGTCTTAGAGGAGGACAGGGTACTTGCCGCGTGTGCGTCTGGACACAGAGCGTCGGGACGGCCCCTGGTGGCGGCACCCCCACCCGCTGGAGCCTCTTGGTGATGGGGGGGCCGTGAGACGATCCACGGTCCTCACAACTCATGTTTATGGAGCATTTTCTACTTGTCAAACGCCCTGACTTGAATTTACCGAGCAGTGTTTTCTGTGGCCCGGGACCAACGTGGGCTACAGCCCTAGGCTCTCTGCTGCGCGCAGAGATCCCCAGCGCCCCGGGGTAGGTTCGGAGCTCCTGGCTGACGTGGAGCCCTCCCCACATCTAGTCTAGTTTCTCTGACCACCCATCCTGGCAGCTCTCTGGAGACTCTGATAATTCTCTAGGGAAGCTAAGTGCAGTTCTCAGGGACACTCTAGAATGTTCCAGGTTCACCGAGAGTAAACATGCCCGAAGTGCGAGTACCAGTGAGCTGCTGAGGTCTGGCTAATCCCCAGAGCCAGCAGAGACAGGCGCACCCATGCTCTCCACGGGGCGGCCCCTCCCTCAGAGCAGACCCCCCTGGTGCTGCTACCTGCACGAAACGTTTATTAGGGGAGGGACGGATGGGCTCCACCTCCTCTTCTTCTCTCAAATAATATTTACATAAAGGATCTTGGCGTGGGATTTTCAGAGAGGTATTATTCTCTCCGTTTTTGAGTACTTTAAGTCCCCTGGGGATGGAAAGAACATTTGTTAAACCAGATTCCATACGCATGGTGGAGTTACAACAAATAAACAGACACTCGTGTAGTTTGATATAATCTGGATTCCTACAAATCCGACCTTGCACCGTGCAGGACACCAGCCAGCCCAGAGCCTGCGTTCCCAGATCTGAGAAGCCAGGCTTCGTGCATCTATCTCTTTACTTTCAGCATCCGGCACCTAATGGGGGTCAGTGGGTTGCTGAATGAGGTTTGTGGACACAGGAAAAGTTCCCAGATTGGGTGGTATGCTGGCCTTGACGCCTGCGCTCAGTGTTCATAATCATATTGGTTATTTCTGAGTTTCGAACACGCCATCGCACCGAGACTCCTGGGCCGGCTCGCCGAGCAGTGGTGCAGTTCGTCTACTCCAACCAGCAAGCCAGCGGGAGCCAAAGCAATCCCACAAGCTCAGCTACAAGTCGCTTTGCAAAGTTTATTTCCCGAACATGATACTCAAGCGCTCAGCTGTCTGCACAGAAGGAGGTCACCGACTGTTTGTGCCCTGCCACGGATCCTGTGCATTCTGCGACCCACCGTGTTTCACCACGAAGTGCTGGCTGGGCTAGTGCGGGAGCAGATCATTTGGAGACGACTCCCAGATGGGTTCCATCACCAAAAACACAGGAGGTGTCTTCGGTGATTTATTTTCAAGGCTAACTCATTGGAGAGCTCATGGAATTCAGCAAGCCCAGCGAATTTTCCGGAGGAGACGTGAACTGGCTCTTACAGTTGGTTCTCCTTTATCTGCTGGGCTCCAACACATCGCAGGTGGAACACGTGGTCCGCCAAGGCAGTCCCAAAGTGCGCTGTCAGACATCTCCCCCGCTGCCCCTCGACTGAACGCAGGACAGAGGAAGGGCCGTCGGGGTCCTGAATGGGGGAGGTCCAGAGGTCCGGCTTGGTGCCACCTCCTGCGGGGCCGTGAACCCTCGAGGCAGAAATGCTGGAACTGTGGTCGTGGCCCTTGGGATCTAACACGAGGTTCTGCACAGGTGCTCACTGCTCCCATGAACACACCTCTGCCGCCGCCTTCCCCTGCCTTCCCCTACACGCCCGGCCTCAGCCTTGGGGGGCGGTGCGGGGTCTATGCTTCGGGACCGATGACTCAGGGCCCCAACGCTGAAGGACCAGTCAGCTCCCTCTGAACCCAGCTTAACCCAAGCACCCTGGGAGGGGGAGTGCACGTGCTCCCTGGGCTCAGAGCCCAGGTGTTTATTTCCCAAAACTCACGGCACGCAGATATAACAGAGGTAGAAATGCACGGCTTTGTGTAAGTGCTTTCAGTATGCAATTGTCAAATGCATTTTTACTGTTAATAAAAAAGAATCCTGACCTCCTAGAAACAAAAATAAAGAGATAGTTTCATAAATTCAATACCCAGCACACTCTACGCTGTATCCCGTCTGGTCCCCCTACCCCCACCCCGGGCAACAATTCCGGTGGCAGCTGGATGAGAATATGCCCCATCAATCTTTATTGTTATAAATAAACATTTAGATAAAACTGCAGTTTCCTTGATTAGACCTATCTCCTGACTCTTAACCCCTTAACTTAAGTTGGTGTCTCCTCCTCTCTATCTCTTTTTTAAGACACGTAGCATTTCTGGAATGCAAACGCAGTTTCTCAGATTAAATTTGGCAGCTGCTTTTACAGAGAAAGGGAAGCAAATCAATGCAGAATTTTTAAATGCTATAATCTTGATCTTGGCAACTGGCCTTCACAAATTGTCTACTCCAGTGGAATATGGAGAGGGGGGGGAAAAGCAGAAACACCTGTTCCCATAATGAGTACGTGGTGAAACTGCACCCACCAGACGATCCAAACGTCACGTCCCGGGCCCCACGATGACCGTGCTGGTGACCGGCCAGCACGAGCCTGCTGCTGCCTGCCGCCGACTCAGCGCTTGAGGCTGCATCCAAACAGCCTTCGGAAGACATTATCATCTCGATTCCCACCAGTCTCGAGGAAGACAGATTAGGTGAGTGCCTGATGGCCCCGAGAACGTGACCAGGGGCCAGAAACCCACTGTGCACAGGCTGGAGTCCACACTTGGCTCCCAGCCCTGCCGTAGCAGTGTGGTCACACAAAGGTACATTCCGGGAGGGGATCCTGACCCCTCAGAGGGACGGCCTGTATGTGAAGGGCTGGAAATCCCACCGAGTGACAGACCTTCCTTTTCTCCTGCATCCGTTTGTCCCCTTGCTCGTCCTCCTGCTACCTCGGGCTCACGGGCAGAGCCACCTGCCTGGCAGGTGGGGGTCCCATCTATGAGGCGTACAATCAGCAAATAACTATACTAAATTCCCACTCTACCCATCACTGACAAGCTAAATTTAGTGATTCTCAGCCTTAAAAAATTGATTTAGGGCTTGAACACCCTGATTCTAATCCTGTGTGAGCCTGACACAGGATGTATTTCTATTCCCGGCCTGCCGCGCCTCCGGGATGGCTCTCCTCGGTGATTTAGGCACGGACAGCAAGTCTTTCCTGGAGCTTTGGGAGCAGCACCCTTTGCTGAGCGTTCTATGGTTTATAGGTTCACTTCTGGATTTATCTAGAATATCTCCTGTGGCCATACCGGCTTCAGGCTTCAGAGGAGACAGCTGGGGTGAGCGGCCGACACGGCTTCTGAGCCACAAAGGTGGCAATCCGTGGAGCCAGGACGGGGAACTGGCACTTGTCAGGGTCAGGGTCATTCATTATTCCTCAGCCGAATATGTAAGAAGTTGCTGTTCCTTTCCTGGCTGACTGTTGTCTTTTATTCTAGAGACGAATAAGTAGCTTTTTAAAAATGTTTTTCAATTTTTTTTTTATTTTTTATTTCTGAGAGAGAGGTGGGGGAAGGTGAGTGGGACAGGGACTGTGAGAGAGGGACACAGAGAATCTGAAGCAGGCTCCAGGCTGAGCTGTCAGCACAGGGCCCGACGCAGGGCTCGAACCCACAAACCCTGAGATCACGACCTGAGTTGAAGTTGAATGCTTAACCCACTGAGCCACCCAGGCGCCCCTAAAAAGCTTTTTAATAACCATTATGTTTTCCTGGTAGGGGGTGGGTACTGCAGCTTAAAGGTATTTCTGAGTAGAAACAAATTGTGATAAGAAAAATACTTCAAATGATTAGTTTCTCTTCAGCACAGTATAAGAGGCAAGTCACCCTCTGTTCTTAATCTTACAGAACGATCACGTACTGAAAGCCATGGGCCGATGCTCATGTTAAGCACTGAGGTCCTGAGGCCAGGAGGTACTTTGGGCTGGTGGGAGGCACCAGCCACAAAGCACGTGGGACACCAGCAGCCCCAGGCTCCTTCCACCAGGAAATCTTCCACTTCCCACCAAGGGGCGCCTGGGGGGCTCAGTCGGTTAAGCATCCGACTCCAGCTCAGGTCATGATGTTGCCGTTTCTGAGTTCGAGCTCCACATCAGGCCCTGTGCTGACAGCTCAGAGCCTGGAGCCTGCTTCTGATTCCGTGTCTCCCTCTCTCCCTGTCCCTCCCCAGCTTGTGCTCACTCTGTCTCTGTCTCCCAGAAATAAAAAAAAAAATTAAAAAAAAAAAAAGATGACTTCCCACCAAGTTCAGAGTCCTCTGCCTCATAAGGTTCCACCCAAACTGGCCACGCCAGAAGCGTCCACACGGGCTCCTTGTGTTCCAGAAAGCACACGTATGTTCACATACATAGCAGAAACATGCTAAATTCCTCCATTAAAGTAATGGAGCCTCTCAATATTTAAACTATTATGATTTTCTTAGTTGTAGCAAGAATGATTTCTAATGCTTATTTCCAATCCAAATTAAAATCTAAGCAAAGGAATCACAGATCGGTGATGGCACAGAGGGATCAAAATCTCTCTGCAGAGAATGTCCTCTTCATAGTGTGCCCTGAAACCTGGGAACGAGCCAGGAAATGCTCCCGAGGGGCAGGTCCTCCCCAGCCGCTCACGCTGCCTATGGTCACGTGACCGTGCTCGCCGAGTAAGATTAAACCCTCCCATGTACGTTGTCCGTCCACCTATTCGTTCCCATTCCACAGCGCTGTCTGCCGCACAGCTGAGAACCATCTAGAAGGGCGCAGAGCATACATCTAGAATGTGTTCTGATGCCGTGAGCAGGAAGCGGTGCCCGGTACAGGGACATACACAGCACTCCGTCATAACCATCATCCTTGCCGACACACCAGAGCACGGTGATTCTGGCCACTGAACAGAAAGGACAATCACGTAATGCGACAGAGTGCTAGTTATCACTACGATGTCCATCCCTGCAATTAACAAATGCGTCAAAGTCACATGTCCTATACTGCAAGTGTGTACAATGTTATAGGTCAAACATATTCCAGAAAAATAAACAAACAGATAAATGGACTCTGAGCATGTACTTTTGACCCCACAAGCAACAGGGTTGGGCGGGGCACCTAGCTGAGTTATGGGAGTATTACATGAATCGTTTTTTAGTGAACGTAGAGAAAACACTGCTGTCCTGCCTCCGAGGAAGTGTCCCGGCGGGTAGGCGTTGCCTATTGTCCGTATATGAAGGGAACGCACGACAGAATGAATTGGTTGGGAGAAAATCAGGAGGAGGAGTCTGCTCTGCGTTGACGCCCGCTGTGTGCGGCTGCACACCAGCGTAACCTGTGCCGACAGCCTGGTTTGAACCATATCCATCCAGTATGCACTGGGGCATTTTTCTCCAGTCAGCTCTGTGGCTGCAGATGGTTGCCTTCAGGAATTATTTTTCAGTAAGCTGTTACTGTAAGGGCATTTCACAGAAGGGCAGTGTTCAGCATCACGGACTCATCTTCTGTGTGCACGTTATCAATAAATCACTGCAGCCCTTCATTCTATCGACACTGCCCGTACACTCGGTACTGCATACCGCCAGTACCTCGCCGAGGCCTGAAATCACAGCCACGAATGAAACTCCGTCCGGGACCCTGTGAGCGCACGGTGGGGGACCATCAGGGGTGTGCCCGAATCTCAGTTACACAAGCGAGCACACCTGCAGCACAGACGGCCGCTTGTCTGCTGTTTATAAACCTTTGGTCTGATGTGGTTTCTGTGTCCAGTCATCTTTCCATTCCTGAGATAAACCTCCCTCGGTCAAGAGTAATCACCATATTAAAACTAAGACCATTCATATTTATTGCATAGACACCCTTATTTTATACTCTAACTATAGTTTTCTAACATCTGGCTGTTTTCCATCTGCGATCACAAATAAAACTAACTGGTAATTTTCTTTCCTTGTATTGTCTTTGGCTTTTTTTGGTACAAGAAAATATTATTCATAATATTGGCTAGCTTTTCTTTCTTTCATATTTTCTGAAATATTTGCCTTCAACTTTCCTTCCCTTCCTATTTATAGTATTTTTTGCCTCGCTCCCCACCATTTTCTGCCCCTCTTAGTCTCTCTAAGAAGATGGGAGATGAGGCACCCTCGGTTGGGCATCCAACTCCATCTCAGGTCATGATCTTCCGGTTCACAAGTTCAAGCCCTGCATCAGGATCTCTGCTGACAGCTCAGAGCCTGGAGCCTGCTTCGGATTCTGTGTCTCCCTCTCTCTCGGTACCTCTCCCACTCCCACTCTGTCCCTCTCTCTCTCTCAAAAATAAACATTAAAAAAAAGAAGTGGGAGATGCAATTGTTTAATGATGGATCCATTTATGGGTAATTGATTTGGTTTCTCAACTTATTCTTGGGCCAATTTATTTTTTCAATTGTCCTTTTAATTTAGATTTTAAAATTTATTACCATGAAGTTTCTCTTGTATTATATTAGGATTTTTAAATATATTGACTTTTTAAATTTTCCTGATTTAAATTTCCTGGTTTACTTTGATCAATTTTGATAGAGGTTTTTCTAGTTTCAAGCAACTCGCCGTTTCTGCTTTCCATTTCGATTTAATTTTCCTTTGATCTTGATCATGTTCTAGTTAGTGCGCTGCTGTGTCCCTTTTCCTAGCTCATTTTGCTCTTTATTTAACTCATTTACTTTTCATTATCCTTGTCATTTTTCAATAAATGCATCTATGGAGTTTTAAAATTAAAATCTAAGTACCATTTTTAGTTCTATCCCCACAAATGCTGATATTAGTGTGTTTGATGTTATTTACTCCAAGTATTTCATAATATTCATTGTGGTATCATCAAGTCATGAATTATAGAGCTATCTCCTCCTGGCGTCTGATTGTTTCTAAACGTACAGATGTTTGTTCATGCTAGGGTTTCTCATTTAATTGCATTATATTTGAGGTAAGTAGCTTCATCATATTCTTTCTTTACAATTTGTGTGGTTGATTTCGGCAAGTGCTCCGTGTGTGCCTGAAAATGTTTATCCTCTATCTGTTGAGACACAGTTAATATTACCTCTGTCACTGTGTTGTTCGGATAATTTATATCCTCATTATTTTTATTTTGGTCAGCTGGAGCTACATGTTTCTAGAAAATATATTAAAATCTATGAATTTAGACTTGTCTATTTTTTCTTGCTTGCTTTTTTCTTGATATTTTTGCAATATTTCAAGTATAAGGAAAGATTGAGTTTTTGTATATCTGACGCTATTATTATTTTACAATAAGTAATTTTCTACCTAGACATGAAAGTTTAGATGGGTGGCGTGCCTGGGTGGCTCAGTCAGTTGAGCGTCCAACTCTTGATGTCAGCTCAGGTCATGATCTCACGGCTTGTGAGTTCGAGCCCCACATCGGGCTCTGCACTGTCCGAGCCTGTTTGGGATTCTCAATCTCTCTCTACCCCTCCACTGCACATTCTCTCTCTCCCTCTCTCTCTCTCTCTCTCTCAAAATAAATAAATAAACTTGAAAAAAGGGAAGTTTAGAGGGGAAGTCATTTCTCTTCAATACTTGGGAGCTTTAATTAAACCTTCTTGCAGGTCTCCATTGTGGGTCTGAGCCTTGTGCCCGGGGAGAAAGACTTTCCAGCTGACGGTAAGTTACTTTTGGTCGCAGATGGCCTTGAGTTTAACTGCAGGCTGTTCAGGTTGGCATTCTGGTCCTCGCTGGCCGGCAGGTTCTGTCTGGTGATGGAGGACGTCTCCTGGTTAGTTCTCAGCCACTACTCTCTGGCCGCTGCTTTCTTGTCATTTCCAGGAATCTTTTCTTCTGGGATTACTGCTCGACAATATGTACGCATCTCTAAATGTCTCCTCCTTATTTCTTGGTCTCTATTCGTGCTTTCCATTTCCTGTGTTTCTCAGTTATATTCTGGTCAACAACTCAGAATTTCCTCTCCAGATAGGCTGAGCGTGTCCAGTCTAGAGTTTACCTTGCCTAGTGCATATTTTTAAGTTTCAGTGATTACATTTTAAAAGTATTTGGCTTCCTCATTTTTCATGAACATCTGCTCTTGATTCCTATCTTTGCCCCCATCATTTGGATGGATGGGTCTTACTCTTCTTTCTTTTACTTCCATGTGGTTTTTAGCTGGACATATTCTAAAACGTCTTGTGATTGTTCTGCTACTTGAGGGCATTTGTAGTGCATTCCTCCTCTTCCGGTTGGTGAGTGTGCCCCCGCCTCCCTGTCCCATGGCTCCACAGTGCTTCCGGCAGGCTGCCCCTCACCCTGGTGGCCAAGAGCTGTTGGAATGAGGCCATCGACACCCGGCATTCAGCTCGGAGGCCAGGCATCTGCTGATCATGTCGGGAGGAACCTGCCTCAGCTATGTCTGCTGGGTTCCGTTTCTTGGTCTGTGTTCTTTCCGGGGTTTGGACACTGGGTCTAGGTTGGTGCCTTGGCTCAGCCCGCATCCCCTCCCAGGCCCTGAGCTTCTGGCTGAGTCCCTGTGCCTTGAGTCTGCACTGCAGGAGTCCCATGGCCTCGTCCCCCACAGTTAGCGCACTGGGAGGTTATCTTCCATCAGTTCGTGGAGACTCTTATCCCCACTCAATAGTCCACGAAGGCCACATCCTGACACTCGGCAGGAACCCCAGCTTGCTGTCTATGCAGCCCCTTGTGTTTGGGTGATGTTCCAGGTATAAAAACATCCCCCTCGGGCACCTGCAGGGTCTGCCAGAATCTCATGGTAACACGCACGTCTACAGCTTCCTGGGCCCGGCAGAGACGTGCCCGCTTACCAGCGTCACCACACCCAGGGAAGAGCCACGCGTGCTGTCCCCAGCAGATGCTTCTCCCTCCCTCTGTTCCAGCTCAATTTACCAGCCAGGGTCGCCGGTTCCAACACTGCCTAGAAACCCAGTTAACGTTCTGACCCCTGTGAAGTTTCCAGGGGGTGCCAGCCAGATGGCTAACACAAGAGCCACATCCTCATCTACCAGGGAACAGGGGCTTGCTCGTCTTCCACGGACGGGGGCACGACGTTAATACATACACACGAACGCACTTTCACCAACGCTGGTTCCAAGACTGAATTCACAACGTCACCACGTCTGAAGCTATGCGGTTATGTACGATTCATATTACCTTGTTGAGCGCCAAAATACAATTAAAAAATTAAGTACCTTATTTTTCAAAGTGCTGTACAAGCCTATAAAGACAGTATGGACACTCCTCAAATTTTTAAAAATAGAACTATCATGGGATCTGGCAATCCCACTTCTGGGTATTTGTTCAAAGGAAATGGAAACAGGATCTCAGAGAGCTATCTGAACCCCTGTGTTCACGGCACCGTATTCACGGCAGTCAGGACATGGGCACAGCCTAAGTGTCCACAAACGCATGAACGCACGGAGAAGAGGATATATATACCTGAGGTATTACTCAGGGACAAAGAAGAAGGAATCCATCCGTGACTACACAGATGGGTCTTGACAGCCTTATGCTGAGTGAAAGAAGACAGACAGAGAAAGGTAAATACTGCACAGCCTTGCTTACATGTGGAACCTACAGGGGTCAACCTCATAAAAACAGGAAGTGCCACGGTTGCCAGGGGCTCGGCGAGGGGAACGGGGCAGGCGTTCCCAGCTCCGGACTCGCATAGGAGACAGGCGAGTCCTGAGAAAGAGCGCACAGCACGATTACCATCAACAACAGCGTCTGATGAATGTCGGCATTGCCAAGGGACTGGGCTCCGTTATTCCCAGCACGAGAGAGAACTGCTGATTGGATGAGGTGATGGAGGTGTTAGCTAGCTGTGGTGGCGACCATACCGGAACATGGGACTGTGCCAGGCTCGCACGCTGGCTGCCGGACGCCTGAAACTGACATGATATTACATGTGAACCATCTCCTTAGAAATAAACAAATAAATGCTCTAGTTTGCAAACTGCTATACGAGTTTACTAAGAACTGAACATTTAAATATTATTTTAAGGTTTATTTATTTTTCGAAAGAGAGAGAGACACAGTGCAAGCAGGGGAGGGGCACAGAGAGAGAGGGGAGGCACAGAATCCCAAGCAGGCTCCAGGCTCTGAGCTGTCAGCACTGAGCCTGACACGGGGCTTGAACTCACAGACCATGACCTCATGACACGAGCCGAAGCTGGATACTTAACCGACTGAGCCACCCAGGAGCCCCGACATTTAAATATTTTTTAAATGTGGTAAACTACACATCCCATTAAATTTACCGTATCGCCCATTTTTAAGTGTCCGGTTCAGTGGCATTAAGTCACGATCATGCTATTGTGAGACCGTCACCACTATCTGTCTCCGGGACCTTCCCATCTTCCCAAACTGCAGCTCTGTCCCCACTGGACTCTCCCTCACCCCCATGCCTGGCCCGGTGCCCACTGTCTCCGTCCTGTCTCTGTGGACATGGCTGCTCCAGGGACCGCCTGTGAGTAGAAGAACAGCGCTGTGCTTGTCTCTGTGTGTCTGGGCTCTTTCCCTTGGCACCGAGTCCTCAGGTCCATCCCTGCTGTGGTAGGTATCAGAATTTCCTTCCTTTTAAAGGCTGGCTAATATTCTCCTGTGTGGATATAAAGAACTGACCATTTTAATTTTCATTATTTCCCTTGGGAATCACATGCACGCTCTATCCCAACCTTCAGGATGCTCGGGCTGAAGGAGAACGACTTAAGTGTCTAATTAGGTCAAAACACTAATAGGTACTCAGTACATAGTGTTAGTAAAATTTATGGTCTCCTTTAAATTAGGAATTAGAGGGTTGCCTGGGTGGCTCAGTCGGTTGAGTGTCCGACTTCGGCTCAGGTCATGATCTCACGGTTCGTGGGTTCGAGCCCCACGTCAGGCTCTGTGCTGACAGCTCCGAGCCTGGAGCCTGCTCCGGGTTCTGTGTCTCCTTCTCTCCCTGCTCTTCCTCCACTTGCACTGCGTCTTACTCGGTTCTCTCAAAAATAAAATAAAATGCCAAAAAAAATTAAATTAGGAATTAGAACTCAGAGAAAAGAAAAGGCCTCCCTCGGCTTTAACATACCTCTTGTCTGTGTCGGACAATCAGCCTAAGAACAGCTAAATGCCCACAATTCTCTAAATCTGGCCGACAGAGGGAAACACCTACAGGCTACACTGTGTTTCCTCTCTAGAGGCTTCTGGGCACCCGTCGCCCTCCCGGACACGCACAGCAGGGCGATCGCCGCCGTAAAGTAGATCGTTCAACAGGAAAAGCTCAGTCCAGTTGGTTATGTGGTGTGCTTTTTGATTGTCTGGTTATTATTTTTGTTGAACTCACTGAAATCACGGTGGTTACAGTAAGCGCATGTCTATTTTCCAACACTTCTTGGTCCTTTCAGGCGAGTTTGGATGCGTTAGATTCTTGCCTTCCTAACTCCCACTCTGGGGGGGATCACGTACGTGCAGGTCTAACTTTCGCAGAGATTGATTTAGGACCAACGATAATCGCTCAACAACCGGAAGTAGCTCAAACGGCGTGGCTACCTGCTCCTGCCCCAGCTCTGCCCATCTCCCCTGCCCCCACTCCATCCGCCGAGCATCCCGCCCACGCTGGTGTCTGTGGAAGGCTTTCTACAAAGATCAACAGGGAGAAGCAGGTGCCACCCGCCTCCGCTACCCGAGACCGCGGTCAGTCGGCTCAGGGTTAGCTCTCTGACACTGTTTTGGAGCCGGGGCTTGGACACTGACATGCCCCAGGCCGGGGGAGCCGATAAAGGAAGGAACGAGCGTTCAGCCGTCAGCACCATGGTTATCAGACGTGCGTACGCACAGGTGTGGTGGAAAAGGCAGGTCCCATCCCTCACCCATCCCGAGGTGGGGGTCCCCAGGGATGGGCACCCCCAGGAGCTCCATCTCACATACGGACACCCTGGGGGAAGGAAGTGGCAGAATGCGCCTGTTTACATGAAAACATGAAATCTCCGTTGATCAAACTGAAAAATACATGTTAAACCACCAACTTGCCACCTTGGCATTAGCTGTTGACATTTATCGATTTGTTCACTGTCCCCAAAACAGGTCCCCCTCCCCAAAAGATATAATGAATCCACCTTGTTAGTCATCCATCCCAAACATTCCATCTTTTTTTGTGTCTCGAAGTCTTGCCAGGAGGGTCCGTGGTTTCGATGTTATGATGTTGCCATAGTTATCCACACGCTTTGGCGGTTTCCAGCTCTCCCTGGAGACAGGGTCTGCTCATCCCCTACCCACAGGGGCACGGAGAAGCGCCCACATTCTTTAACGCATACGCGTGTGAAAGCTTTCACCGCCTTCGGTTCAAGGACCACGTGCCCTCTGGGGTTCTCCGTAACTGTACCGCTCCATATTACAAGCTCTCTCAATTTCTTGCCTTATAAAATATATAATAGTACATTCAGCTGGTATTATCTGGAAATGAGATCTTCCTCAAAAGGGACTTACCACATGAATAAAGCAAATACTTTAAATCAAGGAATCAAAAAACCCAGGATTCAAAATCTTTGTATCTACAAAAAAAAGGAAAGGTCTTCTTAACAGTCAGTAGCTATCTAACAAATCCAGAAGAAATGGTTCAAGTAGAAAAATCACCATTTTCCCAAACCAGCGTAATAACCGAATCGGGCAAGGACCTGCATGGACGCGCACGTGGAGCGGAACCGTCACCCCGTGTGTCATTTACTGATGGAAGACGGGGAGACACACCTTGGCCACGGAGAGGCCGGTCACTCACACTCTGATGGGAAAGTTTATCATCACCTCCAGTGACACCACAGGCCGCCGCGTGCCTGGAGATGGGAGGTGATATGAGGAACGCTGTATCCCCAAAGACGTTTTCTTGCCAAGCGGCTTAACGTGAACCTACTCCGGACACACTCTCTCTGTTTGTGGCCTCTCTGGTGCCTCTCCCTTCCCATCAGCCCTCCCACCCGAGGACGGTAACGGTTTCCGCTCACGTCCCTCAGGTGCTGTGGCCTTGCCCTGTCCTCTCCGGGGCCTGTCCTCTTGGGCCTGGCGGCCCTACACTCTACTCCAGGACCTTACTGGCTCTCTCTCTCTCTGTCCCCCCCGGCAGTCACCACTAACCTCTGTCATGCTCCTTGGCGGGGGGCCCTGCGCTCACCCTCCATAGGTGACCTCGCCCCACAAATTTACAAGTTACCTCCTCCAGGAGGCCCCCAGCTTCACAAGCTCTGGGGGTCAGGCCCTGTCCATGGTCCTGAGCTCTGTGTGTGTCCAGGGCCGGTTCCCTTTCGGGGCATGGTGGACTAAGAACCGTGTGTGGCGGAGCCCCTGCCTGGCGCACGCCTGGAGGGTCATGGATCCATGCGCTCCGGGGGCAAGGGAAGCTCATCGCCCCACCCCGCACAGTGTACCGCGTCATTTCAGTTCCCAGAAGGGCATGCTGTCCCAGACACAACAGCCCCAGCGTGCCATTTCATAAACCCAGACGAGCTCACTCCACCTTCCAGCAGCTCATTGCACACCGTCGCATGTCTGCTGACTCAACACTGTCACTCGCCTGACTCCCAGACAGCCCAGCGTGCGTGTAGTCCCTCAGCATTTCTCATATTTAAGCACATTTCTGGGCTGAACTGTTTCTTCAGCTTTTCCCCATTTGACAGCAGAACACGTGGCCCCACAGTTCTGGCTGTTTGCATATTTCCTGAGTCCCCTAGAAACTTAATGAGCACTTACTGTATACCCTGCAACGTGGGGGCAGTGAGCACACACCAGCCTACACCTGCTACGTGTCCAGCCACAGGTGAGTCAGGCCCTCAAGGCCTCCCTAACACTTGGGAGTCCCTTCCACTACCCGCCCCTTTCCTCCCAAAGAAAGTCATTTTCAAACACTTTTCTGCCTTTGTGGAATCAAGACACTGATCTGCGTTATGTCTATAAAGACAGAAATGAGGTTTCTCTGGAATTGTTAGATCCATGCTCAATCACGGACATCACTGTTTCTCTTTCTCAACACTCATAACCTGTGTCCTTGAAAGTCTGGTTGTAGAACTCTCTCTGCAGTAAATGCAATTGCCCCAGAACATAACTGATTGTTGGACTCCCTTTCTTTCCTATGTTGAAAACCAGAATCGTATTTCCTACCCCAGGTCTTCTGGCATCTTTTCTGTTTTCCAGAACTTCTCAAGAATTACTGCCAGTGCGTTAGCGATCATATATCGCTTTGCTTCCTTGGGACGGAGTTCATCTGGGACTGCAAATTTAAACTAATTTAGTGCAATTATGTTCTCACCCATCTCAGACTTCATTTCTCTCCTCAAATATGTGTGCTACCCTTTTTGTTGGAAGATCACTCTTCTTGACAGAGAAAATGGATTTAAATAGATTTGAATGCATGTGGTTTCTCTTTGCCATCCCTCAGCAAGAGCAGAGCAGCAGACCAAATGTCGCTGTCCCCTCATGTCAGCAGAGGGTCCTAGTGGAGCTCATCTTTGTGCCCCGACACGATTCCAGCCTCCCTGGTCTCAGTGCCAGCTGTGCAGGTGGGCCTGCCCAAAGTTCATCTCCAGGAAAGTCCCAGCTGCTGTCACGGTGCTGATGTTGAGCACTGATCAGGTGGTCTCTGGGGGAGCCTGTGTGTGGGGTGGGCAGTGGGTTGAAGGGGACTGTGGCCATAGGACTGTGTGTGTCAGTGAAACTACCCCTTAGCTGTAGCCGCCCGTGATTCTGACCTTGAATCCTGAGAAAGAAAGGTCACAGGAAAGCAAAAAGAGCCACGTTTCATCCCACCTGGTGGGGAAAGGTACCGGGACATGCTGGGAGAGTGCTCATCACCCCGTGTCAGGAGCGCCATGTGGCTCAGTGCACGGGGCCTCCACCGGGCCCACCCGAGTGGAGAGGAGCAGTCCTCATCAGCAGACGCCTCAGCAGACGCTGTGCCAGTGGCTTTAGAGAGACCCGTGGTTCGCTGTTGGAGCTACAGGAAGCCCGCTTCCTATAGATGGGATGTGTCTCCTTCCAAGTGGCCTTGGGACCTCAGGAAACCCCGTCAAACCTCAGCTCTGCCACCTGAAAAAATGTGGGGGACTCCTACTCACCGTGTTGGGGTGTTCTGAGGGTTAAATGGAACGATGAATGCAACCTCAGCTCCTGGCACATCTTAGGTGTTTGGTAAATGACAGCCATGATCGCTGATATTTTTATGTGCCACTTTTGTTGCATGTACTCAATAGGTATACTTGCTTCTTGGCCGCCATTCATCTCTATTCTGCCTTTTGAGTGTCCTCAATTGACGGAAATATACTTTTCATAATATTCGTGGTTCTAACAGGTGAAGTTTTACCCACCTCCCGCGGGATACTGTGATGTCACAGGAAGACTGAGAGTATAGCATGAAGCCGATCCTGTCTTTTCAAGCTTTGTTGGCCTCTATATTAATGCTGTGTAGACTGCTCAGGTGTGCCTATTCTGGGAGTCGCAGACTTTGATGTTGATTGATGAACTGCAGTCAAAACTGTATTCTAAACACAGCTGCCAGATGCTAATGCATGCACGACACAGACATATATTTTTCGGTTTAAAAAGCACTGGATAAAAACCCTGAGACGAGTGAACATCAGGCTGTGTCCTCAGATCATCACGGACCGTATCACACGGCATGAACACGCACTCTCCCAGGGAGAAGGAGCCAGCTTCCCTGCTTATGAGCCACGGCACTCAAACGGCCGAAAGGCACGCTTTGTTATTTTGCCATTTTTGCTGTGCCACTTTTTGAGGGGCTCACGTCTTCTCTCGTGTACTCTCCTGAGCCGAACAGAGTAGGAGACAACACGCATCCTTCTCAGGGGAATGACCACCCATAAGAAAAGGATCTTTCCCTTCAGGAAGCTGACATCCAGGCGGGCCTTCGAGCAGCCACTCGACTCACCAAAACCAAGATAGCAAAGTTCTCAGCTGGTGACAAAGAGAACACACAGCAGGGAGCTGCGGGAACAGTACCGGCAGCTATAGATCCAGAGGCGTGGGAGGCTTCAACCAAGGTGGATGCGGGGAGGGCGCTGTCAACCAGATGAACAAAGAACCAAAGCAAGCGAGTGATATTTGGGAAACAGCAAGCAGTATAATCCGGTTAGAACGGAGGGTGTTTTGGCAGAAAGGAATGCAGTTGGAATGACAGACTGAGCCCAGAAAGTGCGGGGCTTTGGGTTCAAGGAGAAGGCACCTTGCTAAATATGGAACTTAATCCTTTTTATACATTCAGGATATATTACCCATACCTTATACGGACCTGAGGAGGCATGTGACGAGCACAAAACTGTGGTTCAGGATATTTTACACAGAACAAACTGAAATGGGAAGAAATTCAAAATGGCGAGATGGATTGGGATGCTAGGGCATGGGGGGGGATGGTCTTAAAAGGCTAACAGAAAATAGATTTTGTCAAGTTTATTTACTTAAAAACACTGTGAAAGAAGACTTAACTCATTGGGTTTGGAGCTTGACAGGGAGAGGGAGGTCAACATGACCATCCATCCGGCTATGTGACTGGAAAAATAGTTACTTTTCCAAAAATTCCTAGAATAAAATCCATTCACTGTATTTTTAAAAATGACCTGAGGGGGCGCCTGGGTGGCTCAGTCGGTTAAGCCGCCGACTTCGGCTCAGGTCATGATCTCGTGGTCTGTGAGTTCGAGCCCCGCGTCAGGCTCTGTGCTGATGGCTCAGAGCCTGGAGCCTGCTTCAGATTCTGTGTCTCCCTCTCTCTCTGCCCTTCTCCTGCTCATGCTCTGTCTCTATGTCTCAAAAATAAATAAATGTTAAAAAAAAATTAAAAAAAAATGACCTGAGAATGTTCTAGAATTTAATAGTTTTCAGATTCCCCATCATTTAAAGGGAGTTGATACAACTTTCTAACACCACATAACACATGACTTAGTTATATATCCTGGATATCCATTTCTTCAATATCCCGTGGCGGAGACCTTACACCGTAATTGGCCAACCAAGATCACGGTTTTTGACAGTGGACTTCGAGCAGGATACAGTACACGTGGCTGCATGACTGGAGAGGCTTCAATTACTGGGGGAGCAGAAGTGGGATCAGGTACGGGCAGTGTAGAATCAGAGGCCGCCGCACCTGGACCCAACTGAATACAGAAGCCCCCCCGCCAAACCCGCGGTGACCGCAGACGTCACATTCTCTACTTCACGACGGATGTTTGTGCGTGGTAGCTGTGCCTTGAAAATGTAATATTTGGTGACAGCGAAGGCTCATGGTGTTCCAGCTTCTGGGCTTCGAACCTCTGAATTCTTGCCAGGAAGGATGAGGCAATAATTGAATCCTTCAAATGCATTAGCTGCATGTGGGCGGAACTTGATCAATCTCTGAAACCATTCCAGGACTCCCAGGGGTCTGTTCAAAGGCCTCTTCGGGTTCCTTTGCACAGACCCTTGCCAAGTGCGTGTGGTGGGCGGCTGCCACACTGAGCAAGGAGGGTGGCCAACGAGCCAACATCATTTCTGCTCTGTTTCATTCACCCTGCATTTCTTTCCTCTTCTCCTGCTGTCTCCCTCTTTCCGCCTTGCCCCTCCCTTCTGATTATGTCTATGCATTTACACCTGTAGTTTATGTATCACACCGATCCTGGCCAAGGGACCGTGTTCAAACCTTCACAGCGGAAAGCCAGAACAACGTAAAGTCAGAGACAAATTCTGTTCAACTACTTGCACCCCAGATTTCTGTACCAGCACAAAGGCAGCAATAATAATGCTTGCTGCAGGGTTTTGTAAGAATAAAGGGAAGAAAGGCCTACAGAGCATTTGCACCAAGCAGACGACAGGTATGAAGTGAATGTGTCTTTCCTCTGCTCCCCCAGGGGTTCCTCGGTTGAGCTAACGTCATGGAGGTGAGAGTGGGGTGGGGACAAGATCTTCTGCGACACAGACTGCGAGGATCTCTCCAACGGCAGCCCCAACAGCTGCAGCCCCTGGAGTCCTGCGGCATCATGGCTGGGGGCTCTCTAACCAAGTAAGCCTATTACTTGGAACAAAAGCACATGCTCTATCACTCAGTAAGCATTTGCAGTAACAGGCTCTGGGCAGGGATGGGTTCACATTCACACTCCGGAACAAATACCTGAAGGGAGACAGGACGTGCAGAAAGCAAGCCCCGTGCTGCCTGTCGGAAATGTTCATCGTAGGCACACATGTGACAGGTGCTTGACCTAACTGTAGTCCCCATTCTCACAGAAGGGGGAGTGCAGATGATCTTTTTGACCTTGGGGGGAGCATTCGGTGTTGCTGGAGCTCCATCTCCATCTCCACATCCACAGAACACGAGTCACAGAGTCCGACTCTGTGGCCTCACGGGAGGACCACAGTTAGGAGAGTGCATTACACCACACGGATGCAGTACCCTGGTATGGTGTCCCTGCTCTGAGGAAGCATGAAACCACAGGGGCACAAGAAAGGATGCATTAAGCATGAACTCATCAGTTTCCATGGAGGTCATGACAGGAACCTAAGGCATGTCATGCCTGGTTGACCATCGTGCATTTAACACGGGCATGGGAGGATAACTGGAGTACGATATGGCTGATGTTCAAAGGGAGCATTTGAACTAATTTAAAAGAATTAATCATCCATCTGGCTTTCATTATGCAATGTCCATGCTATTTCTACCACGTAAAAAACAACTCAAACTCTTTGGAAGCTATTTTTACTTCAAAACTTCACCACCTTTGTAGTGCGACCATTTGGATCCCGCCGAAAGATCACATAGCACCCCATCCACACTCTTTCCCTTTTCTCTCAGCTCATCTTCCCAACATAGGCCCATTCCTCCTCTTGCTGCTTCTCAACAGACAACTCCCTCCAACACTAAATATTTTAGTTTTCTTTCTCTGACTGGCGTTAACTGGCTTTACAGAACTTTGCAAGAGCATCTGTTCCCAACAGCAGAGATGACAATGTTTTCAGATATGTCACCAAGTTTTCTTCATAGTGCCCATATTTGGTGGAGACTTTTGATGATCTGCTTTAAGTCATAGCATCTTATTGGTTGGTGTCTTCAGAGAATGGCTTATTGTGATTTTAGGTTCTTTTTGGAAAAAATGACAAACACGAACTCATCATTAGTGAGTATATAGTCGCTGTTACATATCTGCAGGGGTGTCCCAACCCAACCTTCCCGAGTCCTCCGGGTGCAGTCGCACAGCCTCGTGACAACCTCACGTGACCTACCTGCACCGTCTCCATGGCACCAGACAAGAGCTCCAGCACTGGAGGCTCTGTGGTGCCTTCCTAATTCAAGATGATTTATAAAGGATGGTGAATCCAGTCACTGATTACCAGGGATTTGAGTCCCTGTTATATCATTTCTCCCTCCAGAGAAGGACCTTGAAACATTTCGCAGTTCCTGACATTAAGACAATATTTTTGTGTGATAAACATTTATTTTTCATTTCCACTATAACTGTACTTGACAGATTTAGTGGGAAATAGTCAACAGTTCCTTTGAGAATCTAAATAAAATATGCATAGTGATTTTTGCTGGTCCTTAAATTTACTTGAGTCGTCTTGGAAAAATCTTGTTTTCATGTTATTTCCCTCCCTCTGATAGGTTAAACTCATTTGTATCACAACGAATACGCATTCCTTCCTACATCTTTCTCCTTTACGCCCATCCATTTATTCATTCTTCTTATGGTTTTTCTCTTATTTGCTTTATTTATTTCAAAACGCTATTAACAAGTAGGTAATAGTATACATACTGAACATGGCAAGGGGTGGCAAAGATAAAGAAGAATTGCCATTGATTTGAAGAAGCCACAGTCCAGGGAAGAAGACAGATGGGTGAATGGGACACAACACCATAGACGCTCAATTGAGATTTGCAAGGAGAGTGACGGGGACGGAGCATGGGATCAAGCGACCACACAGGAAGGGCAAGGACATCCCCAGAAGGGCAGGTTTGAGGTGAGTGTTGGAATTGTCCCAGGTGGGGAGAGGGAATTCCTGGGATGGAAACAGCACGTGGAAGGGCACTGCTGTTCAGGAAACAGCATTAAGTCCCGTGCGCTTGAGACATGTGGGCAGTGTAGATGGTGTTGGGATGCGGGAAGGGGGTATTAAAGCCTGAAACTTAGGTTTTTCTCCTGTGTGCCCAAGAATGGTACCAAGGACTCAGTAGTACCCGTGGGAACTCACTTGGTCTTCACAAAGAACCTGAAGAAGGCTCACTTATCAGCATTTCCCAGATTGGACACGGAGGCAGAGAGAGGTGGGGGAACCTCATCCGGAAACTCACAGCTGGTCAGAGACTGTCCGGGATGCACAACGCCCTCAACTGGTCAAGGAGCAGCACTGGGGCTGTAAGCACTGAATTCACGGGATTTGATGAGCACACCAGCAATGTGACAGACAGAGAGCCGGGGACATGGGTGAGGTTCCCAGAACTCTCCAGAACTTCTACATCTACCAAAGATGGAAGAGGAAGAGCAATGAAGGAGGGAGGGTTAAGAGAGGCAGTGGTGTGTGGGGCTGGGGAGGACATGGCCTGGAGGGGAGTTCCCAACGTGGTCTGGGCAGGCTCCTGGGGAGCAGGGCAGGGTGTGGGTATGGGATCGGGGGCAGGGAGCATGGTCCCTCCAACCCCAAGAGGGCGTGTGCAGAAACAGAGCAGGCGTCCTCACAGAGGAGGCGAGATCTCGTCAGACACAGGCCCTGGATGTGCTGCCGGCAAGTCTGGCCCCCCACACGTGGTCTGCGAGAGTGCGGATGTGACAAGAAGTAGGTAGCACTGAGGCGGCCGCGTACACAGTGTGCATCGGTGCCCGATTATGTGGCCTGGAAGGACATGAACACATCTCACGGGTTAGGAGGACAGAGACCATCGCAGAGGGCTTAGTACGTAGCTTCTGTGAAATTCAAGTTCTGGAAAGTTGATGAAAATAATTCTGGAAGCTATTTAAACAAAAGCAGGTGCAGCCCCCTGAGGTGTGAGATGGGCATCATTGGGGGTTTAGCACATGGTTCGAAGCAGGACGAGGGGCAGGGGTGTGGCTGCATCGGCCAAGTACAGGCCCTCGGCAGCCTTCCACAGCCCCAGCCAGACGGCACTGGTCACCTTGCGTGACCCTGCAAGGCTGGTGGAGGGGAAGGTAACTCGGCCAAAGTTCCAAAGTCAGTAAGTGCTGGCTCCGGGGGTCAGCCCGTTGTCACCTAGCCTCCGGTCACCTTAAGGGCCACTGTGTTCTTTTCCTGCTGTTTCAGGTAGAAAGCCTGTGTTTATGAACATTAGAATTCCCTGCCTTCAAATCCACGGAAGCGCCCTGGTGTTTGGATTATACCTGTCTGTTCCCCGAAACCTGTAATAGTGTATGCGTTAGCTGTTGTGCACGGCTAGCGTACGTGGTTAAAACGCATGACGGGCACTGATTTTTCTATAAAATACTGGAAAATGGCCGAGACGCTTTTCATGGACAGGCGCTGGGTGGCGGGCCTTTAGTGGATGTTTCTCACAGCTTGGGTCACGCCTGGCCCACGTCTGCCACGCTGAACGTCGGCAAAGAAAAGCTTAGTGTAGCTGCTGGATCAGGTTAGTTTATAATACCATGGAATTATAACAAGGTCATTATTAAAACACCTCAAAATAATTATTCCTACATCTCTATTAGCACTGACTGTTCCTTCCAGGAAAACGCTGCTTAGGACAAGAAATGAAGAACTCGGCTGGGAGAGTGTGCAGGGAGGCGCGCGAGGAGCGAGGGCATCTTGGGAAAGCCCGGAACAAGGTACGAGCGGGTTGCAAGCGAGCAGCTCCCAGAACGTGTTCCTGGAGGCGGGCGTCAAGGCTGACGCGGCGTGCGCAGCACGGGCTGTGCCGTGACCTCTTCTTATTTACGAGATACGCAGGGCATTCACAATGCGGCGCAATCCATGCAAGCGAGGGAGCTGACTCGACACGTGAGTTAGAGCATGTGTGGAGCTGACTGGCTTGGGATAAGCAGCATTCTGGGGAGAAGCACCCCCAGGAGGGCGTCCTGCAGCCACCCTGCAAACCGCGGGACAGTCACGTAAGTCATGTCTACAGAAGTAGTAGGGGGAGGGCAGAAAATAAAGAGGGTGCCTCTATTCTGTGTCTCCCTCTCTCTCTGCCCCGCCCCTGCTCACACGGTCTCTGTCTCTCAAAAGTAATAAAATAAAACATTAAAAAATTAAAAAAAGATATTCCTAAATAAATACTGTAAAGGGATGAAAGTTGAGCTAACACTTGAAATACACTGTATTTGCTTTGCCGTGACCCGCTTCACCAAGAGGCTGGCTGGACCACAACCCCACGCTCTGGCGGATTCTTTTCTGCGTCACTACTATTGGCAGCCTCATGGCCACCTCCCTCCGTGGCCAAGGACTCTGTCCCGCCCTGATGCAAGCGAGATTCTGACAAACCCCCGAGGAGAGGCACTGGGTGAGGCTCTGGGTCTCAATCGGAGGGCGTGTCCTCTCGTCCTGTCTGTGTGTCACAGTCTGAGTCTCCCGGGAACAGCACGATGTCTGGCTCACAGAAAAGACGGATTTCGTGGCTGGCCACGGTCTGCACGCAGGGTGACGAGCACACAGAGAGAAAGTCCCTGCACACCTGACTTGTGGCTCTCCCTTCCTGAGTCAGCACTGCCGAGTCTCTGAAATGGGTGTTTATTCTGGGTCTCAAGCTCTCCCAGACAAATAGGTGCTCGTGATAATGACTCTTCAGATGGGAAAAATGCTCTGTGCGGTCGGGCGGGGCTGGATAGCATTCCAGGGGTGGACTGAAGTCTGGAAGTGAGCCCGTGGTCCCCTTTCTCATATGCAGATTCAGTTCTCAGAGAACTGGCTGATGCTTTGCCCACAGACACAAATACAACGTCCACCTTCACACATCAGGGGACCCCGAGAGACCAGGAAGTTGTCAGAGCCAGCACTGGGAACCATGGCTGCATCGCACCGCACTCTGTGCCTTTGCAATCTGAGCATGAAGATGGCAAATCTGGCCTTCTAGTTAACACAGCGACGTGGCCGCCGTGCACAGACGAACGGCTGTGTTGGGGCTGCCGGGATGAGCTCACCGGCATTTCCTGGCTTTGATTTCACGGGAAAGTGAAATCACATGGTCATTTACAACCAAATGATGGAAGGTCGTCACATGTCTGAGATGCACTTTCGAACTCATCAATGAAAAGTGTCGGCCCTTTTAGGCAACAGGTTTAAGACTTCTAGTTGCTGAACGGTCAGAAGTGCACGGGTCTCTGCCTGACAACACTGAGAGCACGACGGAAGGCAGCGGCCTCATCACCTGTCCCACCAGGACTCTACGGCTAGAGGAGAAGTCACCAGTGCCCTCGTTACCACGCCGGGTCCCAGTGGGGAGAACAGGCGGGGAGATCACACTCCTGGAGATCGGAGAGAAGCCCAGAGTGTGGGACACGCTTTTCGGCACAAGATTGTGGGTGTGTTCCCAAGGGCAAGTGGAAACCGTCAGGAGGGAAGGAACCTACTCTGATTACCAGGAGGGAGAGCTGACCTTGAAAATGGCACTCAGGAAAACTGCATCTAGGCGGGTGGTGAGGCAGGTTCTGTAGGGGCACAAGGGTTCCTGGATGAAGCTACCTGCCGGCTCAGGAGAGACAGGGTGAGAGAGGACTGGCTGGACTGTGATAAAGAGCAGCCACTCTAGGCGATGACTTCCTCCCCCAGGGACATCTGGCTGTCCTGGAGACAGTCCGGGCTGTCATTTAGTGGGTGGGGTCCCGCTGTCGCACATCCAACACACCGGGCAGGACGGCCCTTCCCCCCACCAACAGAAAGATCCGGTCCAAACGTTAGTGAAGCCGTTGCTGAGAAGCCCTGAAGCAGCCCACTCGGTACCCAGAGAGCATGGCACGATCCTTTCGAATGACAATAGTACAACGAACGTCTGACAAGTCCAAAGGCCATCTGAAGCCATTGTTCCAGTCTGTAACAAGACTGGTCTGCCTGCATTCTGGGGGAAATCGTGGTGCAAGAAGGGCCTTATTTAACAAACGTGCAGGCCCCATTCAGACACGCACGTGTGTCCACTTGGGCCAAGGCTCATCAGGGACGCCCGGCGGCACCAACCGCGCTCGTCCACGGTGCAGAGCAGGCCCACGCGGCTCGCGGCTGTGCAGTCACAGAGCCCGAGTGCGGCACGTCTCCTCGAACGGAAAGTGCTGACCAGGTGCAGACCCAGAGCTGCAGAGAAAACCTAACAGTGCATTAGCCGGGCTGTGTGACTCTCAACTCTCAATGCCACAGAAGATCACAATTAGAATGCAAAGTTAATATGAAAATAACCAGTCGATTTTGGGCAATTTGGGACAAGGACTGTTTGCTTTCACTCCACTGCCCCCTTACACGCGACAACAAAGCACAGCAGGATAATGACACTGAAGAGAAGACCAGACGCAGTAGGGTCACAGGTGGAGTCTGGATTCCCGCCGCCAAACAGCAGACGGGAGCCATCGGGGGCTGCCGGCGCCGTGCGCTTTCGCCTCCCGAGAGCGCGGGGGAAAGGCGGTGCCTGCGGACCCGCGTCTCTACAAGCCGAGTCCCAGATCTGACCGAGGACCACGTGATTCGTCTCCTTGCCCCCTGGAAGGTCGTGGGGTCAGTGAGCCAGGTGGCCCACCGGTCAGGGGTCAGGAGCCGGCACTGCCTTCCAGACTCTCCTGCACCTCTGGTTTCAGTGCCTGTGCTGTGGAGACGCAGAGGCCTCAGTGAGACTATAGGCACCGCCCTCCATGCTCCCACACCTACTGTCTCTGTGAACCATGTTTCTCCCAAATGCCCAGGGCTGCACTGGCCCCTCAGGGCCCTCCCAGGTAGACGTGTGATGGGCGTGGAAAGGTTGGTAATGCAGCCACTACGTCAGCTGGTAGAAAGGTTACTTCCAAACGAGATCGACTAGCTTGAGAAGGGTCTTCCTTTAAGTCTAGGAAAAGGAATGCCCCTGCTCTGTGAGCTCCTTAAATAATGGAGTGAAAGGAAGACAGACAACATAGCAGTGGAACCACCCCCAGACGCCATTTCTGAGTTCATCACCTTCCCCACCACGGGGCTTCGTGCCTGAACCTGTGGACGGCAGTGGTGCCGAGAGGCTAGGTGCACACCGTGTGCGGGGCAAGTTCTGACCGCTGGAAACAGGGGCACTGCTCTCATGCCAGGTCAGGACCCACACGACCGTTGTCCTTGGTGCCCTTCGTTCTCCGTGCCTTTGTGGCTTGTTCCTCACGGTGCCTGCACTTGTATCCCACCCTGGAGCCCTGAATGAAACACACGTCTCTGCTCACGGGGAAACTGGCCGCCCGCTTCTACACTCGCGCTACCCCCAAACCATCATGCATTTGACGCCATGCCAAGACATTCCTCAGGCCGTCCATCCGTTCCTTCTGCTCTATTCCTTTAATATAGTCCCGCCGCCAGACCCCGAAGCTCCGAGCTCACAGCCTTGGGTTCATAGTCCCGGACAACCAGGTGCCCCAGACACCTCGGAACTCAGTGCCGGACAACAGGGTCCCCCGGACACCTCGGAGTTCAGTCCCAGACAACGGGGTCCCATGGACACTTCTGATTTTCTCTCTCCTAGTTTCCCAATGCCAATGCTCCAATCCATTGGCCCCAGACGTTCCTGCCCTAAAGGTTCTTCCTACACTTGGAAGGTCCTCCCTTTCCTCCTGATTATGCCTAATCCGGCTGCTTTTTCGAGTTTCTAGTCTATGTTGATCTGTGGGTGCTGCTCCAAATACTCCAGTTTGCAGTAACTGGGGCCCTTTGGTATCGTCTTAAACATCTCCTGCCAGTCCACCCACCACGGAGCTCCTGCTGTCTGCCACACACCTTCCTAGTTCAGTTGAAATCTGTCCCCTCGGTCCTGGCTGTGCTGGCCATCTATGAGGACAGGGATGTTGTCTGGGGTGGCTATCTCTGTTACGTGGAACAGTATGTTTACACTCGCTATGGGCTCAATCTGTTGCTGATAGCTTTGGATAATAGGTTTGTAAAAGGGGTTAGGGCTTAACCCTGCCTCCTGCCTGCTAAAGCAGACCCTCGGCCAAGTGTCAGCATCCCTGATCACCACATCCAGACAAGAGCCCCCGGACGCGGAGGGTGGTCACAGAGAGGAGGTGAAAAGGTGGGCAAGAGTCCGATTAAAGGGCAGAAACCCGGTCCTCACGGTCAGCAAGGGGCGGAGTGAGTCCTGACGCCCGCGCAGAGGCAGGAGCACAGTTCACACAAATAATAATCTCGTAATTGCCGTGCGGAACGCAGAGATCCCAGACGAACAGCAGGGTCTGAGGTGGGCTCGCAAAGAACCCCGAGAGTCAAAGTGCAGGGCCAGCTGCTTCTGTGGACGCCTCCACGCAAATACATTTATTGTGCCCAGTGGAAAGGATCAGAACAAACGAAACCCCAGTTATTCTAACAGATAAAAGGAGATTACGCGTAAGGGTTTGATAAAGAAGTGAGACGCCGTCCCAGCACGGAGGTGATGGCCCGTGTCTGCGTCTACCGCGGGAGCCGGCTGGGAATGCTTGCACCCGGTTTCACCTGCGTGACTACCTGTAGCACAGACTGTTCCAGATTAAACTGGCTTACGTCTCCATAGCCCACTTATTGATTCTGGAATAGTCTTTCTTTAAGCTACATACTCCACGAAGGGTACCCTGAGCCCGGACACAAGGGGCTGCTTGCTCATTCCTGCTTTGAAACATTTTTAGGCAAAGTCAGTCTGGGTTTGCTCTGCGGTTACTCTAAAATGCTGCGGCCTTATTGCCAAAGCATTAGTGAGGGTTGTCCCTGCCTTCCATGATTTAGTGCCCAGTTCTGTGTGCTCCCTCACTCCCTACCTGAGCGCAAAGGGGGTTAGTGTCTTTCAGCGATTACGGTCAAGGTTCCTGATTTCCAGAAAATTATGCCACTCTGAGGGCAGATCTGCTTTTAATTCCCAGGGGAACTCCACCCTGCTCTTCACCTGCTTGCTAAGTGCAGACCCCCTGCTACTCTGCTGTTAACGAAAGGCAGGCTTGGAAGGCTGGTGTCCGTGGAGAATGTTCCAGCAGAGAAGATGTTCTTGTCTCTCTGTTACGCCCACTCTCCACAGTCTTAGGCCTGGAAAAGTGCAGTCACTCGAGGTGTCCTCTCCCAGCCACTGAGCCCGGCTCAGATAAAACCCAACGGACCACACAGACCGGAGTCACTTGCAGTCTGAGCCTCTGAGCCCTCACTGTCCTTCGCGCTGTCTCCCTGTCCATCTGTGTCCCCACGGCCACCCTGCCTCGCACACGCTGAGACTCCAAGTGATGACCTTTTCCTTCTTCTTTGTTTTTAAATGTTTTATGAGAGAGAGAGAGAGAGAGAGAGAGAGAGAGAGAGAGAGAGAGAGAATGAGCAGGAGAGAGCAGAGAGAGAGGGAGACACAAGATCCAAAGCAGGCTCCGGGCTCCAAGCTGTCAGCACAGAGCCCGATGCAGGGATTGAACCCACAGCTGTTGAGATCGTGACCTCAGTTGAGCCAAAGGTGGACGCTCAACTGACTGCGCCACCCAGGCGCCCTGTGATGGCCTCTTCCTTCTACGGTCTTCCTTCTTTGGATCCTTCCCATTTATCACCCGTCAGTGTCTCTCTTCCACTACATCCTGTGTGAGAGGAGGCCACCTTCTAACCACCGTTCTCCCCCCGGTCCTGCCGTCTTTCCCTTTCCAGTAAAAATGTTCACACTCTTATCCCACCATGGGAAAAGCATCTCCTTCCATACACCCTTCCTTTGGGTTCCAGTGAGAGTTCGTGCCCACCACACACCTCGACTCCCCACAACCCAACACCCGGGAAACCAGAGACGCCTGGGCCCTCTCCCCGAGACTGCCTCCTGAGCTCCACCGTCCTCTCTGGGCTGGTGGCCTCCCCTCTGCCTATCTGCGCAGCTGGACTCCTGACTTTGCTGGGCCCCGGAGCCCACGTGCACAGCAGCTCGCTGCAAGATATGTCCGAATCTGCCTGAATGTCCCCTGAAGTTTGACACGCCCTAAACCGACACCAGTGGCTCCTTGACAAGTCGCTCCCTCCCTGGGTTCTTACCGCAGGGAAAGGTCAGACCCTCTACCCAGGTGCCCGGCTAAAAACTGGCACTGTTCCCCACCCCGACTCCTGTGCCATTTCCAGCCAGTCACCAAGCAACTCCAGCTGAAAGCCAGTACCTGATTTTCTCCCTTTCTTCCTTACTTCCAACATTCGATCAGAGAGCCTATCTTTAAAAAAAAAATCTGGTAAAAGCTACCATTTTACCATTAAGTGCACAGTGCAGTGGTATTAAGTACATTCATGATATTGTGCAACTATCACTATCGATTCCGGAACTTTTTCATGTCCTCAAACTGAAATCCTCCACCCGTTAAACCTGATGTCCAGTATTGATTTTCTAATGCATATTTTCCAGATATTTCAAAAAAAAGTTTAATGTTTATTTATTTTTGAGAGAGTGAGAGACAGAGCATAAGCGGAAGAGGGGTAGAGAGAGAGGGAGACACAGACTCCGAAGAGGCTCCAGGCTCTGAGCTGTCAGCACAGAGCCCGACATGGGACTCGAACCCACAGACCTTGAAATAATGACCTGAGCCAAACCTGGACACTCGACTGACCGAGCTCCCCAGGTGTCCCCCCCCCCGTATTTCAAACTCACCCCCTTCAGTCTATTTTCAGTCCTACTGCCCAGGTCTAGGTGTTCTCACTGTATTCAAATTTATTTCATTTTTTTTCTAATAAAGATTTCATCTTTATAGTATCTTGACCTGTATAGCTTCATAGAAATCAAATACCAAAAGTCTTATTGAGAAAATTTGCAATCCTGGGTCCTGCGCCCTCCTCGTTTTGAACGCCCTGCCCAAAGATAGCCACCCTCAACTCTTCCAGCTGTTTGCCCTCCGTATTTATAGCGACCGTGACTGGACCACTATTTTGGTAGAGTTAAATTTTAGCCTTCGAGCACATCTGTAATACCTACTATACTTACTTCCCTCTTCTCCATTTTTCCGATATTTTAACACTTGTTAAAATCAATTTTAAAAAATTTTCATGTTTAATCATTTTTGAGAGAGAGACACAGAGTATGAGCAGGGGAGGGGCAGAGAGAGAGGGAGACACAGAATCTGAAGCAGGCTCCGGGCTCTGAGCTGTCAGCAGAGAGACTGACACAGAGCTCAAACCTACAAACTGTGAGATCATGACTTGAGCTGGAGTCAGACACTTAACTGACTGAGCCACCCAGGTGCCCCTAAAATCAATATTTAGTATAAACATTATTTCTAGGTAAACATTGTCCACAGAAAACTTGTATAATAAGTTAATTTTACATTTCCTTTGTTAAGGAACTTTTTGCTTTCCCTGGAGTTATTAATCACTTTTCAAAGTGTAAACTCTCCAGGTTCCTGTTACTAACACCGTCCCAAATTCTCAACATAATCATAATTTCCTCTCCACGAATATGGTCAAAGCAATCCAACAGCCACCAGATGTTTCTCTTTCTCTCTTTAGACCCCACCGTCCCTCCTCCACTACCCTGAGTATCACCTTTGCTCTTGCCCATGCGGAATTTTGTCTCCAGGGTCCCCAGACTTGCCTGTTCATTGGTTTCCAGTCCCATTTTTGGATCAGCACATTCTCTGAATCTTCTTCAGAGTCTGTGCAAGGGAAGAGACACTTTGGAAGTTTTACATGGCTGAGCTTTGTATTCTGCTCTTACACCGGACAGGCAGTTGTTCTGGGTATAGAATTCTGAGCTCGGTCTCCTTTTCCTCAGAGCGTGGGAAGGCAGTCGTGCATATTCTTCCAGCTGCGGTGTCACCCTTGAGGAGCATCAGATGTGTTTTCTCGCTGAAACCATGTGGGGCCCTCTGTTTATATCCAGTGTACGGATGTGTCTTGGTGGCGTGGGTCTGTATTTCTCTCATTGTTCAGGAAAGCTGATAGGCCACTGACATCTGGAAACCTATATTTTTGGTCTGGTAAATTTTCTAGAATTTTTTGGGGGGATAAATTTTTGCTGTTTTCTCCGTGGTCCGTTCGAGAACTTTCTGACCATATATTGCAGTTTCTGGAAAAATACTGTAAGGATGTTGTCTTTTGACACTTCGATTATTTTGTCCTTTTCCTACTTTTCAGGAATTTATATTTCAATTTTATCTTCCAAATCTTATGTCTATTAACCCATATTTTCTGCAGTTGTTATTTAATTCATAGGAGTTCTTGGACATTCATGAATATTCCTTTTTCAGAGGATTCTGTTCATGTTTGAAGATTTTTCCATCTCTCTGAGATGTGGTGTTTGTTAGTTTTGTTCTGCAATTTTCTGTTAACCCTTAATTATTTCAGTTTCTGTTTCAGGCTGTCTCTCGTTAGAGGCTTTTCTCAAAAGCATGGTGGGAGCTACAAGCTGACTTCAGTAAGTGCTGGAGCCACGGCACTGAGCAGTTTCCACTGGGGACGCTTGCTTGCCAGTGGCTCTGCAGCTGGTCAGTCGAGGACCAACCTCAGCTGAGGGTGGGAAGGCGGCGGCCTCCACGCCAGAGCTACACCGCTCGCTGCCAAACTCATTTTATCACAGGTTGATTTAAAATGCAAATCAAAGATCTGCTCATTTTCAATTCAGAATCCTCTAAAAGCCCACACGTGTTCAGGCTCCACCGGAACCTTCCTCACATCAGGCCCCCCCCCCCAGTCCTGCTCCGCACACGAGCACCAACAGCACCCTGCTCTCCCAGGCTTGGCCGTCACGCACCCTCCTCCTGCCTGGAACCCCTTCCGGGAACCCCTTCCTCTCCTCTCTCACTCAGTGGGGAGCTCTGTCTCCTGTCTGCTCTCTCCAAGGAGCGTGAATGTCTCCTCCAGGGAACCCTTCCCTGAGCCCCTGTGCCCCACGCCAGAGAGAACGCATGTTCCTTCTACTTCCCCGGGCCCTTCAGGAGACCACAGCTCCCGGACAAGCAGGCGGGGAGAGCGTTTATCGTCTGGCCTTTCAATTCCCACCATGACGTCGAGTGCACAGTAAGTCTCCCTAGAGTGTTTTCGATGAATGGATGAAGGTTTTAGTTGCCGTCGGCTCTGTTCCTGCTGTGGTCCCACTGACGTGGCCTCCTGCGAAGGCTGCTTTTGAGGACTTGCACTTGGACACCCTACTCTTGCTGAGATCGAGGGGAGGGCCGCAGGAACCTTCCCCCAAAACCAGCTGCGGTGTTTATTCTAAGGACAGACGAAGGGTGTTTCTGATAACACGGCACCATTTCTCTCACATGAATTCTATGTAGGAAACTTCCTTCTGCCGAAGAGTCAAGAGAATCTTTGTTTCCGCTGAAGAGCTGCCATGCTCTTAATGAGAAGGGACCGTAAACAGTTTGTGACTGAAGGTCGGGGCATCCTTTTCTGCGCCCCGCATCAGCCCAAGCAGCTGTCCCAGCCGGTTAAGCTCTCCTGCCCTGTCCACGTGCCCACTACCTCTGTCAACTCTGTCCTTCGCAGCGTATTAGTCTCACGAAGTATGTCGCTCCGGTTCCTCCTCTACGCTTCCTCAAGCGGTCTGTGTGATGAGGCGGACGGGAGGGTCCCAGATGCTGAGGCGGGCCTCCTCCAGGGGCCTCCAAAGCCAAGTTGGTGGACCCGGCCTCTGTGGGGGGGGGGTGTCACATGCTGGCACAGAACGTGGATTCCTGCTGGGGCCTGACGCTTCTGAACTCGAATGTGAAACAGCAAAACAAAAGTAAGGTTTCAAACCTCCCCCCTCCCCAAGACAGAGCTGTGGGCACTGGTTCTCACGCCTCCAGCGCGGGGAGCGCGTCCTCGCACTCCGTCCTCGCGGGGGGAGTGGGGCAGACGAGGACCCCGGCCCTGCCACCTTCACCCGCGAAGTCGGGCTCACGCCCATGAACCCTACTCTTCCCCAAATGACGAGACGAGGGAAAGGCCACTTCCTCTGACGTTCATGGGTCTGTAGGTGGTGGCAGCCACAGTCACGTGTCCCTTTCACAAACGCAGACTCTGAACCAGCTTAAGGGTTCTGATGTGGTCCTTTTATTAATTAACACCTGGACCTGAGTATTTTCTTTCCCGACATCTGAAGGCGCCAGCGAATGGCGAAGCCCCTTTACCCTCTGTCCACACGCCTCCTCACCACCTGCAGACGCTGGGTCTCGACACGGCCTGGGCCCCTCTTGTATTGTGAACATATTATATCAAAACCACTTCCCGTCCATCAGAATCTGTCTCCAGAGGCAGCAGCCGCTGAGGGGCTCTGTCATTCATGGAGAATAAATAGATTTATTAGTTTACTCGGCTGGAAAATGCTTGCCGGGAACTGCCAGTGGCCATCTGACCACGAGTTTAACTCACGCTTCCTGCCGCTGTGAAGCCGATACGGGTTCGGACAGCGAGAGGTGTTCAGGTCCCTGGGGACAGAGAACCTTTGATCACCAGGCCTGGCCGTGGGTCCCCGCTGCCGGGCAGGAGGACGCCCACAGGGTCGGACAGACAGACGGCTGCTCCTCTTCCCACACAGCCTCTCGGGCTGGGTACGTCGCTGTCCCCTCGAGTCGGCGAGCCCGCCTCCACATCTCCTGTCTGAAGGATGCAGGACACACGTGCCACAGCCCACCGTGCGGGGCCCTCGCCGTGAGGTGTTTTATCCATTTATCTTCTCGTGGGGCTCATCTTGTGTGTTAAGCACCCAGCAGAAGGTCGGGGGAGGGGGAGCAGCACTAGCTTTTTAAAAGGAAAGCATTCAGCAATTATTGTAATATAATTTGATATAAAGCTATTTAACTTCCTCCGGAAAGTCAAACCTCCCAGACTTCAACCTGAAGAAGCCTACCAGAGCCTGGGGACCAGAGTGGACAGCAGGGACCCGGGTCCGGGAGGAAAGGCCTGCTGCCCCCACACGGAGCAGACCCGCACCCGCGGGACACCCGCGTGGCGGAGGGGCGGGGCGAGGCCCAGCCCATTGTCTAGAGCAGCACCATTGTTTGAATACTTTTTCCGTATTCGAGAGTTTCAAGCACTCTATTCCCTAAACTACTCGGGAAGCACTTCAGTGTTTTTTCAAAATAAAAACAGCCTATTTTCATGGTTACAAAATCCGGGAGTATACATGATAAAATAATTCTAAGTTTGCTAAAATACATAAAACACGTCATTGCAATCTTACAACGTACATATGGCGCGGCTCGCGCTGTGATCAACACTCTTCGGTTTCACGTACACATAGATGTTCCCATTCGTGTTTTACAGAAACACCACCACATATGCTGTTTTACCAGGTTAATTAACATAACATCACGAGTGTAATTTCTTATCGATTGAAGTCTCCCCCATCTCTCTACGCACACGCGTGTGCACAGACACGACACACACGTGCGTGAGGCAGACACATGCACACACATCCCACATACACACATCCCGCCATGATTTCAACTGCCCGCAGACCTCTACTTCTTTGGAAAAACTGAAGTTTATTTAGTTATTCCTCTTTGATGGGTCATTCGCAGTGCGATCTAATTTTTTGCTGTTATAAAAATAAACCCAGGACACCTGGATAACTCAGTCAGTCCAACTTCGGCTCGGGTCACCATCTCACCGATCATGAGTTCGAGCCCCACATCGGGCTCTGTGCTGACAGCTCTCGGAGCCTGGAGCCCACTTTGGATTCTGTGACTCCCTCTCTCTCTGCCCCTCCCCTGCTCACTCCCTTTCTCTCTCAAAAATAAACATTAAAAAATTTAAAAAATAAACTCTACCTCTTTCTGTACATGCATCTATGTGTATTTGTTTTTTTCCATAAATAGATATGTGGTGTTTCTTGGTATCTTACTATTCTAAGTGTTGGATGGCAGAGGCAAACCAGAAATTTACATTTTGCATTTCCTCATTATACATTTTTTAAACGTTGATCTACTTATTTTGATATACATATAGAGAGAGTGTGGGAGCAGGGGAGGGGCAGAGAGAGGGGGAGAGAGAGAACCCCAAGCAGGCTCCACACTGTCAGCTCTGTCTACACCTGGTCCCCTCCCACAGCCCCCCTCTAGGACCAGCAGGCTGGGGTTACATGCATGTTCAGGGCCCGTGCATTCAGCATGTAACAAAAATATCACCGAATGCGGACAAAAATGACACTGGTAAGGTGGATGTGGGCACATGGGTCCCCGAAGGGAACACGAACACGCCGCAGACATCCGGGCCACACCTGATCCCCAGCGGGGTCTCCAGAAGAGGCCCCGAGATGGCGGACACTCGTCTGCAGGGCTGCAGGCTGGGATACGACCCCCACCCTGCAGCCAGCAGGCGCGTCGTGGCATGGACCTCTCCAGAGTCGGGTAGGCCCCCTACCCCCCCCCCCCCGCCCCCGTGCCGCCTTCATCACCACAAGCTTGCTCTGTGGAACGTACTGAGAACGCACGCTTGCTCAACCGGATGGAGGCCAACGTAAGCGCTCGGATGGCCGCGCAGACTGGATCCTGAAAGGGCCGTCTGTGTGCAGACCGCCTCCCCTGACGTGGCGTGGGAAGCCCTCCCGTGGTGCAGAGGAAATCTCCCGGAAAACCATAAGGACAGACACAAATCGGGTCCTGAGATCCAATTAGTCTGCACTACACTACGATGGCGCATACATCACCGTTCAAGTTCACGGGTAACTCTGCCCTCCTTCCGCGGAAACATGTAACAGCCTACTCAGAACACCCTGGACGGATGTTTGCATTAAGCTCCTATGGTTCTGTGCCCAAGAAGAAAACACACATCAAGGAATTCTGCGTTGGAAAAATTCCGATCTGGCCGCCTCTGTGTTCACTTGGGACAAAGTACGGTCTCTACTGCAATGCAAAAAGTACGGAATTCTCCATGAAAATATAAGAAATTCATTGTAATTCTCCACCTCTACTCCCCCGTCTCCCCCCACCTGCTCCATCCATCGTACCCGAAAGCTCCCCAGTCCCCGCCTTCCCCGTGCCTGCCTCATCCATCGTACCCGAAAGTGTTCAGTACTTTGAAGGTACAGATATCTGGCTTCAACACTAGCTCTCCACTAACAGCTCTGGGACTCAAAACCTATGCAACTTCTCTATTTCTTTTTTACAAAGTGCTTCTGGGATGTCACAGGCAGAAGCCAGGGAGGCTCCTGGACACCCTCCAGGGCGTGGACAGTCGCCACACGGAGAATTCTCAGCCCCGTGTCAGTGCACGGTCACTGTGCGTCCTCCCGCTGCCGGGAGAGGGCCGTGTTCGGTGCAGGGGTGCGTCTGCTCTGCTCACCTGCAGACCCGGCACCCGACCGACGGTACAGAATGGCGGGGGCACCCCACTGGTCCTCCTTCCCAGACTTTCTCTCTGGAAAACCTACCCTCAACAGGGAACGGAGTTTTTTCAAGTGCAAAACTATCCCCATCACTGTTACTTAACACTCGGTGCTGACTGCCGGGAGTGCTGTTTGCAAAGTGCGTCCCCGGACCAGCAGCAGCAGCAGCAGCAGCAGCTGGGAACCTGGTGGGCGCTGAGGTCCCGCTCCCGAAGCACAGGGTCCGGAGACGCGGGTGGGCCTGCCGTGCGCCGCACCAAGTCCTTCCGGTGACTCTGATGCTCACGGAAGTCTGAGAACGTCTCACCTGAGGAAACGGCTAGACCCGATGTCTGTCCCCCCCAGACACCGCTTGGTTCATGCCACGTGTTCTGACGTCTGCGAGCCCACGAGCACGATGCTTCTCTCCCCTGCCTGTGCTGTACTTTCTGCCTGAAATAATCCTGGTTGTCCTTAGGGATCCCACCTTTCTTTAAAGAATTTTCTGGGGCGCCTGGGTGGCTCAGTCGTTGGGCGGCCGACTTCGGCTCAGGTCATGATCTCACGGTCTGTGAGTTCGAGCCCCGCGTCGGGCTCTGTGCTGACGGCTCAGAGCCTGGAGCCTGCTTCAGATTCTGTGTCTCCCTCTCTCTCTGCCCTTCCCCTGTTCACGCTGTGCCTCTATGTCTCTAAAAAATAAATAAACATTTAAAAAATTTAAAAAAAAATAAAGAATTTTCTAATTTCTTGTACTTTGCTTTGCTCTAACATGCTAAAGTGAAGGCACGATGAAAAACCACATAGAGTCAAAGCTACTTTGAAAGCCCTCTACCTGGCACTTGACACGCAGGGTCCCGGTGTGATTTAGGCAGACAGATGGCGGGCCCGCATCTACAGGCAGATATTTAGCCTCGGATGTGGATGCACGGACGTGAGAGATACGGACACGCAAGCTGCGTTCTTCGCGAGTCTGCCTTTCCGGGAAGGACGGACGCAGGAAAGGGTGCGGGGAAGGAGGGGTGAAGACCTGAATAAATACCCAACCTAATAGGTGGCCTTTCCTATTTAGCAGCTATATTTATTCATGATCCATTTTGCACAAAAAGTATTACAAAGAACCACTCTCCTGAAGTATTTAGGAAACACACAGCAAACGAGCCTTAGCAGATGGTTATTATAATTTTTAATTGGAAGAAGAGACAGTGGAGGCTGCTGGTGGGGGGCCAGGTCCTGGGGCCCCCGGCAGCTGTGGCCAGGTCACACAGCAGGTCCCTTCCTCACCAGGGGTCACACCGCCTCAACTGCAGGGTCAAAAGGCCGCACCAGCGAGCTTACTCGTAGGTTACACGCCAAGTCTGTGTTTGTAAGAAGTTCTTCCCTGCTGTCACCTGCGTCCTTTTCAGAGCTAAGTGGCACTTTCAAAGCAGCATCGTCCTCCCTCACTAAGCTGTGCGAATCTCTGGGGCTCGGTTTCCTCAAATGGAAATGTAGAACGTCTTAGGAGTTAGTGTGACAGTTGCACGACCCACAAAAAAGCGTTCAGAGTGTGGGAAATAAAGTCTGGAAAATAAGAACAAATATTCGCTTCCCTTTTCCTAGCCCGGCGACGACGCGTCAGCTGAAGATTCCACCCGCCGTTGCGTTCTTCCCCTGTGGAGCCCTGAGATCGCCCGTTAGCCATGATTTATTCACCTCGAATTTCAACATCCAATCTTACTACCATCAAACTTAAGAAAACACACAGGATCTTTAAATTCCTCCCTTTCCAAGCAAGCCGTGCTAAGTGGACAAATAATGGAGTTCAGCTGAAGAGATTTCCACTTGGGAAACCAAACTCCTGAATCCTAACCCTGCCAGGGCAGGCAGTGGACGTTCGGGGCAGAGCATCCGCCTGGACCGTCCTGCCTGTGTTTCCCGGTTTTCGGCTGTGAGTCCAGGAAACACAGAGAGACCCGGCCAGCACTTCAGGTCTGGGACCGCAGGCCAGTGAGCAGTTTCCAGGGGCTGCGGCAAAAGTGAGAACCGAGTTAGTTCTGTTCGGTGCCTCGAGACGGCCTGGTGGGCGTTGCACGGCTCTGGGCACAGGACGGACGGCGAGGGAAAAATACGCCTCTCTCTCCCTCAGGAGCGGACACGCACGTTGGGAGGTAAGAAATGCACGTGGAACAATTAGAAAGAAGAAGAGACAGTAAGAAGCCAATTTTGCTTCCGATGACGATGACGGCAGCGATAAGTCTGGCAGCGTGAATGAGCACTTACACAGACTGATTCGCTTCATCTCAGAACGACCCCGTCCCGGGTCACTCGCCTCAGCCCCTTTGTCAAGCCGGGGAAACGGAGGCACGGAGCGCTTCAGTAGCTTGCCGAGGCCGCGCGGCTGCCGACGGGGAGGGCCTGGGTGCCAGGTCTGTGCGCGGAGCTTACGAATGTCCGGCAAAGACCAAGACAAGAACAGACGGAGGCGTCCTGTGGGAACGGCCAGGGCACAGACGCGCTCCGGACGGCGTCCGGGCCTCACTCCACGTGCCTGCCGTCTGCGTCCCTTCTCCTGCGGCCACCGGCGATGACCCGAGGCCGCTTTTCCTCCTTTTAATTTTCTCTTTACTGTTCATATTTTAAGCCAAGCAAAGAGGAACAAAAACGCGTGAGTAGAGACACTGACTGTTACTAGAAGGGGAAGGAGAACGCCCGGCCACCGCGCGTGTGTGACAGCGTCGAGGGGGGGTCCCCGGGGAGCGCAGCCACAGTGTTGGGGTGACCCTTGTGTGCTGACTCCGGCGGACGCGGCAGGGCCCGCTCGCCCAGAGCCTCACCTGTTTCCGGGTACGGGACCGAGCTCCGGACGGCAGTGCCGAGAACGGGAGGGGGGCTGCCCCGGGACTGTGCTCATCACCCCGGATTCGGCCAATGGGGCCGAACCTGGATTTGGAAAGGATGTTGCCAAACCCGCGAACCCAAGGGGAAACTGGACGGCAAGCGCTCACGGCCCCTCCGTCCTACGGGCCGGGGTCTCGGTCTCCACGTCTGCTCCTCGCTCCCCCTCCCGTTACCATCCAGGGCCTACGATGTGTGTGCACTTTTCTCCCCTTCCTGTTCTGCTCTATGACCTCACTTCTGCCCTGTTTCTCTCGCACTTCTCCACTTTGGGAAGTCAGATCCTACACCCTCCTCTGGGCACAGAATCCCCGAGCGTGGGGCACGTGCCCCGCAAGAGTGAGTCACTCAGAAATGGGGCGCGTCGAGTGTCGAGTTCGCTCCTCAGACCCATGGTCGGCGGTGTGCTGGGTCTGAGCCTCAGGACGGGGTCTCGCCAGTGGCTCCTGTCTTGGACCTCGTCCGACCCCCTGTTGTGGGCACACGAATGTGTGGATAACCAGGGCACGTCCCTCTATCACTGCTGTGACCCGCACGCGGGTGCCGGCATTAGAGGGGCTCAGAGCCAGCAGGACGGTGTGCGGCTGGGGGGAGGCCGGGAAGGGCCTTATTACATAATGGTGCAGAGGCGTGAGAGGGCCCGAGGGAGGCCAGGGGTCAGACGAGGGAGCACGTGCTCCACGCAGTCGGCCTGAGAAGAACGTGCCAGCGTGCTCGGCTCCACACGGCGTCGGCACTCCCGGAGGTGAGCCCCGCTAGCCAGCGGCCACGGGCTGAACCCAGTCCCCACCATCCACACATCACGGCCCGAACCCCCACGACCTCAGAGTGTGACTATATTTGGTTTTAAAAGAGGCAATTCAGGAGAAATGAGGTCCCTAGAGTGGCCTGGTCCCCATCCAAGACGAGGTGAGGACACAGACACGCCCAGGGGGTTGATCACGCGGGGACCCGAGGAGAGACGGCGTCTACCGGCAAGAAGGGAGGACTCGGGAGAAGCTGGCCCTGCCCACACCCGGCTCCCAGAGTTCCCGTCTCCAGGACGTGAGGGACCAGGGCCTGCCGTGGGTCCCGCACACCCGCCCCTCCAGGACGTGAGACACAGGGCCTGCCGTGGGTCCCGCACACCCGCCCCTCCGGGACGTGAGACACAGGGCCTGCTGTGGGTCCCGCACACCCACCCCTCGGGCAGAGGAATACACCTCGAACACCTGGATGAGAATCCACGCTACGTTATGGGTGTCAGAGGTGGGACTCTGGGTCATCAACGAGCCTTGTATTAGCCAGTTTCCACCGTCCACGCAGGTGGTTGGGTGTGCAGGACCCGCTCCAGTGCCTGTGGTGCTGGGTTCCCCGTGCATGTGGCCCAGCGCTCATGATGCCCCTAGGAGGTCTCGGGGGCCAGGGGCCACGGAATGAGCGGGTAAGACACCTGTAGAAGCCACATTAAAGGAAAGGGCAGCTGCAGACTTCGTAGGAAAGAAAAAAGAGTGAGAGAGTCTGTGCGAACCCTGCCGAGGAGCCTGGGGCCCCAGGGCAGGACACCCCGGCACGGGATGCCAGGAATGCTGGTGTGGAATCCCTACGCAATATACGGTCAGGCCACGGCTTGTCACGTGGTTTATGGGACGTTGAAAGATACGCGTGAGCTTGCGGGAAAGAGGAATAGGCTAATAAACATTTCATTCATTTTGAAAGATTTACCTGTGTTCGATCATTAACTGTCCCCAGAATAGGCCCACGCTCACTACAGAGAGTGGACGACAGGTGTCACATCTTCACAAAGGACATCGCAGGAGTGACGGCGGGACTCGGGTGCCAGCACACGGACGCTGCCCTGCGGTCCCGCCCCAAACCTGCCCGACCAGTTCGCCCGGAGCCTGAGGGGAGGTCCGCCCACCGAAACGGGAGGGAAATAAACAGTAACACAGAACTGTCGCCTCCTCCCCACGGCCCCGACCCCGGGGCTGCAGGCTGCTCCCGTTCCCGGTGGAAGAGACCAGAGGGCATCAGGAAGGCCACGGCTTCCTGCACCCGGCTTCTCTGCCTCATCCCTCTCCTCCGAACACCGTGTATATAATTTACATCCGGACACCGGCCAAGTAACGTGGTGTTTCTGATGGAAACTGGACATTTAATCTCGATGTGCTGTGAATACTTGCACAACCGAGCGGTCGTCTGGGTCACGGTGAGGAACACATAAATCATGGCCCGAGTTTTTTTAAAGCAGTGTCCAGTGAGATAGTCCTTAAACCCCCTTTGCTCAGGACTGAGGTTTAGCACAGTGTCCAAGCACAGCAACTGAAAACCTACCTTCCGAAACGCTTCCTATCAGCAACGTGTGAGTTACTTATGCACTTCTCGATTGTTTTTTTAAAAAAAATGCTTATTCATTTGAGTGAGAGAGAGAGCAAGGGAGGGGCAGAGAGCGGGACAGAGAGAGAATCCCAAGCAGGCTCTACGCTGTCAGCACAGAGCCCAGCATGGGGCTCGATCTCACAACTGTGAGATCGTGACCGGAGCCGAAATCAAGAGCTGGAGGCTCCACCTATTGAGCCACCCAGACGCCCCACCTTTCTGGACTTTTTCAGCCCGCAAGAGCACCTGGGGGAGGGGAAGAGTGGCAGTGATCCCACCTTCCTGGGTCGCTCCCTGCCTGCAGGTGGGCCTGGGCGTCGGGGACCCTGGCTGCGGCCCAGGCTGGCCGGGGCTCTGAGCCTGACGTGAGGTTCGGTGAGCCCCGAAGCCCCAGCACGCGCACGCTGGCTTTCTGTGTTGCTGGCTGATCTGTGAATTTCCCAGGCAGTAACATGTTTTCGACAGAATCTTGAAGAAGTTTGGAACCCAGTAGAGAATCCAAGAGAATAGTCTTTAGACTTCGGCTCCTGGGGTATTCGTGAGCTCATGCACTCTGAGTTAGACTAGCCGCTGAGTCTCCGTCTGAGGTCCACGCAGTGGCCACATCCTCACACCCCGGCTCTACGCCACCCCCTCATTCCTGAGGAAACTTAGCAGAATGCGGCACGTAGCTACTAACTCCCGCTGGCGGGCCGGTCCCGCAGTCCGGCGAGCGTGGGGAGGATTAGCTTACGTAAATTCCAGTTACTTACTATCGAATCTCGTCCGTCTTGGAGACTCAGCCCAAACCTGGGTACTTCGTTCCTATTCACAGGTGGCGAGCGGCAGGAACCTGGGAGAAAGCGAGGGCCTCAGGAGAACGCCGGTCTGTTCTCCAGGCTGCCGGGCACTCAGGGAACTTCCCTCCCAACTTCTGACCACCCTGGTCTTTGGTCCTGTTTGGGCTGAGTCGAGTGGTCTCCAAGTCCTTCCACGTGCCGCTAGGTCACTGCTCCTGCCCAGTCCTGTGCCTGGAGCATCTCTATCCCCACACACACCTCACCGGCCCATCCCCTCCCTTTCACCTCCTCCAGGCAGCCTTCCCTGATTTCTCCTCCTCCAAGCTGGGTTCTCTCTACCTGCAGAATACTGTGGGCCTTGTCACCACAACAGGCCCTCCCGACATCTACTGACCAGCCGCTGAGCACACAGCCCCTACGGGACTAAGAGTCCCCTGAGGAAAGGACACGCAGCTCACGACTCTAGCCTGTGGCACTGACCCTGCTATGCGTTAGGTGGTAAATAGTTTATGAAGAAATAAACATGCAAACATTGAAAATTCAGGAAATGACTTTTTGAAAGGAAAGAAAACGGGAAACTTGTAAACAGTGTGCGAGCCTCACGAATTCCCAGAGCGGGACGCCCCGGCCGGGCCGGCCACCAGGTGGGCCTGGGTTCACGGGCCGGTCCCGCTGCGGCAGAGGCCCACGCTCACGCAGACGCGGGCACGCGGGCTCGTGGACAAACGGCAGCTGCACGATGTCTCAGCCGCATCCCCCACGAAGCTCTCATCTTGGCGTTGGGCACACGTGGCTCCTGCTGCCTATTTCTTCCCCTAGACAAACATCTACCCCGGGTGGTGAGAGAAAGGGGCCCGCATTTCCGTCTGAGCCCCCGAACCCCGCGTGCGGCCTCCCGGGCGCTGATGCGGAGTGTGCACTTGGCCCGTGTGCCCGCCGTGGCTCTTCCTGCCGCGGCTCCCCTCGGCCTGTGTCAGTTCAGGAATGCTGTTGGTGGTGGCTCTGCCCACGGGGACTGGAGAGTGCTTCTGCTTGGGTGGGTGGCCGTGCGTGCACTCTGGGTGCCCAGGACCGGTCAGCGCTGGTCACAGGCAGAGAACACTCCGGCAGCGGCCTAGGATGGGCCATGGTTGTTCTAGCGGGGGAGCGGGCCGCCTGCACACGCGGGGACACCCGTTCTGTGGTGTGCACTCTCTCCAGGAAGGCCCCAAAAGCATGCAGCTCGCCCCCACCTGGTCCCCCAAGGGCAGGACGGCCTGGCAGACAGCGCAGGCTGCACGTTCGCCTGCAAGTTCCAACTATCTGTCTGTGGATCCCATTCAGCTGGTGTCCCCCCGAGGCCACCCGCCAGCGCCTGCGTGAAGGGGCGGGACCTCCACCTGTGCAGGGCAGGGGCTCGCCTCTCAGACCCCAGACTGCGGAGCAGAAGGAGCTGGCCAAGCCCGCGGTCACCTCCCGTCAGCGTGACCGGCCTGCACACAGGCGTCTTCCTGACACTGGCCCCCGACTCCTTCTTCTCAGAGCCTTCACTTCACACGCTTGTCATCGCTGACCTCTCTCCGCCCCCTGCAACGCGGGAGAGCTGTCCCTCGGAAGGGTGCCCACCGCAGAGACGGGGGGCGGATGGGCCGGCGGCACCCACCGTCCTGCAGGGCCCAGAGAGCCCCGCTCCCTCGGCTGCAGCGGCAGCAGGGGCAGGAGGCGCTCGGGTCCCTGTGGAGCCACGTTCCCCTCGGGCTGCGGCACAGCCTCGCCCTGCCGGCCTCCACCCCGTGCACTCAGGCAGCCGCCTGCACAACTCCAGGGGGCGGTGTGGCGGCGGGACGGGCCGGGGGAGTTCTGCGGCAGGCGCCCGAGCCCTGCGGCCGGGGCCTTCCTGCCAGTCCCCGCCTGCGCAGCGTCTCGGAAAATGCGCTGGGGCCGCGATCCCCCGGTGAGAATCCACCACGCGTCCCGCTAAGATCTGTTCCCGGGAAAAGAGGCCTCGCTGGGTGCCTGCAGGGGAAATACCCGGGCGGGCCTGCCGGTGCTCGGCCCCCTTTCCCGACCTTTCCCGCGGTCCAGAGAGGGCAGCCGTGAGGGTCGGAGGGACCCCTGCCCGTCTGAGGACGCTGAGCGCGGTTCCCCGGCCAGGCCCCCGGCGCTCGCGCCTCCGCCCTGGTCCCTCCCGGTGGAGGAAGGCTGGGAGCCGGCGGGCTGGCGGCCAGCTGCACCCGCTGATGGATGTGCTCGGCTCACACGGCGTTTCTCTGGATGAAATACTTGCCAACATCTAAAAACGAGAAGACTTCAGACAGCAGCCAGATTTCTGGCTTCCCCAACGCTCGGAGCATCTGGGAGCATGTGGCCCGCATCTGGGGGGGCCCAGGCCGTCCTTCCGGGTGCCAGTCTGTCCGCCGTCCCCGTAGGCCGCCTGCCCCAGGTGTGAGAAGGTGGCACCATAGAGACTTCGGGAATGAGAACAAAAGGAAGCCTCATTACAGACACTTCCAAATTTCACACTAAATTATCAGAAATTCAGAAACGCGCAGCATCACGTTTCTGAGACCGAAATGAATATTATTGAAAGACCTCAGGACGAAGGTTTTAGCTTCCGGACTGGAGAAACGAGCCGGCAGAACACATGTTTGAATTACTTCAGCGTCGGGCGCTGCCGTGAGGAAGTGCGTTCCCAGAAAGCCAAGGCCACGCCTGTGCGAGGCTGACGTTAGCTGCGCCATCAAGGACACGCTGCCACCGTAAGGGCACACAGGCCAGACTGGCCGCCACCCACCTGCGGGGAACCAGCCACGGAACGGGGACGACCAGGAGCCCAGCGCCGTGACGGGGCAGCTCCCGGGGCCGTGCTGTCCCTGCCACGCGGTCCCCCCATGGAACTCCAAACGCAGACCCCGCGGTGCCACAGTGACTGTCTGCACTCACGCTCTGACAAAGCTGAGCTCAGAGACGTCAGGAGCTTTGCCTCAGGTTGTGGGGCACAGCGGGGGTCCAAACCGAGGTCACCCGCTTCGAGGGCAGGACGCCACCCACTCTGTGCAGCTCTGCCCACGGCAGGTGCAGGTCCCGCCAGACGGGAGACGCGCACGCGGCCATGGTCTGCGGCCTTGGGCCGGCCTCACGCCCGTCACCGCGCACCGTCTGGGACACCGAACTTGGCCACAGAAGCCGATAACAGCCCACCCGCCTTCTTCCCAAGTGCGCCTCCCTACCGATCGCGAAGGAGGCAGGAAGAACAAGACACCTCCGCAAAGGTGAAGGAGGCGCTGCCTGCCTCCACACTCACACGTCAAGACTGAAAAACAGTTGACTTTTCATTTAAGAATTTTGTTTGAGGAGGCAAATTCTGGTAGAATACTCCATCTTGCATTAGATTTTTTGATTCGAATTTAGTCATAAACTAAGTCGGCTCCCGCCCCGTGCCTTCCACAGAGAAGATGCTTAACGCATATTGATTAACCTGAGAAGTCTGAGAACCGGATACAGGGGCCTGTAGGCTGATTTCAGGTTCTGTGTACTGAGTCAAGAATACGAAGCCAAGTAACAAAATTCATTTAATACCGTTTACCTACAACGATGGCAACACACAGAAGCTGGAGAAATGTCTGTCTCACAGCACTGGACGGGCTTCAGCGGAGCCGTGCACCAAACCTATCCTGACAACCGCAACGAAAGAAACATCAGCAGAAATACAAATAATCTGTAAAGACAACGCATAGGTGTCTTATTGTTTCGTTTTATAAACTGTGAAGAAAATCTGTGTCCTTCAGGTGTAATCTGGAGTAAAAGCGCTGACAGGTCTCGGCACTCGGAAGCCTTGCCGGGGGACGGTGGGATCCGCCAACGTCGACCGACAGCACCGGCCGCCTGTCCTTCCGACGCTGCCTCCTTCGGAACAGCCACGGCGGGCAGTCAGCGGGACGCCGCGTCCGCGTGAGCGGACCTGTCATCAGTCTCGCTTACCGAGTCCCCGGAGGACTTCTCTGTTCTATCACTGGCATTAACCCGGGTTCTGGCCCCAGACACAGGTGACCGCGGGTGCTGACAGAGGGGCGGATGGACGGCCTCCCTCCCATTCTCGGGGTGAGAGTTCTTCTGGTTGCACGTGCCCGCTGCCCTTTAAGACACAGCTTGTACGCGCGTAACATGTGTGACCAGCGGGAGACACGAGGACACGCTCCCGCCTGCTGGGGCCAGCCCGCGGCCGCACCACACCCGGAGGAACCCGGGCTGGGAGGCCGAGAGCAGTGCCGAGCCCTTCGTCTCCGCCGGTCGCGGGCCGTGTGTCCGGACTGACAGCATGTCCTTGCCCGCCCCCCCAAGGGAAAGAAACCAACAGACTCGGGTATTTGGTCGACTAGTGTCCAGAGACTGTCTAAGCAGGAGAAGGCCAGCCGGGCCTCCTGGCAGAGACGCCTGCGGGCCTGGCGGTCTCTGCCGTCAGGAGCAGTAGGAGCTGCGGGTGCGGCCTGGAGCCCTGCTGGGCCCTCGGCTCTTCCCTCTACACTCTCTGCGGCACCAAGCCCCCCGGGAAGCTGCCAGCTTCTCCCACCAGCATGGCCTTGAATGGCATGCCCCCCGCGGGCCTCCAGCACCTCCCCTCCCACCCTCTCCCGATCCCTGTGTCTCCGGATTCCCTGGGTGAGACCTCTCAGCAAAGGAAGGGGCATTTGGTGACTAACGGTAATGCGCTGGACGGAGGTGGACGGGAGGGGGGAAGAGAGGAGGACGGACAGGAGGGTGTGGAGGCAGGCCAGCGGCTCCCTCACACTGAGCAGTGCACAGTGTCAGGAACTCAGCGGAGTCACTGACAAAAACAGGACCAAGTCGCATCTAAACCACGATCACAGCGGCAAAGCTCTGAGGCACTCCCGTTAACAAGCTGCAGGCACTTTATCTCGACGCGGCACCCCCAGGACGTTTGCTAGGAATGCAGATTCCTGGCCCACCCAGACCTGCCGCGGGAAGTTCCTCCCACCCGGCGGGCAAGGCTGCGGCACGGGAAGGCCGGGCCGCGGGCCTGCGCTCTGCTCTCTCGTCCGCACTGAGGCGGAACCCCGTCTCCACCCGAACCTGGCGCCCGCGTGGGGAACAGCCTCGGGCTGCCTCCTCGTTCAGGTGGGTGGCCACGAGCACTCGGGCCTGATGGGGGTCTGCACGTGGACCCCCGCCCCATACAGCAAGGGGAGCACGAGCCTTTCCTGGGGACACACTGCCCGTCACCACTTCCTGCACAGCTGCGACCTCTGGGCCAGGCCTGGAGCCCCCACTGCAGAGACACCCAAGTGCTTTTCTGACTTCGGCACCGCGTCAGACGTGATCCCTGCCGAGGCCGCTGCTGGGAGAGGAGGAGCCGGACAGAGTTAACGAGAGTGCGGAGAGCCTAGTGGAGTTCCCACCAAACCCTCCGAAGCATTCCCTCGTGCTCCGATTCACTGCGCGCGCCCACACCCGTCTGACTGGTATTCAGAAAGCTACGAAAAATTACACGTCAGTGTGTGTGCATGTGTGTGTTGTGCATGCGGGTAAGTTACTATGTGCTTCTGCTCTGCATGTGTGCGTGTCTGTAGTTGTGTGTGCACTTGTGCGTAGCCGTGTGCCTGTGTGTAACTGTGTGCACATTCACGTGAACACGGGTGAATGTGTGCACTTGTGCGTAGCTGTGTGCACACGTGTGTGTGCATGTGTCCTTCCTCTCTTGTTTAGGCTATGGCCTCCACCACGTTTGCACGAACCCCCTGGGAGGGACGGCATCCCGAGCCCGCACACGCTGCCCCTCTTCTCCCTCCCCCACTTCATTTGATTCCTCCCCCCTCTGACTGGTGTGCCCTAGGCTTTTACCCAAGGGGCAGAACCACGTGGCTGCACAGGAGCCACCCAGGAAGCCGTGATCCGGTTGGCACCCAGGTCCCGTGTGCAGGGGCATGCGTTCTCTTCTGAGAGGCGCCTGTCTCCTGGTGCTTCTGAGTCCGAGAACCGGAATCGCAAAGTTAGCATGTGCCGCGCTGGGCAAACAGGTGTCAGAGGCTGCTGGGTGCGTGGCATGTGGGTGCCCGGCCGGCGCTGAGGAAGCTGTCCTCCGACAGCCGGAGGTCGGGCAGGAAGCACCGGGCTCTGCCGCCTGGGCAGCTGGGGCGGGAGCCGAGGACTTGAGAACCATCGAGAGGCTCACACCTCCTCTCCGAGCGGTGAAGACGGTCAAGGGCGAGAGTCTGTCTTTTCCTGAAGCTGTCTGGGGATGTGTGAGTGTTTATCAAGTGTGCGCTCACTCGAGTGCTTTCCCCACTCGCTCGGTGCCAAGGCCGCCAAGAGGCGGAGCCTCTGACGGTACTGATAGCTCGGTTGTTACCACTCTCGCCGGTAACTGGAATAGTGATGATGACCGGGCAGTAAAGGACTGACGACGATCACTGGGACGCTGGGACAACAGCACAAAGCTCGGAACGAAGATCCGATGTCAGCAGATCCACCGGGAGGGCCGAGTGACTCTGTGGGTGGGCGGTGGGCAGCCCGGCCACGGCCCTCCGTCCACGAGCCCGACTGCTCTCACCTGGGAGAAGGCCCGCGGAGGCTCGCTCCTTCTCAGAGGACCGCTCACACCCCACGCCCCCAAGGACGTGAGAGGCCACGCCCAGACCGGCAGCCCAGGGGCTCTGACGGGGACAGTGCAGCTGCTTGTCCCCCGGGGCACTGGTCGGGTCACGCCTCGTTCCCCTCAGAGGACAGACCTGGGGACTTACTTGGATCGCCCATTTTTGTTAGTGCCACGAATCAAACTCAGGCTGTGACGTAAGCTTCGCGCCATGAGAGATCGATAGGAGGAAGTGTCCTTCATCAGATCTGGGCTCAGGCCCCCACGCGTCCCCACCAGCGTTCGCTCCGTGCGTGTTTGCTGAATGAAGGGGTGGAGCCTGGGGAGGCGGTTACAATTGACACCGTTATGTGAATGTCCCTTACTGTGGGGAGGGGCACAATCGGCACCGCTATCGGGGTGTCCCTTACTGTGGGGAGGGAGTTAGAGCGGCACCGTTATTTGGATGTCCCTTACTGTGGGGAGGGAGTTAGAGCGGCACCGCTATTTGGATGTCCCTTACTGTGGGGAGGGAGTTAGAGCGGCACCGCTATCGGGGTGTCCCTAGCGGCTGGCTGTTGTCATTCCGTTCTGCACCTCACGTTCCCTTTCCATCACTCGCCTGTGTCCGAGGAGCTGACACCGGGGCCCTCCGCGCCCTGCCAGCCCTGCACGATGCCGCGTGCCCGTGCGGGGCCGTGAGGACTGATCCCCTTCTCGAGGCCACACTAGGAGCCGGCGACACAGATGCAGCTAGAACCCGGAGCCCTGGGGACACCTGTCCCTGCTGGCTGCTGGGCTACAGTCCCCCTGAACCCTTCTCTCTCAGTTTCAGGCGGCTTTTTTTCTCTCTTCGTCTACTGATATTTTGAAGTTAATAAGATTTCCAAATCTAGAAAAAGAGATTTTGTTTCACTGCCTGTGAACATCCAGGCTCTGAGGCAAGAAGATAAATATGCCTGTGTCACCTACAGAATCAGAACAAATGACAGCAGGGGACTTTCTGAGCCGAGCCCCCGCAGGCCCTGTGCCTCCGTGGGGGAGCACCAGGCAGGAGCCTCCCGGGAGAGGGCCGCGGGGACACGCTGGCGTGGCGAGCTGGCTGCCTGTGTGCAGGTGACACAGGTTCACCCGCAGACCTCCGGGGGCGCCCTGTGCCGCAGCGGGAGGTGTGTGTGGGGGGGTCAGGGGAGGGACCAGCCGCTCCCGAGCTGGGCGGCTACCTGTCAATCAAGCATTCTTTTAAAACAATTTTGCTTTCATCTCAAACTACACACATGGGCTTAGACAGACAGACAGATCGCCTCCCACCGCCCTGGGGACAACCCCTGTGAGGGCTGTTGCTGCATTAAAACGTGGGTTTTCTTGGCATAAACCACACGTGTTTTCATACGAACGTGATCATATGGTCATAACTCTCTCTCCTAAAAACCTCAGTGTGCATGTGCCCGCCCTGGTCCGTGCTCGTCTGCGGCGGCGTCTCGGTGGCTGCGCCGTGTTTCACCGTACGAATATCTTCTTTGACTTTTCATGCTGAGAGGACATCCTTTTACAGGAGATTTCTAGAACTAGAGTTTGGGGGTCAAGTACAATGAACATTTTTAGGGCTTCTGACACAGGATTTTCCTCCAGAAGGCATCGTCGATATTTGTCCTCTCATAAATACTGACGGACATTGTCATGTGTATGATAAGTAGTAACAAATCTTTTTTCTAGATTTTTTTCGATTTCTACTTACTTCATTGCTAAGAATATGGACATTTTTCCACGCGCTTATTTAAGTTGCACTTTGTGGGGTTCATTCCTTTGTTGTTCTTTTCCCCTCTAGGAATGTTACCTCGTGTTTCCCAAACCAAACTGAGATACTGTTTCCGGTACTCAGGTTTTTATGAAAATATGTTGCAAATGTTTTTCCTGTTGTGTTTCTGCCTTTTAATCCTGTTTACGATTTTTTTGACTGATAGAAATTTGATTCTTCTGTAAAGTCGATTATTTGTGTTTATTGAAACCTCAGTACTCAGCTTCAGGCTCATAAAGGTGAACCCCAAGAGTTGCCTCAGCTTTATTGCAGTGCTTCCGTGTGCGCGTGCCTGGCGGAAACCTCTCCACGTGCCTGAGGGAAGCGGTCACTACGAAAGCCAGGTCGTGTGTGAAGCTCACAGACACACTGGGGACACATGTCCCCCGTCGTCCCTGACAGGAGGGCGCCGGGCAGCACCACGCGCCTCCCGAGGCGGCTCACGCCACCACGGTGGAGGCCAGGAGGCTCTCCGTCCACAGAGCAATTTCCAGGCCCCGCTCCAGGTCAGGGCTCTCCCCGCCTTGCCGGGGGTCGGACGGGATGGGGAGCAGCGTTCCTGCTGCACCGCTGAGACCCCACACTCGGATGTCCCAGCCCTCCATGTCCTCCTGTCCCCGAGACCTCCCCGCCTCTCCTCGGGACTGGTTCCTGAGGGAAGGGCGAGATGGAAAGGCTCACGGACGGTGACGCGGCATACTGGGAGTGTGGCAGGGAGGGGCGTGCAGGGGGAACGCGTGTCCAGGGTCCAGCGGGGGGACCACAGACTGGCAGAGGACTCGTGCAGAAGGAAGGACTTGCAGAGAAGGTCGCCGGACCGGGGTCGGGGTTCGGATCCTCGCCCCAGCCGCACAGCAGCGAGCAGCAAACCCGTAGTTCCCGGAGCGACAGAACAGCTAGGTAACTGTTACAATGTGCATGAGTCTGAATGCTGAGAATGTTAACGTCGCAGTGGAGGTACAAGGGTCCATTGGGGTGGGGGGACGGTGAGGAGGAAGGGAAACAGGGCGCCGGGGAGGACGGTCTCTCCACAGGAGGACGGGGAAGCCGTTTGCACCAGGTACGGGGGATCCCAGGCGCTTACTCTGAGAATTTCCCTCCGAACCCTCACTCGCGGCTCTGCCGTGAATGTGTCTGTCCCTGGACGTCCCTGGGACGTCAGACCAGCTGCTCTGATGGCAGACGCATGTCCAGTAAACCCGGAGAGATGGCGGGGAAGGCAGAGACGGGGTGGGAGATGGGGCAAGAATAACCACCCCTGCCCTCCAATCCTCACAAAGCCTCCTTTACGAACCGACAAAGGGCCCCGCTCAGAGCTTCCGGTTTCAGAGAGAACCTGAATCCAGCTGTATGGGCCGGGAGGGGCAGGGAATAGCAGAGCAGAACAGAAAGGGCGCTGGCCGCCCTTGGGAGAGAAGGAGTCGCAGCGGAAAGCACGGCCGCCGGGAGCCGAGTCCTGGTCCTCGCCCGCACACCGCCAGGGCACGAGGAGGCCGCGGGTGCCGTCGAGTTCTCCGTGTTTTAACAATCAGCCGAGTTTACACAGACAAAGACATCACTGCCACCTTACAAGGGAACCGTTTTCAATACGAAAGCCATATTTTTTTCCCATTTATACTCATTTTAAGATAACATTTGTTTCGGTTGCTGGGAAAAAAAATACAGCATCTATATATAGGCAACTGTGTTTGGATTCTACAACTATGTGAAGAACGTACAATTTAATGGGTCTATGGAGTTTATAACAGAGCAAAACAAAGCTCTTGAACGGTCGAGGTGTGCCCTGAGCTTCCGCTTCTCTCTACGGCGTCTGTAGAGCCACGGCTCAGGGCGCTCCACGTGAATGTGGACGCGGGCAAGAGGCGGACCGCACGGGTCCTACAGGGGCCCTATTTCCTTAACATCTAAGTTCACACAGCCCAACTACCCTAGGACTGAGGTTCAGTATTTAACGGTACGGAGTACAGTGCCTTCACAGTCTGCAACGCCACGTCCATGTGAGGTGACTGGATGGAAGAGGGCACCACTGCACCCATCAACCCTTAAAAATGGTAACTCTGGGGACGCCGTGGTGGATCAGGCAGTTAAGCATCCGACTTTGGCTCAGGTCAGGATTTCACGATTCATCGGTTCAAACCCTGCATCAGGCTCTGTGTTGACAGCTCGGAGCCTGGAGCCTGCTTCAGATTCTGTGTCTCCCTCTCTCTCTCTGCCTCTCTCCTAAATATGCTTTGTCTCTCTCTCTGTCTTTCAAAAATAAATAAGCATTAATTTTTTTTAAATAAATAAAAATAAAAACAGCTACTCTGGTCAGAGTGGTGCCTTCTTGAGGTCGCCTCACGGGAGCGAAGCCACGTAACTGCCCTCCGTCCCATCTCACTACAGGTTCCAGAAAGAGCACGGACGGTATCTCCCATCATCTATTCCTAAGCCACAGGACGGACCTTGGTAGTCGTTTTTCAGGGTAGTTCAGGATAAATCCAGAAGCCCACAGATCCCTGAAGCAGGGGTGCGGCAGAGGCTGGGGGGGCACCAGCAGAGGGGCTGTGCACGTGCCGCGGGACAGAAACCAGCGGCACACACGGGCCGTGCTCAGAGGCGTTCGGGTCCTCCTGCAGCCACTGCACGTGCACGGCGGGTGAGAACTCAGGCCTGGCCCCTCTGCAGGACACACGACGGGAGGACCGCCCCGGCTGGAAGGCGTCCCCGGAGGCGGCCCGCGTGTGCACACGGTCTGGAGCCGCCTGCCCTCCCCACACCCGGCTTCCTTCCTGGAGCGCCCTTGCTGCCACGATGCCGAGCGCACTGTGACCACGCTCTCTGCATGTCACTGCAGCTCTGGGGTAGGGGCCACAGCCTCCTTATGCCGGCAACAACAGGAGGCTCAGGAAAGTCAGCTAATTTGCCTTGGAGGCACCTGTCTGGTTCCAAGGCCTACGGCCCTATTTGCCTCTTTATAAAATGAAAAGTATTATCTGTCCGTTCTACTTCCCAGGATTATTGTGCACAGATCGAAGGAGCTAATGCACAGAGAGAACTATGAAAACCATGAATTATATGAATGCAGTGTGATATGTTTCACCTACAATTCTCTTGCTAAAGGAACATACGCATTTGTTATGTTTTTATAATGTTTATCTACTTCGAGAGAGAGAGAGAGTGTGTGTGCACATGAATCAGGGCAGAGCAGAGAGAAAGAGGAGAGAGAGAATCCCATGACCCAGGGATCATGACCTGAGCTGAAATCAAGAATTGGATGCTCAACTGACTGAGCCCCCTGGGTGCCCTAGAAAATATGCATTTTTAACCTGATTAATTTTCAGTGCATAATCTATTTTCTTAAAATAATTGAGATAGCTTATCATATCAAAATGTATAAAACAGGAGACTTCATGCAAAAAAAATGGAATAACAGAAACTATTTTCAAGGAAGGGAGAGATACTTTTATCTGGGGTGAAATGCTTTTATAATTTTGAGGTTAAATGTCACCTCTTTGGATTTTGGCGGCCGGGCCAGAGCAGGGGAAGCTCTCCGCAGCGGATGAAAGAGATCTAACGAGTGATGCATAGAAGGGAAACAGAACAAATGGACAGTCTGCTCGGGAGGAACTGTACCTGCGTCTGCAAGGAAGGGGTGCCAGGCACGCCCCAAAACCCCATTTCATATAAAACCCACTGAACCCCACTGAGTTTCCTTGGTGTTAACACGGCATCAGAACTCAATCGTTTGGGGCGTCTGGGTGGCGAGGTCAGTTGAAGGTCCGACTTCGGCTCAGGTCATGACCGAGAGGTTGGCTTGTGAGTTCGAGCCCCGCGTCGCGCTCTGTGCTGACAGTTCAGAGCCTGGAGCCTGCTTCAGATTCTGGGTCTCCCTCTCTCTCTGCCCCTTCCCCGCTCACATTCTGTGTGTCTCAAAAATAAACATGAAAAAAATTTTTAACCTTAATCGCTCATTTCCACAGGCAGCTAAGTTCTCCACAGTGAGGATCTCTTCAAAGAGCTAGGTGAAATGTACCTCTAAATTGTTCTCTGAAGTACCAACAGTCTCTCTCCAAATGGAATCAGGAAGCCGCTGAATGTGACGAATTAGAGGCGAGCCCTCTCAGGACATCTGACGTGCTGAGTCATCGCACCGAGAACGTGATCGCAACCACAGCGCGTCCCAACAGAGAGCCCGGCCTTCGCTCTCTGGTCTCTCTATTCATTCAACAAACGTTTGCACTGTGCCTGCAGGTGGCAAGCTGTGCAGAGATGCACACGACCCTGGGAGCCCTCCGGAATGGACGGCTGTGACAGCCCAGGCGAGGTCCTAGCGTGGCGGGAAGAAGAGGCGCTCACTGGTAATGAGCACTCAGTCTCTGACATGCGATATCTCACTGCAGCCTCATGACAACCTCATGACTAAAGTGTGAACATTCCCATCCTACAAGTGAGGAGACTGAGGCACAACATGGTTTAGTAAGTCGCTCAAGGTCCAGCCGCTGGTGGATCCTGAAAGTCTGAGTGCGGAATGCAGACTTTGAGCCGCACTGGAGCCAGGAGGGAGGGCGGGCTCAGCTCCGTCTCCGTGGTGACAGGAAGAGCTTCCCCAAAAGGGGATGCCAGCTGTCCCTGAAGGATGGATAGCCGCGCACCAGGTATTCACACAACGTGAGGGGAACGCGGGCTGGCACACAGGAAGAGCAGATATCGGAACGCGGTGTGAAGTGTGATTATGAGCTGAAAGCATCAGGAGCCCCCATGGAGAGGGGGAGGTGGTTGGGCCGGGACGAGGCCAGATTTGTGCATTTCAGGAGCCCATCAAAGTCCCCTACGTAATGGGAGCCAATGGAGGGTTATCAATGTCGTATTTTGTCAAGGAAGAAAACAAAAACCAAGTCAACATTTGTGTATTAATATTATAAAAGAACATAAATATATGGAAAGGAAGTAATCTCAAAATAAAGACCAATCCTTTAACATCAATATATTTAGCATTTTGTTTTTTAAATCTTACCTCACAATGGCATCAAAGAGAAAGAAATACTTGTGAATAAGTTTAACCAAGGAGGTGGAAGACTTGTATTCTGAAAACTATAAGACTTTCAAAGAAATCAAAGACAACACAAATAAATGGAAAGGTATTCCATGCTCATGGTTTGGAAAAATTAATATTGTTGAAATGTCCATACTACCCAAGACAGTCTACAGATTCAATGTAATTACTTTGAAAATACCAACTAGTTTTCACTGAAGCAAAACAAAGAAGCTTAAAATTTGTACGGAAACATGAAAGACCCTGAAGGGCCAAAGCAATCTTGAGAACGAAAAACAAAACTGGAAGAATCACAACTCTGGACTTCAGGCTGTGTTACAAAGCTGTAGTGATCAAAACAGCATGGTACTGGCACAAAAACAGACACACAGATCAATGGAACAGAGTACAGAGTCGAGATAAACCCGTATTTATATGGCCGATCGATCTGACAAAGGCGTCAAGAACAGACGATGGGAAAGGGTCTCTTCAACGGACGGTGCTGGGAAAACTGGACGGAAACCTCGCAGGGAGGGACCCTGGACCACCCTCCTCCACCAGCCACAGGAGTAAACCTGCAGTGGATCGAAGACATGAACGTACGACCTGAAACTCTTAACGTCCTAGAAGAAAACATGGGCAATAAACTCTGCGACATCGTTTTGGCAATATTTTTCTGGACCAGTCTCCTCAGGCAGGGGCAACCGAATCTAAAATCAACGAGTGGGACCACACCAGACTCAAAGCTTCTGTTCAGCAGGGAGGGGAACCATCAACCAAGGAAAATGACGGGAGAAGGTATTTGTGAAACATACAACCAAATACAGGTTAATAATCAAAATATGTAAAGAGCTTGTAACACTCACTAGACAAAAATCAGTCCAATTTAAAAATGGGCAGAGGACACGAATAGACCCTTTCCAAAGAAGACATCCAGATGGCTAACAGATCCATGGCAAGATACTCAACATCACTCATTGTCAGGGAAATACGAATCAAAACCACACTGAGATACCCCCTCACACCTGCCAGAGTGGCTACAATGAACAATTCAGGAACCAACAGATGTTGGTGAGGATGTGGAGAAACAGGCATGCTCTTGCACTGCTGGTGGGAACGCAACCTGGTGCAGCCGCTCTGGAAAACAGTGTGCAGGTTCCTCAAGAAAGTTAGAAATAGAAACACCGATATGATCCAATAATTCTAGATATTTATCTGCAGGAAACGGAAGCACCGATTTGAAAAGGTACACGCGCCCCTACGTTTAGCACAGCGGGGTGCACAGTATCGGCGCTGTGGAAGCAGCCTGCGTGCCCACCGACAGACGGACGGACGAAGGAGACGTGTGTGCCGTGGATCTTATCCAGCCGTAAGGAAGAAAGCATCACTGCCATTGTGACAACACGGATGGACCTAGTGGGTCTGGTGCTCAGAGGAAGACAAATACCATCTGTTTCCATTTACGTCTGGGATCTAAAAATCACAGGCAGAAACAAACCAGAAACAAAAGTAACGCAAACACAGGGAACAAACTGGTTGTTCCCAGAGCGGCGGTGGGCGAGGAGGTGGGTGAAATCGGTGACGGGGATGAAGAGATACAAAGTCATGGGGACGGGAAGTCCGGCACGGGAAACACAGTCAGCAATACTGTAGCCACCCTGCACGGTGACAGACGGGGACTGGACTTTCTGTGGGAGTCATTCCATAAGGTACACAAGTACTGAATCACTATGCTGTGCGCCTGAATCTACCAGGACAGCCTGCGCCCACTACACGTCCATAAAAGCCATCACTCAGTCTCCCCATGGCGCCCTGGTTTCCGCATCTGCTACAGGCTGGTGAGAGCTCTGTCAGAGGCCAGCCCGGGGCCTGAACGGAGCCGGAAGCTGCCGCTGGAGGCGGCATCCCGTGCAAGGTAGTGAGGGGCTCGTCACGACCGGATTGCTGCCGTGGGCCCAATTGTGGCCTCTGAACTCACGTGTGGAAGCTCTCACCCAGGACCTCAGAAAGGGACTGCATTTGCAGATGGAGTCCTGACAGAAGTGACTTGGGTCAAAGGAGGCTGTTCACGTGGCCCTAATCCAACTGCTGTCCTTACAAGAAGAGGAGGCTCGGCACACTGAGAGACCAAGGACGCGTGAGGACAGAGGAAAGGCCAAGTGAGGACACGGGGCAGGAGGGTGTCCGCTCGCCCAGGAGACAGGCCCCAGGGGGGCCCGAGCCTGGCCACCCCAGGACCCCCGACTTCCCTCTGTGGGAATACATGTCTGCTGTCTAAGCCACCCGGCCCACCGTCTTAGCCCATCCGGGTGGCCAGACACCCCCCAAGACCGGGGGGCTCATGAGCAACGGGAATCAGCTGCTCACGGGTCTGGAGGCTGGGAATCCCCATCGAGGTGCCAGCAGACCCCCCGTCTGCTGAGACCTGCTTCCCGGGTCACGGACGGGGCCTCCTCCTTGTCTTCAAGTGGGTGGGGACGAGGGAGCTCCGTGGGGCTCTTATGAAAGCACTAAACCCACCGGGAGGGATCCAGCCTCGTGATGTCATCACGTCCCGAAGGCCCGGGCTCCTTAGACCATCACGTTGGGGTCAGATTTCAACATGAAAGGAAGGGGGCACACGGTCAGCTCACGGCACGTGGCACTTCATCATGGCAGCCTGAAACTACCGTGGTCATCCCACGTAACGTAAGTTAATGCCCAGCTGTGCCAGAAGAGAGCACATATCATCCCAACCGGCTCCCTCGTTCCTCACTCCTGTGGCCGCCACCACCAGACACAGGAGCCGGCACCTCTGACGTCCCGTGACTAGCGCGTCCTCATTCACGTGACTTTTGCAGGAATTGATTGGCATAAAAACGGGCGTGTGCTGAAACATTCCAGAAATGCTTCTAAATACAAGGTTGCTCCGTCCCTCCCGTGTTCCCCTCACTCCCGCCACTGCCGGCAGGGAGCCCCGGACACTGACGGGCTGGGAGACAGTACTTGTGCCATCAGGGTGAGGCGTGTGAACACATATGAGCTGGAGCCCAGTCCCTCTGCCATGGTCTTGTGCCCAGTGCACAGCACGACCTCAAACACCAGCTGCGGCAGCCAGCACCCCTCTTCGGGTGCAAACTGCTCATGAAACACAGATGTGCAGAAATCCTTGCCTTGTTTTTGTCAAGGATAAGCCGGGCGTGCGGTGGGTGTTCAGTAAGGGGCTAACTTGGCAGGTCTGGGGGCTCCAACCCCACATGCTCCAGAGAAACGGTGGCCCTTTACGGCTCCCGGGAGTCGGTCTCCGAGCCCTTGAAACGTCCTGCCGGTCAGAGCGTCTGTGTTTATCTGGGACTGGGCTGTGCCAGGTCCTTGATGCTGACAGTGTGATTTATGGCGAGTGCCTATTTTTGTTTGCCTGGGCCCCGGGCCACGCGGTGTCCATTTGACCTCTGGGGCTGGAGGGGGGGGGGGGAATCTGGGTCAGTCACATGGGTGTCTCATGCCTTCGTGACCGGCCCCCCAGTACAGCCCCGCACACTTGCTGGGTGAGCCCGCCGTGGGCGATATGTTGTTCATGCCCCTTAGGGGTGCCGCAGCTATGCCGGCTCCCGCGTCGTCTGGACTCTGCCCTGCAGATTTTAACGCTTTCCCTTTTGCTGATACAACATAACCATGCACATAACAGTTTTTCTGGGTCCTTCTAGAGAATCATTGAGCCTGAGGGTGGTCCTAGGGACACATGTGAATAATAAATACACTCTCGTCTAGTAAGAACTGGTCAAGGTCTACGTGTCGGTTCAAGGAACACGAAGAAAAAGTAGAAAAACGAGTGGCGAGAACAGACTCCTCAGTACTCTGAGCTCCTCCGTGTGAACCCACGCCAGAACCTAACATTTCAGGGAAAAGAAGAAACAGCTGGGCCCTCGGCACCTGTTCTACCATCTCAGTTTCAGAGCTAAGGCGGCACTCAGGAGGCAGCTCAGGATAAACGCGGACGGGAAGGGACAGAGTTGTGAACGGTATTTAAACTGCTCCTGCGCCGCCATCCACGGAGGGGAAGTGCCATGCGCGGGGCGGACGACACTAGCTGGCATTTCAGCAAAGGCGCCGTATTTACGGGCCCGCTAATTTCCACCGTGAAGCTCCGGTTAGCCCTTCAGCCAACGCAAGGACAGGGAAATAGAGCCAGAGGGGAGCGACCTGTCTCACAGCTCCGCCTTCCTCAGGGACCAGGCGCCGGCCGAAACTCTGGCACAGCCTGCAAGCCACCTTCCTGTACTTGTGCGTGTCAGGAATCAAACCTGACGCTGAAGCCCCAAACATGCCAGGCTCTCCTAAAAGAAAGAAAATACAAAATAAAACAAAAACAGAAAAAAAAACCCACACAAACAAAAACCCCTGAAAACGGAATTTCACAGGAGCCCAGGAATGTGTCTCACCGATGCCTGGACACGGCGCACCAGAGCGCGATCGCCACTTACAGTCCCAGCTTCCAAGAAGGGTTATCTTTTTATTATTTTATTTTTTAAAGTAAGAATTGTGAGTATGCACGGTGTACGACGCGATGTTCTGAGGTCCACACAGCAGAATGGTTCCCGCGGCCGAACGAATTCGCGGCTCCCGTCCTCGCGGTCACCCGCGAGTGTCCTGAGAGCCCCTGAGACCTGCTCTCTCACCAAGTTCCAATATTCAGTACGGTATCGTTCACCATGGCCACCGTGCCCTGCGGGAGGTCCTCGGACTGACTCCTCCCTCACGGCTCTGTCCCCTACAGCCAGCGCCTCCCCCAGGTCACCACTGTCTCTGTGTATCCGACCCTTTTACAATCCACATATCAGTGGGATCATGCAGCCTTTTTCGTTCTGTGTGACGTATTTCACTCAGCATAATGTCCTCCTGGTTCATCCACATTATTGCAAATGACTGGATTGCTTTCTTTTTTATGGCTGGGTAATATTCCATTTCTGTACACAGTTTCTCGTCTTTGACCACCTGCTTCACCCACTCAGGCAGGAATCCGTTTTCCTCTGTCAATGCCCTGTCTGTGAAGGCAGGGACCGCCTCGGCGGACACTTAGTGAGTTGTGGGATCCATTCGCCCAACCTCATGTTGCCATCTTGAGTCTGTCGAGGAGCCCGAAGGCCGCACAACGGATTCACGAGACCGTCTAACCAAAGGCTCAGTGAGCGCCGAACACCTGCCGGGTGCTGTGCTGGGCTTTAGGGAAATGGGAAAACATCCTCGTCCTCCCCATACCCACCCAGAGCTCGCATCCTATCTGAAAGAAAGTGGGACGCTGATGGGGAGCCAGGCAGCTAGCTGGGTGAGTGCTAACTTTTTACGTTTATATTGGGAGAGCTGGAAATCCTGGTAGGTGGAGCTGAGCCATGTCTGCTCTTGGCCCTGTGCTTCTGCCGTCCGAAGCCCCTCCGTGAGTGTGAGCTCCGGCCTGCGGCCCCGCTCTGGCTGCCTGCCTGGAGCACCCCCCTCACAGCGCCTGCACTTTCCACAGATGCTTCTCCTTCATGGCCTCGGCTCCCTTTCACAGACAGTGAGGTCACTCTGTTTGGTGAGGACCAAACAGAACTTTATGAAAATTAATTGCAAGGATCAGTTTGGTGAAGAGAAAATGCTCACAAAACTGCATAACTTACCATATTTCATCATTGCCACTCTAAGCCCCTGCCTTGCAAACGGCCATGCGTTTCCAGCCCAGCCCCCAGCACGCCCGAGTCCTTCCTGCGTCATGCTGGCCTTGCCACCGCCTCAGTCCACACCCACGGCATCTCTGTTCACAGGACACCAGAGGTGGCCTGCTCTGCTGGCACCCTCCCCTGCCTCTCCGCCTGCCACCGGAAGCCTAACCACAAACAAGCCCCTTCCCAGGACCCCCCAGCCTGCAGTCCCACGGCCCTGCCTGGTGGGTCGGAGGTCAGCACCCTCCTTTCTGTGCCGCGTCTCCCACCTGCCGGCACAGCGTACTCTTCTGCAGGGCAAACCTTCCCTCCTGCCAGCTTGCAGCCCAGTCTGCATCTTCTGGAGCCTTTCCTGAGAACCCACCTAACTGCACCGCTCCCCCCCACCCCCCACAAGGACCTGCTCCTGTGCTGCCACCTGCTTCCTCTGTGATAACGTCCGAATCTCCAAGTGTCTGGACAGCTCCCTGTGTTTGCATCTGTCACCTCTCTTCCTCAAACAGAAGTTCCACGCAGCTCTGGGCTCTCGCTGGCACCACTGGACCCTTGGCCAGAGCGCTACCTACACACACACTGCTCCCCCTCGGCACCCAGTGACTGGGCCCAGCGCCCCAGCACCCTCATCCTGTGGCTGCAGGAGCTTCCATTTCTGTCCCTGCAAGGACCCGGGATGCAGGTTACTCTCTTTCTTCTGCTGAAGGCTGTGCATTAGCTCAACCATCCTGGGCTAACTTCACAAAGTGGACAGAAATGTGGCTTCAGAAAGTATCTGATGGGGAAGTGGGGGCTTAATCGTAGTAAAGGAGAGTTAAAAAGTATTTTGTAACTTTGATTCAGAGTGAAGAAAGTGTGAAGGTTTCATTAATGTGATTATTGCTAATAACTAGATTACTAGTTAACCCATAAAATACACATTTTAACTTAAATTAAAATTTTCCTTGTGGTTTCTCTTATTAACTATATCAGAAGTAAAACCTGAAACTGTCCATCAAGGATATTCCCCAACTTTTTAAAATTAATTTATTTATTTTAAGAGATAATGCAAATGGGGAGAGGCAGAGACAGAGGGAGAAAGAGAATCCAAGCAGGCTCCACACTGTCCACACAGAGCCCAATGCAGGGCTCGAACCCACGAACCATGAGGTCGCGGCCTGAGCCAAAACCAAGAGTCGGTCATCAACCAACTGAACCACTTAGGCGTCCCTGGATATTTTCCCTTCCATAAATGATTTTGTTGGATAGGAAATATTTAAGAACTGTTACATTTTCAGCCTTTACTATATAATACAGTCAGACAAATGTATTTATAGTGTAACAATAAAGAAAATGTAAAGAATACCAAAGAATATACATAAACTCTATACCATTAAGTACACCAGAGGTTAGCAAACCATGACATCCGATGGGCCGAATCTGGCCCACTGTCTTTTTTAAATAAAGTTTTATTGAAACACATCCCTCATTCACGCATTGTCTATGGCTATTTTCTCCTATATTGAAAGAGTTGAGTGGTTGTGACAGAGACCACATGGCCTGCAAAACTAAAATATTTTTTTATCTTAATTAAGAGTATTTTATTGCTAAAAATGCTATCATTTGAGCTTTCGGTGAGTTAGGATCTTTTTGCTGGTGGAGGGTCCGGCCTCAGTGTCGATGGCTGGTGACTGATCAAGGTGGTGGTTGCTGAATGGCTGTGGCAATTTCTTAAAGTACGACGACAATAAAGTTTGCCACCTCAGTTGACTCTTCCTTTCAGGAGTAATTTCTCTGAGAGCATTCTGCCTACTGTAGAACTTCTCTCAATATCAGAATCAGCTCTCTCGAAGCCCACCACCGCTTTATCAGTTAGGCTGAGGTAATATTCTAAATCCTTTGCTGTCATCTCAACGGTTTTTACCTCGTCTTCACCAGGAGTACTTTCCTTTGCAAGAAACCACATTCTTTGCTTGTCCATGAGAAAGAAGCGACCCCTCCCCTGGCAAAGTTTTGTCAAGGGATGGCAGCCATTCAGCCCTGTCTTCAGACTCCACTTCCAACTCTAGTTCCCTTGCTGTTTCCACCACATCTTCAGTTACTTCCTCCACTGAAGTCTTGAATCCCTCCAAGTCATCCATGAGGGTTGGAACCAGTGTCTTCCAAACTATTATTAGTGTGGATATTCTGACCCTTCCTCATGAATTGTGAATGCTCTCAATAGTAGCGAGAATGGTAAATCCTTTCCTCACAGGCTTTTAATGTATTTTGCCAGATCCATCAGAGGAATCACCAATTATGAAAGCCATAGCCTTATAAATGTATTTCTTAAATAAGAAGACTTAAAAGTCAAAATGGCTTTGTTTCATGGGCTCCAGAATGGACGTTGTGTTAGCAGGATGCAAACATTAATCTCATTGCATATCTCCATCAGAGCTCTTGGGTGACCAGGTGCATTGTCATTGAGCAGTGATACTTTTTTAAAATAAAATTTATCGTCAAATTGGCTAACATACATGTGTAAAGTGTGCTATTGGCTTTTGGGGTAGATTCCCGTGGTTCGTTGTTTACATACAACAGCTAGTGCTCATCCCGACAAGTGCCCTCCTCAGTGCCCATCGCCCATCTTCCCCTCACTCCTACCCCCCATCAACCCTCAGTTTATTCTCTGTATTTAAGAGTCTCTTCTCTATCCATCCATTTGCAGAAAAAGTTTGCTGACCCAGCTCCACATAATTTTACAGCAACAGAGTGGTTCAACTATTATGAACGCTAATTGTTTAACTGAAACAAAATCAAATCAGGAGACTCTCCACAATATTGCAAATTAAATACACTATTGTGGCACCCAGCAATTCACTGAATTGGAGGAAAGAATATTCAAGATGGCACCCCAGTCTTGGATTCACCAGGATAAGTTACTCAATTGCTCATGGCCTTGGCCGCCCCATCTGCGGGCTAGAATCCTGCACTTTGCCCACTGATTTTGGCTCCACCGATTCAAAACGGTATGGGATCTGTCAGCTGCTTGTGTTCGGGAGCCCACAATATGTGCAATATTCCTGGACTACCTCGATGACTGACCTGAAGGGATGACATCCATAGCATGTTAGTGAATGGCCCCTGCTTGGCACACCTTGTTAATGTACCCCTGAAGTGGTCACAAGATGAGCCACCGAGGGCCACCCTGATTCGTCTTTGCTTCTCTGGAAGCCCTCCTGGCCAAGCCTGGGCTATCAGATGGTCTGCACGTCCGTATTTACCTGCAAGACTTCCGGGAGTGAGCGGAAGGAGCGCATGGCACAAATCCTCGTACCGGGTCAGCAATGCTCATTCTCCCAGTCTGATCTTTCTGAGACGGCACTCTAACGAACCCGGCAAGCCTATCCCGTTTGCGGAGCTGTGACAGAGACTCCTGCTAAGCACACCTGTACGCACTGCAGAGAAGAGCGGTTTATGAAGAGAGTGCTCAATTGCAATTTGGCTATGAAGTATTTTTGCATAAGAACAATCTAACAAAATTAAATGTACCATAAAACGAAAATGTGCCAAAAGAACTAAACAGAGCTCTCCTGGAAAATGCTCGTGGATGCAAAGGCATTTAATTTTTTACCCAAAAAGGAGAGTATTAAGAACTTATTTTTTCCATACCTCTGGATGTTACCGTGTCTACACCTCAGGGGTCTGGGTGCTTTTCCACCTTTTTTCTTGTAAACCAGCTCACATGACACTGCTTATCTAGCCTCCTGCAAATACATAATCTGTCACCGAATCATGGGATCCCAGGAGGTAAAAAATAGGTCCTACTTTTTATCGATTATCACAACCTCTTCTACCGAATTTCTGCCAACAGTGCTGAGAGATTAAGTTCCTTATTTTCCAAAGCACTGAGCCAAAGAGGCACATGCTTGCGGGGAAGATCACTCTGAGCTCAGACCCACTGTGTTCACAGCGTCCCCATCGCCCGTGGCCTCATCTCTTAACCCTCTAAGACTCAGGATTCCCACACACGAAGGGAAGGTGATGGTGTCTTCCTCCTAAGGTCCTGAGCAGCATTAAATGAGATAAGGCGTGTGAAACTCCTCTTGGTTTCTGTATCCGTAAAACAGACAAAATGGCGCACGCTGAGCTCTGATTACACGTGTCCTCGTGAAGACTGGCTCATGGCAGTGGCCTCCACACAGTGCTGACATTCTAGAGCTGATCCCCCAACAGACTCCTTTCATCAAAGTCTCCAGGTCCCTGGAGGCCGTCTTCTTCTTACATTTCCAAAACACATGGAAGGCCTCCCTCATCTTGACATCTTGGTTCTTCCCTCGTAACGTTCTCATGGGATGGATACTGTTTTGTGGTCTACTGAGGTGTCCAGGCCCCACAAACGGATTGGATGCTCTTGATACTGCACGATTTCATATTTTACCCTGTTTGCTTGACCTTTGGTTTGTTTGCTTAGATTTCTTCAATCAAGATATAATGAACACATCACAAGGTTCGCTCCTTCAGCGTGCGTGATTAAGTGATTTTGGTATATTCCCAAAGCTGTGCTAAGGACCACCACTGTGTGAGTGGAGCATGTCTGCATCACCCCTAAGTTAGCTCTGCACCTGTTGCCTGTTACCCCTCACCCCAACCTCCCCCAGACCCTGGGAACTGCTAGTCTACTTCCTCTAGCGATGGGTTTGCCTCTTCCATCTAAATGGATTCACACGGTTTGTAGACTCGGGTCTGGCTTCTTTCTCCAGCAAAAGATTTTCAGTGTTCATCCACAGTGTCGTATGAATAAGAACTCGTTCCTTCCTTGGCTAAACAGAATTTCATTGCGTGGCTACAACTCATCTTGTTCATCTGCTCACCAGTCCATGGGTGTTTGAGTTGTTCCCACTTTGTGGCTACTGCAAACAATACCTTGTCCGTACACAGACACGTTTCCAGTCCTGTTGCGTACGTACCCTGAATTGGAGTTGCCCAGACATAACAACTCCATGCTGACTTTCTGAGGAATTGCCAAACTGGTGTTCAAAGTGCCTGCATCATCCTACATTCTGGCCAGAGTGTGGGCGAGGGCTCCGGTTCCTCCTCACCACTGCGCGTATGCATTTGCGATCACAGCCACGCTAGATGGGTGTGAAACCCGACCTCGTGGTCCTGACTTGGGTTTCCCTGATGACTGATCACACTGACCTTGTTTTCATGCATTCACTGGTCATTTCTGTATCTTCTTTTTGAGAAATGTTTATTTCAATTCTCTGCCCACTTCTAAATTGGGTGGTCTTTCTTGCTAAGTTGTAAAAGTTCTTTACATATTCTGGATAAAGAGTCTTACACCATATACCTTTTGCAAATATTTCCTACGTTCTGTAGGTTACCATTTCATGTTCCTGACTATTGATGTCCTTTGAAGCAGAGATTTTAGTTTTGAATCTTTGCTTTTTGTGTGTCTGTGTCATGTCATATTTAAGAAATTGTTGCCCATCCAAGGTCACAAAAATTTGCATCTACATTTTCTTACAGACGTTTTATAGTTTTCTCTCTTACATTTAGATCTTTCACCCATTTGGAGTTAATTTTGGCATATCGTGTGAGATAGGGCCCATTCGCCTCTCTACGTGGAGCGGTATTTCAAGCAGGTCTAGCAGACGGGAGTTTCCGACGCTTGCTTGTTGAATAAACGTGCATCCATGAAAACAAAAAGAAGCACAGAGTCCATTTTTATGAGATTTGTGATATGCTTTAAATAGCTTAACTGATTTGGGGTTTTGAGAGTTTAGAACAGAAAACACATGTATCCAAATTTACTGCCAGTGCATAATTGCGCCTCCTCCTGGTAAGGCTGTCCATGAGTGAACCGACACTGGCCAGACGCTTACTAAGTCCCAGACGGACGACGCTTCCCCTGCTGATTCAGCCTCACAGAGGCCCTCGGGGGAGGTGATACTCCCATCTTCCCAGGGCAGGTGAAGGGAAGTCAGACTACTGCTCCAGACCTTGAAAGCTGGAACACAAACCCAGACATCTCCAGAAACAGGGGCAGGGACAACAGACTGTTCTTTTACTCAGTCCTTATCATCTCCTTTTCAAACCCCTCCGTCTTTGCAGCGGCTGGGTGGCTCAGTGGGTTAAGGCTCCAACTTCAGCTCAGGTCATGATCTCACGGTTCATGAGTTAGAGCCCCACGTTGGGCTCTGTGCTGACAGCTCGGAGCCGGGAGCCTGCTTCGGATTCTGTGTCTCCTCTCTCTGCCCTTCCCCACTCACGTTCTGTCTCTCTCACTCTCTCAAAAATAAATAAATATTAAAAAAAAATCAAATCCCTCCATCTTGAAGCCGAGGGTGGGTGCTCACAACCTCGCGCCAGGAATCAGGGAAACCCTGGTTCACCGCAGTCACGTGACTGAATGGCCTTGAACACGCGGCCGGCAGGAGAAAGAAGCCTGAAAGGCCATGAGCCCAAATGCCGGCGATGCTTGGGTGCTTGGGGCGGCAGTGTGTCCCAAGTGGGGGCCATCCCCTCCTGTGGGCACTGGTCACGGCACTGACTGTGAGCACAGCTCCCCCTGTCCCAGTGCCTGAGACACATGGAGCGCCCCCAGAAGCTCGTACTGGGGGCGGCAGCAGGAGGGAAGGTCTGGGCCCGCAGCGGCCGGACGTGGAGGTGTCGAGAACGAGCGGTCCGCAGGCATTTTGATCCTGGAAGGAGTCTGCGTTGAGAACCCCGAAAACCACTTCTGCTCACGTGTGTTTACTGTTTGCATTGGCATCTCTGCTGCCTCTGTCCACACTGCTCCAGTTTGTTCCTTGTGTCCCGAGAGCAAGCCAAAGGCGCCTTTCAGTTCGTTGTGACATGGGAGGTGACCTGCGGTTTCATCGGCAGAGGGGCGCGACAGCGCAGCCCAGAGAGCTCCCTAAGCAGCATGAAGAGGACGGCGGGGGCCGTTGGGGGTGGCGGGGGGCGGCGGGGGGCGGGGAGGCAGCCTCTCCAGCTCCACCCCAGCCCACCCCCTCTGCCCACCTGCTCGCGCTCAGGAGCCTGGCCCCCCAGTTTTCCTTCAGCTCTCCTCTCCAGCTTCTCTCTCCACTCACGCGGAGGGAAACCGGAGTACCCTCTCGGGCCCCAGCGGCCGCCTGGACAGGACCTGCAGCCCGCCCGGCCGCCCGGCCCGCTGGAGCGGAGCCCCCGACGTGCAGCTGGGTGCCCGCCTCTCTGCGACGACGGGGATCCTCTTCCAAATCAGAGGAACCCCTCCGTCCTTGTTTGGGGAGTTGCACCTTGGGAGTTATTCCCGGGACTTCCTTATCTACTGTGAGGAGCTCCTTCTGAGTGACAGACGAGTCACCTGCTGCCGTTTCCCCTGTGACTCACCAAGGAGCGAGCACGTGTGGGTGCAGGCACAGCGGAGGTGTGCCGCTTGCGGGTCCACGTGCCCGGACGTGTCACCCCAAAAGTGCCAGGGGCTCCTGGGTCTCACCCTGGAGACGATGCCTGTCCCCGCACGCCACGGCTCTGCTGACCGCCGCCAGGGCTCTGGGCTTCGCGGGTCTCTAGCCCCGTCCTGGATCCGGCCGGGCTGTATTCCCAGGGCCTGACACCAAAACTATGGGTACCAAAAACTATTTTGTTTGTAGCAAAAGAATGAGTGACAAGACGGGGAACTCAACATGCCTGCTTGATCAGATTGACTTCCGTTTCTTCTGTGGCCACAGCCTTCCCTTCCTTCCCTTCCCCGACAGTCACCGGTCTCCGGTTTCCTACGAGGCTGATGGCCTTCGTCATAAAGTCCCCCCTACGTTAGGCTGGGCGTACGATGGAAACGTGGTGGTTTCTGAAAATCATTGTTCTCTAGGAGAGCTTTTAACATTTAAGTGCAAATACTATTTTAAAAGGAAGGGAGAGTAAAATTTACATTCCCATTCGAGAGAGGCTGTGCCATTCTCCCCATTTCCCCATATTTCTGGACCTAAGGCAAGGCAAGGCAAAGGCAAGGAGGGTAGAAATAAAAAACAAAACAAAGAAAACCAAAGAAAGCAGCGGTGAGAAGCATTACCGGCCATGTGGCCTTGGCTTTGTCACTCTCCGGGCCCGTGGAAAAGGGGACCGCGGGCCCCAAACAGTGCTAACTACACCGAGCTTCCAAACGGGACTCCACTCCTGGTCTCGGTGCGGCTCCCTGCCCCCCCGAAATGCAGTCTTTCCGGGCCGGTCAGGACCCTCACTCAGCCCGCTGAGTCTGCCCGTGGGTCCCCACCGTCCTCCAAAGATGGGCGAAGTCACCACAGGATAAGACCCCTCGCTCCTCCCCCGAGGGGAAGCATCTCCAGCCCAGAGCATTTTCTCTTGCTAATAACTTTCCTGCCCCTCCCTCCTTCCGTGAAAGCCTTCCGCTTTGTACCCCTGGAGCCCCTCTCGGGTTAGCTGGGGTGCCGCCTGGTTCATGAACCGCATAATAAAGCCGGCGAGATCTGTGAAGATGGATTTTGGTGGTTTAACGACGGGGGGTGGAGGGCGCTCCTGACGCGGCTGCAGACAGGAGTCAGAAAGCATCGGCCCCGGGGCGCATTTCCTAGCAGTTACGCACTACTCGTGTTTTACAGACTGGAGAGAAGAGCTCTGAGAATTGGGGCGCCCCAATCCTATGACCCCACACTTCTCTCCGAGGGTCGGGTGCAAGAAAGAGCTTTGTGCTCAATGTCTGAACACTGCGGGCCCGCCTGTCAGCCCTCGCTTGGGCTCAGAAGTGTGGCCACCACCACCGTCACCACCTCCCTCCTCTCCCGCCGGCACCTGACCTCAGCAGCCAGTGGCCTGACCCCCGAGGCCTGGCCGGGACTCCCACAAACAGCTCATTCTCAGTGCACCCCCATCAGTGCTGGGCGGTCAGTGACCCCTCTATTTTGGGATGGCCGCATGAGGCTCTAGAAAGCTTGAGTGAGTTGCTCAGGGTCATTTTTTTAGTTAAAACCTTATTTTTCTGACTGTAGAATCTATACTTTTTAATGAGACTACAAATTTGACCCTGCAGGGAAGGTAAGAGAGACAGTATCTCTACGAAGCAAGCTGATACCAGCCCCCAGTGGCGAGTAAAGAGTGGGAGTCTGCCACCTCCCACACCAGCTGCCAGGTCACTGCGGCCATCACCTCTTCCAGGGACTGACTCAGAGGTCTCCGTCTCGTGCCTGCAGGGTCCTGGGCTGTCCCTGACATGCTGGAGGAGCAGAAACCTGGGGGGAGGGGTGCTGCTGCTGGGTGCAAGGGCCTCATGGAGCCGTCAGCTGGTGACAGGATGGGCTGGACCAAGTGCATCTCCCCTCTCTGGGTGTCCTTGGCCTGGAGAAGCTTCCAGAAAAAAGGTCCAACAGGAAGCTGTCCACACAGAAGACGTCTGTCTGACTGCACCCGTTGCTGGAAACTATATGCTCTCGCTGTCTTCCTCCTCCCACCTCCCTCTCCCCAGAGGGACAAGCACCTCAGAGCTCGGCTGCTCTGTTTCACACCAGCGCTGAGCTGGCATCCTCAAAAGAAGTCTGGATCATAAGAACAGCAGTGACGAAAACATGCTTGGAGTCTGTTTTTGATGCTGGGAACACATCCCCAAGAGGAGGGGAGTCGGCCTGACTTTGCCCCCCAGGCGCGGAGGTGCGCGGGTCTAGTGCCCTCGGGATCCGGGGTCCGGATTCTGGAGTCGTCCCAGACCACGGGGGCAGAGGAGCCAGCTCGCAGGACAGGAGAGCGGCAGCCCTGCTCGGGGTTTCAGGGGTCACGTTCTCAGGGGGCGTTTCCTCTCCAGGGGCTCGTGCATCTGAATCGTGTGGGACTCTCCCGGCGGCCACACTGCGGCTCCTGACGACGCTCCGTGGCTCCCGCCTTCCGGGGGCCTGAGTAAGAAGTGACGTTCTGTGCTCACCCTTGATTATCAGGAGTCTGGCTTTTCCCTCTGTTTCTAGTCTACTTGGTTCCGAGCCCTTCTTCCAAATCCGGCAACGCCGGCCCGGGCTTCTGCAGGGCGCTGGGCCCCATCGGCAGTGGGCGCACAGGGCTCACCTCGCCGTGAACGTGTTCGTGTGCTTGGTCCACGCCGGGCCCCCCCTCGGGTGCCGGGGTGGAGCTGGAGGGAAAAGGCCAGGCTCCTCCTCGGACGAGCGCGACCCTGGCTCCCTCCTGCGTCCTTTCTTTTCTTCCCTTTGCTCAGTTTTTCTGATTTGAAACTGGTTTCATTTTGCCCTAATACATACTTTCTGGAGCAAGCCAGGATGCAAATAAACGTGGCAACAGAGCGCACGACTAACCTCCGGGGCTGGCGAGCGTGGCGCGGGCCCCAGCGGGCGCGATGGCCGCCTCCTGGTTGCTCGGCAACTGTGCCGGCTTCTCCGCCGGGCTCCTGCTCATCTGCCGATACGCGCTGGGAGCTCCTCGCTCTGCCACACCGTCCATCCCCCAAGGTCAGGTCTCGGCCTCTGGTTCTTACGGCAGCAGGCACGCCTCTCTGCACGGCATCGCGGTGCGTGGACCGCCCACCTCTCCAGGTGAAGCGCGACGTCCTCTCCGCTCTGGCTCTCCGGGTGTGCGGTTAAGGCGGGTCGAGTGGCCGCCCTCCACGCTACAACTGCTCGTCCGTGCCTGAGACACCCAGAAGTCCTCTGGACGAGGGGCTCCCACGCACAGACACGGCATCCCACGTGTCTTCAGATTTGCTCAGATGGGAGATGCCTCGGCACTAGCCGAAATTCACCTGGACGCTCATAGCGTTTCTGCATTTTCCAAGGTTTAGTGAAGCATCTGTGAAGTCTGGGTCCTGGGACTCCATCTGATGGGCGGGGGGGGGAGCCAATGGCCTACAGCGAAGTGGGGAGAAGGCTGAGAGAACAGGGACACAGGGATGCACAGGAAAGGAGGGGACACGGGACGGGGGGAACAGAAAGGGACAGGAGGGGACATGCGGAAGCATGAGACAGGAGGGACAGAAAGGGACATGGGTAGGAGAGACAAGAGGGGATTGGGGTAGGAGTACACAGAAAGAAACACGGGGACAGGAGGCGACATGAGAGAGGAGGGGACAGAAAGGGACAGAAGGGGACACAAGGAGGCACGAGACAGGAAGGGACAGAAAGGAATATGGGGAAGGAGACACAGGAGGGGACAGGAGAGGATGGGGACTAGGAGTGGACAGGAGGAAACAGGGGACAGGAGGGAGCATGGGACAGGAGGGGACATGGGGGCACAGGAGTAGACAGCATGGGACAGAATCAAGGAGGAGAACAGACAGAGAAGCAAGAAGGAGAGGTAGTTCCCAAGGCATCTTAAGTGCCCTTTCTCTCGACAACCTGCGAACACGCGCTCCGATTCAGACCACTGCTCCCAGCAGCGAGGGCATCGGCTCTGGGTCAGAGGCAGAGCAGGCAGGAAGCGAGGGCGCCGAGGAAGTCGCGATTGTCACGCCGCACTCGCCGTGGACAAGTCTATAGGAGGCAGCACAGAGGACATGGCACGATGTCTCACACACACGTGTCCTCATGCTTTCTCGGGGAGCCACTTGCTGTACTTTTGACGACTGAGTGGAACAATCCAGTAAAGACGGGGACCTCACGGCAGGCCTGCAGGCCATGCTCTCAGAGAAAATGTGATTTCATCCCCGGAAAGCCTCCACGCTTGCAGGCAGAGTTTGCAGGTGTGGTCGAGGGGGTGGGGGTGAAGGAAGGGTGCCTGGGGAGTCCTGACTCCTGCCGGTGTGAGTGGCTGGCAGCTCCACGGCTTCCCTAGCGGAAACGATGTGGGTTTGTGCTGGAAACCTGTCGAGTTTTGTCACGGGCAATCTCTTCCTTCGGTTCAACTTGGTTGCTTGCGAGGCAGCCCGTGGGGATTTCCAGAGCAGCACCGAGGAGCCCATGCCTCCGACCCTGGCATCTCGCACTGTGCTCAGCGCCGACGCTCCCTAGGCAGGCACGGGCTGCAGGTGCCTCGAGGCATGGCCTGAACCCATGGCCCCCTTCTTGGAAGGACTGTTTCCGGCTGTCACGCCAACGGCCCACTGACAGCACGCCAGCCTCCGCAGCTTCCACAGCCCGGGGGGCCAAGTTCGCGGAAGGGAGGCGGGAAGACTGGGCTCCGTGCTGGCCGCGTGGCTGTCGAGTCTGGGCTGGGAACTGCTCACTCTGGTCTCGCCGGCTCTCAAAGCGAGTCCAGGCTGACCTCGGGTGGGGCAGGAGGGCCGCCGGAGGCCGGATTCACGCCGAGTCCCATCGACGCGGGTGCGCATTCGCCTGCAGTGCCGCGAACGCACCCCCTCTCCGGCCCGACAGCCTCGCCTCCCACCTGTTCCGGCCCCACGATGTCATGAGGTCCGCTCCGCAGCGGTTCCCCGATATGGGACTGATGACACGCCGGGGCAGCAGGCAGGGAGGAAAGAGGCCCACCTGCGGCTGGAAGACGAGGCGGGCGGGAGGCCCCAGGCGCACAGAGGACGCCCTGCAGACTCCAGGACCCCACCGCACGGGGCCTGGCTCCCTTCCAACGCCCGGGGCGGCGGTGCAGCCACCGCTAGGCGTGCCGTCTCGGGGGACGTCAGCCTGGCTGCGCTTTCCTGGTCCGAGCAGAAACATGTGAGCACACGTGTTCATGTGTGGACACGCTCACGCCCTCACACACGCATGTGCTCAAGCACGCATCTACGTAGCTCCACGCCTGCCTGTGACGTTGGACTCTCTCTCCTGATGAATAACTGCTGAAGTCACAATTTTTTACCTGTTGCTTTCACAGCAATTCTTTCCGTATGGTGGGACGTGTCGGGGCTCCCGGCCCTTTCTCTGTCCCTGTAAAGACCTGAGCACCCTGCCTCGACCCCATGCCTGTCTTCCCTGACACAATGCCTTCCGCTTTCTGGGGCCACCAGGAAAAATACACAAAAAGGCTCCTTTGTTGGGTGGCTCCAGGGTCCTGGCCCGGCGGAGGGAGCGTCCAGCACATTCCTGCCCCCGTGAAAGTCCTCAAGTAACAACAGGAACCGACTGACGGAGGGTCTTTTTCACCCGTGCTCAGTGGTTGGTTCTCTGCAGAGACTAAATACTGTGTGCGGACGGCACCACCAGGACGCCGGGTCTGTCGGGATTCGGGAGGCCGGCCGCCCCTCGATTCCAGGGGTCCCTGTCAGGGGTCTGCACAATCCTGTCTTAAACACACACCTTGTCCCGTGAGATTAGACAGATTTTTGTTCCGACACAAATGCTACTGCATGCACTCCTCCTCTGGCTGGGTCCCCGCCTTGTCTGCCTGCGTCCCTGCCCTTCCCAGCTAGGCCGCAGGGCACGCTCCCGGCAGCCCCGTGGGATCAGGCTAGCTCCCCTCACGCGGCTAGGACTCCACTCAGGAATATGGATGAAGGCCTGCCGTGGTCTCAGGCAGGAGCCTTCATGGGCAGGGGCCACGGCCGCTCAGCATCCCGCGTCCTCGGGACCTCGCGGAACGCGTCTGCTCAAGAGCGGACGGGAACACACTGCAGCGCGAGCTCGGCAAACGTGACCTGCCCGCACCACCGTGAGCCCCGGCCTTCGGGAGCCCTGGCCAGGGACCGGCTCTATGCCCCGTGGCAGTGGACGCTGCTCATGTGTATAAAGTGGTCGTGTGTGGAGTGACCGTGGGGAGTGCAGACTTTAGATTAGATTAGATTCTGCATCAAGCGCCCCCTCCAGGGACCTGATGGACAGTCAGACATCTCACCTCACTCGCAAAGTTCCTTTGGGCACAGACAGCATGGAAAATCCAGGTGACTGCTGTCACGTGACCCTGTGACCTGAGCAGCACACCAGCAGGGCACGGGGATGCAGGTGGAGGGGCTCACATTCCCCGGAGGTAATGTGTGCCCCGGGTATGCGTGCTGGGAACGATGGTGGCCTCAGACGCTACACGGAGAGCGGCGCCTGGGCCCCTCCTGGACGGCGGACAGTACACCCCCCCGAGAGCAGCTGGCCCGAGCCTCACACAGCCTACCCGCGGCCCTCCCAGACGAGCCTGTCAGACTCAGCAGGCTCTCGCCCCTCCGGCAGGCCAATGGGGGCCGGGCCACCGGCCAGGGCACTCACAGTTCCCCCACAAGCCCTGACCCCGGTTGCCGAGTGAGAAGATGCTGGTCGGCTCACCCCCGACAGACCGTGGCTTCTCCTCCCCTCCTTCGGGTCTCCCTGCCCCCTACTTAAAACCATACATGTGCTAACTTCCCCCTAATTCACTATGCTCTGTGTGCACAGGCATATACATGTGCAGATATGCGTGCACACATGTGCGCATCCGTGCTCCACGGGAAGAGGCCCCAGCCTGCACACAGCCCACCTCTTCATCACTGCCCCCTGCCCAGAGCCGAGCTCACAAACCCTGGGCATTCAGAGAGTGTGAGACAGGGCACGAGGGTGGCGGGCCCAGAGGTCAGGGCTCGTGCTTCCGGTGAGCCGGCCATGAAGGGGGCGGGTGTGGACAAATAAGGACGTGTGTGGAGGCACCAGGCAGACCTCCTAGAAGCCTCTGCTTCCCAACAGATGGCTCAGCAGGGAGAAGCAGGAAGGACTCGCACTCTCAACCCCACAATCCCGTCCTGTGCTGGAGCCTCCCGCCAACACCCATCTGTTGGGGACACGGAATGTGAATCACCCTTATTTCCAAGTGCTGGCCTTTGACCAATGCTCAGCACCTGAGGCTTCACTCTGCTGGCGGGGAGGAGACCAGCCGGCAGGAAGTGAGGAGGGCCCGAGGAGGGCCGGGGCGGACGGGGAACCCGGTCCTGGTCCTGCCCGAGCGTTTGCTGCTACGTGACCTCAGGGAGACGGCTTCTAGCTTTCCGGAGCGTCTGCTTCCCTAGCTGAGGGAAACCCGGGGCTGTGGCCAGGAAGGGCCCCGAGCACAGTCCCCAGGCCCTGCCTGTCCGCGGGCCCCTGCCCAGATCCTCATCACGGACTCGCTCCAAGCGTCCCCCGGCTCCCTTTGCCACCTCTCGCCTTCTCCCCAGAGTCCTCACCGCTCTGTGCAGCTGAAATGGACATTTTCCCCCCAGATTCCACCCTAAGTTCACGTACCCTTCTCATGTACAGAAGTCGAGGACTTTTCTAAGGAGTGGGGCACTGCCCTGACTGCCCAATACTCTGTGGGTGCGAGCCCTGGCTGGCCCCGTGGGTCCGGCCGCACCCCTAGCGGGTCCACACCTGCGCCTCGGGCCAGCCTCGGAGGCCTCTGGAGCCCAGCATTGTCCTCGCACACACAAAAGCTGGGTTCTTAGAATCAATTTTGACTCTTTGTTTCTTATTTCTAAGTAATTTCATCAAGTTCAACAAATGTAACCCAAAATTAATATCTCAACTTAAAAAAATTTTTCTTAACATTTATATATTTTTGAGAGAGACAGAGAGAGAGCAGGGCAGGGGCGTAGAGAGAGGAAGACACAGAATCTGAAGCAGGCTCCAGGCTCCAGCTGTCAGCACAGAGCCCGATGTGGGGTTTGAACTCATGAGCTGAGCTGACGTCAGATGCTTAACCACCCAGGTGTCCCAATGCCTCGACTCACTCACAATTCCATCTTTCTTTATATTTCAACCCGGCTGACTGCACTGTGCTTTTTCTAAACAGCTTATCGGGGTGCAGCTGATATACACAAGACTGTGCATGTTTAATGCGCCCACGGTGATGAGTTGGACACAGGTGTCCACCTGTGAACGCATCGCAGCAATCGAGGGTACAGACACCCTCACCACCTCCCAAAGTCCCCTTGTGTCCCTGTGCTTTGCAAGTGTGCGCACATGCGCACACCTGTGTGCGGGAAGAGCAGCTCACATGACACCCACCCTTCCAACTAGCGTTAAGTGCCCAACACGACTCTGATGCCCACAGGCTCCACGCTGTGCGGCCTGGAGCCCATTTGTCCCACGTGACGTAACGTCCAGCTCACTAGCCTTTTGTGCCCCCCGATGACATCCAAACTTGGTCTCTTGTTCAGACCTAATCACATGTGGCTTGGAGCCGGGGCTGTGGACAGTGAGCACGGGGAGGGCAGGGTCCATGGGGACAGGAATCCGGAGCACAGACACTCGTGGATCCTCTCCCGCTCAAGGAGGGAGGGGAGAGTCCAGGACGTGAGCAAGGAGGGCTCAGGATGAGGCTAAATAAAAAGCAGCAGGAAACAATGCTGGCTCTCAGGCCCAGCATGGATGGAACTCTCTCCCAGAGGGCACTGCGCAGTGCAGGCAGACACCGCCTCCCACAGGGCACTGCGCGGTGCAAGGGACACCCTTTCCCACAGGGCACACAGCGTGGGTGGAACCGTCTCCCAGAGGGCACTGCGTGGCCCAGGAACGCAGCTGCAGATCCCTGCACCTGCAAAGTGCTAGGATGCGATCCGGAAGGTTCCTGAATATTCTGTGACTTCTTCCATGTTCCTTCTACAGATGGAGACCCGTCTGGGTAAGAGGAGCGGACACCCCCTCCTTGACGGGGTCTCCGTCTGCACCAGGGGCGCGCTGCGAATGACCTCAGAGACGGCCTTTGCACCGTGTAAGATGCGACGCAACAGCCCCCACGTTCCGGCAGCTGCGCTTGACTCAAAGGGCGGTGGGCGTTGCTGCTGGGTGATGGGTGCCGTGGGAAGGCAGGCACTGCTGGGGGTCCTTTCAGGAAACCAGCAGCGAGGCTGCCGAATCCCACCCACGCCGGGCACTTTTCTCCCACCCCAGCTGCTGGCTGCACGGGGTACGAAGCTGGCGTCGTTCTGCAGCCACGGATTCACACCGAGCCACCGACAGCCCTGGGCCACGGTGAGCCCTGCGGCCGTCGCTGCTCCGTGCCACTCAGGGCACGACGGTGAACAGACTGTATTACTAAGCGCCACGGTGCTGTGACAGCAAAGACTTTAAATGCAAGCAGGGTTCACGAACGTGGCAGGACCATGGACATTCCCAGCCACCGGAAAAGGCTCCAGGGGGAAGAGGAATTTACAGTTTACTGAGAACGTTCAAAGGGTTTCAGGGATGAAGACAGACTCAACGTGGGGAGAGGAGGAGCAAACACACCGCGGGCTGCAAGCTTCCAGAAAGCACTGCCGTGCCAGTCACTGGGTTATGAGCGAGCAGAGTGTGATTTCCCAAGTGCTGAGCCAGACACGGTGAAGACCACCTATCTCGGCAGGCGCTCCCTGCAAATAGGCTCCCATCTTGATCCCCAAGTCCCAGGAGTCAGTGTTGTGCACGGGTGCCCACTGGCCGCCCAAGGACGACCGTGTCCCTAACTAGTCAGAGACACATCTCCCCCTGGAGACACATCACTTCACAGACCAACTGTGACCACAAATGACTGGCCACAAGGACCACCAGGCATGGCGGGGAATAAAGTCACTTCAGGGGAGCCTGTTCTGGCCTCGGGAGAACCGGCTAGACACCGGACGGATTAGACCAAGAGGAGAGGTGGCCATGCTGTAGAGCGAGATCCCCTCCCATCTCAAGCCACACAAGAAAGCGGTCCCTGGGGAGAAGCCTCTATACTCTGGGGGAGATAATGAGGGGGAGACAACATATCCACGTTCTCCAGGCACTGTTGGCTGGCTCCTAAATTCCAGGCACTGTTTTGGGCTCTGAGAACACAGCAGCGGAAAAGCAACACCTGTTCTTTCAGGGAACTACCATTCCGATAAGAAATATGGGAAATTAGTTATGCATCTGCTTAAATATGTCCGTGTGTGTGCACATGCCTGCGTGTACAGCTGACCCTGGAATAACCGCCCTATGCACTCAAAACTCCACACACAACCTCTGACTCCCCCAAACTCAACTACTCATAGCCTGCTGTTGACTGGAAGCCTTACTGCTTGATAATGTAAAGTCGATTAATACGGATTTTACATGTCACATGTATTACATATCGTATCCTCACAATAAAGTAAGCGAGAGAGAAGAAAATGTTACTAAGAAAATCCTACTGAGGAAGAGAAAATACGTTCATAGTATGGTACTGCATTTGTCAAAAAAAAAGTCTGCATGTAACTGGACCCACATACTTCAATCAACCGTGTTGCTCAAGGGTGAATGGAATTTGCAAGATGATATCGTTTCTACACAGGCAGATAAGGCAGAGCAGTTTCATTCCCTAAAATTCGCCAGCATTCTGCCTATTCATCCTTCCCCCCACAAACCCGGGACATCACTGAAGTTATTGTCTCCATAGTTTTATTTTTTCCAGGAGGTCATAGAGTTGGAACCATACAATATATGGCTTTTTCCAGACTGGCTTTTTTCGCTTAGTGATACACATTTAAGTTTCCTCTGTGTCTTTTCATGCCTTGATGGCTCACTTCCTTTTAGCTCTGAATGATGTTCTACTGTCTGTATAAACCAGCTTATTTATCCACTCACCGAAGGGCATCCTGGTTGCTTCCAAGGTTTGGAGTTCTGGATAAAGCTGCGAGTTTTGTGTGGACATGGGTTTCGGCTCCTTTGGGTAAACACCAAGGCACACATTCCTGAGTCACTTGGTGAGACTATTTTAGTTTTGTAAGAAACCACCAAGTGCCTTCTTGAGCGGCCGCGCCATTCTGCATTCCCTCGGGCAGTGGGGGTCCCTGTTGCTCCACGTCCTGGTCGGCACTGCATGGAAGGTTCTGGATACGGTCTGCTTTGAAGCATGCTGGCTCTGAGAGGCATGATGACGTCAAGTAAAGATCTGGGGTAGACTGCAGGATGTACGTGCTCGGGATCCGAGGGGACATTTCAGTTTAAATATCGGTTAAGAATCATCAACGTACAGCCTTCATTTAAGACCACGAGAAGGACCGGGTGGCCTGGAAAATAAATGCAAATCGAGGAACAGTCCAAGGACGGAGCCCTGGGCACCCCCACATTTAGAGGCTGGAAAGACAGAGGCCCTGGGGAAGGAGACTACGAATGAGCAGCCCGTGATGTAAGAGGGGACTGGAGAGACCAACGGGCAGGTGGTGGTGATGCCCCGTCTGGCTGTGACCACGGAGCAACCGCCTGGGGGGAGGCGAGGGGCGGGACAGTGGCCTCGGGGAGGCGGCCCCGAGTGGCGTCCCTGCAGAGAGAGGGGCAGGGCACCAGGCTCTAACCTCTACACGGAGAGGGCATGCCTGCGACATGGGCCACACGCAGCCGCCACCGAGGCAGGTCCCGGCCTCATGGGGCTGGGGTTTTTTGTTGTTTATATGCTTTAAGAAGGGGTGTGATATTCTGAGGGACACTGCAATCTTCCAGGCCTACTTGGTAGGAGAGCATGGGAGAAAAGACAGCCTCAAGTTAACAGAGCTCACGGCGGTGCTAGCTCGGGCTCCAGGAGGCGCCAGCGGCCGCTTGGCTGGCGCAGGATCTACGCTCTGCCGATGACCCCCAAATCCTCTCTGTTGTTCAAACGTGACCCCTTCTCCTTGCTTACCCAGTGTCCCCAGGACCTGGTATAGAAGAAACATTCAGTGAACACCCACGCAACTGGCGTTCCCCGGAGCCCCAGAGTAGACCCTGCTAGGTCTTCAATACAAGCGCACACACACTTTAAGGAAGAAAGGACAGAAATGTAAAATTTCAGAATCATTATATGTTGGTTTACAATGAACTTTCAAAAATAGTGCTGGCTTAATCCAACTGATTTATAAGACATTAAACACAGAGTATTGACCCTAAAATGAAATACCGTTTAATCTCAGTCGGCAAGAATTTTTGGAGACTGGGACATTCCAGCATACTTCTGGGACTAGTTAAGAGCTAATCTCAGAAGGGGATTCCGGAAATTAAAAGTATCTTTAGAGACTGACTGGAAGAACCTTCTTCCTCTTCTTCTTTTCCTCCATATTCTGCAAAGATTTCTCCATCTCTTAAGCCCCCGTGGCTGACCTGGGCTCACTCTGGGCTGCGGACTGGTAATCCAACTTCAACACATCACCGGGGTCCCACTTCCTCACCCTTCCAGGACCTTTCTTCTGGCCGTCTGGCTGGCGTATTTAGGCACGTCACCACGGATGTGGTTTTTCTAGCTGTCCCACTGTGCTGCCTCCCTCGAAGGCTGAGAGGCCATCTCTCATGCAAACTCTGCGGCAAACCTGCAAAGCTACTCCAAGCGTTAATGTTGTAGATAATCAGACACTTCATCCTTTATTGCATCTAATTTCCTGAGAGCCTCCAGGAGGTTTCTCAGCCAAATCACTGAAGTGTTCATGGCAAATATCTATTTTCTATGTTTCCCAGAAATGACTCTAGAACATGAAAATCCAAATATTCAAGTAGTATTCTGACATTTCCACTGTGTCTTCCATTATCATGGGACATTTATTTTATTTTGTTGTTGTCGTTCTGTCTCTTCTAATAGTTTTTAAGAAGGCTGAATTACAGTGATCATTCAATTTACAAAGGAAATATGCTAACTGAAAAGATCATCATAGCAAAAGAGTCTCCCATTCGCCCATAAAGTCTACAGGGTCTGCTGTATCCTTTGTAGACCTCAGGTTCCTAACCAGCAATCCCTGTGTTTATGTATAATCTAGGAAAGAACACCCACAATTAATAAAAATCTCCAGAATGGATTTGTTTGCGATTTTAACAACTAAATAGCATTCTTAAAAATCTTGCATTCATGCAAATAGGCATGAATATAAGGTGTGATCACACTCAAAAAATACATAAAAAATTATCTTGTATAGAATGCACCACTCTCACCAGGACATATCGTTCGCAGGGCTACGTGCGAGATGAAAGTGGAGGTCCCCTTGTTCAAACGGCAAGAGTGAAGCACAAAACCAGGCCCAGTGCCCTCCGGAGTGTGGGGCCCTTCGTGCCGGTGAAACGCCGATCACTGTGGGCCAGTGCCCTGGGGACTGGGCGTGTGTTAAAGGACTACGCCGCCTCTAGCATAAGACGCCCCACCAAAGAGGTGAACTTCACCTCCCGCAGGCAGTCTGGTTCAAAATGATCAGGCCAGAAGGCTTTAGGCTGGTCGGAGGTAAATTTGTTATTATTCCACTAACTAAAGCCATATAACTTTATTACTAGTTCTAACCTATGCTCAAAAACAACGGATATACGACTTTCAAATAAGCTTCAAGCTAATTTCTATTGGAATTCAGTGATTTATCTCTTACTAATCATGGTCCCATGATGAGAGGAAGGTTTCCTTTTACTTCAAACAAGAGCATAGCCATCCCTCTGCATCGGATTATTTTTCTGTATGCATAAGAGCGGTTTATATGGAAATATCTCATTTTCTATAATCATGTATTATAGTTACTTTGTAAACACATTCATTCAAATTCACTGTATTTTTTCTTTTTATTATCTCCCTTTTTTTAAACTGATGATTTGCTTTGCCTAAAGCTATCATATCAAATCAGTTCAATTTTATGATATATTTGGTTTGCTTTTTAGTCACCAGAATTTACTGAAAAACGCTTTCAGATCTGGCTTACCTAGTATTGCTATTATGTTATAGGGCATCACGTACCATTATATTTCTTGTATTTGCGGTCAATATTTCCTGGTTGCCACACACTGAATGTTTGCGTCCTCCCTGCAAATTCATCTGTTGAAACCAAACCCCCAAGGCGAGGGGTGCTTTGGGAGGAGATGAGGTCATGAGGTTGGGGTCCCATGAAGGATTCGTGCCCCCATCAGAGACCCCTGAGCGCCCCCGGCCCTCCCTGAGGACGCAGCAAGAGGGCATCATCCATGACCCAGGGAGAGGTCCTCACCAGACCCTGGACCCCCCGAGCCTTGATCTCGCACATCTATCCCCGAAACCTGGAGAAGTAAATGCCTATGGGTTATAAGCCACCCAGGGTGTGGCATTCTGTTTCGGCAGCTCAAATGGATTGAAACCAGTGTTTCAGGATTTTTAGTGTTTTCCTCTGTGTGAATAGACAATTACTGTCTTAAGTCCAGGTGGTCCTACTGAACTTCCAGCTACCTTCACATACAACATGCACGTGAGGAAAGCATGTGAGCATGTGAGCACGTGAGGAAAGCAGGTCTACCCGCAGCCCGTCTCGAGACCCACTTCCAGTACAGGTGACAGAAATCATCCCCTCCAGACAGGGGTGTGTCTCAGGTGGCACTGGGATGCTGTGCCGTCGCTACGGAAACCAGCAGGCGTCCCAGGGGCCGGCCAGCCTCTGATGGGCTTCAGTTGGTGAGCGTCGTATGGACGGACGCAAACCTTCCTAGGGGCCTTAGTGACAGTCCATTAAATGTTCTCGTATTTTCCTCAGCTACATTTATTTACTCCCCTGCAAATATTTAAATTTTTCAAGAAGGTCAAGTTCAGCTGCTCTGATCGATTTTTCAGAAACTACAAGCCTGGGATAAGCAAGTGAGTTGGCGCTTTTCAGCCAGTAAGGCAAGAGCACAAACGATGACTTTTGCATAAATAGGGATTTTGCACGGGCGGCAGCACCCCCCCATGTCGAGTTAAAGGAACCGATTCGGTTTGGGGCAATTATTTCCACTGTTCTGGCAAGAAGAAAACACACATGTGTATATTGTAAAATTTCAGTCGTTCTGCACTGAAGTTACGTGCTGTCTTGTTTCCGGGTAAAACTGGGGTCGTACGGTGTAAAGTGGGTTGGGAAAATTCATGCTGATAATTACAATTTAAATTTTTCTTTACTTAGGATGACATTAAAGAGCAAATAAAACCGTGACTGAGGAGATGGCAAGGAAATGAAAGCCTTCAAATTTTAACAGCACGTCTTCCTGATTATTGAACAAGGGGCCCCATATTTGCATTCTGCACCAGGCCCTGCAGGTTAGGTCTCTGGCCCGAGGAGCGGTTGACATTCTCACGGGCCGACAGCTCCCTGGGCAGATGGGGATTTGCCAGTGATTTGTACTGGTAGGTATCACAAGATGGCGGGGCTGGGCTTTTGTGGTGGAATGTGTCTGGGAAGCTGAGTCCATGGGGAGTCCTTGGGGAAAACCGCAGCAGCCTGGGATAACCCCGGCACGGTAATTTCGCCCTTTCCCTTTCTCAAGGAAACTGAGTTTGGCCATGTTTCGAGGGCAAGGTGGGCCACCCTAGGCCACTACACACTGTGCAGACGCCACTGCCCAGGAGCACGACGAGCAGCTGGCGCAAACCCTTGGGAGGGGGGGTGCTCTGCGTAAGTTCCCTTTCTGTCTTCTTAACCCATTAAGGGAGAAGCCCCTGTTTTATCCCAAATTTAAAAGAAATGTTAATAAGATTTAATTTACACTGAACTAGCAATTTATACATATGAAGTCTGTAAAATACAATAAATTCATCGAGCATCCCAAATCTTGAAACCACAGAAGATCACGAAAGCTCACTTAAATAACAGCCCCCCTGCAGCAGCCTGGCTGCGGTGCGGGGCCGGCGCCAAGGACCGGTGCCGCTCGAGGCCGGAGAATGCCCAGCGTCAGGTGGCAGGCCGTGCGAAGGGTGGGCCCATCTGTAAGGTGCCCGGGCCTTGCCCTGGGTAAGGAAGTCAGCTTCCCACTTTGCTGGGCTGTTGGCCAAGGTTTTGTTTTAGGTATTAAAGTTTCTTCTTCTCTCTTCATTGGTATTTTAGGGAGAAAGACAGGAAGAGAGACGCGCACCTGCCCTAGCATCTGCTCCCTGCTAGTTCGCAATGAGTAAAGGACCAAAAAGTGACTAAAATAGATGCAGCACAAGGAAGTAGGAATTAACCTGCTCGGAAGGAATTTTTGATTGAGTGACACATTTTGTTTCCCTTATTATACAATTGGGGGAAAAATTTTTATGGAAAATGTACTAAACATTGTGCCTCAGACAACTTTCCATTTGGAGCGCGATGTTAGTGCCGTAAGATCATCTCAGAAGAGTGTGCTCGCTGTGGACACCGAATCCTGCAAACGTGCATCATGGAATAATTACAGACCGTGATGGAGACATAAAATCATACTCGGCTCAGAAAGGGCAAGGGTACCGGCAATACAGCTCACTTCCAATTTTGTAGAGTCAGAGCAGGGCTGGGTTTACGGTCTGTACAAACAACACGAGATAGAGCCCACCGTGCGCTCGGGGACAAGCGGTCTGTGGATGCGCCGGGACTCCACTGTTACCGACTGACAAACAGCAACCAGGTGTTATTGAGCCCAGACGGTGGTTGGTTCTGATTTAGAAAAGGACAAATAATGCTCAAAAGCAGTTCAACAGCAAAGGATGCATATTCCAAATACAGAGACCACAGTCACAGCTTGCCTCTCTCAATTAACACTTCTCATCTGATGAACCCAAGACCCCAAAGATTAGACATCATTTCCAATCTCTCCTGCTAGATACTATGGCAAGTACATACTTTGCTTGACAAATAAAGCTGAATCCATCCGACATAAGGAAAGAGCAAGTCCTTACTCTACTGAAACCATCCTACGGCGATTTTTGGAAAGAGGGCCGGCAGAAATAATTATGAAAATCACCATCATCATCATGAAAAGCTGTCTGCCCAAGATAGGAATGATTAGGAAATGAGCCAGCATGTGAAACTTCTTTCTCCTGTCCCCCCACCCCCACCACCATGAGGATCTCGAAGCCAGCCGAGATTCTGTGATGTCCAACAGCAGCCTGACCACCACGGCAGACGTGCTGTGCTGGATTTCATGGACAACTTTGTGATTGCTCTAGGAAGCAAATGAAAATGAAAATATGACAGTCCAAACCCTTTGGGATGCAGCAAAGGGCAATCTTAAGAGGAAAATACATTGCAGTCTAGGCCTATCTCAAGAAACAAGAAAAGTCCCAAATAAAAAAACTAATGGCACACCTAGAGGAACTAGAAGCAGAACAGTAAAGAAACCCTAAAGCTAGCAGAAGAAAAGAATAAAGATTAGAGCAGAAATAAACAATATAAAATTAAAAAAACAGTAGAACAGATCAATGAATTGAAGAGCTGCTTCTGTGAAAAAAAATAAAATTGATAAACCCCTAGCCAGACTTCTGAAAAAGAAAAACCCAAAGAGATAAAATCATGAATGAAAACAGAGAAATCACAACCAACACCACAAAAATATAAACGATTATCAGAGAATACTATGAAAACTTATACGCCAAAAATCTGGACAATCTGGAAGAAATGGACAAATTCCTAGACACCTACACACTACCAAAACTCAAACAGGAAGAAACAGGAAATTTGAACAGACCCGTAACCAGTGAAGAAACTGAATCGGTTGCAAAAATCTCCCAACAAATAAGAGTCCTGGGCCAGATGGCTTCCCCGGGGAATTCTACCAAACACTTAAAGCAGAGTTAATACCTATTCTTCTCAGACTGTTCGAAAAAATAGAAATGGAAGGAAAGCTTCTGGACTCATTCTAGGAAGCCAGAATTACCTTGATTCTAAAACCAGAGAGAGACCCCACTAAAAAGGAGAACTACAAGCCAATATCCCTGATGAACATGGATACGAAAAATCTCAACAAGATTCTAGCAAATTGAATTCAACAGCATATAAAAATAATTATTCACCATGATCAAGTAAGATTCATTCCTGGACTGTAGGGTTGGTTCAATATTTGCAAATCAATCAATGTGATACATTGCATTAATAGAAGAAAAGGTAAGAACCATATGATCCTGTCAATAGATACAGAAAAATCATCTGACAAACTACAGCATCCTTTCTTAATAAAAACTCTCGAGAAAGTCGGGATAGAAGGAACATACTTAGACATCATAAAAGCCATTTATGAAAAGCCCACAGCTAATATCATCCTCAATGGGGAAAAACTGAGAGCCTTCCCCCTGAGATCAGGAACACAATAGGATGTCCACTTTCACCAGTGTTGTTTAACATAGTGTTAGAAGTCCTAGCATCAGGAATCAGACAACAAAATGAAATAAAATAATCAAAATTGGCAAAGAAGAAGTCAAACTTTCACTTTTCACAGACGACATTGTATTCTACACGGAAAACACGAAAGACTCCACCAAAAAGCTGCTAAAACTGATACATGAATTCAGCAAAGTTGCAGGATACAGAATCAATGTACAAAAATTGGTTGCATTTCTATACACCAACAATGAAGCAACAGAAAGAGAAATCAAGAAATCGATTCCATTTACAATTGCACCAAGAACCATAAAATACCTAGGAATAAACCTGCCAAACATGTAAGATATCTGTATGCTAAAAACTATAGAAAACTTATGAAAGAAATTGAAGAAGACATAAAGAAATGGAAAAACATTACATGCACATGGATTGGAAGAACAAATATTGTTAAAACGTCAACACTACACCAAACAATCCACACATTCAATGCAATCCCAATCAAAATTGCACTGGCATTCTTCTCAAAGTTAGAAAAAAATAATCCTAAAATGTGAATGGAACCAGAAAAGACCCCAAATAGCCAAAGTTATGTTGAGAAAGAAAACCAAAGCAGGAGAAATCACAGTCCTGGACTTTAGCCTCTACTACAAAGCTGCAATCATCAAAATAGTATGGCATCATCATACTAAAAACAGACATATAGACTAATGGAATAGAATACAGAACCCAGAATTGGACCCACAAATGTATAGCCAACTAATCTTTGACAAAGCAGGAAAGAGTATCCAATGGAAAAAAGACAGTCCTTTAGCAAATGGTGCTGGAAGAATTAGAGAGCAACATGCAGAAGAATGAAACTAGACCACTGTCTTATGCCATACAGAAAAATAAACTCTAAGTGGATGAAGGACCAGGAAACCATCAAAACCCTAGAAGACAAAGCAGTCAACAACCTCTTTGACCTCAGTCACAGCAATTTCCTGCTTGACACATCTCCTAAGGCAAGGAAAATAAAAGTAAAATGAACTATTGGTACCTCATCAAGATAAAAAGTTTCTGCACTGCAAAGGAAACAATCAACAAAACCAAAAGGCAACCGACAGAATGGGAGAAGATATTTGCAAATGCCATATCAGATAAAGGGCTAGTATCCAAAATCTATAAAGAACTTACCAAACTCAACACCTAAAAAACAAATAATCCAGTGAAGAAATGGGCAGAAGACATAAATAGATCCTTTTCCAAAGAAGACATCCAGATGCCCTCAGACACATGAAAAGATGCTCAACATCACTCATTGTCAGGGAAATATAAATCAAAACTACACTGAGATACCAGCTCACTCCATTCAGCATGACTAAAATTAACAACACAGGAAACAACAGATGTTGGCAAGGAAGTGGAGAAAAGGGAACCCTCTTGCACTGTTGGTGGGAATGCAAACTGGTACAGCCACTCTGGAAAACAGTGTGGAGGTTCCTCAAAAAATTAAAAATAGAACTATCCTACGACACAGTAATAGCAGTACTAGGAATTTATCCAAAGGATACAGGAGTGCTGATTCATAGGGGTACATGTACCCCAATGTTTATAGCAGCACTATCAACAATTGGCCAAATTATAGAAAGACCCTAAATGTCCATCAACTGATGAATGGATAAAGAAGATGCGGTTTATATCTACAATGGAACACTACTTTGCAATGAGAAAGAATGAAATCATGCCATTTGTGGCAATGTGGCTGGAACTGGAGGGTACTTACGCTAAGTGAAATAAGTCAGAGAGGGACAGATATCATATGATTTCCCTAATATGTGGAACTTGAGAAACTTAACAAAGACCATGGGGGAAGGGAAGGGGAAAAGTAGATTCAAACAGGGAAGGAGGCAAACCATAACAGAGTCTTAAATACAGAGAACAAACTGAAGGTTGATGCAGCGAGGTGGGTGGGGGGAAGGGTTAAATGGGTGATGGGCATTGAGGAGGGCACTTGTTGGCAGTGATGAATCATGGGAATCTACCCCCAAAGCCAAGAGCACACTGTCTACGCTGTATGTATGACAGTTCTGGGGAAGAACATCAGTGTGACGTGACAGAACCCCCACCCCCACCCCACACTGCATCTGGGACCTCAGCATAACTGATGAGGTACAGAGCCTCACCTGCTCCACACAGATGGACCAGGACAGCCCACTGGGGCACAGAGAGCACGGGTGTGTTGGTCTCAAACCGTGGGGGATGAAGCTGTGTATGTCCCATGTGTTAAAAAGAGTCTTAAAGGAGCTGTGCAGACAGCTCAGAGCCTGGGGTCTAAAATGTTTTTAGTTTAACACAAGCAATATCTAACAAGTACCTATTATGTGCAGCATAGAGGGGACAACATTTTTTCATATTTGTTGTTTTAAGAGGCTCCACACGGCTGCTTCTCTGGCATGACCACGTCACTTACTCATTTATTAACTCGTGCAAAAAAGTAAAGCTAAGCGCCCAGCTTGAATGATTAGGAAAATCTTGTCCCTTGTTCATAGGCCAGAAAAATCTTAAAACAAAACATTGATTACAAATTTAAAAAGCTTAAAGTAATTGTAAAATATATTTTAAAAAGCACTTGTATCCAAAAGCTGGTCTGATTTTGCTGGAAGCTGTGATAACAAAACATCCCAGGACCAACCTCGGAGCTTAAATGAGAGGGATTTCTTCCCTTGATGACGTCTGGAGGCCACGAGTCTGAGGTCAAGAGGGCAGAGTGCGGCTGGGGCCTCTGGGGCATTTCTTGTAGAACAGTTCTCGTGGTATCAGACTCTCGCATTTGTTGTTTATAAGGGACTGTCTTAATTTTGTCTTCATTCTGGAGGACAGGCTTAGCGGATGCAGACTTTTTACATGACACTCTTCTCCCTGCACTTTATGTATCACCCCTGCCCTCTGGCCACGTGGTTCCTGGCGAGAAGACAGGTGAGAAGCTGTTACGAGTCCTTTTCATGCGACGAGTCACTCCTCCTCGGTTTTCAAGATTTTATTTTATTTTATTTTTTGTCTTTCAATGGTTTAATTGTAGTGTGTGTCTGTGTGGGTCTCTTTGTGTTTAACCTACTTGGAGTTCATTAATCTTCTGAGGTTTGTAGATTTTTTTCCTCTAGAACTTGTATGGTTTTTATAATTTCTAACTATTAATATTCTCGTTGAGTTCATATATTATCTTGCAATTTCCTTTAGTTATTTGAGCATATTTAAGACCATTGTTTTAGAATTCTTTGTCAGTAATTCCACAGTGAGAGTTTTCTAAGGATCTTTCAATTTACTCTGGGGCTTTGAATGGGTAATATGTTTCTACTTCTTTGTATGCATGTTGATTTTTTGTTGAAAACCGGACATTTGAAGGTTATAATGTAACTCTGGAAAGTTTTCTCCAGGATTGGCTCTTTGGTTTTTTTTTCTTTCTTTTGAAGGCTACAGTAGTCTTTTTGATAACTTTAACAACTTGTATAAGGACTGTCTTCTTTGTGGTGTGTGGTCACTAGAGTCTCTGCTTTAGCTTCGTGTCCCCTAGTGCTTGACAGAGACTTCCTGGAATGACTGGAGCTAATAAACAAACAAAATGCAAACAAACAAAAACACTTTTCCCAGCCTTTGCAGGTGTTCTCGGTGCCAGGGCATGCTTCATCACACGGCCAGAGTTGCTACAAACCTGGAGTGAAAATTTATAGTCTTCTTAGGTCTTTCCTGAACATATAGATTGATCTGGGTGTACATGAGGCTATCTAAATTCCCCATTAAAGATGGGTGTTGTGTGTGTGTGTGTGTGTGTGTGTGTGTGTGTGTGTGTAGTGGTGGTGGTGGTAAAATATACATAGTGTAAGATTTGGTGAGTGGGTGGGGCGAGGGCAAATAAAACTTCCACAAAGATTTTTAAAATTAAAGTAAATTAATAATTAAATAATTATTTCTAAATTAATTGTATTTATTTTTTTACCATTTTAAAGTCTTGATTAATTAACTAAGTTGAATTGAATTTTTTACCATTTTAAAGTCACCCTCTGCTTCACTAAGCTTGCCTGATAAGCACCGAGCTTGCTGTAAAGTTGTGACTATTTTGCAAAGTTCCACTTACTTTGCTGTTCCTGTGGGCGGGCTGGCGCTAGGCGCTGCGGGCCCCACCGTTCTGGTGATGTCACCCCTGTGCGTCTTAAACTTCCCTTCAGAGAAACTGTATCAGTCAGGGGAGGGAGCATCTCAGGCCTTCTCACTAGTGCATCAAGAAATGTTCGGATCTTTGCCAATTGGATGGGGGGGGGCACCTCATAAAAACTTTTCTTTCGTCATTAAAAAGCTTGAGTATCTTTTCATACTTAGAAATCATGATTACAAATCAACACAGTGAGATACGCGCCATTAAGCAAGCTAGATGACCGCAGTGACGTACAAAGGCGAATCGCGGTGCCCGGGGCAGGGCGTGATGCCAGACCTGCCTCGTGTAACCGGTGACTCTAACGCGGGCAGGGGTGTCCACGCAGGAGGGAGAGCCAGGGGCAGGAAGGGGCTCTCGAGTATGGCGGGCACAGCCACACAGGACGGGAAAAGTCCCCCTGCGGCGGGGGCACATGAAGAGCCGAGTGAGTACTGTTTAGACTCACGGCTCATTCTTTCTGCTCTGTTTCATCTGACTCTACTGACTTCTTTCACTAGAGATTTTAAAGGATAGAGAAGGGCAGAGTCAGCTCTCTGCGGCAACCGCCTCCCACTCCAGCTGAGAACCAAGGTGCAGAATCACAAACCAAGAGAAGGGGAGTACCCTTACCTCAGAGGCTACTTCTTCCGAGGTACAGAAAGGCAGGTCTTTTGAGACAGCAGGGGACACACCCGCAGGACACGGTCCCGTATGTTCTCTGGCAAAGTGGAGTTCCCGTGTCGACATCAAACCAGCGACTTCCTCAGGCTCCCACCTTGCAGCCTACAGTGCTGCTAGGGTTTGCACGCGGCCGCCCTCAGGAAGGGGTCTAAGCCGTTAACTGAGTGCTTTAAAATTCCAGTCATCCTTGGAAGTAACTTGTACATGCTGGTGAAATGACTCACTTTGTAAGGTCCCCAACAAACATTTTGATCTAATGACTGTCCCCCAGTGAAACAGCAGCTATTGGCCACAGAAGCAAACAAACACAGAAAACGATCTCTGAACCAGTGAGGAAGACCAAATTCCGGGATAACTTGCTAACTTTCTGGTTATAATCCAGAAAACTGAAGTTAGAATTTTAAAACTCTATTAAATAACAGCTTCGAACACCACTTAACTGAGCATTGCTTTGCTAGGATCTGGGAAGGGTACTGAAGAAAACAAGACATTGGAACACAAGCGGTGTTCGGGACGTGCTTACAGAGGACCACGTGGGGCAGTGCTGCCAGTGGCCAGTTATTCGGGTCACAGAACGTGCCAGACACATAGGACATTCTTTCATGCAAGTCTTGTATGGCGCCCATTTTCTGGAGAGGAAGCTGAGGTCTAGGGGACTGAGGGGCCAGCAGACCTTGTCAAGGGCGCAGCAGGGATTGGGGCTGGTTCTTGCTGGGGCCCCTGCCACCAAAGTTGTCTGATTATATAAAAGGCTCACCCGCCAGGAAAATTTGAGGGCCCATTATTTTAAGTAAAGCGTGAAATAAACATGATCTGTATGACCCGCAGGGCAAGATGAAGAGCTTAGGCTCACGACATCACAGAAGCCACCGTTACCGAGTCCCGGGGTCGCCGAGGCCGGGCGTCTCAAGGGCACTGTTTCCACTGCCTCAGATACACAGATTCTGTTCTTGTTGTCAAGGAAGGAAACTAAGCGCAGGGTCTGTAAGTCCCTTGCTTCGGGCCACCTCACCGACTGGGAAGCGGTAGAGCAAGCTTAAACCCCGTGCCGTCCAGCTCCAGGGGCCAGGCGACTCCACCTGGCGGGAGTCCCGTGGCGTCAGTCTGGCCGGGACTGGAAAGGACACGGTGGACCCCTGGGTTCACCCCTACGGCAGGGCTCCTGCCATGTTTAACCTCTGTATTACCGAGGGGATGGAGAAAACCACTGAGGACCCCCACCACGCACCTGTTCTGTCAGAACTGTCCAGCCCACACCGGTCTTTCTTCAGGTGGGTCGTGTGTGACTGTCTCCTCACGCCCATCTCCGCGAGAGCGACATACGACTGCATCAAATGTGACTTCAGGTGGTGCCTTTTCAGTGTATGCTTATGGTGCCGGGGGACGCTCGGCTTAATGGTGACGTGACCCACAGAATCCCGACGCACAGGCATGGGGCCCCAGGTGTTCACAGGACCCCTGAGTCCGTAGCTTTCATAGCTTATTCCCCTTGAATTTACGTAATATTTCGCTTCTTTATCTCTCCTGAAGGCTTGTTGCTCTATTAGCATTATTTAAAAACTTAAAAAGACTTACAGTCATATGAATTTAAATCACGTTATTGAATTAAGAGAAGAACATGAGCCACTGGTCCCTTCCCTTGCTCTATTTTCTTCTCCTCTTGTTTTAAAACATGTTTTAAGTTTATTTACTTATTTTGAGAGAAAAAGCACAAGTGAGGGAGAGACAGAGAATCCCAGGCAGGCTCCAGGCTGTCAGCGCAGAGCCCAACGTGGGGCTCGATCCCACAAACCGTGAGATCGTGACCTGAGCCGAATCAAGAGTCTGGTGTTTAACTGACCAAACCCCCCAGGTGCCCCCTTTTCTCCTTTGAAACAAAAGTGGATTATTAGTGTTCTCAGTCGTTAATGAACTATCACTGTGGTCATCGTCCTTAGATATTCCACTTCGGCTGTGAGCTCTGCATGTTGGGATCTGCTGCAGGTGTACTGTCATTATTTTTAAAATCTCATTTACTACTTTCTCTGTAAGGAAAAGCCGGGAACCTCCCATTTCTTCCCCATTGAGTCACGAACAAAGGTCTACCTACGGGAGTGATCCTTCTTCCCGCCCAGTCCTGACACGCACCTGCCACAGAGGTGGGGCCCTCCGGAGCCAGCGCTGTGACCCGCCGCCCCTCAGGCAGAGTCCAGCAGCTGACCCCGCACATCTGCCTTCCTGTCTCGGACTCGCTGACGCCACAGAGGCGGCCTTTCTCTGGGCTTCAGCTGTGATTTCGGGAACGTGAGGACGGTCTCTGTCGGAAAACACAGGCGAAAACTTCTCCCCTCCTGATTCTACCAGCTGACCTGATAAGCCGCCGCGCAGTCTGAGTGGTGAAGGCGTCTTCCGGGAGTCGTCGCTCCTCACGAAGGGATGATGGCCACTTTCTTTAAGAGTGCGTTAGCTCTTGTCTCTATTTAGTGGGGACACAGACATACCTTAGAATCCCATCCCTCTCAACTTCGTACGTGATTCTTCTAGTGAAGGTAAGAGGCCGCCCGGGCGGGTCAGCAGAAGGGCCTTACAGGACGGTGGGGGCAGACCGTGAGCACTGGAGAGAGGGCGTAAGGAGCCACTGGAAGAAATAATCCCAGAGTCCGGAGACTGGGCAGCGGGGCCGAGTGGCCTGGCCCCGGGGCTGCCCTTCTCCTGAGCACCTGCCTGTGCTGGGAGCCACCACTACCTGCTGTCTGGGGTCATCTGTGTTTAAAAGCAGAGACAGAAGCACTTACTGATTCCCCATTAAGAAAAGGCTGGACCATATAAAGGGAAAAATAAATCCCTAAAGCTAATGAGTAATACGAGGGACTAAATGCCAAATATGGAGATCTAGACACTTAGCCATACACACTTTGTTGTTCGAGGCCACAGGTACTTCCCCTTCCTCTGAATTCCTGACCTCCTTCTCATTCCACCAGCTGCCCCCCCTTCCAGGGACGCGCACTCCCCGCTGGAGGTAGAGCCAACCGACCATCATTTACTTACAAGAGGAACATTCTCCAGCCCAGCATACAGACAGCAATGACAGAATGCAAATCAAATGGCTACCTTACGTTGAGTTTACTACAAGCATGGCAGAAATGAACTAACTATAGTCAGAAGGTCTGGGGACAGATGATAAGGAGTATAGTCTGTGAAGGTGGGCCGATGTCAGTGGGGTTTCCTGGGCTGTGAGGCTCTGGGGACGGCTGGGAAGAGCACAGGCTTTGTGGTGACACATGCACGGGGCCCTAGGACTCACGGCCGCTGGTGCCTTTCTTCCCATCACCCGTGGAATGTGACGACATAATCGTATATTTTTGTAGGACTGTGATGAGCACATGGGGAGCTCACTCATGGAAAATGTTTAATACAGTCCCAGTCAAGCGCCCCGCCAGTAGAGCTGTGCCCCACCCCTCACCGGCATGCATACTTCCTCTCATGCACACACACACACGTCTGCGTAAGTCCTGGGAGACAGTGTTAAGCAAAGAATATGAGGCCATTACTTAAAAAAAAAAAAAAAAGAATCATTTAGCTTTACTGAGGTATAACTGATACACAAAACACTGTACGTGAGACGTGTGCATTCCGACAAGCGTGGACAGGACTGTGCCTCTGACGCCTTCCCCTCCAGAAATTTCCTTGTGTTTTTGTAGGTTTGTGTTTGTTCTGGTGAGCACACGGAAGGAGAGCTACCCCATTAACATACTTTACTTACAGTGCACAGGACAGTGTCGTCAGCTGCAGGCGCTCTGCTCAGCCGGCCCCTCGAGGACCCACCCATCTCACCAACAGAGCTTTGGACCATGGAGCTGCCCCTTTCCCTCCGTCAGCCCCCAGCAGCCACCCTCATTCTCACTAATCCATCCAAAACTATGGTTTAATAATTACCTAAAACTGTTTAGACCAATACGAGAGAGGTTTTGCTAAACACCCTTTCCGTTCCTCCCCAGACCCCCCTGGGGCGGCACACAGCAGTTCAGGACACGGGTGTCTGGGCAAGCCTGGCTTCCTGCCCCTGCCTCCTCCGTGGGGCGGATGCCCCCGTCCAGGAAAGACACAGCTCTGGCTCTCCGCAGGTGCGGGAAGGGACCGGGCGAAATGAGAACACACACAGTGCCGCCTTCCAATAAGACGCCCTGTCTGCCTCCGTAGTCGGTGGCATTCGTTTGTGGTAAGGGCCATCTTTCGGGTCCACAGGCTCCCCGACATCAGGCAGAGGTGCCTGGAAGGGGGTGGAAGGCAGACCACTGTGACAGCGGCACAGACAGAAAGCCGGCGCTGTGTCGAGCGGGACCCCCGCGCTGTGAGGACACGGTCCATCTGTGGTGTCGTGTTGGGACAGCTGAGCGACGACCAAAGCCATCGGAAGGGCGGCCCCGTTTGACTGACACAAGAAGGCCTCTCTAGACTGGTTCTCGACCTACTTTAACAGCGGCCCAGTGGGAATGCAGATCGCTGCAATTATGATGTCATTCTGGTTCCATACGGACTTTTCTTCTGAGGGGCTCACACCATTTAAAAAAAAGTAATTTAAAAAAATATTAGGTAGGAAATAGTGCTATTACTCCTAATTCACAACCGGCATCGGGAGATGGCTTTCAAGTGAACCTCCCAGTAGGAACGAGGCTGTGCGTCACTGAGGGAAAGGTAAAATCCAATTCTCAGAACAGGGGTTTTGTTACTATGGAATACTGCCTCATATGCTTTTTTTATGCTAAACTTGTGCGGTTTCGTGTTCCACCAGTGGGGTCATGACTCAGGCTAAGCACGTCTGGCCCCGTGCCTGAGCCCGACACCCTGTGCCACCCGTGGTGGCACGTGGCCTCCCCCTCTGTCCTTTGCGGCCACCATGCCATCTACCCCACACCACAGGAGCGACTCGCTGGACACATCCCGTGGACGAATCCTGAGGGCTTGACTCGTCAAGTGCTTTCTTTCTAAAGCAGGAGTGAAAAGGCTGTTCTCTGTCCCTAAGCTTTGGCAGAGTTAAGGGTTCATAGGGCTTCACGTGGATCGTGAAACCAGCCTGCGTGCTGCTCCTGGCGTAGGTTTATTCACCGAGGATCTCAAAAAGAATTGAATCAAATATGCGCGGCAAGAGAGGCCACGACAAAGATCAGCAGAGGCTCGGAGCCTCTCCTTCCCGAAGATCCACACATAGACGGAGGCTGGGAAATGTCCAGTGACGACTCCTGGCTCTGACTCCGACCATCACTGTGGGAACGTTCCTGGAAGCTACGGAGCGAGTGCAACCAGAATGCAATGGGAGACTGAAGGCGCCTTGGAAACCCCTCTGAAGTGCACGCTGGACTGTGTTCGTGTTTGTAAAGCAAGAGTTGAGGTCCTTGGAAAGAGCTCAAGGTAGCCCAGGACTTCGAGGCTAGTGTGCATTCCGGAGAAGCGTCAGACGTCCGGACATTTTCCCTCAGGCTCTCTGTCATCGAGGGTCCCAGCCCACCCTCGGCCTAGGACGGAAGGCACAGGTCCAGGGCCAGCTTGTGTCCGACAGGAGCCCATGCCCCAGGTGCACCCTTGGGGAAACTGATACTTACGGGAAAGGGTTAAAGCCCTTGCGCTAACAGCAGACCCCCCCCCCCCAAAAAGGCAGATGTATTTCCAAGGATTTCATTAACTCGCTGGGTAACCTTCCAAAGCTTGGGCCCGCTCCTCTGCACAGCTCTGCCTACCAGCCAAATTGGGGTACTATTTCTCAGCTAGCCCACAGGCGTGCTCTGATGCGTCCCTAATTCGGGCTCCTAAAATGATTTTTAAATTCCCAGGTGGGTATGTGGAGAAGGTGTGTAAACGATGGATTTTGCTTTAAGTAAAACGGCACGTCTCTCCTCTCGTCCTTGGAATAAAGGCATCAGCACGCGGAGGTGCCGGGCGGCCCTTCCGCAGAGTCACCTGTCAGGGGCCGGTGCTGCGCCAGAGCGAAGGCCGTGCACCGCGACAGGGCTTCCTCCCACTGTTTCCAACAGACTCCACTGCCTTTGCACAGCCAGTCGGCTCCTAGGAGAAGGGTGAGTGCACGTGCATTAAATGCGTGTCTGTGTGCGCGTATATGAGCATCCATGTCACACACGCACATGGGCGCGCACAGAGGTCACTTTCAAACACAGCGAAATGGGCAAAGCAAAACGTGTATGGTCTGCACCGTAAGGCTCCAGAAAGCACCCCCGGGGAATGAACTCTTCAGCTCGGGGGTTCGGTTAAGGGCAGCGATGACGGCCCCCGCAGTTTCCAGGAACAGGAAGGAAAACAGGTGTTCACGAGCTCACCAGTAGGAAAGCTTGCAAACGATTCGCACACTAAAATACCTTCTGCAGAGTCAGCTAGTCCGAGGACAGCGCCTCGGAGACTCGCAGCCAGGAGGCGGAGACCAAGGCGGCCTGGAGGTGGCGGGTGAGGACCCGCAGGGGCGTGCGGAGGGCTCTGTGAGCCGACCCCCGGGGGTGGAGTGTCCGTGTGCAAGGGCTTAGATGGTAGCGCACCTTCTCCCCTGCAGGGTGACCCTGGACTGCCGACTCCCCACTCCCTCAAGTCCCCTGGGGCCAAACCACCGATGTTTACCAGTGCTTGGCCGCTGTACCACTTCCTGGCTGAGGTGGCCAGGACCCGGCGTGCAGAATGGTGGCCGGAGGAAGCTGCCCAAGAAGCTCTCTGAGGCCACGCTGCAGTCGGCAAGGCCCCCATGTGCCTGGCTTGGGGGCCACGTGCTCCTCGGCTCCTCGGCACCAGGCTCTGTCATCTCTAGCACGTGGCTTCCGAGGTCGCCCTGCGTGCCTCTGTCTCATCATCAGGCAGGAACCACACAGACGGAGGGTTTGTGGGAGGTCGTGCGTCAGCTCGGTGGGCGCCGTGTCACTGCCATGCCTGGCTGAGGGGAGGCTAGGGACCAGGGCGGACGAGAAGGGAGTCTGGCGGCCGGCTGGCCAGTCTCTGCCACGCCGTCTGACCCAGTTACAATCTCCTGTTTGACGTCTGCCTTTTCCAGTTATTTCCTTCAGTTGTGGGAACTAATGTCCGCCTCCAACAGCTTCGGTCATTGGGTTCTTCCCTCTCGCACGGATTAAGTTACCCATCTCCTGGCCAAGTCTCCACGTATGTCCTACTCAACGTATGCATCACATATTGCTGCTTAAGTTACTCCGAGGCTTCGTGACTCACAATGAAAATTAGACTTCTGTTATCTTGTACCCACACACACGCACAATTCCTTCAGTAGGGCGGCTGAAGTAATTTTAAAATTTGGTAGTGGATAGTAAACAGCTTGTTACTCTCTTAGTTTTAAAAGTTCGAGTGGACACTGACCCAGTGGCCTGTGTGTTCTGGGTATCACGTGGGCGGAGGGGACGCGGAACGGCAGGCGGAGTGCACATCCCTGCCCAGCTACGCTTACAGCCAGGACACGACGAGAGAGACTGTCTTTAGCACACGGTCCCATCTACTCACCAGAAAAACGGGGACAAGAGCTCCCGGCAGGAGACACCGATTGCGACGACAAAGGAGAATGGGAGATGCCGGCTGACGTGAAGAGGGGAGTTTCTGCCGCCGGGAGACCGGTTCACTAACCCGAGTGTGTGGTGGGCGGCCCGTGGGCCCCGCCGTGTGCCCAGCTCCTCCCCATTCCTCTGTGCGGACCCCGGGGAGCGGGGCGGAGGACGGGAGCTCCCCTCCGCACCCCTGCGGGGCGGCCCTGGGGGAGCGGGGCTGCCTTCCTGCCCAGCCTGGAGCCTCCGGAGGACCCCGGCCTCTTTTCCCCATACTGCAGAGCATCCCTCGGCCTGCGGTTTGTGTCCCCGGAAATCAGCCCCATGTGGGTCCTCTCCGTCCCTGCTTTGGAAGAAGATAGACCCTTGTAATGTGTGGACCCGCACCGACACCGCACAAAGACAGTGTCCTGTCCAGACCTGGAGGACACCTGGATTCACTCCCTCTCCGCTGCAGGTGTGAATGCCTGCTGAACTGGTGAGACCTGATGAGGACGGGGCAGCCCCGGGGAGCAGGCACGGGCCTTCCTCCTGTTCCAGGCGGGGCTAGCAGCCGCGGATGCGACCACAAACAATCAGCACAGGACAACACGGAGAAATATGCACAATTATCTCAGGAAAAATCCCAGACTCAATGGAAGGTAACGGGGAGATTTCCGCACCACTAATCCTGCTGAGACAAACAGCACACCGTGCAGGAGCAGCCAGAGGCAAGGAAGGGAACCCGCGGGAGGTCTGTCCTGCAGGAGAGAAGTCTGTCTGTCTGGGAGAGAGAGGTCTGTCCATCCTGGGAGAGAGGTCTGTCTGTCCTCGGGGCGGGGAGTGGGCTGTATGACCCATGGGTCAGAACAAGGCTGGAGGACAAGCCGGGAGGACGGGTGATCCTCTCTGTGGCGAAAGGGGCACCCTGAATGCGCTTAATGCCACCAAACTGCACACTGACAGATGGTCAAAATGGTAAATTTCACGTCTTGTGTATTTTGTCACAATAAAAGAAACTGACGCCATTTCTCATCACCTGCGACTTTTCCCGCCGACAACAAGCCATTCGGCCTGAGCGTGAGCTCGAAAGCTTGTGTGTCTACACTCTGTATACTGCTGGATATAAACTTTAATCTCAGGAAACACGGGAGAGCAGACCGGAGAGAACGACCTCCGACGCCCGAGGTCTCCCGCCTTCCCGTCTCCCGCCTGTGCCCCCTTTCCTCCCGCGTGAGCACCTGCCTGTGGTTTTTCCCTCCCATAACCACGAAACTGTGACCCGCTCTGACGGGTTTAGAGCCTTGCACGGTTATCGTACTCGGAGAGAGACTGAACATTTTTAAATAGAAGGAAAACCCAGGAAGTGGTTTCATGGGATGGAAGGGGCGGAGACCGGCTGGTCAGACAGTCCTAATTCAGTCCCTGTGGTCGGTAGTGACAAAAGGCACGTGCTTGGGCAAAATGTTAACTGCTTCTGAGTCTCGCTTTCCTCATCTGTGAAGCGAGGATAATAATATTTAACCAGCGGTGTGTTTTTAAATAGCAGTTAAAGAAGACAAAAACAGCAGCAAAGAGCACGAGCAGCAAACCGAAGACAGTGCCACACGCGGTAGCCACCGATGCCACGGTGTGAGCGGCCGTGGTCTCTGTGTACAAACTAAGAGATACAGTCGTCTGAGTGGATCACGAGACAAGACCAAACTATATGCTGCCCACAAGAAACCCACTTTACATAGAAAGACACAGACAGACTCAAGCAAACAGATGTAGAAAAATACACGTGGTAACAAAACCGAAGACAGCAGGAGTGGCTGGCTGCCCTCACGCCACAGAGTGACTTCAGAGCACGGAGGGTCATGAGGGGGGAGGCGCATTCCCTGATTCTCCAAGGAGACACGACATCCCACGCGCACACATCTAGCAACGGAGATTTGTCACTCTCTGGGAGGCAGAAAGTGACAGAACTGCACAGAAAGGTAGATGGCCCACGATTATAGCGGGACACTTCAGCACCCCGCCATCGGAAACAGCCGGTCCACAGGCAGAAAACCAGTAAGGACACAGTCGAACGCAACGACCCGTCCGTCAAGGGGAGGACCACTTCCCCCAAGAGCAGCGGGGTACACCTTCCTCTCGTGATCACGCTGACCACGACAAACCACGTCCTGAGCCACAGGACACATCCTGACAGGCTGGGGTGAGACACGGACGGTGCTGGGCACACACAGGAGCCCCGTCCACAGACTTCCTTCTAGTCCTTTCTGCAGCTTTTTTGTCTCCGTGGCTTCTTCTCACTAGACTTCGGCTGATGACATCTACTCTGGGGAGATCTATGGTCACTCAGATTTAACAGTCTGAGCCTCCTGTGCACCCCCATTATCTGCATCTTGGGTGAGGGTGAATCTGCAACACTGACCGTGTCCGGGAATTATGACAGGGACCCTAAAAACTGGCTAGTTTTATGCTTGGCTCATAGCCCTCCCCTGCCCCCACCTTTCTGGCTCGGTCCCTGTTTTCCGTATTACCATGTCACATCTTCTCTCCCCCAGAATCTATCATCTGATATTTCTTGGGTATCACAGATGATCAAGAAACATTTAATCGAATAAAACCTCTTTAAAACCTTCTTACCCCTCTTAGGAGAGAGTCTCCCAAATTACATTTGCTCCTGAAATTGGAATACGGATTCTGAGCTCCTCCCTCATCGTCCTTTGTCAGCACAGGTGAGGCGTGATGTCCTGAAATCACCGGGGGGGGGAGGCCTTGGGGGTGGGGGGAGGCACGGGGCTGGGGGAGGGCGGGCTCTGCCGGGTCTCATGATCTCACGAAATTTTAGCTCAGGAGGGTACTTGTATAAGAACGCTGCATGAGGGGGACTCGGAAGGCTGTCCTGAGGCATCGGGAGGAGGGGTGCACGAACAGAGATCCAGGCGAACCCCACACAAGCAGGTGCTCCCAGGGTGCACCGGGAACGGGGCGACGTGACAAAGGTCGATACTGGACACACACTCTGACTTTACGTCCACAGGCACAAAAGCAGTGAAGTATGAACTTACAGCGCTCCGAAAAAAGAATTTGTATTTAATGCTGTCCCGTGTGCACAGGGGGCTCTAGGGTATAGAGAGAGCAACCTGGCAAAATAGGTAGGCTCGGCCTCGTGGCCACGTGACAGCAGAATTAAACTGGCCTTTGAGCTCCAAGTCTTAAACCCAAATCACCGTTTGTTAAAAACATGACTCTTACTTGTCATAATATACTAATGATTTTTTTCCCCCAATTCAAAGGAAACGCTCCCATCTTCAGCAATTCTGTGACAAACATCCTGCTCCCTTCGCCTCATCCAGTCTTCCGCTGCTTCCCAGCAGATCTTTTGCTCCTAACGCCGCTTACTAAGACACACACACACACTCAGACCCAGGCCAGGAACGGTAGGGAGGCCACCTCTGGGGTCCCGCCGAAGGGCGTCTGCGTCACCTGTGCCACAGCAGGGCAAGAGCAACTCTAGGTCAATGTCAAAGAGAGATCAGATAACACTTTCAAAGGAAGTTTGTTTTCCTTGGAGGCTTTTATTTTTTAATTCAGCAACTCTACTGCATAGATGGCTAGAATTTTCTACATCCTCATCTTCATGTTGGATATCTTACATGATTTTCTGAAAAAGAACCCAAGGAACCAAATTCATCTGAATGTTAAAGAACAGTGAACATCCTGCAATATATACCCCTCCCTACACGAATAGAGCTGGATGCACACTCACACATATGCAAATGCGCACGGCACACACAAGTGCATGCACACACGCCACACACATACACACATGCACGTGCACGCTCACACAAGTGCACTCACACAGCACGCACACACATGCACACACATGACTAACACATGCAGTCACCACGTGCACACATAAGTGACCGTGTGTGCACGTGCACACTCACACGAATGCACACACGCACACTCACACTTGCACACATGTGCAGTGCAGAAATTCACACACATACACACGTGTGCACATGCACTCACACACATGCACACACATGTGCACACTGAACTCAAACACAGGCAAACAATGCATCAGGCTATTAGTCCATTTTATAGTAAACTTTTCTTTCTAAAAATAATTTACTGAGGCTAATAAGTGTCTAAATCAGTCGCCACGGGTTCATGTGAACATAACCCCCCTTCTGTGAGCATTCGACAGTCTCGTCCCATTGGAGAAGGAAAGCTCTTCCTCCAGAACGCATCTGTGTAAACCAGGGCACTTCCCTCATATCCAGTCCACCGGAAAGGAGACAGAAGCCAGGAGATGCGGGGAGGGGTCACGGTGCAGAGGACACGCCCTGTGAGGGGCAGACACCGTGCCTCTGAGACCCGGTCACGTCCACGCAGCACTGCGCTCGGCCCCTCCTGCCCACGAATGCAGCCCAGGAGCCCTGGGTCTTCACCGTTGCGGGCACAGAAGCGGAAGGCGCGACCCTGACTGCACACCTGCAGCCACGGCCCGCTGGCCACAGGGGTGCTTTCTCCAGCTCACAGAAGGGGAAACGGGCTAAGAGCCCGGCCCACAGCTGATGCTGCCGGAGGCGATTTTGACCCCTGAGCCTCCCCGTAACCCTTTTTCACCTGGACTTCTACATCCTGTTTTCTGACACATAAAAATAATACGAGCGGACAAGTAAAAGGTGGGAATAACCAGGGCACGCTTATCATGTCTCACTCCTTTAAGAAAGCGCCTCTGTTTACAAGTTAATTTTCTCTGTTTGAAAAAGTAATACCTTTTGTATGACTCAGATAACTGTGTCCTCAGGAAGGGATCTCACGGCTGTGTAACCAGACAGTGGCTGGTACTCACCGGCAGCACCGAGGAACCAGATGCCTACGTAGCGAAGCCAAAGCGAACCTTCTCTCATCTCTAGGACAATATCTCCTTACAAGCAAGGTCACGTATCTTCTTTTTTTAAAGTTTATTTATTCATTTTGACAGAGAGAGAGTGCACATGTGTGTGTACAAGTAGGGGACGGCCAGAGAGAGGAGAGAAGAGAGAATCCCGAGCAGGCTCATGGGGAGCAGAGCCCAATGTGGGGCTCAGACTCACAAACCATGAGATCATGACCTGAGATGAAACCAAGAGTCAACCACTGAGCCACCCAGGCGCCCCGCAAGTATCTTCTTTATTTTTTTTTATTTTTAATGTTTATTTTTGAGACAGAGAAGGAGACAGAACGTGAGTGGGGAAGGGGCAGAGAGAGAGGGAGACACAGAATCTGAAGCAGGCTCCAGGCTCTGAGCTGTCAGCACAGAGCCTGATGCGGGGCTCGAACCTACGAACCATGAGATCATGACCTGAGCCGAAGTCAGGTGCTCAACTGACTGAGCCACCCAGGCGCCCCCATCTCCTCAAGTATCTTCTTAAAGTGACTCTAAATGCACAATGTTACAATCGTTAGTGTCTTTTTGAAATATGATTGAACTTACAGAGAAAAGTGAATCATGAAACATTGTTTAAAAATAAAAGAATCAGCTGCTTTCCAACTGTGAATACTGAGACAAACCATTCGGACAGTAGATATCAAGAAGTTTCCACTAACAATACTTTTTTCATCTATTTCTGTACTTATCCCACGATAGAAACTATGAAGAATGTGATCGATGAAACAGAACACAGATATCTCCTTTGAAAACATAAGTTCTCATGATTAAATTTCAGGTGGAAACTGCCTTATCTGATAGAGTCTGTGCCATCCATAACTGCAGCAAAATCTTGGCAAAACACCAAAACCAAGATAAATAAAGCAATTTGCAGGTCATTAAGTCCTGGGAATTTGGGCAGAGAGATGGGAGGCAAAAAGATGAACAGAAATGTGGAAGGTCAAGAACAAAAGAGGGCAGAGAAGACTTCCTTGAGAAAAGGAGAGGAATGAGCAGACGCAAAATAGGGGTGAGCTGAGATCCCTTTGCTTGGGTCAGGACCATCGCTTCATCCCGGAGCAAACCCCTGCTTTGTGCTGTCGCAGAGAGCAGTGCCGGAATGGGTCCGGTGAGCCTCGTTATACGGAGAGGGTCATTTCAATGGGCTGCTGCGAAGCAACTGAGAAAACCTCGCCTGGAGTCCGAGCCTACAGTGGGCTGCTCGCAGGACTGCCGGCAGCCACGACACCATGCGTCCTGGGGGCGGTGCACTTCACTTCCTAAGTGAAGAAGCTGTGTATCCAGAATGCATGCAGGTCTGAGGCCTGGGCAACAGCAGACTTTAAATAATATTTCCTGTTACCAGAAAAGCCACAAACCTGTTACAGAAGGTTTAGGCTATATGAAAGAGGAGGAGGAGACCTCGAGAAGGTAGAGTTCTGTCTCATGTTCGCATCTCTGAACCTTATCCTTGGGATGGCTCTGCGGGCTGGCAAACAGGTGTGCGCGGCCGCTCTTCCCACACTGTTAGAAATGCGGTGACATGCCACATCACGAGGCCACCCGGGATTTCGTCACAGGGGGGATACAGGGTTTAATAGCACCCCCTCACTGTCAGACTTCAAGCTGTTTCCAATTGTTTGCCTGTGTAAATAAAGTCACAAAACAAGCTAGTATGGGAGCTTTTGCTGAATTTTTAATTATTTTCACCGAAGGAGTCCCAGGATTAGAATTATAAGATTATGAGACCATAGCATACAGGCGTTTTCCAGATGATTGTTAGGTAAAAAGAGAATTTGTTACTAAAAAACAAAATTAAATATTCAATAAAAGTTTTATCAGTATCATCACTATTACTTCTTGGAGTTAAAAAAAAAAAACAAAAACGAAAACAAAAAACACCGAGGGCGCCTGGGGGGCTTGGCTGGTTGAGCATGTGACCTCGGCTCTGGTCATGATCTCGCAGGTCACGAATTCAAGCCCCGCATCGGGCTCTGTGCTGACAGCTCAGAGCCTGGAGCCTGCTGCGATTCTGTGTCTCTCCCTCCCTCTCTGCCCCTCTCCCACTTATACTCCCTCTTTCTCTCTCAAAAATAAATAAACATTTAAAAATGTTTTTAAAAAAACACCTAACAGAAAGCTAGAAATCAGGACAAAGCAAAATAGCATCAGAGCTGAAATAAACTGCCTTTTGCGGCCACCAAATAATTCATGTTTTTAGTAGAAAGGAAGATACATTAATATTTTAATTTAAAATAACTTGTATTCTATAAATTAAACAAACTTGTTTTACTCAAAAAATCATGCTTTCTCTTTTGTAAAATGAAAGGTCTGGGGCTGTGGGGAGGGAAGCGGGCCGGACGACAGATCCCGGGCGACAGGTGCAGACCCCGTGTCTGTCTGCAACCTCGCGGCCCTGGCGCGCACTTGCCGATTGTCACCTTCCGGGACCCTCTCATCATTCTCAGGTTTCTCCCAGAGAAGGTCAAGAGTGACAGAAACAGAACCTCCCCCCTGCCTCTCCTGCCATTTCACCCACCCGGACTCCGGGGACAGCCTGAGGAGGGGGCTTCTGCCTCTCCCAGGTCGGTCTTCCTTGTGGTCTCGTCCGTGTGTGGACACGAGGGCTGCTCAGAACTGCTCAGCCCTGGGACGTGCCTCTGTCTCGGATGCCGGCTCAGCCCTGTGGTCCACCTTGTGCTGGGGGCTGACGGGTGGCAGCCTGCAGCCAGGAAGGGAGGGCTCGGAGGGTGTGCAGGGGGTACTGAGCATGGAGCCAGGAGCCGTCTGGGATGAGGAACCACATCAAGGTCACGATGACAGGAAACGCCAATGTATATACTGCCTTTGCCATAAATTAGGGACAGAGGCAGTTGGCTCAAAACCCAAATCCAAGACTTGGCAACTGTGTACTTTCTGGGATTGCTAAGTCAGCACTGCTTAACCTTTTATAGTATGCAGACTAATTGGGAAAAAATTATTTTTTATACTTATGCATATTTGGACTGTCACTATGTACCAGGTACGATAAGGACTTTACACACGTGACCTCATCCAACACCAACAACACTCAGAGCCGAGGACTGTTACTGTCCCAGTTGTACAGGGTAAGGTCGGCAGGGCCATGCCTTGCCCAAGGTCATAGAGCTACCCAGGCCTCCCTGCCATGTCCCACTGACTCCAAACCTAAGCTCCCCGACAGCTTCCGACGTAAAGGCAATGTGCCCGTTCCCCAGACAGCCACACGCAAAACCGAGAACGAGACTGTAGGGCAGACTTCTCTTCACCACACCGCAAGAACGCCCACAACGCTTCACTTAAGGATCTTCACACTCCAGTGACATCTGCAGACATGAAGGTGGCACAGCCACCTGACCCCAAGCTGCCCTCTGGCCTTGTCACCCAAATGTCCCTACGTCCAGCAAAGGACTGCACCCAGGTGCCCCCTCTCCTCGGTGTCCGTGACTCGAGGTTAACTCCGTGGTCTCCGCCCCTTCTCCGCCGAACACGATCCTCATCTCTTACCACACACATCAAGTGTCACTTCTCCCGGAAGTTTTTTCTTTAATCTTTCGGCTACAGTCAACCCTCCTTTCCTTTACGTGCCTCCTAAACATCACCTGCTCTTGTTAAATCCCTTCCTGCCTAAACATGTAGAGTGGGTCTGTTTTCTTGTCTGTTTTTTTTTTTTTCCTTTTTGATTCAGGGAAAAATCACTCTATTAACTAAATGGATATAAATAAATAAATACTGTGACACAGGCAAGTTTTATTTTTCCCAGTTAAATATCCGCAGGTCACTCTTAATCACAAGCAAACGGATGGGAAGGGGACAGGAGTGGGGACAGACTGCAGGCTCAGAGCATTGCTGGTTCAGGTCGCTAGCAGCAGACCTCACCGAGATTTGGTCTATGAAACCGGCCAATGGCGAGGAACTCCCAGAGGGCTCTAACTGGCGGGGGAGCAGCTACCGCGGGTCCACAAGAGGCATCGTGCACGCTGTGGAATCAGAGGAGATTCGCATACGGGGGTCAGGACCTGCTGAGCTCTTCGTGCCTGTCAAGGTCACTAAACCCTAAGCTCCTCAAAATAGAGAAGTTTTGTTCACGCAGTCTCTTGACCTTGGCGTGGTGGACAGAATCTAGGCAGCCCTGGGTGTCCCCACCTTCACGCCTCTGTGGGACTCCCTCCTCCTGCAAGTGGGCAGGACGTGGCTCCAAGCAAGGCCACAGTGGTACTCCTGTGAGTGGGTCCGTTGGGAGGAAAGACTCCACACCACTGGCGGGTGGTTCAGGCGCTCTGGCCCCGAGGCTGGCGTTGAGGAATCCTGCCACCAAGCTCAGGGACCTGGGCAGCGGGCGCCCACTCAGACGAGCAGCCCTGGGACCCACCTTTCCTGTGGTCTCATGGAGATTTGGCCAAGCCATGCCCAGAATCCTGACTCACAGACACTGTGACATGTGAAAATGTGTGTCCTCTGAAGGCAATTGTTGGTGGTAATTTTTTATGCAGCCCAAAGCTGATATTCCTAGAATTCCAATTTCCCTCCAAAAGCATGTTCTTCATATACTGATTAGGATCCTGCTTCTCGACTCAAGATTCTCAGCATGTCTAACTTTTCCTACTTTTTGACCAGTTCGATTAGGATGGCCTCATGTTTATATGTCCACATGTTCACACAGACAAAAGCACAGAACAGATCCTCACCCCTTATGCAGCGGTGTAAAATTTTATAAATTGAAATTGAGTTGAAGAACATTCTAGAGCACAGAATCCTAGTATCCAAATAATCAAAGGAATTTGAAGTTGTTTTCACAAATTGCTTTTGGGATACAGAATTTCTGACTAAAAATTGCTACAGTCTGGCTATCGAACCACAGAGATGTCACACGTCTCTTATCTGCAATTACACACAAGTCCCAGTTAGGAAAGTACCTGTTTTTCCAGGCTTATTGAGATACAATTGATAGGTAACAATGTGTAAGTTTAAGCTGTGCGGATGGTGATTTGATACATTAGATACTGCAACACCATCACAGACAACATTCACCACCTCACAGTTGCCTTTTTTTCTTTTTTTGATGACGTCTACTTTCTTAGCAACTTTCAAGTATGTAATGCCATATTATAAGGCACACTCAATCATGCTTAACACTTGAGTCTGGGACTCGTTCGTTATAACTGCGAGTTTGTCAACATCCTCCATCCCCTCCCCCAGCCCCTGGCAACAACCACCTACTGTTGAGGAGTTCGGCTTTTTCAGATTCCACGTGTAAGTGAGATCGTACAGTACTTAGCATTCTCTGACTTATGTCACTTAGTATAATACCCTCAGGGTCAATCCATGTTGCCAAAATGGCAGGACTTCCTTTTCTATGGCTGACTGTTGGGAGCCATCTTGAGCCCACAGGTTGAGCCGCTTCCCTGTGTGAGAAAGCAGTCACAGCAGGGCTCCTGCCAATAAATGGCGCCCAGTCTTACCACCTTCTAAATAACTTTCCAGGCTTGGATTTCTTGAATTGCCCTCGTTGGCCTCAAAGGATGTAATGCTCTTTTGCTTTCTGACATTCAAATAAAAAAGGGAACCTGGAATGTGATGCACTGATGGATAACATCTGAAGGAGACTTCGTAAACATATTCATTCATAAGCAAAGGACAAGCATTGGGAATTCCGTCCTTGACAGATGGGTGGCACCTCCCCCATTGTAGTTGGAAGAATAGGCAGAATGACTCCTGGCCTGTTTATAGATAATTAACATAGGCCTAGGTAACACCCCATTTTCTCCCCCTGCCTTAAATTTATATTCTAATTAACTTGAAAACAACTTGCAAGATTGAGGAAATCACTGCTTTGCTGATAGAAACACATTGTTGTTCAAATTATGCTTACTGATGGGATGTCACTCTTTGCTGTAATGTCACTTACTACCTTTAAATAAAGTACTGGGATCAGTAGGGTAGACACACGCACGCCTGCCTGGTTCCAGAAACCACGCAGTTCTCTGGAGTCATTCATCGGGCCGACACTGTTCATCCTTTGGGGACTCTTGGACTTGCCAGAGCTGGACTCTGGCAGCTAATATATATAATACATACATATAAAATATATAATGCATACATACAAGTTAGTGTTTTCATTTCCTTCGATGAATACCCAGAAGTGAAACTGCTGGGTCCTTTGCTACTTCTGGTTTTGGTTTTCTGAGGAACCTCCACACTGTTTTCCAGAGCGGCCGCACCAGTTTGCATTCCCACCGAGTGCACGAGGGTTCCCCTTTCTCCACATCCTCGCCAACGTCTTCTGTTTCTGGTGTTTTCGATGTCAGCCATCCGGACTGGTGTGAGGCAGTATCTCACTGTGGTTCTGATCTGTGTTTCCCTGATGGTGAGTATGCTGAGCATCTTTTCATGTGTCTGTTGTCCATCTGGATGTCGTTTATTTAGGTCCTCTGCTCATTTTCCATTTCGATTGCTGACTGTTTTGGCCATCGAGTTGTATGAATTCTTTATGTACATTGGGTCTTAGCCCCTATCAGGCATATGGTTTGCATGTACCCACCCCCCCCACTCTGCAGGCTGTGTCATCATTGTGCTGATGGTTTCCTTTCCTCTGCAGAAGCTTTTTAGTTTGATGTGGTCCCACCTGTTGATTTTTGCTTCTGCTGCTTGTTTTGCAAATTTATGTAGTTAAAATCAATTCCCTGCGGTGAACAAAGTTTACTTCTTCACAACTGTTGTTAATTTTCTAGATGTTCTTTCTCCTGGTGTGAACAGGAAGAAATAACTTCTGCACATGGGCACGGGTTCGTCGATGTGAAGGGCACTTACACATTAATAGACCTCCTCTGAGAAGACTAGAAAGTGCTTGTCTTTTACTCAAATGCATGACTGCAGCATTTTTACGGCCCTGTGCCTCTCATTGTCAATGAGTCATCACATGACTCATGTGTCCAATGTTATAACCGCATGTGCATAAAATATAAACACAAAATTGGCTGTACCAGTGATTAGGGAGAGACTAAGATGAAACTTTTCCCCTAAAATCAATCAGCTACACAGGGATCTCTTTTCTTCCATAAATTCATGGTTTGACTAAAGAAATATATCCTTTTTATTAAAATCTGAATTTTAAAGATTCATTGAGTTACTGACGGCACTGCTGAGAAAATAAAATGGCATGCGATCTCTCTTTTTCTTTTTTCCCCAAGATAGCATAAGGATTTAATTGCACTGGAATTCATTTACGCTTCCTGGCATTTATTCCTTCTGCCAACAACATGGGCAGTAATCGAGTACTGACCAAGTTCGGGGTTACGCTGACGACCTGCAGAGTGGAGTCTCAGGAGTTCAGCTCATGCGGCCAAGGATCGTGGCTCTCACCTCTGCTCTCTCCATCACACGACTGTGAGGCTCCAAGAGTTCATGCTTCTTTTTCACTTTTGTGCATAAATAAATCGGGAGCCCCAAGGATTAAGTGTCTCGTGCAAGGTCATCCCACCCTTTGGTGGCAGAGAAAGAACTAGAACACAACACCTGCTCCGCTTGAGTGTGGCTCCTGACAGACCTGGTGTGGGTATTTTCCAGAATGACCATGTCTCCTGCACTCTGGAGCCGGAAAAGGCCGTTAAAAATGACTGTTGACTAAGACAAATGACGAATGATCATTGGTTTGTTCTGCAAGTAGTTTGATGAGTTCCCAACCCTGTCAACCTCCCAACATCCAGTTTAGAACTGCATTAAATTAACTGAGATTCAAGAGAATTTTTCCAGCACAAGTTTTTACAATCCACCAGACATCTCTATTTGACCTTCCTTCTATATTATTGGCCCTGGCAGCTTGGGGAGATGTTCACCTTAAATGAATTTGAGGTGGGGGCAGGGGTTGGGAGCAAACTGACCCTGATCACTGATCTGATGTGACCCCAGTGAGTTAGCTCTGCTGGTTCCTGTCCCTGAGTACTGACACGGTGTGCCCTGCCTGGAAGGTCCCTACACTATCCATCTGCCCAACCGATCCTTGGACACCCTTCACCACTGAGTTCAAGATTCATCTCTCTCATAATCATTTTTTATGACCCACCTGCTTCCTGATAAAGCTGGCCATTCCCTTTGGACACTAAAAATCTATAACAGCATATACTTATTTTATATATCTTGATATATGAATTTTTTCCTACAAAATCTCCCCGCTCTATTACTTTCTGTATCCCTAGTGCTTACTATAAAGCCTAGCAAAAACAGGTTTTCTAGACACTCACAAAATAATAATAATAATAATACAAAATAGCGTTCCCAAATGTTTGGCAGGTGGCCATATTTGCACAGACGGGTCTTCCTCTTCAGGACAGAACGGAAGCATATGAGTCACCCCTGTGTTCCAGAACTTCATTAAGAAAGCAACCACACTTTGAATTAACGATTGTATTTCTATGACTTCTAGAATTTACCCTAAGGAAATAATCATGATTGAGCATACAGATAAAGCTATGAATATATTCATGAAGTATAATTTATATTTGTAGAAAGATTAGAAACAGCTTAAATTTCCATTAAAAGGGGATTAATCCAATAAATCACAGTGGACCAACACAATGGAATAATACATAACCACTAAAAATGATATTTAGAAGCATATTTAATATTATGGAATAGAATTCACGATTCATAGCCAAGCAAAAATGCAGACAATAAGGAAAGATGTGTGGTATGATTCAATAAACAAATACATCTATTCTTTGCCTAGGACGTTCTTGAAAACCCTGCTAAAAAGTGAAAAGCCATAAAAGCAAAACTTAATTTTATTCATTTTGATGAACTAAAATTATAATCTCTTCTTCCAATCCAAGGTACATAAATAATTTTCACTGGTAGAAAAATGTATCAATTAAAGGATCCAAACAAGTTTATATTTATCATAAACACTACATTTAACGTAAACCAACAAAATTGTACCATAAATTTGAACTGATGCAGGTTGCTATATTCAACAACGTAGCCTTGCCACAAGAGCATGCTTCTGTGGAAGGCAAGAGAACGTCCAAGAACCAAGCACCAGACAAGCAACGTTTGGGCTCCCAGTTCTCTGGCACCTAAGATGCACTTAAATTACAGCAAGAGAAACATGTTCGGGGCAAAATGAAGGACCAACGTGTGTCAGCGACACAGTCACACAGCAAAGGGAAGGGTCACAGCGAAGTGACCTCGGCACCCCTCCCTTCTCAGGACGCCCCAGCAAAGCTTGTGCGGGCTCGCAGAGACATGGCGTGTGGGTCAGATCTGATCTGAGAGCAACTGTCTGATCGTCATCTCTCTGAGTGAACCAACGTGTCAGTCCAAACTCTGGTGTTGAAATATCACTTTTCGTAGTGTTTTGGGGGTGAAAAAGTAGTTGCATGGTTTTTTTTCGAAGCTGTCAGAAGGAGATGCCACATTTCCAGAGCAACTGTGGTAGATGATTGTTAACCGGAGTGTGGAAGGAAGAAGTCTGTGAATGCACACAGAGGAGAAGCCTGCACATACTGGGTCCTGGGGACGGTCAGATGATGGATGGTTTCTCTAGAGGATGTTCATTTCCCCTAGTTATATTTTATTGTTCTCTTTTGTAATAAGGCCAAAATAAAATGATGAGAAAAATAAAAAAACAGCATTTATATATGACAGATCTAAATTGATGAACGCTTCTAAAGAGTAATATTGATTTTTTACAAAAACATATTTTATTTTAGTTTTCCTACAGTTCTCTAAAAATCCTTATTTTATATGGAATTTCCTGCGCGCTTCTCTTTTTGGACTGGGGGCGAAGCCGCAGAATGGCAGTCATCCACCCTGACCCTTTCCTTAGTAACTTACCGTCAGCAAAGGCTTTGCATTATCTTTCTGGCTTCGTGTCTCCATAAATATCTGATGAGGAAACATAATTTCCTCCATGTGAAAATGATGCTTTTATGACTTTCATGGCGCATGGAATTTAAAGCCTGACGGAGAAGAGAATCAGCCCTACTGTCCAGGCAGCTCAGTGAGTGTGATGTCCGCGCTCTCCCTTTGGCGCCTGGGGCACGGATCTATCACGGTGTTGCTTTTCTTCTTCCACATTTTCCCCCACAGGCTACAAAGTGTGCCCGGTTCCACCTGCTCCCTGAGCTAGCACTGTGACATGTGCCTGGCACTTTGCTTTCAGAGCCCATTTACTTGTTGAAAACTGAGGGATATGGACCACGTGATCTTTAAGGTCCCCTCTCTCCTGACCCTTAATACCATGATCAAATTATGTATGTATGTATCACACCACAGCTGCTTCTGTGTGATTCAGGAACACACCAGAGCCTGGTGTTGTAGTCAGAGGGCTCCATATTCAGATCTGGTCTCTCAGGGATCGTGTAAGACTCAGCTGGCAACTTTACTGATGTATTTATGATGGTAAATAAGAAATAAACAGAGGAGAGCAAATCAGATAGACGTGCATTCTGACCACAACACAGCAGAGAGCACCCAGTCATGGCTGCTACAATCATCATGGCTGTAGAAGGAAGGACTTGTGGACAAAATTTAGTAGAAGTTTCCTAATGAAGAAATTAAAGAAATACAGAGCATTTTAAGTCAGTAAATTAAGAGCAAGGAAGTTACTTCTCCACTCTTGTCACCAGCCTGAGTATTTAGTGTAAATTCTTAGCTTTAATGGAGCTTAATCACTATTTTAAAAAATTAAAGTAAAAACGACTACCTTAGAAAATAAATCCGAAGACAGTCATTGTATGTTTTATATGTTTATTGATGTTGGGCTATTCCTGTTTACATGAGCACGTGTGTGTGTGGCTTACATGTAGGAAAGAACAATTCACTTTTAATCTCTTCTCTTACATAAATTAAAATATAATTCAAAAATGCACTCTCCATAAACTAAAATCACATGTGACTCATGTGGATTGGGGAAGTGACAAGCAGGGCTATCATGCTGAGGCACCATAGCCTAATAAATGACTTTGTCTCTCATATGTGAGAGCTGGTTACCAACTCTGGTTCGGAGTGGATTTCCAAACCAGTAGCTGCCCCGAACCGGAAGTTGTACTGATGAGTAGCCACCCCGAACCGGAAGTTGTACTGAGGAGTATCCGCCCTGCAGTCTACAGTCACAACAGCCTCTTGGCCTCACACAAAGGTATCGACAATTCACTGAAAGTTTCCCATTTGGAATGGCGTCCATGTCTCTCCAGCCTCAGTCCTTGAACAGAATCCTTTCTCCCTCACTGGGGACTCCACAGCACGTCTATCTTAATTTCACATGCGGTATACATCCCAGCTCGCTACAGCCAGCTTCTGAGTGGACGCCTTCACGCTGGCTGGAGAATCTGGACTAATTCACATGCAGCCCGATGCTTCTGTGTAGCAGACTCCAGCATCCGTGCAGAGCTACGATGCCTTCCGGAAAGGATGGAGGGGCCAAGGCGCCGCTGGGAGGCTCGCACATCACCGCCTCCCTGCGCCAGGTGCCCACTTCCGTACACAGGCACATCCACGACCCACGGTGGCTGGACTTGGCCGACCCTCTGTCTCAGGTGTAAACCTAGGTAAGTGGTACTGGTTAAAGCTAGAAGACCAGCCGGCCAAGCGCAAGATGGGGGAGCACCCTGGACCCTGTATGTCGCCACGAGCTGCAGCTGCCCAGTGCCGCCCCAGCAAGCACGGGCAGGTTGGTGACTGCACAATCCGAGGAGCTTCGTGTTGCTGCCCTAGTCCATGCCTGATTGTGTCCTCGGAACCGGAGTTAATCAGGATTTGCAGTTGGGGTGAGGGCCTGTCTCTAAACTCACCCAACCAGTACCATCCAGCCAACAGGTTCCTTCCACATCTGCCCCCGCTCCCTCCGCAGCTCTCCAGGGCTGTTCTCTCCTCGTTCTTATCATCAGAGCTGGCCCTGAGTAGGAATCCTGGGAGCAGAACCAAGGTCGCTTCCCTGTGGCCACGTGGATTTTGTCAGAGATGTGACAGACCCGTAGCGCTGAAATATTGATAACTGTGATTGTTCCCTCCAGGTTTCCCTGGGAAGAGCATGAGAGCTGTTCTTTTTACCTTTCCTTGGTGCTAAATCTCCATGAGAAATTGACAAAAACGATGCATCCTTTTGTCCCCAAGGCATTTACAGACACTTCCAAAAGTTCTGCATATAATTGTGGGCTAGGGACGGGCCTATGGCTCCCGGTCTGTCTTAAAGAAATGCAGGAAAAAATCTGCAGGCTGACATAGAAAGTCGCCCCCCGACCTGAGTCCCATAGACCCCTCAAACCTCAACACCATGCTCCCCGAGCCTCGTCTTCTCCAGGGGTCCAGCTCATCATTTATTTCAGATGCTTTTCCCAGACCCAATGCTCAACAACTCCTTCCCGCAGGTGACATTCTTTGCTTCTTCTCGGACACTACCATAACACAGAGTTAAAATTGTTATGGGATATATACCATGTGTGTGCCTTTCTTTCTCCACTAGACGCCACTGTCTGAAGCCCTTGTCACCTGGCTCAGCTTCCTCACACATCAGACACGCTCCATATACTGACCTATGCGAACTGACCTATGCGAATGGCAAAACCTGGAAGGAAATGCTAATTGCAGAGATAGCGAATGCAAATTCCGTCTTATGTTGTACCTTAAACTAGGGTGTTTCAATAGCTTCTGTCATCACATTAACTTTCCTGTTTTTGCTTTGCAATATCTAAGTAACTACTTTAGAATTTGAGAAAATGGGGAATATCAACATCATTCTAATGTCATTACTCGACAGCAGCAGTAAGAGGTGTGTCTGTTGGAAGAGCCATCTTAGGTCAGCTTTCTCTACATAAACCCATCAAATTTGTCAGCGGCTACATGGAATCCATGTCAACGCTCTGGAACATTCCTCAATGTTGGTTTGCTTTGTCCCTCTAAGGATTGCTCTTCATTATATTCCCAGGAATTCCCAGCGAATCACCCCCACAAAGACCCAAATAAAATTTACATCTTACTCAGGAGTCACGAGCCATTTTTCAAGGCAAACCATGACCCTATTCTCTCTTCCTTCCATTGGCCCCCCTCCATACACCTCCCCCAATTCAAGCATTCATGACGGCAACGTCGAAGGGCTGGTACAAGGTCCGCCTGTGTGTAAAGATTCTCTACCTACCTCCAGTCTTTAACAGAATCGGGATAACCCATCTGAGAAGTTCCTACCCTGTACAGTTCTCTATGCATCGGTCAGCGAGTCAGCGATGTGTGAACCTAACAGTGAGTTCACAAATGTCCTCTGCGCTCCTACTACGTGCCAGGTACTAATGCAGAGACTGCAGGTGCAGTGATGTATCTATCGGCTGTGGGCTCTTAGGTTCCAGTGGGGACGAGAAACTGTCATTGCAGACAGATGAGAAAGGTTTCTACAGCTATGTCTCACAAGATTCCTAAAATGTGAAAGACAAAAAAAAAAGCCCTCCCTCAGTCTTCCGTTCTCTCCTTATCCCAAAGTCCCTCTTCACCTTATGAGCCAAAGCAGCCCTGGCTAGAAATCATTCATATGCAAAGTATGACTGCATGTGAGAACCACTTTTCACAGGACCGTGCTGATTATCATCATTGCTACAATGCCACTTCTGATGTGTTTGTAACTATTACAACTATCATTTTACCTCAGGTTTTCTTGAGATGCACAGCTGGGCACGTCACTGACACCTAGGATAATAATGCCTGGCAGACACCAATGAAAACCACAGAAATGGGATCATCAATGACTGAACAAGGAAGTAAGCAGCACAATAGAGCACACACCTCCCTGAGTCCCCACGCTGCACCTGGCACTATGCTCAACACTGCCATTTTCAGAACTGCCTTGAGATGAGGGAACCATCTTACCCACTTTGTACATGAGGACTTCAGAATCTGCGAAGTTACGTGGTTTATTCAACTCTACAGGTTCTAAGGGGAGAGAGCCAGATTTGCACCAAAATCTGTTTAGTTCTAATTCTGTCTTCTTAACATATGGTCTTTTTTAACCTTTTCGCACGTTTTCATTTGTGCATTTCTCACTCGTTCTTTTAATTGATAACTTTTTACTCCGGTAAACAGGTAATCTGCCAAAATTAACCACCGCGGACTTCGCGAAGATGTGGGTGAGGAACGTGAGTGGGCATAACGGGACGTGGCTCATCCCTCAACACAATTTTGAAAACTTGGTTCCCATCTGCCTCGTTCACGTCACGTCTAATAATAAAACACAGAGTTTCACTAAACAGCCGGTCAATGATGCACAGCGTCATGGAAACCGACTTGTGCGTATGCAGAGCACCCAGAAAATAACACCCAGCCTCTGAAGGCAAAGACTTCACTGTGCAGGCACACACGCGTGTGCGGACACACAGTTAAAAGGCGCAGAATGTTTCGAGGTGAGAACTCGGGTCCACAGGGTTGAGTTCTCCTGAAAGCACACACTCCTAATTAATAGCAAACGCTGGGACGGGGGGCTCCTGATTCCTGCCCGACTCCCTTGCTACGAGACTCAGAGCCTCTATATCTCCCCAGAAACTTGGTAAGCTTGGCTTCTAGAAGGCAGGAGTCCACACAGCAGACATGTATTTCAAAACTATGTTTTAAAGCAAAAGCAGTGATTTTGTATCTTATTAGTCAGTAAAGTCGCGATGGTCAATAATCACAAGCTCTGAGGTGACCCATTGTGTGTCCGCCTTTCCGTCCATTTCTAGCCTCGGAGAGACGCGTTCTGACAAGTGTGACTTCTCCTGACCAGAGTCATCTTGTACATGTATCCAAGTAGCACAGGGTGTCCTGTGCGTCCGGCACCCTGGCCCACACACCGCTGCCCGTCTTGGGGAGACAAGGCCCGCACAATTTATAAACTGTAAACCCATCCCCGTTCCTCAGGGGAAAGCTTTGTATGGGGGCCGCTGTGAGCTGAGCTCGGAGGGGACGACGGCCTGTCTAAGGGGGACAGGGGCCTTCTAGTGGGAAACCGGGAAAATAGAAATGGGAAAGGCTGTCGTCTGTGTCTTATTTACGGGTGAGGCCTTTCCTGTAACCTTCTCCCTGGCCCAGGAACCCATGGATCTTAAGATTCACGATTCCTTCCAAACACGTGACTTCATGTGAGCCCCTCAACAACCCCACAAAGTGAGAACTGTTGGCTCATTTCTTTTTAGAAAAAAGGGTCCGATTTCCAGCTTGCTTTTGTGCTTCCGAGACCACTGCCGGCCCTGTCACGGCGACCTCATCCTGGGTGAGCACAATGCCCACGTCTGTGGGCCCTCGAAGCCCGGGGCCGATGGAGGACACACACTAACTCCATGTCGGACATTCGCCTCTGAGGCCGGAGTGCGGAGGCCGATGTTGCCAAATCCCCAGGCATTTGTGATTCATGTGTTGCTAATGAGATGCAACAATCGGACAGGGAAGTGAAATTATGAATACATATCACTAATCATAACAAGGGCTTTCAGAGGAAATGGTTTCTTGTTTCCATCAGCCCCTTAAAAAGATGCGTAATATCTAAACCCAGTACAGCGTATGAGCGAGAACATGGTGTGTGCAAGAGAGGTTGCTGGCCTGACCGTGGGCACACATCCCCTCCTCCAGGAGATGCCGCGGACAGACGGGCCGGCCAACGGCCTTCCCAGCAGGAAGCAAGTCGGAGGTCCCAGAAGCTGAGCCCTGGTTGTATCGAAGTTCAGGACTCCTCTCAGGCCGACGGCAAGGCCACGCTGCGGAAGGGCGCGTCTACACGGGCCGTGGGCCCCGGGCACCGACTGTGCCACGAAGCTCACCCACCCTGCAGGCACAAGGCATACAGACGCCTGCTTGTCCCTGAGATGTGGTGGTAGCCGCCAACACAAAACGAGCCTCCCCAAAGCATCCCCGCCATGTTTGCCAGGGGCTAGCCTAAACACGGGGTTAGCAACTAGAGGAAACGGAGTAATATGTTGAGATAATTTAGTATCTGCGTGGACACGTCATTATCAGGAACAGGAAGCACTCAGCTTCCCTGTGTTCCTGGAGCTTCAGGGGCCGCGAGGGCTCCCTTAGGGATGCGGGTCCTGGGGCGGGCCGACCCAAGATACCGCGTGTGGGTTATTCACGCCCACAGCATGAGACAGCATGGACGATGCTCAGACTTTACAATGATCTCTTGCTTTCAAACAGGCAACATCCCAACGTGGCAGACGAACGACGGACCCTGCCCTGGTGTGAAATTTCTCTCGCTGGCCCTTCTCCAGTATGAAGAGCACTTCTTCTCAACGCCGGGGCGCCCGGTCTGCTCGTCCTCCAAGTCTGACTGCACACATTCCGTCTGTACTTTCTCCTCCCAAATCTTCAAAATGCAGCAAATAGTCGCGAGTTTAGCGACAAGGAAACAGTACTTTACCTAAACATACTAAATCTGAAACCTGATATTTAAATTGCTCGGTGACCAGAAAAATAGAGCATATACTTATTCCTTGAGCACATTAATGAGGTAAAATTGCTTCGGTGCCAGCTGAATGCCTGAATCTCAGATATTGAATAATCTAAAAAAAATAGAAATGTGCAAATTAGGGTTCATTTGTGCATTCTGTATCGTTCTGCATAAATGCATACTTGTGACCGAGTCTCAGACCCCAGATGGTCTACACAATCATCCCCACGCTGGCTCTTCTTTATCATATCTAGTAGCTGTGGCTTCACCTCCGATTCTCAGTGCGGCTGACAAAACTGCCTCTGCTGGTAACGAGACCAGATACCGGAATGGTCAGGTTTATGCATTTGGCTCAGGAACACAACTGTGAAGGGCACCCCCCCGCTGTGGAGACGAGAAAGACACGGCCCCTCTGCTCATGGTGTGCCACGGACCCGAGGCACATCAGGCTCTGACAGGCATCCGTGGAGAAGGAAACTTGCACAGAGCGTGAGACAAGGCACAACAGAGGGTCTCGGATGGGAGGGACGCGGGACTCATCGCAGGTGGTGCTGGGCCTGACCCTTCAAGTCCGTCACTAGACTTCTCTATTTTTAAAAAAACATACCACGTGTCCCCTCCCTCCCCATCCATGCAAACTCTACCTTCTGCTAAGATAACATGTGTAAGCCACTCCTCGTGTCCCTTCTCCATGTTTGCTTCACACATGCACACATGTACACAGAGATACGCACAAAACACACACGTGCATGCATGTATAGGCAAGACACATGCACACACATACACACACATACAAAGAGACATGCACATACACAGATACAGACACACACATGTACACAGACATACACACAAATGTACATGTGTACACACATGCACACAGAGATACACATTCACACGTGCACAGACACATGTATACACACATACATGCACATACACATATACACAGACACACACAAATGCACACAGACACATGCAGACACACAGACATGTACACAGATACACACAGACTCACACAGAGACGCATGCACACACATGCACACACACATGTGCTCGCACACATATACACAGAGACACACACGAGTGTGCACACACACACATGCATATGCGCACGGTCCCCACACACTACTCTCCTTCCTCTGCCCAGTGCACTGCAGTAAATCCTTCCATGTCCGAAGGTAACGCACAGAGACACAGTCCTCAGGCAGGGACCCCAAACCAGTGGAATATGTGTTATCTGTCGCTAAACATGGGTGGAAAGGCAAACTGTGGCATGTTTGAAAGACGCTGCACGTGGAGTCCACACGGTGGACGATGAGGGATTCTGACAGCATCTGAAGCGGGAAACAGTATAATCTGACGTATGCTTGGGAGCAGATGTTCACGGCTGGCCGCAAACGCCCAGTGAGGAGGCTGGGTTCTCTGAGCGCTTGGGGACCCAGTAAGGGGACAAGAGCTGTCCACTTCACACCGTTCCCACCGAGAATGTGCTCCAAGTGAATCTGTGTCCATCTAGAAACCAAAAGGGTCCTACATTTCTGTAAATACTTCCAACAAAAGCACAGGTTGTTTGCAGAAGCACCTGCTAGAATAGTCCAAGTAGGAGAACTGCAGCTGAGCAAACAGGTAAACTTCCTGAACGTGGCAGGCATCCTCAGCAGAGAGTAGGCAGTGGTCCCAGTCAGGGTGCCTGGGGCTCCTCCCAGGGCTCCTCTGCTCTCCCCCGGGTGACCGGCCCCCTGCACTCTGGGACAAGGGCTCTCCTACTGGACTTTCGGGTTTGTCACTGTCTCCTGGCAATCCCCAACTTATTTCATTTTTTGCTTTCCATATTTTGAATCTATTCCAAAGCGGATTATTTATTTTTGGGAGAGAGAAAGGGACAGAGTGTGAGCGGGGGAGGGAGCGGACAGAGAGGGAGACACGGAATCGGAAGCAGTGCCAGGCTCTGCGCCGTCAGCACGGAGCCCGACGCGGGGCTCAAATGCAGGAGCTGCATGACCATGAATGACCTGAGCCGACGTTGGACGCTAACTGACTGAGTCATCCAGGTGCCCCGGGGTAAGTATCCATTTTAAGTACTGACTTTATGGATCAATAAAAGTCCTGAGTCATTTCCATCTTGTATTTTGTGGCATCTGAGCCTTTCCTTCTGTCTGTCTCTCCCCTCCTCTTTTATTCCACTTTGCATTGAGCATGTGGTGTTTTTCTTACCCCCCGTTTATTTTCTCAGCGATTTTCAGATAACATCCCAAAGCAGTCCAGCACCAGTGTCGCTGAGGCGAAGCCTCCCGGGAGTCTCTACTGTAAATCGTCTGTACATTCTCTTTGGGGATATTTAAGATTATTTGTCTCTTATACTCCAAAGTGTCACTTCATTGGATGCACATGTGTTTTTATCTACCTGGTTTAGCATCCGGAGTCTTCAGATCACAAAGGCACAACGAATTTCTTCGGTTCTAAAAAAATCTCAGCCTTTACTTACAAGTAATGCCTGTCGTGTCCTCCTCGTTCTCTTTAACTTCCCGTTTAACTGCGGACCCGTGTTTGGTTTCTCAGGCATCTTCAATCTTGTTTTGTATCACCATTCATGTTTTTACGCAAAGTTCTGGGTAATACCCTTACCTCTGTTTTCTGGTTTGCTCATTTTGTGTTCAGCTCTGTCCAATCTGCTTTACAATAGATGGACGCAGTGTGAATTTAAATGCCATTTCTTGTCTTTAGATATGATGTTTGTTCTCTCAGCATTTTGTCATACTAGGTAGTTATTTTATCAAGACCTCTGTTCCTTTTCAAAGCCTGGTGAGTGATTCGAGCACAGCTGGTATCTGTGCAAGCCCGCCCTTCTATCCCGTGTTCTCACATCTCTTGAGGTTTCTTTACATGGGTGAAAATAGTTTTTTGTAGATTTGTCTAAAGTGGTTTCTTTTAGGCAAGGGGGAGTCCCATGTTATCAAAGATTCCATAGATAATTTGTGATTTTGATCCCGCCACAGCTCTCCGGTTCTGACAGAACCCTAACCGATTTGGGGACGATCTTCACGTCTATTTCACCACGTGGCCTTTCGTGGCACGAGGGCGCGGGGAGCTCAGGTCTCACGTCCACGCCTGGAGTGTGCATTTCTTGCTGGTAACTTTAAACTTCTCCTGTGACCCTGGAGCTGTGGTGGGCTTCCTCTATGCCTTCTCGGTCAGGGCTTTCTTCTTCTCACACCTGGGGAAAGCTGTTGAGATTCTGCGGTTTCACTGTGGGGCAGGGTCCCAGCACCTGCACCCCACACCTGCCTGGCTGTTCCGCCTCCACCCCATGCCAGCGCCCCCTTCTGGCTTTTATTTCTCAGGGGCTATTGCGGCTTTGAGGCCTGCCTCTCCTCTGGCTTAAATGCGTTTCTTATCCAGGAACCCGGAGCTTTGCCCTTCTCCCGCTCGAGCTCAGGTAAGCACCCAAAGCAGTTTTGACATGTTGCACGGCGTTTTTTTATGTTCACGACAAGGCACGAAGAGCTCCCGCCCCAGCCCCATGTTCGCGCTTTTGACACCCTCCATTCTAACCTGTCGAGACCAACAGTTTCCTTCTTTTATCCTCAACGGCGTGTTCTGATTGGTACTAAAACACTAACCATTCGAAGGTCCCAGAACACAGATCGGCTGGAATGGAATTCTGTTTTCTTTGAAAAACCAGTCGAATTCTTCAGTTCCTGAGCAACGCTAATCTTTTCTCGAGCGCTGGCACATGTTGAGAACTGACTAAATGCTGGTTATCTTCCACAGACCTCCAAGAATAGCAATCAGAAAAGACCATTTTTCCCCAAAGCGTACAATTCAAGAGGTCTGATCGGCAAACAAGTCGGGGCAGCAGCTATAGGTGAGACGCTGATGCGCTCCGCTTCCGTGAGCGCAGAGGTGGGGCCAAAACATTTCTTTTCAAACCCACGATGCCCAGGCCTTGAAAAGCAGCCTTCCTATTTTTATCCAGTTGTTAAGAGACCCTAAAATCTCAGGATGACATCTACTCAATTATGGCACAAAAGCAGAATGGAAGTCTTACAATGTTTAGAGCCATTTGTGAGGCAAATCTTCAATATTTGTATTTAAAAATCTAGAACAGAATGCAGGTAAATCCAGGAAACATTTTCCACTCTTTATACTCATGAGTGAGGAAGAGAAAGGTAGCTTGGGTTCTGATGAGGGAGCATGAGCTGGGCTGAGGACAAAGCACAAGCTAACCACCCCCCCACCCTCCCACCCCCAGGTGGGAGATACGTGACATTCCGCAGACACTCCCGGTGCCCAAGGACAAAGGACAGGAAAGAAAACAAAAGGGTAACTAACAGAGATCACAGTCATGCAGGACACGGGTCTCCATCAGTTTACAAATATCTTAGTAAATCACAAAAAAGGGCGATCTTATCCACAGCCTAATCTCCAGAAACCTACAGACTCCGTTTCCTGGAGCCCAACATCACCCTCCATAGTGCTGTGGGAACGAAGGCGGAGGGAAAGGCGGGTGGAACTCAATGTCCTCCTACCCTGCAGCCCAGTGGCAAATCTTGAGGCAGACAGACTAAAACCTTTCTCCAGGAACTCCCCACCGTCTCCATGCTAATGCTTTGCTGGAGGGAAAAACCACCTCAGCCTGACAACAGCCAGGCCTCCAGTGTCCTGGGAGTCTTCTTTAGCTTATGAAAGTCGAAAGTCTCACTGGAAACTTCCCCTGGACTTTACCGCCCCTAATTCCATAGAATATAACCAGTCTCTCCTCAGGGTCCCCGGGCAGCTCTTCCCGCCCATGGGCCCTGTCCCCATGCTTTAATAAAGTCACCTTTTTGCATTAAAGACGTCTTCAAGAATTCTTTCTTGGCCATAGGCTCCAAACCCCACCACCCCACCATCACCCCAAAACCTCATCGGTTCCTTCTATTTGTGTGAAATCTAATAGTCTGTATGTCTGTCCAAAATTCTAAAAGCAGTATGCAATTTGTGTCTTGAAATGATCAAAGTAGAAAACAAAACAGATTTTGAAAGAAAATCTCTTATCTTAAACATTTTGTGAGGTTTTTTATTGTTGTTGTTGTTGTTTTTTTTGAACTGGAATTTTGCTCTGGGACCAGAATTTCTACAAATAACATTTCCCAAATAATCCACCATATATTGATGCCTCCATAAACGGTCTACTTCTTTGGATCTTAGGACAAGTATCGCTAAAAGTCTTTCATGCTAAAACCCATCCTAACGCTTTTGTAGCATTATTCTTTTGCACCAAATTTATATTAAAGTAGTTCACTTTATTCCTTAATTTTAATTGGGTAAAATAATGTAGATGTGAGGCATTGTTATTCCATTGCAGGGGGTCTCAAATCAGTCTTCCTAAACCCTTGCGGGCACCATTATCTGTCTTCCTACACATCAGAAAATCTATTTGCTAGGAGGGCGAATCGAAGCATAAAAAAATAAACAGCCGTGTCCATGAATTGATCCGTGGTTCTATGCGACGTTTTCTGTGGTCTAGTCAAAAAGCAAGTGCTATCAAGTTTCTGTCAATAAAGTTTGAAAAGGATCATATACTCTTAAATTATTTTACTGCATTGAACTGATGGGTTATATCATACAAAACCCTCCCACATGCTCTCAGTGTCAAGATAAACCAGGCAAGTGATCCTGCCGGATGACACGTAGTCACTCCCGTGTCTACGACAGCAGGAACCACTCAGAACAGGATACCAATTGAGGCAGCCTTACTACTCAAGGACTATCGCAACTATTACAACAAGAATGCCCTTAACAGATTTTAAACGTTGGTGTTTATTTTAATTGGTCTCTAGTGTGGCAAAACACTATGGTCGCCGTCTCCTGGCCGATGGCAGGGTGAGTCTGGTTGAGTAACGTGCCCCTCCACCTCCCTGCAGCCCCGCCTCCCACTTTCAGACTTGAACTGTCTGTATATTCTTGGTAGGAAGAAAAATACCCACAAGTAAAAGAGATTTCATTACGTATTTTCCTGTTAAGAACACAGTCATCCAAATTTCAGAAACCTTGCAAGGTGGAAAGCATCAGCAAATTTGCATGAACTTGTGGTCTACATTTTATGTATGATTACAAATGTATGTTCTCTGAAAACCAGGGATCCCCAATTGTGGCATCCTGAGGTCTCCAGCACCCCATAAACTTTGTTCCTAGTCTCGCTGCTTGACAGATATTATCCTCTGAGACAATGCTAATTATTCAATCTGTATCCAAAGAACTAGCTCCCTCCAAGAGAACTAATCATTAAAATGCAAATAGGTGTTTCCCACTTCACTGGTTTAGCAGAGAAAGGCTGTTAACAGCTCTCTGACAAGAAAGAGAGAAGCTTAATGAGTTGATGCCTTAACCTTGTGGATGGAAGGAGCGAGCACACCGGATCTGACTCTGCGGTCTGCGCCAGCCCCAGGCTCTGATCCTTTCCTGCAACAGCCTTCAGCAGTTACCTGATAGAAGCTGCGAGAAATCGCTGAACAAAAAAACTGATTTCAGATTCCACTCACTGCACTCAGGCAGCCCTCACTTAGACTAATTACTTAAATGATTTAAAAACGTATGAATATGCATGATAGTGCCTTTCGAAGTGTAAAGCCCAGCCGAGACAGTGCCACCAACTCTTCCCTCCCTTCCTCTGATCCGCAGATTCTGCACTTGCATGTCGCTGACGGGCTGCCCCGGGATGGCAGAGGAGAAGGGGAGTGGCGGCAGTGTGTCCCACGGCCCCACCCGCTCGGCCTCAGTCTCCCTGCCCCTCACGGTCTCCTGGGCTCGGACACCCGGGATTGCTGTCTGAGCGAGGCAGGTCTTGTGTTCACTGTCTGCAGCCGGAGCTGCCCCCAGAGCGAGGGCACAGCTCTTCCCCCTTCTCCCGACACCGTCACACCTCGCGTACAGGTGGACAATATCTGTGATGTGGACGTGGGGCGACAGCAGGCTGCCGGGGTCACGCTGGCGATTGTCCAGGGTGGGCAGACGCAGGGCTGGTGTCGGACAGGGTGGGGCGGGGGCTCTGGACCCGGGGCCGGGACGCCCCTGCGTGGAGGTCAGCCCCGGGGTCCCACGCCCCGGCTGTCCACAGGAACACACAGACACCTCTCTGGGCCAGGAGTCCCAAGGTAACACCACTTTGATTCAACCACAGCGTCCCACGTGAGCTGTACTGATTTGTGGCAACCGAAATCTGCCCTTTCAGAACAGCGCGAAGCGGCAAAGAGCTGGAAATCACAGGATGCACACAGACCGCAGACGACAGACGCTGTGAACAGGGCCAAGCAGACGAGAGAGCGTGAGGCAGTGTGGCTAAGCCACGAGGTACAGCTATCTTCTCTCTCGGGGTTTCTCCAGCGCACGGAGCACACGGAAAACGTTCAGCACCAAGTGCGTGCGTCGGGGGTGGGCAAAGGGAGTGCACGGGGAGCAGTCGCGTGACGCTCACGTTCCCGGCGTGGGAAAGACAACGGAAATTATACGATGAGAAGGAATAAAATCTCTGAATGCTGGAAGGACACACACAGGCTGGAGAACTCTGTCCACGCCCACAACACCCTCAGCACCGTGGAGAGAGGTCCCAGGCCAGCCGGCAGGAGGCCGCCGCTTGCAGCGGGAACCTGCTCTGGATGGCCCTCCGTGACTCCAACTCTGACACCTGACTTTTCTGTGGCCCTGGAAACACCAGGGTCCAAAGTTACGTGTTTTATATGACAGTGACACTTAAGACTTCACACTTTAAGTTTGTGCGCTTTGTCACAGACGCATCTGTGCATAATATATTTCATAAACAACACAGCGAGAACTCTGAAAACTTAGCCATATCTCAACCACAAAACTGAAGAAACAGTGTTTGATGGAATTTCCAAGTTACTTCAATATTCACGTTTTTTTTTTCTCAACTTGTGGGTAAAAATCTTTCCAGGGAATGTGATCCTGCTTGCGTACCTCTGTGTGCCTGCGGTCACTGTGGGGTCTCGGACGTACTTCAGAGGCCCACGCTCCGCAGCGTGCAAGGCAAGAAGCTGGCTGCTCTGACCCCAAAAAACCCTGATTCGGTCGGAGCTCCCACTAACGGAGGTCCTGTGCTGACCGCATTTCCTTTATTTTTTTATTACGACACTGAAAAATATGGCAGATTTTGGCTTTAACTCTTTTGGAAGATAGTTAAATCATACAGTCAGGAGCTCTACTTTGAAAAGTATCTTAGACATAGAAAATTCAAATTGTCCTACATTGTTTAATAGCACTGATCACCAGCAAAGTTCATTCTGTGTCTCTCAGATTTAGTCATTAACAATAAGAATGGTTTTCTGAGGTCTTATTTCATATGAGGCTCATCAGCACTTTTGCCAATATATTTAAAGCCAAGAAATACATATTTCTCTCAGCATTTATTACCTGGAGAACCCTGATGAAAATGTCTGAATCCAAAACAAAAAGGAAAAGCACTGTAATTTGGTCGTGATTCCATTTTCCTGGAGAGAGGCCCTCCTCCCTGCCCTCCTCCCACACCCATGCACACGCCTTCATTCATTTTCCATCAAACACCGTGAAGGACGCTTCCAACTTGTAACGGGCGCTTTGGCGAGCCTCACCGCCGTCTGTCACCGTCCAACACAACACATGAGCCACCGTGGAGCCCCCGCCACGGCCACGGAAGGCAAGGGTGGTAAGGACGAGCACACTCACCTTCCGGCTCCCCGCAGAGGGTGCACTGGGACTCTGCGAACAGAAGAGAAAGAGAGAGTCTGTTACTAAGGGGTCTCCAGCTACCGGCCACAGGTTTAACGACAGGGCAATGACAGAACTGCCTGCTGGAGAGACTGGTACCGTCCAGCTGCGTCCACCTGCCTCATAGACACGGGCCACTGTCTCCGCGCATACAGCGGGCGTGGACCCCACACCTGAGCAAACTCCACTCCAGAGAAACTACCTTAGCAAATACTTCGTACATTGCATTTTAGTAAAGTACCGATCCCTCTTTGTCATATGCACACGCACGCATTAAACACATTCTCATGACTGTGTATGACTCAACACAAATCACTCAGCTGAAATAAATGTTATGTTCGATCACCTAATTTAACATCTACACCTTTACTTTGATTATAACTCTGTTATATCTGCTTCTAGGCACAATTACAAGCAAAAGAATGATACTATATTTCAGGGAGAACACTAAGCCTATCATCACAGAGTGTCCTCACTAAGCAGGCCCGTGCCTCTGTGTCAGGCTCTGCGAAACACACCAAGGCGCTTTGGGGGTCGTGGCATTCATGATCACGTAGACAAATTACAGTAACGAACACAATACAGTAAATATAAGTACAAATGGTTCCAAGGTATTTGTCTTTTGGAGGAAAGAGGTCAGACTTCAGCGTCAGGTTACTGTCCACCTTCCTGAGTACCTGGGCAGCTGACTCACCCCTGTGGCTCCAGTATGGGGACACTGGTATCCTCCATGCAGGGACGGGAGGGTTGAGGGACAAATGTGTTCATGCAGCCCATCGGACACCGGGCACTCAGGGCAATGTGGCTTCCTTACGCTCCAGCCCCAGGGAGCAGCAAAGGGCTCGCGGAAGAGACAGCCGCTGGGCTGAGTAGTGAAGGACAAGTAGGGTTTTCGGTAGAGAGAAATACAGCACAACAGCATCCAAGTCGGAGGACAGGATTGGGAGAAGGCAGCCAGCCAGTGACAAGTGACGAGTTTGGCTGCAGGACAGCACGAGGCTGGCGGGCGGCAGTGTCAGATGGGGGGAGGAGACATTGCCGACAGTTTGGGAAGGGAACTGAAAGTAATAAAAGGAGCAGAGATTTTTTTTTTAATGTAAAATTAGGAGCCCAGGGAGGGTTCCGAAGTGGAGAGTGGTGGTGGTCGTCGTTCTGTGGCAGGACCACCTTGGCGGCCAGGACAGGCTGGGCGGGGACAAGTGAGGGAGCTGGTGCATCCACGCTCGCGCCCGATTCAGCAAGTGCACGTGTGGTTGGATGAGGGAGACAGGGGTCCGATGGGCGTGTAGGAGTCAGACTGTCCTTGAAAACAAACTTGACTCTGAATTCCTCTGCCTACTTGGAGATGCGGCCCTTCATGCCCGGGGTGGCAAATCTCTGCACGGCCCCCTCCCTTCCCACGAAGACAAGGTCACAACGCCCGTGTCCGCTCTGGCTGTAGGACGGACAGCGCACCCGCCTGCTGACGCACAAAGCGGAGCCAGAGCTGAACTGCTCTTTATCACAAGTGAGGGAGTCCAGAAAACGGGGGAGCCAGAGTGTTCAAAGGAGAGGCCACGACCAGGCGCAGGGGCCTCATTCCTTCGGACGCCACGCCAGAGCAACGTGGAAGCACACAGACGTGGGCACAGGGCTGAGGCCTGGGGACGGGAGACAGGGCGGCTGGCACAGCACGGAGGCCGCAGCCCTGCAGCCTCGGGAGCAGATGGCAGAGATTGATGCAGAGATAAGCAATGAATTCACGGCACCCCTGACCGAGGATCCAGAGGAAACAGGAGGTGGGGACCTCTCGTCTGGTGCCCAGCGACACCCCAGAAGCATCACTCAAATCTCAAAGGTCAGGCCCCCCGGGCACAGCGCTATCCTCTTTCTCCGTAGCGCGCCATGGCTACAATGCTGAGCGCACTCCAGGTAAGGCTGGAGACCCCTCGTTGCCATCCCTGTGGGCGAGCTCCCTGCAGTAAGGGACCTATCCGGGGTCACACAGTGACACGGGAGCCTGATGTCTCCTGGCCCTGGCTCTCCTCATGGTGACAGGATAGAGACAGAACTTCTCTTGGGCCCTCTGGGAGGCATGTGTGTCTACAGGGGAGAAAGAGGTAACAGCTCAGGTCTTCCAACAGACCAAGGAGCTGGGGAAGGGGACCAGGGATGCAGGCAGCCTGGGGCCAAGAGCGGCCGTGAGTTCAGAGCCCCTCACTTAGGAGAGCTGGATTTACGTCTCAGCCCAGCCTCAGCCAAGTCCACCCCTCCTTCCCCTACGAGGGACCAGAATTCAACACCAGGCTTCTCAAGTAGGATGTAAATCAGACACCGAAGTTCCCACTCATCCTGAACTGCACCAAAGCTGACCCTGGAATACAGATTTCTCATCACGGGTCAGGTGTTCAGAATTATCCACCAAGTTCAAGGTGCAGTGATCACATAATAGTGACGAGAGCATAGTTACTCCCGCCTCTGGTGAATTCGAATTGTGTGAATCGAAGACCACTAGGCCTCTGGGGAAGTATGTTAGTTTGACCACCAGCAACGTTAACTTCTCCAGAGTCCAAGGCTTGAGCAAATGCCATTTTGGAGTTCATTATTAATGCATCTAGGCCTTATCCTTGAAAAAATTATTTCCAGCAAGATCATAGGTAAGAAACCATCATTCTCTGTTTTCTAATAAGCCCAGGACACAACGGGCCTAACTCATCACTCTTTTGCACATTCTGACCCTATTTCCTGTAAAGCTCCGTCACGAGCCTTCTGCCGTGAGCCGCAGGGATTGTTAGTGGGGTGGTGAGGCTTTCCGGTTGTCTGTGGCAAGTGCATCCTTGGGGGAGTCCCAGCACCACACTGATGAGAATGACCCCAGGAAACACCGGAAATTCCACGTGCCCCGAGTCTCAAGAGTAGGTTTCCATGTGAGGGAACCAGCCAGCCGTGCGTGGGAGGCGGTTGGTCAAAGTGCTGGTCCTCAATTCACATGGATGCCAGACGTCATCATCCTCACACTCAGGAAGATATTCCAAAATGACAACGTAAGCCGAGACCAGGGACCCATGTCAATGGTGGCATGTTGACCTCACTATAATGACATCTCCTCCCGAGTCTCTGACCATCGGCACCAGACTCTCCCCTCCCTGAGTGCCTTGGGAGCTGACTGTCCAGAAACTCGAGGACAGCAGGCCTGCCCAGCATTGGGGACTCTACCAGAAATCACACAAAGCACAGTGAACATACACGTTACAACCATTTTTTCTGCCGGAAATGCGCTGGGGAAGTTTCATAGAAAGGTGAGCTGTTTGCTGAGCATAAATATTTACCCAACGTGGGCGGCGGGGAGATCAACCCAATGTGATCTGTGTGGGCCTGTCTTCCCTCAGGAACACCCAGGAAAAACAGGGTCACGATGTAGAAGGGAATTAAACGTGATACACTGTGAATTCATCATCATTAGTATAGAGTCTCATTGAAATTAGAAGACTACAGTAATTTATGCTAATTGACATAAGAGAGAGAAACCCACCTGATGCGTTCACGTGCCCATAATCTAACCCTGAGCCAAACGCAGCCCTGGAAGGATCGGCGTATTCCCCAAACTCCACAACATGAGCCACAGTAGCCTAACCTGCTCTTGTTACGGCATAATCTTCCAGATGTGAGGGGATGGGTACGTCTCCCCTGTGAATCTGTAAGGCATTTTATGTATGGAGGTTACTCTAAATTGCTACACGTGTTTTCAGAGAGGTGGCTTTCGGCCTGAGTGTGAAGCATGCACACACACAGGGTCTCTCCTACCGGCCGTGGGCTGGGCGGTACGGGTGACACTGGCCGTGGGCTGGGTGGCGTGGATGGTTCTGGCCATGGACTGGGCAGTGTGGACGGTGCTGGCCGCGGGCTGGGTGGTATGGACAGACAGGGGACAGCAGGCCCAGGTTGGCAGCAGGGAGGCGGGCAGGGGCGGTGGACTTGGAGGGCCAGGCATTGGGCTGCTGTGCCAGCTGTACTGATTTGTCTCTCCTTACATACTCCCCCTGCGTTCCTTCAGCTGCGGCCGTAACTAACGGGGGCCAAGACCCTGAGGTTGACGTCTGCCCTCCCAAGTCTCAAAGCTGCAGGAGGCCCTGTGGCTCTCATCCCTGAGAAATGCGGCATCGCAGGGGCCACCAGAGGTGGAGTGTGAAGCCAATCTCAGGAGAGGGATTGGGGAAGCAAGTCAGACCCGCAGACACCATGTGGGCAGGACAGCGCTGTCACCTCTAGTGGCCCCCAAACACACACAGAGGGTGAAGACCCTTTGCAAAGATCACATGAACAGGAACTCCCCCTTCCACATACTTAATGGGACAGGGACACGAACTCTATGGCTCCATGACAGTATGAGGGCGTAACAGCTCAAGTAACCTATTTGTCAACCAAGGAACAGCTTAACTGGGTCCTGATCACTGACCCCATGGAGTCTTAGGAGCTAAAATGGGAAAATCTCAAACATTCAAAAATAAAGACGGGAAAGCGTGGAATATCATATCTCATTTCCATTTTTGAAATTGTGCTAATATTTATTCAATAAATACTTCTCTATAGATAGCCTACTGTGGGCTGGGGCTACTGATACATGCTGAAAATACTGTTATGACATACTGGGTGCCGTACATTGATAAATGCAGAGCAAAGCCTAGAGCAGCAAACAGTGGATTTATATCAGATGATTTCTAGGGAACTTTGGCACCAGGAGTGAAAGTATGGGTTACGGACAAGGGGTGTAACGTGACGCTCTCAGCGAACTGACGCTAACTTTTCATTTGAAAAGCATTTTAAAAATGCAAACAAGTGAAGCATAAAGGAAAAATATTTGTGGCACGAAGTCAGTCCCTAAATATTAGCTGTTAATATGACCATCACCTGAGCTTGCCCTCGTTCCAATTTTAAAACAAACAGGATGTGATTACACTATCTAGGAAAGAGTAATAGATTCTACCCCGCGGCTGTTTCAACAGTGAATGAGATAATCACATGTTGGGACGAACACTGGGTGTTATATGTAAACCAATTTGAAAATAAACTATTATAAAATTAAAAAAAAAATAAAAGTCTTTAATTATTTCACAAAAAAAAAAAAAAAAAAAAGAGATAATCAAGGAGACGCCTTACCCCCAAACCTGGCACACGGTGTTCAGTCACCAAACGTTAGTAGTTTAGCAAGAATGCTCCCTGATTGTTAATCTGAGAAGGTAAGAATCACCTCACGTGGGCAGTGATGAGACGAGCTGGTTACAATACAGCAAGAGCTGTGCCCGAGGGAGAAGAAACATGGCAACACACGCGTAGCCCCAACAGATGGGGGGCCCCGCAGGGGCAGCAAGACTGACCGGGGCTTTGAAAGATCATGGGAGTTCTCTAGGTGGGGTGTGGCCCTCTCGGGAAAGGAGTCCACATAAGTGGGGAAGAAATTATGCAAGTTCTATTTCTAACCATTTTCAAAATGGTCCATTAAGCAGAATATCGTTCTGTGCTATCTCTCTCTCATCTCTTAATGTACACAGCAGGAACACAGAACAGCAGCAAAATGGTAGGAAAGGCGGAGGGCGGGACCATTCACTACATCAAATAACTGCATGTCAACAGAATTCCTAGGAGATTTTATTATACACTATTTTTTAAAATATTTTTTTAATGTTTGTTTATTTTTGAGAGACCTAGAGACAGAGCATGAGCAGGGGAAGAGCAGAGAGAGAGGGAGATACAGAATCTGAAGCAGGCTCCAGGCTCTGATGAGCCATCAGCACAGAGCTCGACGTGGGGCTCGAACTCACAGACCGTGAGATCATGACCTGAGCTGAGGTCGGCCACTTAACCAACTGAGCCACCCAGGCGCCCCTATTGTATACAATTTAAAGATGTGAAGGCAAGCCCAGAAATCAGTAGCTTTAATAAAGCAATAGGCCATAGGGAACAAAATACAAAGGCCACAGACGGATGTCTGGAAGCCATTGCTTGCTGGACGTGGACCTCTCTCCACTCAGGAGCTGCCATAACACAGTCACAACTGCAAGGCCGACGCTGACGTGGGATGCTCACGTATCTCCGAGGACCCCTCCCTCCCTCCTTCCCCTCTCCCTGAGGACACGGTTGTGACCAGAACAGGAAACAGCCCGTGAGGAGCACTGCACTGTCCACATCTGTGGGAGCGGCAGGCACTCGGCTCAGACGGAAGGTCCTCCAGGCACCCCCGAGGGAGTCGCCTTGAGTGCATGTCTCCGTCCCTCCCCTTTCCAGTTGTCACATCCCTAAATGTCATCTTTGACTCTGGGATGTTTCTGGGGGAGCTGACTCACCTCCAGAGTCAGCGTGACTTCGGAAAGTTAAATATTCGATTGGGATCTCTGAACCAAAACGGGGTCCCGACATCTCTCCCTGGGATGCGAGCTCACTGCCCTGCAGGGGACACCGAGCCGAAGACTGAGCCGCAAAGTGAGTGGCTCGTCCGTGAATACTCGATGGGTCACTCCATTCTGAGCCATTTTTATCTCTGAAATTCAAAGCTCCTCATGACTTCAATCTTATTAACTCCCATGACAACTATACGTAAACAGCCAGCATTATTATTTCTGTCATTCAATCAGGAAAAGAGAAGCTGAAGAAATGAAGTCACGGGCCGGCCGCGCAGGCACGTTAATGGCCAGCACCAGCGATTTATTTCAGCTTCTCTGGGTGAAATTGCTCCTGAAATACTATGGCATATGAATGCTGAACACGACGGGCTCTGGGTGTCTCCATCCTCGCTGTCAACAAACTGTGCACAAGCCGGTCTCCCCGTTAATTCAGCTACTGTCCCTGAAGCGGCATGAAGGGAGCTTGTGTTGAACCTAATTTCTGGTTTCCAAGGACCTGCCCCGGTACAGTGAGTTCAACATCAGAGCCAATACAATGGACGGCTCTCCTAAAAATCTCCAGGGCTCCTCACAGTGCACGGAGCACCTGTGCTCTCTGAATTCATATCCTGAGATCCTAGCCCCCAAGCTCGGCTCACTGAGCACAACATCTTCACGACTCGTCCACGTGTAGCCTGTGGGGAGTTTCCTTCCTGTTTGAGGCTGACTAATGTTCTACTGTGGGGACAGGCCACTATTTGCCTATCCATTCACCATCCTTGGATGCCTGAATCGCTTCCACTTTCTGGCTCCTGTGAGTAATGCCGCCACGAACGCAGTGTACTAGGGTCTGAGTCCTTGCTTTCATTCGTTCTGGGCATATACTCAAAAGTGGGGTTGCTGGGTCACATGTGCAGTGGACTGAATGTCTGTGCCCCCCCCCACTGCCCCGCTCCCTACATTCATAGGCTGCAATCTCACCCCCAAGGTGATGGGATTAGGAGGCTGCTCCTTTGGAAGGCGATGAGGTCATGAGGGTGGAGCCCCCGGGACACGATCAGTGCTCTCATCGAAGAGACCCCAGGGCTCCCCTCCCTCCTTCCACATGGATACCCTGGAAGAGGTCCTCACCAAGAGCGGACCTCGGTGGCACCTGGTCCCAGACTCCCAGCCTCTGAAACTGTGGGGAAACACATTTCTGATGCTGATAAGCCCCTCAGTGCACAGTAATTTGTTATGGCATCCCAAACTAAGACGGTCCTGCATATCGTCACTAAAGTGAGCAGCAAAAGTGCACACGATTCTGCCACAGATAATATAACACAGGAGTGACTTCCTCTGCCTGACGACGCCAAGCCGATCCTGCCTGTTGCACAAGCCCGAACTGTAAGAACCACCTAAATCCTACCAATTAAATCTGCAACATGTGAAGACAGATGGACTGGTTGTTTGCTTTTGCTTTGTTTTATTTTGTACAGATTTTACTTTTTAGAGCCTGTTTTACTTTCGCAGCCAAACTGAATGAAAGGTGCAGAGACTTCCCTTAAATCCTCGCCTCTCCAACCTACACAGCCTCCCCCACTACCAGCATCCCCGCCAGATGGTGCATGTGTTACAGCTGATGAGCCCACATGGACACATCATCACCCAGATTCTGTAGTTTACATCAGGGTCCCTCTTGGTGTCGTACGTTCTGTGGGTTTGGACAAATGTACCATGTCTTATATCCACCAAGGCAGGATCCTACACAGTAGATTCATTGCCCTAAAAACCTTCTGGATGCACAGGTTTCCACTCAGCCTGGACAGTATGTTTGGGTCCCTACTGGTCAGTATCTCCAGACCTCACTGCCTCGTCACGACCGCGCGTAGTTAACTGAAGCTGATGTACAGGTGTAGTTGTTGATAGTTTCCCTTCCCTCCTACATCCAATTAATCATTAGTTCTCTCAAACCGTAACTCCAAAATTCACCATGAACTCCCTCCCTGCCTCCATCCTAACTGCCAGACCACGTACCAGAGCTACCCAACATCCCCTCCATTGTGGTGAGCCTCCGGGGTGCTCCCAGGTCCAGCCTGGTGTCCGGTGTGGTGACTCCATGGCATAAGTCAGACCATACCGCACCCTCTGAGAGCCCTCTGGTGGGTCCCCCTCACACTTAAGAAAACAGCCAAAGTTCTCTCAATGCCTGAGAGGCTCGGACCGCTGCTCCTTCTGATGTCGGCACTGGCTACAAGGCTCTATCCTCAACACACTGGTGGCCGGGAGGACTTCTATCTGCTGTTCTTTCTCCAGAATGTTCTTCCTTCAGACCTTACCACAGGGCTGCCTCCTCTGCTGTGAGAAATTCCTTCTTCACAAAATCCTCTGCTGTTGTCTATCTGCTGCTCTATCTCATGTTCAGCCGCAAACTCGTTACTGATTTATTTGTGCATCTGGTTAAAGACCTGACATCCATCTTTTCCCACCCAACAGAGTACGAACACAACGAGAGCCCTTCTGTGTTCCTCTCTCTATCACCAGATCTAAAACGGTTCCTGCCACACAACAGACCCTCAATGAGTGTGTGTTAAATAAACCACGACACTCACGATTCTTATCACCATGAGGAGTTTCATCACCAAAATGCACAAAATGTACGTAATGATAAGTACCGGGACCCATTACCCAGCAGTAAGGTGGTACACTTAGCCGTATCTTGGGCAGGACACAAGTACCTGTTATGCCCCACGTCAGAAGATGCACCAGGCATGGGCACGAGGTAAAACAGGAGGGTGGGAGCCGCTGGGACAAACTTGGTGATGACCAGCTGCCACGTGTGATGAGAAACAGAACCAGGCGAGGCAGCACCCACCAAGAGCCCACTCAGGTTGGCCAACATGTGGCAGCCCAGAACCCAAATGTGCCATGCTGACTGCTCTGGCATCTCTGCCGGGAACCCTGCTCCCTGCACCAAGGACCGGCCTCATGGAACCCAGCCCTGGCTGGCGGTTGCCACCAGTGCCCCACGCAGAACCAGTTTCCCTTTGGAACATGAGGTTCTTTACGTGTGAATCTGTGGCTGAGGTGGTCTTCTCTCCCATCTAGACTGGGGGTGTCCAAAGGCCAAGGCTGGGTCACCCCAGAACTAGTACCCAGATAGGTTTCAGCATCAGAGCAGTCTCTGAACACAAAGACTCAATTCCCCTTCTAAAAAGGAAGTCCCCTAAGATTTACATTGTGCTATAATTAATTCCAATGCAACATTATATTGTCAACATCCCTTATATATTTTGTGCCATACCAACTACATTCACGTGAATGTGTCATTTGCCTATTATTTCCATAGGGATCTCATTATAAACATAAAAATACATGTATGGATACGTAGATAGATAGATAATCAAGCACAAATGTAAATACATAAAAACATAACATAATCAAATGCATGCTTCTATTTATATGCCTTACATACAGACATCAGCACAAACATAGAAATAGACTCATACACAGAAGTACGTGTACGCAGTGTGTTTCCTTCTAATGTGGAATGGCACATCCACAGGTGCTCATGTTTTTAGAAATAAGTATTGGTCATATTCCATATATATTTCTGATAATCACAAACAAAGAATAAGTATTAGCCTCAGAGGACTTGACCTAATATATTACTGTCAAGTTAATGTAAATCCACATGAAATGACAAAAATATCAAACAGTCTGCAATACTTGGATGACATAAGTAGACCTAGGATAGGAGCCTTATCAAAGCCCCATGGGTAACGGCAGGTCCAAGATTGCTTCAGGGCTAACTTTCACTTCCACAGCCATAAATATTTCCACTAGAGCCTTTTGTATCAAATATCCTTTCTCTGGCATCAGTGTGTCCTTGGTTTGTTCAAAAAGTGTCAGCCAAATATCACTTATTTTTAAGCCTCTTTCTTTGTTCGTGGCAAGGTATTCATTTATCATAGCAGGATTCACAACAGTTGATGAGCAAGGCATTATTTAGTACCATGGACAGAGGCTGTTATTTATTTGACATGTCTGTGATCATTACTCATACTGCTGTACAGAAAGAACTCCACTGTAAAAGTTAAAACAATATTTGCTAGGTGGTAGCTGTCATGCTTTAATTTTACTTGAATTTGTATTTTCTATTTTTTGACCCATCATAACCTATTTCTTTTCCATTTCTGTCACTTGTAGGCAGTGGATGAAGTCGAAAGGCAGTTAAACCTACCTGACAAAGTATAAGGTCTTTACAAATATTTTTGAATTTATCTTGAATTTATTTTTCAAAGACAATAAATCCTTGCAATAGTTCAGACTATATGAAGTATTACCTTGAGTTGGAGCCAAACATAGCTACAAGGGGAGTTTTTGTCTCCAAGTCTGAAAGTGATTTGAAAATACGGACTCCTAAGCTCATACTTCATGATGAAACCCCGTGTAGAAGAGCAGCAGTGACCCCTGAATTCAGAGGGTCAGCTGAGGTGCAATGTGGCTAAGAGGTTCGTCGAGATTTTGGCAGCTGAGGACAAGTCGTATCGGTAGAAAGGCACGGAGAGTACTGAGGGATGAAAACCTGAAAAGCAGTAATGTAGTGGAAAGCATCAACTCAGGTTCTCATGGTCCAGAATGGAACTGCTACAGGTGGGAAACTCATTTATACAGTTTCAGATTTGGCTGACAGCTTCTAGAACTCTTCCAGATTTAGGATAATTTCTCTCCTTAATTCAACAATTTTGGGATGCCTGGGTGACTCAGTTGGTTAAGTGCCTGACCCTTGGTTTTGGCTCAGGTCATGATCTCACGATTTTGTGAGTTCGAGCCCTGCACTGGGCTCTGTGCTGACAGTGCGGAACCTGCTTGGGATTCTCTCTCTCTGCCCCTCCCCCACTCACACTGTGTCTCTCAAAATAAATCAATAAACTTAAAAAATTTTTTAATTATTAATTTTATTTGGGCCAATTACACACATCCTGAATATTAAAGTGACCAAATTTAACACAGTGATTACGAAGTGTTTAGAAGACACATAGGGGAGCCTATTTATAACACGTTTACTATATTTATGGAGACAAATGTGTTTATTTGAGTTGAAAGGTAGTCATTGATAGTACACAAATAAGAGGAACAGAATTCAACACGAAATTTTAATGTGGAAGTTAAAAGTGTCATTACTCCCCTGCTCTGATCCTGTCAGGAGATCGATTTTCCTAAATTATAACAGCCTTCACTTCTCAGCAAGGAACAGAAAGCCCTCCCCCATCTCCCGCCCTCCGCTAGGCTACACTAGATCCTCCCAAGACTATGCAGCCCTCTCAGATCAAGCCAGGCTGTTGCAGAGCCCTGGGTCTTTGCACACTGCATTGTTCATGAGTGTGTCCTTCTGCCCTTCTTTGCCTGACAAATGACTACTCCTCCTTTTTCCTTAGTGATTTTTAGAAGTAACAGCTCTGGGTGTGCCTGGGTGGCTCAGTCAGTTAAGCATCCAACTCTTGGTTTCAGTTCAGGTCCAAGCTCACAGTTCAGGAGTTTGAGCCCACATCGGGATTTGTGATGATGGTATGGAGCCTGCTTGGGATTCTCCCTCCGTCTCTCTTTCTCTCTTTCTCTGTCTCTCTCTCTCCCTCCTTTTTTCCCCATTTCACTGCTCTCTCTCTCTCTCTCCCTCAAATAAACCTAAAAACATAAAATAAAAAATAACAGATATTTTCAGATATCATTTATGTACCATACAACTCACCCAAATAAGTGTATAACTCAGTGGCTTTCAGCATATTGACACAGATGTGCGACCATCGCCACAATCGATTTGAGAACATTTCCATCTTCTACCCTTTACTAGTCAAACTCCAGTCCTCATCTTCCCAGCCGCTAGAAACCACTCCACTAATTTCTGTATAACAACTTATGTGACTGGAATCCTATGTGCTTGTAATATGTGACCGGCTTCATTTAGCATGATGTTTTCAACGTTTATTCTGCCACACAGCATGTGTCATACTTCCTTTTGATTGTTAAATAATATTCCTTTGTATGGATATTCATCCTTTATTTACCCACTTCTTAGCTGTTGGATACTTGGGTTGTTTGCTGCACTTTTTGACTATTATGAATAATGCCCATCTAAATATTCATGTGTGAGCTTTTGAGTGGACGTATGTTTCAATTCTCTTGGATATACACCAAGGAATGGAATTCCTGGTCATATGGTAACTCTACGTTTGGCATTTTGAGGAAACACCAAGCTGTTTTCCCACGTGACTACACCAATTTACATTTCCAACCAACAGTAGGGTGTGAGGGTTCCAATTTCTCTGTAGTCTCGCCAACACTTATTTCTGCCTGTCTCTTTGATGACAGCCTTCCTAATGGGTGTGAAGTGGTATCCCAAGGTGGCTTTGATTCGCATTCTCTGACATGCAGTGTTGTTGTACACCTTTCCATGTACTTATGGGTTGTCTGTATGCCTTCTTTGGAGAAATACCTATTCAATGTCCCTTGTTCATTCTTTTATTGACTTATTTGTCTTTTTATTATTGACTTGTATATATTATATGATTTGCAAACATTTCCCCTATTCTGTGGGTTTTATTTTCACTTTCTTGATGGTGGCCTCTGAAAACATTTTTAATTTTAATAAAGTTCAATTAGTCATTTTGTTGCTTGTGCTTTTGGTGCCCTAAGAAACCAAGAGAGCGAGTACGTGCATGTGTGTGCACATGGGTGGGGGAGGGGGAGAGGGAGAATCTTAAGGAGGTTCCACACTCAGCACAGAGCCTGATGAGGGGCTCGATCTCATGACCCTGAAACCATGACCTGAACAGAGATTAAGAGTTGGATGCTCAACCATTACTTAATCTAAAAGCTCAAAGATCTATGCTCATTTCGTTTTATAATTTTGGCTCTTACATTGAAATCTTTGATGCATTTTAATTTTTACATATGGTGTGAGGTAGGGGCCCAACTTTATTCTTTTGCATGAGGATATTCAGCACCATTTGTTGAAATCTATTCATTTTCTAATATTTATTGTAAATGTCAATCCTTTCAGGAAGCCAGCAGTAACTGCTCCATGATGAATTAAATGGCTCCTCCTCCACGCTTCCGTGCATCTCTTTTGTAATATTTGGATCTCATCGGAATTGTCTTTCTCCCTCAGGAGATTCCCCACAGCCTTTAGTGTACATCTACAGTCCATGTTATGCAATGTTGAGTGAAAATGGTCTATGCTGCGTTATTTGTACAACGATTATTCGAGCACCTGGCTAGACTGTCCAACACTAGCTGCAAACTGTAGAACAGAGTTAGTTGTGCAGAAGAGAGACACACATGTGCACAAATAAATAGACCCTGTACCTGCATCATGTCCTCCGAAACAGGAATGAACTTCTAGCATATAGACAAGCCTAAAGATGGCTGGGCACATCTGAAGCAGGGCTTGAACCAGGAAGGGCAGGCAGGGTCACATTCTAGGGGTTTAATCAGCTTGTTTAATTTGCTTAATAAAAGAATAAGTCCTGAGGGGTGGGGCTCCACCCTCTGGGACAATGAAGATACTTAGGGATTATAAGCAAGGCTGTTACAGAATAAACTTAGGTTTCAGAAAGACTTGTTGGGTAGAAGGTGGATGCATATCTGCAAGAAGGCACAGAGGTAAGATGGTGACGGTTGAGGGCTCATGGAAGATACTAGGAAAGCAATGGCCACAGGGTAGAAGCCTCCACACAGGTGGACCATGGAATATGAGGAAATAATGCCTGGATTGATTTTTTTTAAATCCCACTTCAGAAAATAGCAAGGCCATACACGGAAAATCCAAAGAGCGATGCAGTTACCCTACTTCTCAAATTAATGCCAGGAAAGTGGAAAATAATTGATTTCAAGATTTATCACGAGAGGGAACAGGAAATATGAGGTGGGAAAGAGCAGCTGTCACCAGAATCACCGCCAGAGAAAATGGCTGCAGGAAACCACAGAAGAAACCAGGACAAGTGCGGTCAGCTCCTCATCCGGCAAATCTTGGGCGTGCGCACAGGCCGCCTTACCAGACGGCGCAGAGCGGGCTTCCCCTGACAATCGCGGGCACCTCTGGGTCCTCCATCACCAGGGGTGTTTACTGCCAGCCCCTCCCCCACTCTCTGACGGCCTGTGTTCCTCTTCTCAAGGCCCAAGACTTGAACTTCCCCAAGTCACACGGCCGGCCAGTGTCCAGTCTGCTTTGGCCCAAAGCCAATGCTCCAAGCTGGGGCTCCTTGTCCCTCACAATACAGACTCCACACCTCATTCCTCCATGCAGAGTCCCGGGCAGCTCAGCATTGGGAAACGGCCACAGTTTGCAAGGACATGGGTTTATGGGTATTTGTAGAAGGGACACACTGCAGCTTTAGTAAAATATACAGATGCCAAGGCCGACAGAATCCCATTTCCTCTCCACAAAAGCTCTGCCAGGGAATGGGTTCCCGCTTTGGGAACCTCGGCACAGAGCGCATGTTTGTGTTGGGGTTTGGAGGCTCCCACCTGCTCCCCACTCACTGGTCGCCCCTCTTCATTTAGTGCATGAGGCAGGCCCCACACTGAGCTGCTGAGAGTGACGAGCTCCTATCCATGGAGACAGGAACATGCACAATAAAATACAGTAACGAGAGTGGAAAATAGGGTTAGGAGCACTGGAATTTTCCTGGGGGGTCAGGAACATGTCTGCAGAGAGCAGAATGCTGGAGATGATATTGAACCGACAGGGGAGATTTTCATTCATTCATTCACTCACTCACTCATTCATTCATTCATTGCAGGCTTCTCCTGGCCATGCCCAGGGCTTACCTTCACGTTAGGGAGGCATGTATGGATCAGGGAGTCCCAAGGATAAATATAACATGCCACCTGTGGCCAGTGTGCCCAAGGACAGGTACATGAGACCTGAAAGCCAGGACCTCCCTCTCCAAGTGGGGATAGTGTCTTTGAGGAAATGACCTTGAGCAACGTGTAAGAGGAAAGAGGATGAGGAGGCATTCCACAGACAGGAACATTCTCTGGTCTACAAGTGATGTTGGCCACACGGGCCCATCCCCTACCGTGTGGATGGGAGACACATAGGTGACGCAGGTAGCCAAGGCCCCAGCTACAAGGTCAGGGCCATGCCCCTTGCTGGCGACCTCATCTGGGCTCCAGTGCCTCCTCCAGTCTGAGTGGACAGCAGGCTTCATGGCCCCTCTCCTCGCCCACCAGGCCTCCCCTCTGGCCCTTCTCCTCCACCCACTTCCCAACACAGAGCCTCTTCTCAGTACCTCAGTGCCCAGAGCTCTGCCAGCAAATTGGATAAACTAATTAGTGCTTCCATGTTAATTAATTTTCCGTTGTTTATATAAGCAATGAGATTTCTGTTCTTGTGTTGGTCCCTTTAGGTAAGTTTATCCACAAACAAATTAAATCCCATTACACCAAATTACACTGGAATGCCAATCATCAAAGCAAGTCTTAAATGCACGTCTTTCCCCATAGAACTCTCAGAGATAATCTCGTATCATAAAGAAACATTTAAAACAGAGGTAATGCTCATAATTGATGTATACTGTCATATTAAAACTTCAAAAACATTTATTATAAAAGTCACTTGAACGGTGTGACAGCTATATTTTTCTCTGTATTTCTAGGTTGTGGAAATTGAATCACTGGATTTAACAATGTAGGTAGCACTGAACTATAAAATTAAATAAGGACAATATGAATGTTTCCAGGATTGATTACTTTTTTTTTTACCACCTACATATTTTTTGCCGACCTGAAATATAAATCACATTCATGCTCTGAGAAATTAAAATTATGCAGTTAGTACAAGTCATTTCCGTTAGTTAAGACAAAGCCCATTACAAATGACTAAGCCCAATGCATAGCGAAAAGATTTCAGGAGCTGACTGTTTCCCGCCCAGGATAGAAGTGCATCAGAGGGCCCCCGATGAACCATATTCTACTTCCTGCAGTGCTCACGTAGGTGGGCATCTGTGGGACCACCTGGAATGACTCCAAGGAAGAAATGAACAAACTTGAGACACGATGGGCCTCCTAAACCCAATATTATATTAACACAGCATTAAAAAGTGTATGCACCGCACCTGCTATAGACATTGTGCCCTCAATCGCTCGGAAACAGACACAGAGCCCTAGCCCAAAGAGCTCTTCATTCCGGGTTAATTCTCGCCATCTCACATTTATATCAAAGGCAAGTAACAACACCAAATTCATTAGCAGTCCTCAAATCATATTCAGATCAAGGAATATAATTTTAAGGCTTGTTTTCAAACCATTCTCTGACATGGGATTTTAGAACTGAATTAAGGTTGAACTGTGGCCCCCGACCCTCACATGTTAAAATCCTAACCTCCCGCCTTACCTGAGACTGTGACCTTATTTGGAAATAGGGTCACTGCAGATAGAATTAGTGAAATTACAGCGAGGTCATTCCAGGGTCCCTACTCCAGTGTGACTGGCGTCCTTATACAGATGGGACACGTGGACACAGGTGCACACAGGAGAAGGCCATGTGAAGATCTGCCCAGGCCGGGGGACCGCCAGGGTGAGGAAGACCTGTGACGGGCCCTCCTCCGGCCTCAGCAGGAGCCCGTGCTGCTGACCCCTGGGCTAGATTTCTGGGCTGAGAATGTGACACAATAGGTCTCTGCTGTCTGAGCCCCCAGGTCCGTGGTGCTTTGGTACAGCAGCCCCAGGAACCCACACTCCACCTATGACCAGGCCCACGTAGTACCTTCCCCTTGGGAAGGAACGGAGAGCCCTTTTTCACTCAGTTTTTCTCTATCGTTTTAGGTTCTACAGTAATGAAGAATTTCTCTCAGACATTTTGTCTTTGAAAACATGCAGACATTCATTTGGGAGTTTCAATTGTGTCATCACCGCCCACCAGCCAATCAATCACCCAGAATCCCCCCAGTGGAGGCCCTCCAGCTCATCTACACAGATGCCTTCTGGGGCATATTGGTCCTTTGTTTCACAGGGATGATTTTTGTAGCTCCCATGCATCTGTAGGGCACCATCTTATCCAGAACACAGAGCACATAGTTTATGCTGCAGTCCTGTAGGCTAACACAGTACTTTTCCCATCTCCAGTATTTAACAGGCTTTGTCAAGTAGGAAGTGAGATCCTGAGGCAACCTTATGTTCTCCAGATTTGTATTTCCTTTAGTTGTTTAGAAAGCCAATGGACGGGTATTCAGTAAGCTCTTGTTGACAAGATCATCTGTTAATAACCATAAACTGGAGCAAAATTAGAGTAGAGCCCGTAGACATGGACTTTAGAAGTTCTGAGGCTGAGTCCTGCCGCGATGACTTCTTAATCTCAAGTTCTCTTCAACACAACCCAAAACGCTTAGTGATCCAGTTGCTACCACCCTGCACTATTGTACCCTGCACCCAGCCACATAGCCCACCACCCAGGACCTACTGAACATCCGACACAATGTTATGCAGGACATTCCAATAATTAATAACACAGTCACAGGACCACAGCTTTACCCCATTATTAAATTAAAGACTCCTTCAAGCAGAGGCAAGACCAGATCTACCTTTGTAAATACACCACGTGGCACAGGGTCAGCCAAACATCCAACAAAAGTTGGTGGAATACATACAAAACTCACACACCAATATTCACAGTAGCATGGCTCATCAGAGCCAAAAAGAAGACACAGCTCAAATGTCTATCACTCAACAGATGGACAAATACAATCAAGAATATGCATTCAGTGGAGTCGCATTCAGTCAGGAAAGAAGTGAAGTTCTGATACATATTATAGCATGGATGGACCTGGAAAGCACTGTGATGGGTGCAGGGGGCACAAAATGTTGACCACTAATCCTGAAGGATTCACTTTATATGGAATGTCCAGAGCAGACAAGTGTGTGGACACGGAGAGCACACCAGTGGTTGTCCAGAGCTGGTGGGTGGTGGGCGTGGAATAGGAAGTGATGGTTCATAGGCACGGGATTTCTTCTGTGGGGGACAAAAACGTTCTAAAACTAAATCGGGCTGGTGGTGGTTTTACAACCCTATAAATACACTAAAAACTCATTAAAATGTATGCTTTAAAAGGGTAAACTATATGGTTTGCTAATTATACCTCAATAAAGTCATTCAAAAAAAGTTAGTGGAAAAAAGAATGGATGAGTGAGTGGCCTCAGGCAAGTTCCCGAACATGCTGTATAAATTCTTTTTTTAAGAGTGGTAATCTCTACAGGAGTTTTGTGAGGGGAAAATGAAATGCTGTGTATGGCAGCACCTTGTAAATGAAACACTCAATAGACACAAACATCCATAATCAATTTTAAAGGAAGGAATTATGTCCGTACATCACAGTCCCCACCTCATCACATCTCACACCAGCCCACTAATAATCCAGTCTATTACATGTGATTCAAGGGACAAGACCAGTTAGTGCAAGGTCAGGTCTCCCAGAGAAGACCTTGCTCTCCTCTCCCCACCCACACGTCTGTGTGGTGGTCACCACCATGAGGGGGCTGCAGAGAAGCTCAGAAAGGGAGACTCCAAGAGAAAGGGGCAGAGGAGTGTCCACAGCTGGCCGAGAACATCAGGCTCCGTGGGCATGGCTCCCAGAGTCCACAGGGAGAGGAAGGACACCCAGAGTAAAGACCAAGCCACCAAGCTTGGGCCTGCAGTGCCCACTCCTGATGCTAGCTCCTCACTTCAGTGGGCGGGTTCCCGGAGCCTGGCAGCCCCTGGACATTGAAATGTGATGCCTTATCTAGTTGACTGAACCTCCAGTCATAAGAGTGACCATGCTGAATTATAAATGCCCTAAATAAGCATCTTGGACTCTTCTTCAAACTGAGGAAAAAGGAATTCAAAATTCAGATTCCTTGCTTTGTATAGATACTTTCAAATTCCTATATCAGTCCTTCTGTATACAATAAAATGCATAATAGGAACAGAATGAGGGATGGGATTGAAGCCTGGATTTCATGTCCCTCTGTAGCCACCCCAACAGCTACAGGATCACGAGCCAGCTGTTACAACACACTGGGTCTCAGAGTCCTTGTCTTTAAAATAAAGGTAGTGGTCGGTCAGAGTGGTTAAAATTAACAACTCAGGAAACAACAGATGCTGGTGAGAATGTGGAGAAATAGGAACCCTCTCACACTGTTGGTGGGAATGCAAACTGGTGCAGCCACTCTGGAAAACAGTGTGGAAGTTCCTCAAAAAATTAAAAATAGAACTACCCTATGACCCAGCAACAGGACTACCAAAGATTTATTCAAAGGATACAGGAGTGCTGATTCATAGGGGTGCATGTACCTCAATATTTACAGCAGCAGTATCAACAATAGCCAAATTATGGAAAGAGTCTAAATGTCCATCAACTGATGAATGGACAGAGAAGACGTGGTTTATATATACAATGGAATATTATTTGGCAATGAGAAAGAATGAAATCCTGCCATTTGCAGCAATGTGGATGGAACTGGAGGGTATTATGTTGAGTGAAGAAAGTCAGTCAAAGAAAGACATATATCATATGTTTTCACTCATATCTGGATCTTGAGAAACTTAACAGAAGACCAGGGCAGAAGGGAAGGGGGAAAAATAGTTTCAAACAGAGAGGGAGGGAGGCAAACCATACAAGACTCTTAAATACAGAGAACAAACTGAGGGTTGATCGGAGGAGGAGAGAGGAAAATGGGTGATGGGCATTGAGGGGGGCACTTGTTGGGATGAGAACTGGGTGTTGTATGTAAGCGATGAACCATGGGAATCTACCCCCAAAACCAAGAGCACACTGTCTACACTGTATGTTAGCCAACTTGACAACGAATTATATTAAAATAAAATAAAAAAACAAAATAAAATAAAATAAAATAAAATGTAGAGGTGATTATATGTCACAAATTCAACTTTCTGGGGGACGTCGCAGGGATAGCTGTATTGAGATATAATCACATACCATACAGTTTACCCATTTAAAGTGTACAACTTGATGTTGCTGAGTATATTCACAGGTATATGCAACCGTGACCACCATCAATTTTAGGACATTTTCATCACATCGCAAAGAAACCCCACACCTTTTAGCAGTCACTCCCCACCCCAACTTCCTCATCCCCTCAACCATGGACAACCACTCATGTTCTTTCTGTGAACATTTGCCTGTTCTGGGCATTTTATAGGAACGGAATCCCATAATGCGTGGTTTCTGTGTCTGGCTTCTTTCACTGAATGTAGTTTTCAAGGTTCATTCACATTGTAGTGTGTGTCCAAATCTCCTTGTTATTGCTGAAAACTGTTCCATGGTAGGAACAGCGCAATTTATTAATCCATTCGCCCTTCGGCTGATGGCCATGTGGGTTGTTTCTACGCTTTGCCTATTATTAACAACACTGCTTTGAATGTTCGCGTGTAAGTCTTACGTGGACATTTATCTTGGGTGCGTACCTATGAGTGGAAGGACAGGCCACATACTAACTCTGTGTTCAGTCACCTGAGGAACCACCAGACTGTTTTCCACAGTGACTGCACCATTTTGCATTCCCCTCAGCAGTTTACAAGCATCTGATTCCACCACATCCTTGCCAACAACCGGCGTTGTCCATCTGTCTTTTATTATGGACACTGTGGAGGGTGTGAAGAGGCGTCTCGCGGCTGTGCTGGTCTGCGCGTTCCTGACGACAAATGGCGGTGAGCACCTTTCCACGCGCTTCTTGGCTACTGTGTATCTCCTTCCGAAAGAGAACTTTTAAAAACTGAATTGGAGGAGGTCTTTACATACTCTAGATAAACCTTGTTAGATAGATGATGTGCAAATATTTCCGCCCGCTCTGCAGGTGGTCTTTTCATTTTCCTGATGGTGCCCTTTGAAGCACAAGTTTTTAAAAATATTTGGTTGATTCCAATTTATCTACTTTTCTTGTTGCCAGTTGAGCTTCTGGTGTAACATCAAAGAGAGCATCACCTACTCCAAGGTTCTGAAGATTTACCACTGTTTTGTTTTAATTGTTTCAGTTCTTAAATTTTAAAATTTGATTCATTTTGAGTTACTAATGTTTATATATGGAGATATTTTGCATGGAAACGTCCCGCTGTCCCAGCACTATTTGTTGAAAACACTACCCTTTCTCCGCTGAATTGTCTTGGCGCCCTGTTGAAAAGCAATGGGTCATCGTTGTGAGGGTTTATTTCTGGGCTATTAGTTCTGTTCCAATGATTTACAAGTCAATCCTTCTGCCAGAATTATACCGTCTTGATTATTTTAGATTTGCAGTAAGTTTTGAAATCAGAAAGTGTGAGAACTTACAAATTCTTTTTTTCAAGGTCATTTTAGCTGTTCTAAATCCCTTGAATTTCCAAATGAATTTTAGGATCAGTGTGTCAATTTCTGGGGAAAAAAATCAGCCAATCCTTAATAGGGATTTATTAAACTTGTAGACCAATTTGGGAAATACTCCCAGCTTAACAACATCAAGTCTATTGATCGGGTCCATGAACTTAACATGCCTTTCCAGTAATTTAATCTTTAGTTTCCTTCCACAATACTTTATAGTTGTCACAGTATAAATTCTGTACTACTTTCATTACATTTTGCTCATTGTCAGATTGTTCGCGGGAAGTCTACATAAATGCAATTAATTTTTGTATATTGACTTTGTTTCCTGTAACCCTGCTGAACTCAGTCATTATTTCTAGTATTTTTTTAGTGGATTACTAATGCAATCTCTCTCTCTCATAGGTCTATTCAGATTTTCTATTTCTTACTGAGTCAGTTTTGGTAGTGTGTGCCTAGGAATTCATCTCCTTCTGCTAAGTGATAATTATTGGCTTACAATTGTTTATAGTACTCTCTTAAAATTCTTAAGTTTTTCTTTTTTTTAAATTGAGGTGTAATTCACAGAACATAAAGTTAACCGGAACAATCCGGTGGCATTTAGCACATTCGCGAGGCTGTGTAACACCGCCTCTGTCTGGTTCCAAACATTTTTATCACATCCGTTCTGGATGCTACCTTGTAATTCTTTTTCTTTCTGGAGGTTGGTTGGATGTCTCTTTATTCACTCTGGATTTTAGGAATTTGAGTTGTCTCTCTTTCCTTTCTTCACCAGTTAGCTAAAAGCTTAACAGTTTTGTTTATCTTTTCAAAGAACAAAGTTTTACTTTCACTGATTTTCTCTACTGTTTTTCTCTTCTGCATTTCATTAGTTTCTGCTCTATTCTCAAACAGGGTATTTGAGAGGGTGAAGTGAAACCCTGGATGTAAAGAGGCCTTAAAAAACAAACCTGTATACAAATATTTATTAATTCACTAACTTCTTCCCAGATACTTCGTATCTGCCAGGGAGGCCGTGTCTCAGGTACCCGGGATGTGGCAGAGAAAATCCACCCCGGACTGCAGTGCTCACAGCAATGCTCAGCTGTGCTGCTGATGTGGAAGTCCTCGACCTTATTCATCTGTACAGGCGTCTCCCTGGCCCCGGCAGTGCTCCATGGATGCCAGGGAGATGTCAACGGAAAAGTCAGATAAGCTATTGGAGAGTAGAGACCCTATTTTCATTATCCTTGTCATTTAAACTCTGCCTACCGCCATGCCGCAAACACATCGCCCTAAAATGACTATTTCGATTGGTTGATTTGGATCTGCCTCATAGCAGGCAACTGTCCTGCCCCAGTGAGGGAAAATTAAACCATCATCTCAAAGCCTCCATAATGATAGTAGGGGATAACTGAACCATGGGGGATCCCTTTGCAAAACAATGTCCTTCCTTTTGGAAAATCTTATTGTGGGAAGCAGACAGATCAGTGCCGCTGACTCCACGCAGCCGTCTCTGGTGTTTGAGCCACACCTGATTTTTAATGAATCATATTTTAACATGGTGTCGGCCTGCCGAGAAGACAGTTAATGAACATTATCTTAACTTGGACTTCTCTCCTGCTTACAGGAAGGAGGAGGAAGCAAGCACCAGCAGTCCTGGTCAGGCTGTTTTTTTCAAGCAGCCCTATTATGCAATGATTTTTTTCTTTAAGGCCTTAAACTTTCATTAGTAGTCCGGTAAAGGAAAGAGAAATGTCATCCACCCACTAATTGCTTCGAACTCATCTTTTTCCTCCCCACCCTCTAGTCACTGCTTAAAAAATGCAGAGGTATCATCCTGTTACGTCTCCCTGTTAAGTGACGAACAGCACCTTTGGTTGAAAAAATGTATCCTCTTTACCTTGATTTTTCATTACTTTCCATCGACCTAGACAGAACAGGATTTATCCTCTAATTATGTTACTACTGCTTGCGTCATACTGTGTACTTTGTATCCGATTCAGAGAAAATACGAGCTTTTTGGTGGGGAAGGCAGGATGATCTATGCACAACCGCGAGACAGACGTGATAGCTGGTACTGTGGAATTACACACTGCAGTTTAAGGAGAGAATTAAACTAAAAAAATGTTATCAGTGGTCCCAGGACAATTAGGATGGAAGCCTAATTCACTGGGTGAGTGATGTACCTTTCCAGAATGCCAACGCTTCCAGAATGAAGCGAAAACATGGCTGCTTATAATTATCACTCGTCCTTTGGAGTAATTGAGACTTTTTTCATGCAATACCTGAAAGCTCAAATCTGACAAGGCTAGGTGCCCTTTCTCGACCCCTGACGGACGGACATAACTCCACGACGCGCCCCCATCTACTCGTGCTCCTTAAGACCAGAGAAAACAGTGAAGGAGCTCCTTTCACAAATGAGAAGGAAATCACCCTTGGGGACGGAGCAGCACCTGGGACACATGATACGGGCTCCTTCCAGGACACCGTCCTCGGCGTGTGTGTTCCCACACGCATCAGTCTGCTCCTGTACACACATTCATCTCGTGGGGGTCCCATCAGGGATCGCAACCCATCAAGAGCACGTGACTGAGCACACCACATCGCGTCCAGTTTCCGCCCTCCTCCCACCAATTCCGTATCTCAATTCCCACTGAGGTGTCACGATCCTGTTCTTCTTTCTAAAACTGAGATACTCTGTTCCTAACTTCCTTCCTCTCTGTTCCTTTGCCACATGTTTTTATTAACGGTACCTACTGTTTCCCACACGAGTGTGGCCCTTTGGGTTTCGCCTATGTCCACGGAGCGCAGCGGGCAGAATGTCGGAGCAGGACTTCCGTTTGTGGACTGCGGTTCTGAGTGCGAGTTCTAGTGGGTTAGACTCAGAGGAGGTGTGCGTGTGCCCCGGTTACGTTCAGATATGACCGACCACGCACGTGGAAACAACGGCACCAGATGGCTCTCGAGTCATCAGAGAATAGTCTGTGTAATTCGAAGCTAATTAGGGGGGTCTCGACAGCGGCGAGAAGAGCAAATGTTTGCGCACGCAGCCACTGCAGAGATGCCTCGAAAGCCCCATGGGTGTGCGCTGAGGACCGGGTCCACAGCGCTGAGTGAAGACGCCCTATCCTTGCCCACGCGGGCGCGGGGTCTGACTGCAGGTGCAGACGTGAGGAGCACCCCACGGACCTACCAGGAAGTGAAGGGGAGGCCTCGCGGGAGGACAAGCGGAGGCCCCAGGCTCGATTCCCGGTGGCTCTCTGCCTCACCTCTTCATCGCGCAGACGTGGCAAGAGAAACGGGGAGGTGGCAATGGAGCCCACGTGACATCCGAGCACGCACAGTGCTGGTCTGTGATGCCGCCGGTGCGGCGAGCACAGCCGCCGTTCCCTCTCGGGAGCAGCCCCGCTCGGGGGACAGGACGCCGACAACCCCCCCCCCCCCCGACGCTGGTTCACGTCAGGCGCTCAATAAACAAGTCCTTATCACCACTACTTTCGTTCGGGTTGATTGGGAAAGGCCTCAGGAAATTTAAAAAAAACCTCGAGGACTAAAAAGGAGCCAGCTGGGCGAGGCGAGGCTGGAGTAGCGGTGGCGAGGAGGGCAGGCAGGGGTGGGGAGGAAGGGCTCTAGAGAAAGCACAGCAGGACCAAGGGGTCCCTGAGCCTGTGTGAAAGCCGAGTGCCCTCAGCTGCGGCCACAGCAGGGCTCCCAGGCGGCAGGGGGCTCGCCAGGGCAGCAGCAGAAAGGGCAGACGCGAGACCCTGACGGACGGTCGGGGCAGGTGGGGACTCGGTCTCCCAGGGAACGCGGACGGGCCACAGGCAGGCGGGTCAGGCGAGGCGCGAATACAGTGTGGAGACTGAGCGTGTGTTCTGTGCTCACTCTCCCCGCAAGCCAGGATCCCCGAGGCTGACTCAGGCAACCTGGGGCCGTGGGAATGACGGGCCTCAGAGCCCAAGGTCATCACACGAAAGCTGACAGTCACAGGCACACTTACAGTACTGTTCTCACACGTGAGGGAAGAAGTCATTCCTGTACCATTTGAAGTGCACAGCACGGGGGATTTCACTTAGGAAGCTGGCTCACCACTGCTACCAAAACCTGAGAAACACGTCACGAGAAACCTATATACCAATCTTACGGAAACAGAAATGCTCAAGTAGAATAAAACCAATAGAAATTTAGCGATATATAAAATTAGTAATGCCACTAATACAATGATGATTTACTCTGGGGCATTCGGGAAGCCGTATTAGGAAAATGATGAATGCCGTTATTTTCCTAAGTTAATAGCAGGATACGGCAGATCATCACTGCAATGCTGGGTAAAAAGATATCTGACAAGGTTTAACTTGCAACGTTGATCAAAGCTTTTATGAAAACCAAACAGATGTAACTTCCTTAAATTAGCTGAAAAATCTATTATAGAGTAACGATTGGCATTAAGCCTGACGGTGATATGTAGGTACAAACCCATTTCTGTCCGAACCAGTAACCGTCACAGCAGCCGAATAGTTACTACCACCCAGGAAACAAAAACGGTGCGGTATCATTACTCAGAAGAAATGATTTTCTTTCTAGAAAAACCAAGAGATCTTAGAAAAAAGTGAATAGTTTACTGAGGTGCTGAATACACACTATTGGGTGGCTTCCCAAATTCTCACCATAAAACAAATGAGACCATTTCAAGGGAAAAATGTCTACCATAAGAACAACAATAATGAACAATGAACAGAAGTAAACTTCCAGTGGTTTCAAATGAAAAGTTGAGCAAATTAGGAGACACGAGGTGTGGGAAGGAAGAGTATGCGTGGTACAGGTGGTCATTCTCGAGTACGAGGAATTAAGAACTTTAAGCAAAATGCCAACTACAGGAGAAAGGTAGGTCTGGACAAAATGACACTGGGAAAATAAAGATGTCGGAAAGTGTCTTAAAAGAAATGTGACAAGTTGTGACATTCCTTGCTGGCACGTGTCCTTATGGCCCACTCCAGGCGGCTTCTCCAGGCAGCCCTCTGTGATTCCACTCTGCCTCTGTCTCTAAACTACATGGGGAAGCACACGGGCAGAGACTCCGCCCGTCACGTGTCGTTAAGGCCAGCACCCTGGGGCTCACAAACCTCTGGTACAAGCCGACCAGACACGAAACCAATCTTGGTCCAGTGAACGAATGAGGTGAAGAATGTGAAGGATGGTATTACTTGCAATCTGACCTGAAACGCAGGTTCTAATGCTCCCTGGGTCTCGCCCAGAGAAAGGGGTGTTCCTCATTCTGCCTCTGGAGGCGAAACAGCATTCCTATCGATGCGTTCCACTGACGCTGAAATCTGGGCAGGTTCGATCCCTTCCTTCTCTGAGGTGGCGACAGGGACCCAGATGCCCCAGAAATGACTTCCAGTTTCTAAAAGACGGTCATCAAGACGCGGCTCCTGGGAATTTCAAGCATATGTCATTTTGCTCCTTCCATCGCCTTCGTATTTCTGCAGACTCTTGGCCGTCACACACCCAAGTCCCAACTCTTTTATTGAGGCAGAAGGTAACTACTGCACGCCCCGTGGTTTGCTCTGGGGCCGAGTCAGGTGCACCGCAGAGCAAACCCAGCGTGGTCCGAGTGACCTGTGGGGCCGCGTCTTCTGCGAGAGGCGGACACCGATGGACTGGAGTGGTAACTTATAAGCACATCGCCCCAGCTGCGCGCGCGTCCTGAAAACAGCAGTTTGGAGAGGAGAGTAATTTACATCGTGGTTACAGAATTTTTAATGAATTCTGGATTTGCTTCTGGCCCTAACAGCTCTAGTTACAAAGTAAAATCCTTTTTGTGTAATGCAAAGATCCTTTATGCTGTTGTTCTCTTTTTTCAGCTTTATTGAGGTATGATTGAGGGTAGCGCTTTTCTGTTCATTACATAGAAAAACAAAAAAGCTCACTGGGAGTGTTTATCGCCACTGGAAAACCCCTTCTCCTGTCCCACTGACCAGATTTTTCACTTTTAGATTGTTGTCTGGGCCTTGAAGGGGAGAGGCCACTGGACCTGGGCCCTGCCGTGCAGGGGCGGGGGTTCACTTTGATGCGTGCAAACACTCCTCTGCAAGACCCAGCTTCTCATACCCCCCAGGAACTAGGGGAGCCATCAGTGAACTCCACCCTCCTCTGTTCGCTTTTATCATCTCAACACCTCCGTGTCCTCACTGACCGCAAACAGCCCCCCTGCCCAGTGGCTTCCTACTCCTGTTTCAGGAGCCGGCCAAGGGTCTCTGTTCTGAGACATGCCTGTGCTGGGTCCCGTACGGTGTTACAGTCTGACAGCTGGCGGGTGGCCAGGGCTCTGCTAACTGTCTTCTGGGTCCCCGGGCTGGCTCTGGGGGTCAGGCAGCCGTGTGCGGTCCTGTCATGACTGTGACACGTGGCCCTCCCTTCCTCCCTCCTCAACGGTTTATTCTATTTCTCAATCACACCAGGTGACCACCCCTCTGGGGAGAAGGGGACTCCCTTTTCTCCCGTTTTTCCCCCCACAAAAACGCGATGCCACATTCAGCTCGCATGTGTGTGGGCACACTGGGCCTTCGGGGAAGGGAAAGAGGCACGAAGAGGGAAGTAACAGTGAGAGTGGCCCCAGGCCCTGCAATGAGACCCGCCCCTGCCCGTGGAGGGTCTTGCTTGGCAGTAAAGGAGCCAGCCGTGCACAGAGCGTCCCAGCACGACCCAGTGTGTGCTGCGCGCGTAGCACATGGGGCATCGTGGGTGCCGTTGACTTTCTTGAGATTAAGCCTCAGCTAGACAGTGAAGGCTGGGGGGCAATTAGCCACCTGAAGCATACAAGACCTTTTCCAGGCATGAAAGATAAAGTCAGCTGAAGCACAGACGCGTGAAGATAACGTGGCGCGTGTTGGGAAAGACGGGCAGCTGTGTGCGGATCACAAAACGGGGAACAGGGACGGATAAACCAGAGAGGAAGCTCGGGAGGCGTTTCGTATCATGCTCAAAGCTGAGACCTCGTCCTGCACTTTAACTTTGCTTTCTCTGGCACACTTGAGGGAGTTTAGGAAGTAACCTCCTGTGCCTCCCGCGTCCCCATCAGGAACAAAGATGCAGAGAGGGGCTGGGAGGTGGTTGACGTGGTGCTCGGGGCGACGCGGACGGATCGGTGTGTCCCTGGGAGGCTCCCGGGGAGGCAGCTCTGTCGTCCTCAGGAACCTGCTTGAAATTCCCGACCCAGGATCTGTGGAAGTGGCGGCGATGGCACAGACCTGTCCGTTTTAACAGGTACCCTCCATTTGAAGTTGGCCTCCACGTGAACCTGAGAGTTTTTCCTGCACTGTGGCTGCCAGATTTTCATACATCCCTTGAATATACTCCACGTGGGATTAAATCCACCCCCCTCTCCCAACTGAAGGTTAGTCAGAAAATCTCCATTGAGGGGCGCCTGGGTGGCTCAGTCAGTTGAGCATCCGACCTCGGCTCAGGTCATGATCTCACGGTTTGTGAGTTCGAGCCCCGCGTTGGACTCTGTGCTGACAACTCGGAGCCTGGAGCCTGCTTCAGATTCTGTGTCTCCCTCTCTCTCTGCCTCTTCTCTGCTTGTGCTCTGTCTCTCTCTGTCTCTCAAAAATAAACATTAAAAAAGTTTTTTTTTAATTAAAAAAATAAAAGTATTAAAAAAAAGGTAAATCTCCCTTGATATAGAATACTGTGGTCTTATTTCTCCCAGGACTCGATATATTATCATAATGTCTTGTTTTTATTCTTTACACGTAACACTTGTGGGGCACGCGGCTCTCGGGGCTGGCCCGTGGGCTTCACTGACCGCCGGGTTTCGTCGGTGCTCGCCACTGGGCCTGAGTCCTGGATGAACTCGATTACGTGGCTCTCCCTACAGTTTCCAAACCTTTAGTGAAGACTCCATATCACGTTGGATCTAATCCTGGCCCCCAGGGTACCCAACAGACACTCCCACAGTGGACAGCTGTAGTTCAAGAAACAAAGACATCAAATGACATGAACTGTGGCCCCGAATGAAAAAGAAGTATCAGAAGTTACTTATTATCAGAAGATGTTAATTTGAATGCTGGTTAATCTGAAGAATGGGGAAGGTTCTCCGTGGAGCTGGCAACCTACAGAAAGTGAAGCCACACGAGATGGCCTGCTTGGCCCAGCAGCTGGGGACGCAGAGAGACGCGTGTCTGCCGGGCCACATTTGGCCACGGATAGGCCACCCCGTCTCCTGTCAGCGTGCCCTCTTCCCTCCTGGCATCCGCTCCGCGCACCCACCTGCCTGCCTCTTTCCCAACGGCCCTCAGCTCAGCCTGCCGCGCATCCCTCCTCTGCCAGTGCCTGTCTGGCTCCTCCCGGGTGAGGTCACAGCCAGCCGCTTGCTGAGGGTCGGGGAGATGGGACCCCCAGGCATGGAGGTGTGGAGAAAAGGGGCCCGCAGTTTCACTGAGGAGTCGCAAATTCAGGGGTGAAGACAGGTGCTGGTGTAGAAAGGGAGCAGAACGAGGAGAGGGAAATGAGGAGAGGCAGGGGGTACGGGCAGGGGAGCATGTGGGGGCTAATCTGGAGGGTGACGTTGCTTCCTGTGCACGGAGGAATATGTCTCATTTTTTCCTGGGTTCCTGGCAGAGAGGTTCTAAAAGTCTCTGTGCCACAGATGGATTTGTGTCCACACCCAAATTCTCACATGGGTGCCCTACCCCCGATGTGACTGTACGTGGAGGCGGGGTCTTCGGGAGGGAGTCAGGTAAAATGAGGTCACGCGGGAGAGCCCTAATCTGGTGGCGCGGGTGTCCTCGTAAGGAGAGGGGATCAGGACACGGTCACCCCCAGAGGGACAGCCACGTGGGCCGGGGGGAGGCAGTGTCTGCGCAGCATGGGGAGACACCCCAGGAGGAGCCGGCCCTGCCCACCCGGATCTCTCATTTCCCGCCTTCAGGACTGCAAGGGGGGAGTGTTTCCACGGCCTCCCAGGCAGACTTAGGTGTTTAGAATTCCTGGACGGGCGTGAATGTTGGTTCATGCTAATGAGGCGACCCAGGGTGGGTCCCCGGCTTCTCGTAGGGGCTGCCACCAGCCCGACCTGCGCACTTGCCCAATGACTTAATCGATCCCCAAATGCGCCTACTCAGTGAGACCCCAATAAAAGCCAGGGTCACCAAAGCTCAGTGGAGCTAGGTGTCCCAGACCCTGATGTCCCCGGAGGGAGATAAGCCGGCCCTAAGGCCACAGGGGAGGGCATGCGTGAAGCTCTGCATTCAGGACCCTCCTCAACCACACCCTGCAGGGGCCTCTGCAATAACCTAATACGAATTTCAGCGAATTATCAAATCCGAGGGTCACGGCAGCCTCGATCTGCAGCCAGCCAGGGGCAAGCATGGGTCACTGGGAGCCCGGAGCGTGGCAGCCTCCTGGGGACCCTGCCCTTCCACCTGCGGGGCCTGAGGGGTCTGCCCTTCCACCTGCCAGCCCTGCCCTTCCGCCTGAGGGCGATGCCCTTCCACCTGTGGAGTCTGCCGTAAGTCGGCCAGGTTGGTGCTGAAACCGGACTGGCGAGTGCAGCAAGGCTAGGGTGCAGACACGACGAGAGCTTCACAGAAAATCCAAGGAGTGCGTGGCCACCCGTGCAGGCTCCCAAGGCGGAGGGGGCACAGGGCCTCCCGAGACAGGAAGCAGAGCCCAAGGGGCCGCTGGCTGGGAATCTGGGGCGCGCCCCTTCGGTATGAAGCAGACAGATTCAGCGAAGCAACACAGGGTGCCCGGTTAAGCCTGAATTTCAGAGAAACCACAAAGAAGTCTGTAGTATGACTCTTTCCCATGCAAACTGCAGACCTAACACTAAGATACTGCTCGTGTTTACCTGAAATTCAAAGCACACCAGCATCCTGTGTTGGACGTGATGCCTTCCGCGGCGGGCTTGCCCTCTCCCTGCAGTGTCTGCTCCCCACCACTGTGCTCCCCACCACTGTGCTCCCAAGTGAACACAGGGCAACATGGCGCCCCATCTCGGAGGGGCTGCTGGTCCCTCCGGGAACGTCCTAACCAGCGCCTGGCAGTTTTCAGGTTGACAGGACCACTCGCAGGACCAACCTCTCAGGGGAACGGCCACAACAGCTGTGAAATAAGGACACTGTAGAGAGCTGCCTCGCGGAGCCCCCGCCTGACCCCCAGGCCTGTGCGGCCCCCGGCTGCCCCCGGAGGGCTCCATGACTCAGAAAGCGTGGCCCCGGAACCATGGATGGCATCCTCGCGCCTGGTCGGGGCCTGAAGCGCCCTCACGGTCAAGTACCCTGAGTGATCACCAGTCGTCTTTCCTGCACTTGTGATTTTAAAATGCGTCTGTTCAGGATACGGTAAAGTCGGCATCCATCAGGGCCACAGGCCACGTGCAAGGCCTCCCCAGGCATGGATGGGCACAGCCGTCATACGGGCTGGGTCCTGAGAACTCATTTCCACGGCAAAGGAGGCCCAAGCCCAAGAAGCACTCACAGCCTGTCCACCCGGAGCCTGGAGCCCGCACACGTCGGCGTCCGACGGCAGAGCCGGGGCCTCGAAGGGGACACTGCCTCCTCTTCCCGACTCTCCCAGCAAAACCCGGAGAAGAGCTCTATGAGTGTCTCCTGTTCTTTCTATGTTTATTTACTTATTAATTTAGAGACAGAGAGAGAGAGTGGGGGAAGGGCAAGAAAGAGAATCCCAAGCCGGTTCCACACTCAGCATGGAACCCCATGTGGGGCTTGGTCCCACGAACCAAGACATCATGACCTGAGCTGAAAAAGACGCACAGGACATAAGACCATGACAGCGAGTCCGAACAGCAAAGCTGTGTTACAAGCGTGGACGCAAACAGATAAACACCACAGATGGACACTCCTGTGGGTTTGGGTCAAAGGGATGGATGCTAACCATTTTTCTCTCTTTAATTTGAAATTGTGGGTTATTGCTAGGATGCTGGTGTCACTCGGGTGATGACGTGGGGAGAAAGGAAGCATGGCAGGGGGGTCTACTCTGCCAAGGGAGGAAGCCCCGGACACCCACCCGTGGGGGAGGGCTGGCGATGGGCTGCCACCTACAACCCCCAGATGTTACTGGGGAGGGACGCCACACCCACGGGCTGGCACCCACCACGGGTGCGGACATAGGCCTCGCCCTTTGTGAGTGAGAAACAGACAGTAGACAGAAACGTGACACGAGGGTCAGCCCTGACCTGACCTTCTAGCACCGATGACAGTCAGCGAGCCCTGCCCCCACAGCGCACAGTCCCTAGGACTTCGGTCATTGGTCTGCGCACGCCGAGCGTCACTCTGTGTGTACAGGGGCATATTTTATTCAGGATGGAAAATCTGCCCCCTTCTCAGGGTAGTGCTCATTCCCCTCTGTGGACCCGTGGCCCGGAGCCGGGCGGTGGCCTGAGCAAGCGAAAAGACACATGGTTTGGTGCACGTAGCCTGTGCCTGTGTCGGCTCATCCGTCCTGGACAAGGGAGCCCGGCCGCACGTCCGGCACAGCTGCCGGGGTAGCTATGACATCAGGCTCATGAGACGACACTCCTCCGTGGACGCCGTTTGAGCCTCGTCCACACACGGGGACGTGAAGCCCTGGGAGCAGGGCGTCCTGTGAGTGTTGCAGGGACACAGCCCTGGATTAGTCCACAAGGATCCGGGAGCCACTTCTGTAGGAGGAAACACGTGGTGTCATAGCCAGAGTGACTCCCGTGAACCTAAAGGTGAGCGTTCACACTACGCGCTGCTGGCGGCATCTGCCTTGCTCCGTGTGGCTGCCGGTGAGCGGCCGTCTCCTCTCCCCTCCCGTGACAGCAGTGCCCAAGTGCAGAGGGCAAGACAAGAGGAAAGACATCCTGAGCAAGCCCCACACGGCGACCTAGGTGTCTGGACTTGGGCACTGGAGCGTGTTGGGCACTTGGCACGTGGCTCAGTCCAGGGCCCTGGGGGACAGCTGGCCCCCAGGACCAGGAGCAGCTCCATGGAGCCCAAATCCAGTCACCCTCCCAGCCCGGGAACTGCCTCCAGAACCACAGGACACATGTTCATAAGGCCGGGACATGGGACTGACTCTGCTGTCATGACGCCAAAGTGGACTTCCGGGCAGCACTTTACACTTTATAAAGGCCTTTCGACCGATCCGGTAAACAGAAGAGAGCCAGGCAGGGGAGGCCTCATTGTCAAAACTTCACATTTCCTAGCACAGAAATTGAGTAGTTCACTGGATGTAATCAGGGTTTAAGAAGCTGACCCGAGAACTACTAACCGGACGCCTGCATACGCTCCGTGCCTGCACACAGCAGGGAACTACCTCCTCCCTGAGAGTAACAGACCCGCTCCCCTCCTCCCTCAAGCCTAACGTCTAGGGAGGAAGCAGCCAATAAACCATGAACCAGGCCCTGAATGAGAATCTGGGGCACAGCGGCCCCGGCAGAGGGAAGGCCCGGGGTGCAGCGTCCTGACAAGGACGAAGGAGCCTGTGTCACCGAGGGAGGCTCTGGCCTGGGAAGAGGCGCGGCACGTGCGAGAAGCCCCAGGCAGGAAAGGGCGTGCTGCGCTCAGGGGCCGGAGGGAGGCCAGGGAGCAGGAGCCCCAGAGAGAGGCCGAGACCGGGAACGGAGCGGGCGGGCAGCCTGGCGGGCCTGGTGGCCAGCCCTCCAGACGCTGCCAGAGAGGGAGACAGGTGATCGCGCCCACCCGGGACCCTAAGCGCTCTCAGGGACGGTCAACCACAAACCGTGGTCCCCACGCGCCTGTGCGTCCGCACCTCGCTCACAGGTGACCGCCCGTGGCACCTTCGCCTCCATCCCCCGGAATCGCCAGAAGCTCAGTCAACCCCACTTTGCACCCACAGTGCTTCTCAGCATGTCCGGCTCTCCTGCGCACCCCGGCTGAGACGGCGGGTGGACTTCTAGCTCCCACATGCCAACAAGTGCTCAGGGCCACCCCCCTGCTGGGAGGGAAACGGAAGCCTGTCTGGGATTTCATCCATCCTCCCGGGGTGAGCCCAGCCACCCGGGGCAGAGTCACAGCGCGGCCGGGCTCCCCCCACAGAGGAAAGAACTCTGTTTGAAACCAGAGACTCTGGAAACCTGTTCACAGTCCGATGCTTCTGCTAGCCGCTCGTGGCCTCCCGAGGGCCCGGCAGGATCCCACGTGTGGCTCACCACCGGAGGCGGCGGCTTCTCCCTGAGGACCCCGCCTGGTCTGTGGGAGGGGTCTGGTGGCCACGGAGGGTCTTCCTGACCCTTGAGTCTCTCCCCACACCCCCCGAGTGCACAATCCCCACGGCGTTCAGGCCTGTTCGGGCAGACTCTGCACTTGGAGGTCCATCCTTCCTTCGGCAGCCGAGGCCGTCACAACTGTCAGCCCCACAGGTGACCTTGCTCTGCCCCGGTCGGGATGCACCTCGACGCCAGCTGCCAAAGAGACACCCGCCGTGGGGAGCCCTTTGACACAGCTTTGCGCCCACAAGTCACAGAAAGAAGAAAAGCACTCCCCTTAGGGACTAACGGTGGGCTGGGTAGGGTCTTTCCCCGGGACCAGGGCGTCAGCCAGTGAAATGCTGGTGGGCCCCTGGCTCGGCTGACGGGAAGCACATGAAGTCCAGCGACACGCTGACGCGGACAGCGCACGGCAGACCCTGCGGGCCGCAGTCACGGCTCCATCTCACGCACGAGTGACAGGCGCTGACTTAATCCTGCTGGAGGACCATCTCCATCTGTCGCTCCCTGTTCTGGGCAAACACAGAGCTCGTCGGCTCCAGGATGAGGTCCAGGCTCTGGGAGGGCTGGTGCCCGAGGCCACGTACGATGTAGTTCGGTCTCCTACATCCGAACTTCGCTTCCGCTCCTGCGCCCACGGCATCTCTCATCCTGCCTCGTCGCCCACCTGGCTGTCTCCCCACCTCAGGCACTCACAGGCCCCCACTTTGCCAGGCAAAGTCAGGGTCTTGCCCAAGGGTAGGGGAGTGAAGTGTCTTAAATAGAATTTATGGGACCAGCCACACTGTGTGCTGGCAGCCCGCACATCCTTCAGGACCCAGAACCACATAGAGATAGCTATGCTGTACAGGATACAACGTAACATAAATGTGTATATACACGCGTATACATGGTATATCCACACACACACACAGAGTGTATATACACAGTCAACTACCTCTACCGTACCCATGCATACACGTGGCGCACATATACAGGAAGCTTCCATGGGCTGTCCATCTCTGTGCGGGGCTGCATATGCGCCCCCACCTGGGCCCTGGGGTCCGCGGGACCAGGTACCTTTGGAGCTTCCACAGCCACGAGCTTCTGAGCACAGCCAGGAAACGGTGTGTGAGGGACTAGAGAATAAAGGGAGACCCTTCTGGTAACACTAGTGGAGAAGCAGGAGGCCCCTGACGGCAGGGGCGCAGGGAGGTGCCCTTCCTGCCGCTCACGGAGGCCTGTAGAAACGTGCTCCCCGCTTTGGGCCAGAAGGCACACGAGCGCACACCCGCCGATGGGTCCGGCGCCCGTAAACCAACCAGCCGGGAGGTGCCGACCCCTTTCCTGCCTTTCGGGGATGCGGCTCCTAGAACCGACACTGCACACGACACCGAGCGCTGGCGAGGGTACGCCGAGACAGAGTCCCCACTCCCTGCTGGTGGGAGTGCAAGACGGTGTGAACACTCTGGAAGACAGGCTGGTGGTTTCTCGTAAAACTAAACATACAATCCAGCAGTTACGTTCCCCGGTATTTACCCAAAAGACTAGAAAACTCATGTCCACACAAGATCTCGCACACGAACGTTTACACAGTTGCCAAAACTTGGACACAACCGAGGTGCCCTTCAGTAGGTGATGGATAAAAAACCTGTGCTCCATCCGGACAATGCGATATTACTCGGCACTAAAAAGAATGAGACTTCGAGCCACAAACACACACGGGAGAACCTTAAACGGGTCTTACTAAGTGAAAGAAGGCGGACTGAAAGGACTACACAATGTATGGTTCTAACTCTATGACCTTCTGGAAAGAATAAAACCACAGACACAGTAAGAAGATGAGGGTGGGGAGGGAGGATGAGGGGGCGGAGCACAGAGGGGTTTGGGGCAGAGGGACTACCGTGTGACTCTGTAACGGTGCACGCATGTCATCGAACATTTGTGCAAACCCACAGAATGTACGACACCAAGAGGGACCCTGACGTAGACTGTGGACTCTGGGTGACGACAGCACCGTTAGTTGTAACCAACACACCATCTGGCGGGGGTGCTGGTGGAGGGGGAGGCTGTGCGTGACGGGGGAGGGGGCGGGGAGCAGGGGGTGCACAGGAACTCTTTGTCCCTTTTTCGCAATTTTGCTATGAATCTAAAACTGCCTGAAAAAATTCCTAATTAAAAGAATGCACTGACTTTACAAAAGAAGAATAAACGCGAGAAGTCCTCTCATCACGCCCTCCCTCGGGCAGATGGGACAATGAGACAGAACAGGAGCGGACGGGTATGCCAGGGCCCTGCACTCAGAAGCGCTCTGCTGACAGAGCTCCGGGGGCACCTGCCGCGGTCTCCCAGGGAATTGAACGTGGGAGGCGGTTGGTGCAGGGACACCCAGAACCACCTGCCTCTCCTGACGAGGAATTGGTCCCCTGCACGTAGGACATTTTAAGACCACCTAAAGTCCTCGTGCTGCGGCCGGGTCAGCTGAAGCCTTTGGCGTCTCTCTCCCACTTACTCCCCACAGCAGGAAGTAGGAAGTTTAAATAACTTTCATTATTTAAAAAGAAAAATGTTTTATTACATCTGAAGGGTGCCTGAGGGTTATCGGCCTCCAGGCTCTGCGTCTTCACCGGCACCATGACGACCCGGGTTCCGTGCTGAACACCAGGTGAGTGCGACGGGCACCGGCCCAGTGCACAGGTGTGCCTACTAGAGAGGAGGCGGGCGTCCTGGGCGCCCAGAGATGGCGTCTGGAGACGCCAACCCCCAGGGTGGTCGGACGCCTCCCAGGTTTGCTGAGCACCCCCAGCGGGGGAGGCGGCACCACCCAGGCCAGCGTGAAGTCAGGAAATTTAAGAGGCTGGATGAAGAAGCAGCTAAACCCCACGGTCCCCAGGAGGGAGCACGGAGAAAGCCAGCTGTCTGGAAGGAAGCAACGATTGAGGACTCAGCACCAGGGCGGACGCGGTCAGGCTGACGTGACCTCTCCCTCTGGAATGGAGTCTGGGGCCCCGCCTCCCCGGAGCTCCTCTGCCTCCCTGCACGACGCCAGCCATCGCCTGCAGGCAGACATGAGGGGGCGACAGTTGTGATGATTGAGTGCGTTTTTTTTTTTTTTTTTTGGCTCAGTTAAGAGTAAAGGCCACAGAATCATCATAACCCAGAGCCAGGAAGGTGCAGGACCAAACAGGAAACCACTGCCCAGACCTGGCTGTGGTAAGTCCACCGTCTTCAGGGGACACAAGAGACACAGCACCAGCACTTGGTCACTCCTGTGTGTCGGCATTCAGAAAACGTTGGTGGCACCGGAAAGTGGGCTCGGCGGTGCTGAACAACCCCTTAGAGAGTCTGCACGAGTAAACGCCACAGAGGGTCTGGGCGTACAGGAAGAGTGAGTGGGAAGGGGCTTCGATGCGTTAAAGAGAACCCAATTCGCAGGCCCGCGTGCAGGGCCACAGCCAAGGGGGGTGCTCTCATGCTCCCATAACGAGTGGTTCTCAGGTTTCCTACGACTCCCCTCTAAGTCCCTGCCGAGACCCAGCAGCTGCGGCCGACCGCTGTTCCCTGGTCCCTGGTATTTCATCAGGACGAACCTCACAATGTCTCTTGGGATTAGCTGAGCGCCCAGCGCAGCATCTTAGGCTGGAATGAAGAGACGGGAGTCACTCCATGCTTTGCTATTTCAACTGTAAAGATACACTTAAGCCAAACATCACGGATCTGGTTAATCCTTCCTTCCCAAGCGTCCTGGGGAGGCCTTTAGTCTGGCCTTCAGAGCGGGGCACGTCCAGCGCTGACATCTCAGTGGGGACCCCACGGGGCTCCGAGGGCAGCGGGCCAGACGATCTGGCCCCGACTGTGTGTGGATACAACACACATCCCTTCTCAGCCGCAGGGGGTGGGGAGTTCACGGTTATGAGGCGATAATCGGCTCTTACAGAACATCCTTAAACGCGGCAGGTCTTAAAACTCAGTCTTAATTTAGGATTAGAGATTGAATTATGCCCTTAAGAATAAAAATGGCAATGTCTACTTAACAACATACACATTTCCAGGCTGGTGCCGTTCAATCCAAAACCACCGCCCACTGACCCGGGAGCAGCTCACGTCAGATGCGCTGAGCGCTGCCTCGGAACAGCCGGCGGCGGCACAGGACACGGCGAGGGGGAGACGGCAGCCGCCAGAGGCGGGCGTCCGGACCTCACACGCGCCTCCCCTGGATCCTGCCGCTGCTGGCCTCTGGGTGCCTGAGCATCCCGCGGGCCCCACATCTTCCTCTAAGTAGTCGCTTCCCTGAGGTCGGGTCCCTTATTGGGACAGGACCCTGGCAGGTAACGTAACGCCCCTTCCGTGACCGTGACATTAGCACAGCGCCACAGAACCCCACACGCGCTTACGGCGGAGCTGGCACGGCCGTACCTCCTCTGTGAGGACGAGCACGCACAGAACACAGTGCCGCGGGCCCTGCTCCCTCCGAGTGCTCCGGAGGCTCCAGTTCCGCACAGGCAGGCGACGTTATAAAAACAAAAGAACTGCATTCCGACCCCAGGCTTCTGGTCTCCTGTGTCTCTAGATGGACCCGGGTTGTGAAGGTCAAGTGTGCAGGCTTCCCCGAGGGGCCGCCATGACACCCGCATTGATGGCCTCATGAAGGGGACACTGTGGAGGCCCCTGCATGCGGCGCCCCCGCCCAGGTCTGAGGGGGTACGCGGTCTGAACGTGTCCGCCCAGCAGACCCGAGGACGGCCACGTTACTCCAGCAACACTGTCCCCGAGGAGCGAGAAGCCAGATGGATAGTTTTATGATGAATAAGCATCCTGGTAGGAATGGAAACACAATGAATCATTTGAACAACCGCTGGCTACTGTCCTTGAGGACATAAAATGAAAAGCATCGTTTTAACAAGCACCAAAGATAAATTAGGAGGGAGGCACGGGGCCGTGCTCAATGATAAAAGGACAAGCAGGAGCAAGAGACCAGAAACGTGTGAAAAACCCTCACTGGAAACGGAAGGAAAGACACCAGGAAAACACAAGGAAGGCGGAGCCACGGCTAGTGTAGACGGCTCTATGCACAGCCTGCCAGGGGCCGTGAGCCCCGCACCCCCGACCTGGTTCCTCGGCCTTCCTGGGATAGAGTGCTGCTCCTGGACTCCTCCAGATGGTCCCGACTCTCCCAACCACTTCCAGGAACCAACCGCACATGAACTGAAGAGAAAGAAAGGTCCTCACAGACCAAGAGCCACAGAGGAAAGAGGAGCCTGGGTCCCGCGGGCCTCGACACTGCGAAGTTTCCAGGACTTCCTGTCTCTTCTTTGCCAACGTTCTATTACGTCCACTTTCCTCACACGGACGGCTTGGCGCTTAGGTGTCTTGGCTACAAATATCCAACGAGGCGAGTGCCGTCGGCACACGTGGAAGGTTTCCCGCCAGAATGTGACGTCGTTCTCCGCAAAGGATGGAACCGCCTTCCGGCACTGATCTGACCGAGGTCAGTCTGGGGTGCAAAGATGTTCCTCCCAAGACCTCCTGACTTTTCCGAGCCAACCGTGAGTCTTCAGACCTTGAGGCCTGACGAACAGCTGACCAAATGACCCCCGCCCTGTCTTTCCAAACCTTGACTCTGCTGTGCGCATAGCTTTACCGCATTCCCATACCCCAGATTCATCCAAAATTTAAATATAATGTCTACTCACTTATAACCTGTGCTCACTTTTATTTTTCTAGTGAATAAGAGAAAAAGAAGTTGCTACACTAATAGCCAAAATATATTACAAAAGAACGTAACCTGCTCAAATATTGCAATATGATTATTTATTCATTAAAGCAAGTTCCAAAATGGTATCTGTTCTGCCGTGCTTTTAATTATTCCTACTCAGAGTGAAGACATTAAAATTTCATTTCTATAAAATTACTCAATAGTCCAGAATGCTTTCCAGTAATTCAGACTACCGTGTAAGTATTTAAAGTTTTCTATAATTGTTTCAGAAAAAGCTTCCAACTCTTCTAATAACTGGAGCGATCTGAAAGCTAAAACATCATCTCCATTCTGTCACCTGACATGCTGACAAAAGTTGCAGGAGCAAATCCAAAACACCTCCAACGATGAGCCCATTTCAGGCACGGGTTTACAAGGACACTGGGAATGTGGAAAGCTCTGAGTCCAAATATGGGTTTCTACCTGCTGAGCTGCTAGGCTCCACCAGTGTGCCCACTTCTTTTCTACACCTCGCCCCCGAGATACCCCTCGCGGATGGGTACCAGGTGCTGGGGGAGGCAGACCTGCTCACCACCCCTGTGACTTCAGAGCGAGCCCGTTGGTCAGAGCAGGAGCCTGTGACGTCAGAGCGAGCCCGTGACGTCGGAGCGAGCCCAGCGATGTCGGGTACACCGCAGTGGCCACGATGTGGAACCCAGGCTCGGTCCACTCCCAGCGTCGGCTGCAGACCAAGCGCGCCCTAGCCATCGACAGCTTCATGCCGTCAGTAAGCCGCCTTTATCCTGTGAGCCTTGCCTTTCTCAGGGGAAAACAGGGATCACGGTGTCTACCGGGCGGTGGCGGAGCAAGGATTAAAGGAGAAACCGCACAAAGGGCTTCGCTCCGTGTCCGGGACTGGAGATCTTCCTCGGTGGAACGCTCTAAGGGGAAACTACAGCCATTAGCAGGATTTACAGATTTAAAGCAACGACGTAAAAACACAGCAACAGCAAAAGCGTCTGGTCCGAGCAGACGACATCTTCTGCAGCTATATCCACCATATTCGTTGGCAACACCGGTGTGCCAAGGGGTGACGCCGAGGCCTCAGCAGACACCGCTTCCACGCTCCAAGTTCCTCTGCCCTGGGTCCCCATCATTCCCTTAGCTGGGCTCGCACTGCCCGTAAAGAGCTGAACCGAAGGTCCCCGGTGAGCCCCGGGTAGCCAGCAGAGTAATTTTCATACATGCTTAAGCCAATCAATTGTCCATAAATGGATTAATCAGATAGAAAAGGCAGACCTCCAGCTGAAATTACTTTGCGACACTCAAGGTAACCAGGCGGTGCTTTACCCACGTGACTGCATGTCCGGACGGCTCAGCCCGGAAGGCACAGCTTAGAAACACAGCGACGGGTCTGAGAGCCCCCGGAGGGAGCTGAGAGGGCCGTGGGGGAGGGGAGGGCAGGCCAGGGGCAGCTGTGAAGCCATTTTGCTCCCTCCCGACACACCTTCGCCCGTGCTCTGTCCGATCCCCCCTTGCGGGTGCGAACAGCGCAGTGTCCTATGATGCACTTTGCACCTCGATCTCACATTCTTCTCCCCGTCAAGGTCATGGCCTCATGGTTCTGGAGAGAGGACCAGGGTGTGCCTTCCTCCTATGACTTGTCCCCTCCTCCTGTGTACCCCTGCGGAGCGCCGGGGATCTGTGTCCCCAAAACTCTTAAGTTGAGTCCTCGCCCTCAGTGTGACGGCACTGGAAGTGCTGGACCTTTGAGGGTGATGTGGTCGTGAGGGTGGGGCCCCCGTGACGGGGTCAGTGTCCTTGTAAATGAGACCCCACAGGGCCCCTCCTCCACACAAGGACGCAGCTAGAAGACGCCCTCCTGAACCGGGAAGAGGCCTCATCAGACACCAGGCTGCTGGCACCTCGATCCCGGACGCCCAGCCTCCAGAAGTGCAGGATTCAGTCCCTGCCGTAGACGGGCCAGGCCGGGGCCGCGGTGCCGGGTGTGCAGGGCCGGCCGGCCGTCTGTTCTCCCCCGAGGGGTGCGGGCGGCAGAAGGAGATGCCTCGCCTGCACCTCCCTCATCTCCGCTGGCGGCTGACGGGAGTCCTGTCCTCGGCTGGGGCCAGAGCCGGTCGGGTGGGAGACGCTGCGGCACTGCCTCTGTGCGCGAGCCCCGCAGCCGGCTTCTTGCCCCGCCCCACTCTCCCACGTTTCTCTTCTCCCAACAGCTCTGGCCCAAACCGAGCTCGTGCAGAGAACGAGGTGCCACCCGTACCGCAGGGTCCGAGTCCTGAGTCTCCCTTCCCCCAGCTCCCTGTCCTGCCAGGACAATACCTGCCCACTCTCTCCTCCTGGAGGAGATGGAGGGCCTGGGGGTGAATGAGAGGAGGGGAGGGTGGGGACTCAGTGGCTCAGCTGCCGCTCCCACCTCCCCCTGGGGTCTCTGTGCGCAGAGCACACCTTCCCATCTGCTTCAGGTCACCCAGCAAACTGGGCATTGTGCCCGCCGGCTGTGACCTCGGCCATGAGGTGTGACCTTGCGGATCCTGTGCTGGAGCTGAGGGCTGGGGGGCAGTGCACGCAGAGCTTGACCCCTCCAGCCGCTGTCCCTGCTGGCCGGCTGTGCCACACATGAGCGGCCCAGGTCAGGTCAGGCACCGCCCTCCGGGGAGTGGTGGCACGAGGTCCCGAGAGCCCCGGCACTGAGGCTGCAGGCGTTGCTTCAGACCAGTGCGAAAGTGTCCTCAGGCTGGTTTCAGGTCAGGCCACAAACTGGACGCCTAAAAAAAGCCCTTTCCCTTTCAGGGTGACGGGCAGTTCATGGGGTCGTGTGGGGGGACACACTCACTAAAATAAGTCAGCCCTTTTGGCTGCGCCATGTGAGGGTACACATTTGTGCATGTGCAGTGTGTGTGAGCAGGTACACACACATGCATGCACACACGTGCACACGGCACAGAGAGCCAGGCACGCACGTTCCCAAGGCCAACATCCGTGTCTCTGCAGTGGTTATGGGGACATGTTTCCACCCAGGCAGCTCCTCTAGCCAGCCGCTGAGCAACAGTGTCCAGGGACACACCGGCCACCTCACGGCCCAGGGGCCAGCTGGACGGAGGACAGCGGGTGGGCACTCCACTCTTGGCCACTCCTGTTGGCAGTCCCTGTGCTCCCGGAAGCCACCAGGCCCACTCCAGCACCCACGTGGTCCTCGCCTTCTGTCCATCCGTCCACCCTGACCATCAGCACCACCAGGTCCACTCTCGGACCAAACACGTCAGGCGTCGGGCACAGGAGCTGCGTCTCCCGCAGTTGGGATGCTTGAAGAGATGAGACGTGTTTTGTTTGTGCACTCCCACCCTTCAGGTGTTCCGGAATTCTGGAAATTCCAGCCGCTTCCTGGACGAGCGCGTCTCAGACTGTGCAGCGGTGTCACCGGGAGCCTGCTGGGAGCCTGTTCCGGGGACCGCCCTGCGCTCCTGGACTCCCCCCTGGAACGAGCTGGTGCTCCTGGTCGAGGACACCGGGAAGGGAAGCTTCTGGTGTTTCCAAGTGGGACTGTACGTTACAAGGAATCACAGTTAAATCCCTGCCAGCCGCCTCCGGTGAGCCAAGCTGCACCGAGAGCAGGTGCCCTCTCTGTCCTGGGTCAGAGGAAGAACGATTAAACCAGCGGAGCAGCAAACGAGTGCAGTCGCCCCATGGAGCCCGCATCCACTGACTCGCGCTAACCAGCTCCGGAGCTCAGGACGCACACGACTGTGAGAAGCGCCCGGCCCACACGCCTGCCTGTCCAGCCCCAGTGACTCTCACACGTGAACACAAGGGGGGCCCCCAAGGGTGGCCTTGTCATCCATGAGGGGACGGGCAGGGCCCCACCCAGAAGTGGGTTCTAGAAGGTTCTGTCATCCCCTGCAGCTGCCTCCCCACGGGGCCTTCCGAGGGATGAGGGCTCATCAAGGAGGTGCCTGCAATCAAGAGCAAATCAAGTCCCCAAACTCATCGTTTGGCGAGATGTCTCATGACTTAGAAATCAGCCCTGGAGTTAAACCTGGCGCTGCGAGATCCAAGCGCAATGAGCCTCAAAAGCCTGGCGATGGTTCTAAATTCCGCACCCAGTGCAGGAGGGTGAGCCGCAGCCCAGGCTCAGGCCCCAGGGTGGCCACACCAGAGGGAGGTGAGGTTCTGCCCTCAAGGGCAGCCTTCCAGGACCCCCAGGTCACCCTGGGTTGTTAGGGCTGCTCCCCAAAGCTACCCTCCTGGGAACCTTGGGAACCCTAGGAATGCAAGGTTGCCATGTGCAGACGGCCTGAAATCACCCCAAGGGGGTGGCGCGGGGACAGAGGACAGATGGCGGGAGACACAGGACCTCCGCCAGACCCTGGGCTCCTGCCTCGGGAGACCTGAGACCTCCCGGGTGGAGGGGAGGAGCCCAGGAAGACTGGGGAGGCCCGAGGCTTCCATGGGCAAAGAGTGAGTTTGGAGCAGAGGTCGGGGCTTGCGGGCACTGCCAGGGGCCTCCAGAGCGCGGCCTACACAGGTCAGCCCTGGGGAAGGGGGTGCGGTGCTCAGCCATCCTGTCACCAGGACACATCGCCACCTGTTTCCTGTCAGCTCACGTTTACCCAGCATGTGACACAAGGGCACGTGGCTGCACATGTTTCCATCGGCACCCCAGCTCTGGGGCTCTCCAGCACGACCTCCGGGCAGTACCTCCTCCCCTGGTCATGGATGAGTGGCCCCTCTGTGTCTCCCCGTCCACTGCCCTCCAGCGCCACACACACCCCCCACTGAACGTTCCTGTGTCGGCCCAACAGCAAACTCACACCACCAAGTGAGCAGCCCACCTGCCCCTTGGGCGCCATGCAGGGATGATGCCACCATCCACCTGGACCGTCACACAAGGGATGTCACCGTCCACCTGGACCATCACATAAGGGATCATGTCACCATCCACCTGGACCGCCACGCAGGGATGTCACTGTCCACCTGGAATGTCACACAATGGATGATGTCACTGTCCACCTGGACCATCACACAGGAATGTCACCATCCACCTGGACCATCACACAAGGGATGATGTCACTGTCCACCTGGACCGTCACACAACCCTTCAGTAACTCCTGTATTCAAGGATGGTTGAACCTGATTCCACACACACATGGACGTACCTGGATGCTCCATCTGTGTCAGGCTCTGTGACGCAGAAGACACAGTCCAGGCCAGCATCGGGGGGTGGGGGTACAACACAGCGCAAGGCGTATTGCGTCCACTTTTGCAGCTGAGGTGCCAACCCCATGGAGTCAGGAGGTGGAGACGTGTCCCCCAAATTCCTATGTTGGAGCCCTAAACCCAGCACCTCCCCAAGTGACTAGATGGAAAAAGGGCCTTTAAACAGGGGGTTACGGTAAAAGGGAGCCATTAGGGAGGCCCTAACCCAACAGGGCTGCTGTCCCCACAGTGGGAGGAGGTGAGGACGCAGACAGGTAGAGGAACAACCACGTGAGGACACAGGACACACCATGTCTGCAGGGCAGCGAGAGGCCTCAGGAGGAACCGGCCAGTTCACACCTGGATCTCAGGCTTCCCACCACCAGACGTGACAGCTGCAGGTCTGGGATTTAAGCCGCCCGGGTGGGGTCGGCTACGGCAGGCCGGGCTGCCAGACTTACGCATCCCTTCTCCCCTGATCCACTCTTCCCTGCCCTCCCCTCTTCCTCTGCTCACACCACTGACACCCTTATGCTTCGTGTTTTATATTCTTTTAACGTTTACTTTCCTTGTCATGTTGTGACTCCATGAAAACGGTTGCTTTCAGTGAGTTGGAGCCACAGCCCTCGGCCTGGAGCAGCTCAGGGCCCACTTGTAAGAGCTAGCACAGCCCCGTGAACCAGTCGACGAGGACGGGACACTTCTGTCTAGGAAATATCTTCACCATACGATACTCAGGCGCCGGGTCCGTGCCTGCTGCTGTGTCCGCAAGTCGACCACCGCACTTGGGCCGCTGCTCTGCCCTTCGGCCCACGGCCCGGGAAACGGAGTTTTACCAGTAGGACGCACCCACAGCAAACCTCTGTGACCTCCAGAACGCGAGAGCGCTTTCCCTTTCCAAAACCTGCCTCTGCTATTCAAATCAAAGTCTGCACTGAGGGATGTGCTCAAAAGGTCCACCCATTCTGGCACCAGGAGAGAAGCTCCGAAAATCCACTCCACTGTAAGCAGAGATTCTGCCCATCTGGGGGAAGAGCTTGTGCTGAGGGACCGCCAAGAGGGGAGTGTCATGGTGTCAGGAAAACAGCTACTGCTGCAAACGTGCGTGTGCACGTGTGTGCGTGTGCATGCACGGTCCTCTGTGGAGATGCACTGCACACAGATGCACACACACGCAAGGAAATTGAGCCCATTCACGAAAGAATTTGAGATAATTTACGAGAGCAACAATGTAACACTGAAGCCCACCATCTGAAAGGTGACCATCGCCACTGCAGAACGGTGACGAGGAGGGAGAGATGGCATGGCCCCTACTCGGCAGTGATGCCTCAGAAATGACCAGAGGCCGAGGGCAGGGCCTCACCTCGAATTTCCTCCTATCGTGAGAGCGTCTTCACACCGGGATTAGCTGATGCTGCTACAGATGCCCGGGGGGAAAAGTCCAGAAATGGAAGCATATGTTATTTAGGCCGGAATGGAACATTCCTGTACTTTAAGGGAGAATCAGAAATCAGAATCAGCTAAAAGCTTCTTTGAGTCAGTGGGCCTCATTTGGAAGCATTTTCACTGAATGACACGTATCCCTTCAAACCTGCCGTGGTGGTCCTCGGGACGGCAGCAAGGTGCAGATGTAGGCACTTCTCATAATTAAAATGTAGGCGAAACACACCCACCTCTAACATCTGACAAGATGCTTACTGAAAAGTAGAGTAGAGTCCTTCAGAAGAGATTTTACAAACGTTTTTCTAGAAATGCCTTAACAAGCGTTATTTCTTTTGCAATCACTGTCAGCTATAAAATAAATCCTGGGACGTAAGGTGACTCTATCGATCCCACCACACTGCATAGTTGAAAGTGGTGAAGAAAGTCAATCTCAAAAGTTCTCATCACAAGAAAAACACTGTACGACTCTGTGTGGGGATGGATGTAACCCAGGCTACCTGTGGACACCGTTTTGTAATACAAACCAACAGCCTGCCGGACATCAGTGTAATTCTATATATCAACTGAACCTCAATAATAAAAAGAACTATTTCTTAAGAAGGTACTGTATGACTTAGATACATAGAAAGCCTTTTTTAATTTTTTCAAGTAGAAAAAAACGATCTTAGTAGGAAACTTAAAAAAAACTTTCTGTCCTTATATGCTGTGCAGCGTGTAAGGCTTCCCTTTAAAAAACACTTCACGAAGCTTTTTTATTAATGATACAAATCCATATATGTTAATATAATAAATAAATCCGTATGCTCTGATGCTATACTTCAACCATAGGTGATCGCATACATTTCACCGCCTTCATACTTGGTAGAAACACCATGTCTGAGCTGCACTCTTGACGCTTTGCGCAAGCTCGCCCGGACGGGTGCCTCACAGGCAGCAGCAAAGGGAGAGCTGTGGGCCGCGGACCCCGCGCTGAAGCCCAGGCTGAGCAACGGACGTCTTCCCTGCGAATGCTTCTCTTCGCCTCTCACCATCCTGATGCGTGTGCTACGGCCGACGTTTCCGTGGGCACCCGCCTGACTGTGGCTTGCGGGCTCGCGACACGGTGGAGCTCCCCGCGATGGCTCCCAGAGAGGAAGGGATCCGGAATCCCGCAGATAAAGACCTCTTGGACTTCCCCCAAGCAAGGACACAGGAAGGCCCTGACACGGAGCGGGGCAGGCTTGTGCAGCAGGCCAGCCCGCGCAGGACCAGAAGCCGCGGGCACCCTAACGTCCGGGCAGTTGACAACCTCACGGCAACAAGAACAGGGAATAAACACCAAGCACAAGATGAGAGCCTGCACAGGAGTGCACTTCTGGGACGGTCACATTTCACAGTGGTGTCCCGGAGCCAGAGAAGGCAAACATAATTATAAAAGAGGATTCTTTGAGAAGCAGAAGACTCTAAATTATAAATAATTATAAATAAAATAGCACCAACTATGGGCAAGACCCTGCACCTGTGTCTAGGAGTTTGTGGCCCATGGGGCGGAGCAGACACCAAGCCCCCGTGAGCTCGGGGATTCGTCCTTCTCAACACAGCCGTGCCAGTGGCCGGCAGCAGGGGACTGTGACGCACGTGGCCTCCTGCACAGAGGAAGGAGGCCTGGGGCAGGATCTGACGGGCCTCCTGGAAAATGCTAGTCCCGGCCCCACTCTGGCCATCCCCTGCCTCCACACACAGTCCCCCTGCCCTCCGGCTAACCGCTCGCCATTCGAAGCCCAGGAGGATGCCCTTGACCTTGCACGTACAGCCTCCATCTGTCCCCTGCCCTCTGGCTGCATGACATTCTGGCTCCTCTGCTTCGAGTCTGTATCTCTGCTGGACACGGTTCCCAAAAGGGTTTGTAGGTCACGATGGTCCCCTCACCTCATCAACTCAGAGAAGAAAAGAGCTTGTGGGATTTTCAAGTTGTCTCTGGATTATTAAAAATGTAAATCCTGAACTGGATTTGGACAGGGACAAACACACGGCATTGCCTGAGTCGTCTGAAGCAGCTGCTCAGACTCTAGGCTCCATTTCAGGATCTCGATCTTTTTGCCCTAAACAAAGCAGCTTCTAGGAAGGGGCAGAGGACAACTCCTTCCCTGCGATGACCCCCAAGCCCCTCTCGTCTGTGGCTTTCGCCACACGCGATCCCTTGCTCCGCGGCTGCTGCTCCCACTGCCCTGAGAGGAAGCATCTGGGAAGAGTCCTGATGCTCCATCCTGCTTGTAAGGAGGACGTTTATCAGAGGAGGCGCGGGCACTGAGCCAGGCCCGGCGCATCTAATCCACTTCCTGTTGTAATTCCACAGACCCCATCACGGAGTCATACCACTGTTGACTGCCGTCCCACCTCACAGACGAAGATGCTGGGGCTCTGGGACGGGCGAGCAGGCGGCCTGGCCAGCATCCCTAAGCGCGGGCATGCAATGACGCCCTTCAGAGGAGGACCCGGCCACTCTGTGTCCCCAAAGCGTCCAGGCAGCCACGGAGCAGAAGCCTTCTGGACACCGTGCACAGGAGCGTCCTCGTACGGTGGAAAAGTTGGCCACGGCTGCGAACCGCGGAGGGAGGTCTGTCTCGTCGTGGGCACACCCAGGCACGGCGCCGTCACACAGCGTCGCCGCGTGCGTCCGAGCGAGCACAACCACGGTTCTTCATTACTGGACGTGACGCTCCGCCGGTCTTTCCCTAACAGCCGCAGACTGCGGTGAGCAGAGCGCGAACGAGCGTGACGTGACGCCGTCTGTGGGCAGTACGAGGCCGGAAACCGAGGCACCCGCTGCGGCTCTGGGACAAATCTCTGATTTCCTTGTCCTAACTCCTAGCTTCGGCCCCTCTTACCCGTCACCCCCTTGGGAGTGTCAGTCCCCACCACAGGCTGGTGCGTGTGTCATCCTCGCCTTCAACGCTGGCCGGAACTTCCACCCGGGTTTGAATTCTGTGTAAAATGAACTCAAACAGTTGAAAATGTCTTGACACGTGACCCACATGAGACTATCTGCGCGACGAAGCATATTTGGTGCCATCTATCCTTAGAGGTCTGCGACTTCATTAACCGTTTGCAGTGACGAGTTAGCGGTTCCGAGGGATGTCCCATCCTGACGACGTGGCAGGGGACACCCCCAGGCCTTCCTTCGGTGCACGACGGGGGTCCTTCCCGACACTGACAGCTCAGACACCGTACCGATGAATTACGGCCCAACTGCTTGCCAAATGGGGAAGCAACATATACTTAACTCCCTCGGGCGTGCTAGTAGGGTGAGTCACCGGGCCTGCTGGGAGGCGCCGCGAGGTTTCACGAGGCCGCCAATGCTGTTATTATCGCCCCTGCTTTTGCAGGCAGTTACCACGTGGCCTGTGCTATTCCGGTGACTCGATGGCGTCTTCAAAGCTACTGAAGAGCTACCCATGCAGCTGCATCTTGATGGAGCTGCTGAGAATAACTGCCTCGCACGCCGAGACCACGGCCCCCGAAAACCCCGCTCCTGTTCTCCTGACTGGTGGCCTGAGCTTGCTCTGTTTGATTTGTGAATCAAAAGGATGAGAATAAAAGGAAGACCCACGCTGTCTCTAGAGTACCACGTGGTGTTTGGGGCAAACGTCTAAGATGCCGGGCTGTGGGGTGGGTGCTGTGGGGCAGGCATGGAGGTGGGAGGAGGAGTCATTCATGTCCGTGGTCACAGGAAGACCCGGATCAAAATGCAGGTTAGGGACCCTGCAGCCTGCTCCTCAGAGAACCCCCAAGACAACGTCAACCCCTTAGGGCTAGTACAGGCGGTGACTTTCAAAACTGCCCTGCAGACACGCACACAAGTCCCGTGGGACTCTCCCTCTCCCTTAGAGTTATCATGAAGCTTCAACAGCTAGGTCTGTGGACACTGCTCTAAGGCGCACGTACTGGTTACGGTTGTGTGTGGCCGAGAACACGATCGTGCACACAGAGAGGTGATAGAGAAGTGCTTCCAAACTCCTTCTTGATGTGGTCACACTTCTGTCACTGTGGACTGTGCATCAACCCTTGTGACAAATAACAAGGAGCTGCGTTTGCTACCCTGAGAGCCCCCGGATTCTCCGGATGCTCGGACATGGAACCCCTGTGAATGATCGCCACACCACTGCTCCTCGGCCGGGCACTGCCCTCAATGCCTTGGATGTATCGGTCCATTTTAATCTTGACGCCAGCCCTGCCCAAGCGCCCTCCCCAAATCTTCCAACAGATGCGGACGCTGAGTCACGGAGGGCAGTGGTCCGGGGAGGTCACCCAGCTGAGAAGTGGCCATGGCAGGACTCGACTCCAGACGGCTGTCTCCAGGGTCCTAGCGCCAGGCCACCAGACCCTCGTCAGTACGGGGAAATGGGAAAGCAAGTGCTGGGGTCAGGACTTGCATCTGGGGGACATGGCCGAGGGCGGGTCCAGGTGGAACCAGGACCCTGTGCTGTCCGGTTCCGGAGCACTGTCCGGTTCCAGAGCACCGTCCATGGCTGCAAGTCTGTCCGTGACTATTTAAACTGTGTACTGGGTCTCATGGCATTTCCTTACGAGCTAGTTACTGATTTTTCTCCCGTGAATCCGGGATTCTACTGCTTTTTTCCGTGGTTTGTTCTTTTAGTTCCACCATCCTGTTCTATTGATATAGGGATCCAGTAAGTGACTGACAGACCTTGGGAGGTTCCCCTGATGATCAGACAACCTCCATATCAAAAGACTCTCATGGCCACTCGAGTGTCCCGCCGGCTCGTGTTTAATGGAAATGTCTGATCTTGTGTTCACAGCACCGCTGGGAGTCGCCGTGTCTGCAGGAGACTCGGTGCTGCTGGAAACGCCGTGGCACCAAGAACGACCGAGGGGAACGGCACCGAGAGAAGCTCCGCATCCCACAGAGCAGTGGGCTCACTGGGCTGCACCCCGTGGTCTGGCAGACAGAGCCCCAGAGGCCCCTGCGAACTCGACCACAGCACAAGAAGCCACCTCTCTCGCGGTTTCGTGGAAGAACACGTGAAGTGAGAGGACGGCAGACAGCGCGGCTCACGGGAGGCGCTCGGCGAACTGCGGCCCCCACTGTGATGATGGACGGCAGGCCCTGGTGTTTCCCCGGGAACCCGTCCCTTCAGGACCCACTGGGCCAAGCCCTCCGCCCCGGCTCCAGAGGTTCACCTCCCTTCCGCAGCTTGCGGGGTTCTTGGTAATGTGAGGGGGGCGTGCGGAGCTCCTGCGGGGGGTTCTGGCGCACAGGGAAAGGCCCAGGGCGTTTGGATTCAGAGGGAGGAGCCTAGGTCTGGATCTGCCTCTTCCACACTCGGTTCTGGATTCGGGGCCAAGCAGGCAACTTCCCCGACGGCATGAGCACGTGTCTGAAGGGAGCAGGGCCTGGAGCTGGGCCAGCACTCGCCAGCGTGGGGCGTCTGCAGCGTCACGCGGCCCCGCCCCCCACCGGACTTCACTCAGGCCATCTCTGCCCCCCAGGACCACGCAGCCCACCCCCAGCTTAGGGCTCAGCTGGAAAATCCTCACTTATTCTGCAAGACTCAGTCAACCCTGTTCTAGAAAATGCTCATGCACGATATACCCCCCAACTGCCCAGAAGGAGGGGGACACTTTCCCCCGTGTGTCCAGCAGGCTCCGATGGGCAGTGGTCTCGGCTACACCGTCTTGTCCCGCGTCCCACACGGCAGTCCCCGCTCAGACACTCCTGGGCGGTAAGGGAGAGACGGCCCCGCTGTGAGGTGACAACAAGTCCCGAGAGCTCTCTCACTCGGACTCGCGTCCTTCACGCCGTCCATCTGCCAGCCGTGCTCGTTTTCACTGGGTCTCCCATCTTGAACGAGGGAACCTCAGGGGCCTCGTATCTTAATATGTGACATCATCGCTAGTTTATCTTAAGCTTTAAACTTCCGAAGTTTAAAACGGCAAAATGACGTGAACTAGATGCTCCTCTTCCTATCTTATTAATAAACAAACAAAGGCCTGGAGATGTGAAATAATTCACCCAAGGTTACACTCCTAATAAATGGCAGGGCCAGGACCCTCGTCTCTTCCAGAAGACTTGCAAACGTTCTCTGTTCTATGCATCCGTTAACAACGATGCCATAGCGTGAACAGGGACGGAAAGGAATCTGCCTTTCCTTCTTCCCCGGGGGCCCGGGGCCACACTGCAAACCCCGCCTCCGCGTGCCCCCTGCCTCTTGCTCACTGTTTCACGTGCAACAGGAAGGTGCTAGTGGTCTCCGCCTCCACAGGCTGCCACCATCACGAAGCAGAAGTCTATTTTTAGCGCTTGGAATCTGTCCCGGTGCCTGAACGTTGACAAGTGTCTTCAGCAGTGGGCCATACAGACCGGCGGAGTCCACGAGTTAGACCGAACGTTCCCGTCAGGAAACACACTTGCACACACACACCAAACACCAACCGGCCTGCCGTCAAAAAATAAAGCATTGCTGCTGAGATTACAAACTGGTCATCTTTGTCATTATAATTATCTTCTTTATCCTGTGAGTTAAGAGGGCTCCGGAGTCCCTGCCCTGCTGAAGCCCCACGTCCTGCATGGCCTCCGCACTGGGGAGCCCCGCCCCCACTCCAAGCCACACAGCCGCTGCCCTGACAGGCGCCTCTCACTGGGTTCCCAGATTGCAGCCACTCGGCCAGCGTGCTCCCGCGTCCACCACAGACACCGTCCGCCCCCACCTCCACGCGTCTCTTCAAGGGCGTCAAGCCTGAATGCCCGCTGCCCCAGGCGAAGCCCAGGCTCCTTGCACTGACACTTGTGCCCGGCCACCATGAGCCCCGCTTCTCTCCCATCCGACCCCAGCAGGTGCACCAGACAAGTCCTGCACCTGTGCACTCACTGATGCCCAACGTCCCCAGACCCTGACCGTTCCTACTTTGCTAATGCTGTTCCCACCAGTCTGTGAAACCTACCCTCCCCTTTCACCCTGCCCGGAGCCACCACTCTAGGGACTGAAATCGTCTCTGTCTCTGACACACACGAAAAGCACATCACACGCTCCGTGGCTGGTAACCCTGGTTTCCATCTTACTTGGCTTCTAATATTATACACGTCACCTTTCCCAACCAGACTGTAAAATCCATGAGGATAAGAGCTTGACCCACGACATTGCTTTACATTTCTTTAAGAATATACTGTCTCATGTAGACAAAGTGTCCCCAAAATGTTTGTTTCTCCAAAACAATGTAGGACGAGTTACCCGCCAACACCTACAGGAGGCCCTTCAGATTCCCTGGGACAAGACGCATCAGGAGCTCCCCAGCACGCGTTGGGACCATGACCAGCTGTATCCTCAGGACTGTGACAGACCATGGTCACAACACGTGACACGGCCGTGTTTATACATCTGGGAACGTCACGTGCCTATATACTAAAGCACCATGGTGTTTTTGGATTCAAACTCAGCACACTTTAATGTGGGGCCAGGCCAATGTGCACCCTGTATTAGTAATGCTATCAGACATTTCTAGAACCAAACCAGAAACCTGAACTTCACCTCATCCAAGCTCATCTCGTCCACTAAACCTCGTCAGCAGTCACCGCCTGGGCAGAGCACCTGGAGACTGAGCGGATAGGACCTGTTTATCTTTGGGGTCCAGTTTGTCTGTAGCACGAGGTCTTCGGTCTTCCCCCCTGATGGTTAACTGAATGTGTCAACTCGACTGAGGCCTGGAGAGTCCAGACATGTGGTCCAGCATCCAGGAGCATGTCCATGAGGGGGGTTTTACATTGACGTTGGACAGGCAGACCGCGCAAAGCAGATGTCCTCCCTAATGTGGGTGGGCCTCGTCCAATCAGTTGAAGGCCTGAAAAGAACAAAAAGGCTGAGCCCATCTCCAGTAAGAGACTATTTGTCCTGCCCACCAGCCTTCAGGCTGACACTGCACCATCGGCCGTCCTGGGCTCTGGCTTGGTGACTCAGCTTGCAGACCTTGGGAGCTGCCCGCCTCCACAGTCGTGCGAGCCGAGCCCTTATAATAAACCTCTTTCTAAGTAGGTGCGCTGGCACGCGCTGGGGCTCCGTTTCTCTGCAGAACTCTGACTCGCACGCTCCTCTGAGAACTCAGCCCAGAGAACTCAGCAGACGTGTCCATTCTCACCAATGGTCTGCTCCACGGTAACGGCCAGTCTGGTGCCACCTTCCTGCACACCGGCTCTCAGATCGGGTCAAAGTCGTGTCTTCCTCTCTCGACGCCCTCGCAGAGCCAGCGTCCAACACTTGCGGCTGTGCACCGAGCAGCTGCCCAAGGAACCAGAAGCCTCTGAGAGCGAGGCCTGTGTCCTACGGACGACAGCCCTCCCACATGGTCCTGGCTGGCACTTAAACACCTGTTTCCCCCAGTGTCACCGGTGGGCTGGTTCAGGAGCGCCGAGCCAGTGAGCCGATGCCGAGCATCCTAAGCGCCAGCCTGCCAGCCTGGCCCCTCCCCCGCGGTGTTAGTCAGCGCTCCTCGCCCCCTGCCCGCCAGGCGGGAGGCCGGCCTGGCTGGAGGTGGCCCGTGCGGTGCTGTGACCCGCGTGGCACCGCTCCACTCCCCCTGAGCTCTGCCTCATCGTGCAGCAAGAGCCCAGTGGCCTGTGGGGAGGGGGAAATGCTCACCCTGCCACACAAGAGCCACAAAGCAAGGGGAACGGCGGCCTCCTGCACAATTCGGCGTCCGGGAGCTGGACGTTCTAACCAATGCTATGCGTGTGAGGACGACACTCGGTTCTATTTGCGGAAACAGTCAGGGGACCTCAAGGGACTAATGGCAGGTACGCTTCTTGCACGTTTGTATCCAGAGCAGGGATGTAGCAGTCGCGCCAATGGGGACTCACAAACGTTTACGCGGTGCCCAGAACAGGACCAGGGAGGTCACTTATGTGACCAAGGTAGCGAGGCCACATAACCTGGCATTTTCCATGCCGGGTGTCGCACAGAAACACCCCTGAAGGTCCGTTCCCCACCCAGCACAGCCCAGCAGAGGGGGGGACTCCCCCCGCCAGGACGCATCCATGAACCTGCAGCCCTGAAACTCCCCCCGTCCTTCACCAGATCGCCCGCAGTATTTATGTTCACCTAAAACGTGAACTTCTATCAACTCCCGCGGACAAGGAACAGGAGAAGCACGTCCTGGGTTGCACGGGAAGTACCAGCGTCACGGGCCGCCACGCAGACAAGAGGCAGAACCGAGGGGCCACGGCCCCTCCGCATCGGCCCACAGGGCTCCGGCCACAACCCGTCAGAGGTCCCTCTGAGGACGTGCCTACCAGGGCTGCGGCCCATCTCCGCGGCAGCGACAGCTTTCTCCCTGCAACGTGGGTGTCTGAGCGACGTGCATCCTGGAGGCCAGGTCGCCTCCCCACAGACCATGGAGACAGTAGCGTAACGCCGCATTCTAACTGTGGGCTCGCTCGGGGAGGTCACGGCCGGCTCCTCCCTGGTGACCCGGAAGGGCCACGTGGGGGTTTCCAGAGTGTAGGCGAGCTCGGCACCCTGACAAGTGTGCGTGCACTGTGGGTACAGTTGCACCCGGTATCCTTTGCGTGATAATTTCTCCATTCAAATCGAAACAAGTGACGTGATGTTTCACTTTTATTTTATTTTGAGAGAGAATGCGTGAACACAGGACGAACAGAGAGGGAAAGGAAGAAAGAGAATCCCAAGCAGGCTCCAAGCTGTCAGCACAGAGTCCTCCAGGGAGCTCGAGCTCATGGACCGTGAGGTCATGGCCTGAGTCGAGTTGGGCACTTAACCAACTGAGCCACCAGGAGCCTCATGATGTTTTCACTCTGTGTGGCCAGTATCAAACACCAAATATCCTCAAGCGAGAATCCAATCTCTGTTTCTAAGGGAACGCTTCAATTTCCCATCTATCAGTGACTCTGTTCTCACGTAATGACGTGTGTGCGGCAGCCAGTGCCGCGTGCGGAGTGATCCTCAGCCTATTCGTTCTTGGCAATCGCAGGGTGCACAGTTAAGGGCATACTATGAGCCCAAAAATATTTTTCGTATTTAGTTGAAAGAATTTCATATGCACACTTACACTGCATAAAACTATCACGACTGCCTAAGCGTATGCCAAGGCAGTAACTGGTATTCCGGTATCATTTAATGTATTTGGTAAGGCAAACTATGATCGCAGTGGACATGGGAAAACAGATTTACTGAAGACTAGACTGCACAGGCAGCTTGGAGACTTAATTACACAGTACCGAATTTATTTCACCTTCCGAATTAGGAAGAAAATATAGTTTTAGTATTAATAATATCAAATGAACATCAATAAGATAATAAAAGTGCAGAACTCTTTGCATCAGGGGACTCCCACGCAGGACCCACAGCTGCAGAGTCTTGTGTGGAATCAGACAAAGGTATGAAGAGCCAGTCTGGAGTACCCTTGGAAACAACAGGACAGGTCTCCTCACCAGAGCCACAGACGACACGCCCTCTCCGGCACTGCCTGGCGGGAGAGGACCTCTCTGGGAAGCTGGGTCCCCATCCCGACGCTGCGTCTACCTTCTCCGAAATATCAAGTGATCGTGGCAACAGGGATACACATTGCCTTTAGCTTTCTTTGGTCATTTAAGGGATTAAAAGAAATTAAGTCCATAAAACACTCTAGGCTCTTTGGCAGGATACAAAGGGGTAAAAAAGTCACTTGATATTTCTTTTTAGAAGCAGTTTAAGTGTGTATGTGTGTTTAAACTTAACTCCTGCTATAAACTGGCAGTTCTATGCAGAGGCTGGGACTAAATCTGTAGGGACCTCTGGCAGGTGAAACGGAGACCAGGCAGGTGTGTCTGCAGAAGCAGAGGCCGACTTGGGCAGAGCAGACCACCCCTCCTTATACAAAGAACAGTCTGAGGGAATTCTGGATGGCCGAGCAAATGGGAACTTCCTGCTTCTTTTGTAGCCGGGGACCAAGTGCTGACGAGGGTGCACAGTGACCTGGAGTCTTTCCCAGAAGTACCAGCAGAGTCACAATAGGATTCTTGGTCACAGAGGAAAAAACTCACAAACCTGAAGCTGCAAAGTGTCCCAATTTGTACTCTTCCCCAAAATGACTCAAGGTGGGTTTGGAAGTTGGATGGCATTCGTGTTTAGATTCAGGGCAAAGTATGCGGTCGTTAGAAATCTACCCGGAGAGTAGCGAAGGCCGGGCCTGGCCCACGTGAGTGTCTGCCTGTCCCTAAACGCCGCACAAAACGCCGTGCCGTTGTGCTCCAACCCCGTCATTCGCTGGTCTGCACGTCGGGCACGTCAGGAAAGCACCGGCACAACAGGCGACGTGAACGGGCATCTCCTGCGGATCCGCTCACCATGACGGAGGCTCGCCCTCCACTGGCCGCCAGCGGCTCTGTGGACGGGCCGGGATGTCCTGATGGGAAAAGGCCCGCAACCCTTGACAACAAATGCCATGAAGTGACAACTCTGTAGATCACTCTGAGAAATCACCTGTGTAAGCACACCTGGGCAAACCACTGTCTCCCCAAAATTCACCTCTTGTCGCCCTCAAGCAGCTTCCTGGGGCTCACGATCCTCCCCGATGAGGCCCTGGATCCCCACTTTAGTGCCAGTCGGTGATGCCGATCTTTGCCGGTCCCTTCGCTGGCATTCAGCCCACGTGTCCCGTCATGAACAGACACCCCACTCCCAGGCCATAACCACGGCCCTTCACTTACAGACACTTCCCTTCAAGATGCGAATCACCGAAGCATCGGGTTGGCCTCTAGAGGCTTCACCCGTTTTCTCTGTTGGATACAGAAATGTAATGGAAATAAATGTTGGCCAGGAGGAAAGGCACAAATAAACAAAGCCGTGCAGTAAGAAACCCAACCGACACCGCCAATATGTGACATCGACACCCTGTGTCCAGAAGGGCGTGAACACGGGCACGGATTCCGGTCCGCACCGGTATCGGGGGAAAGCGAGGATGCCTCTCGGCCACAGATGGGGCGGCTTGGCCAGGAGACCACGTATTTCTCTATCTGGAGGACCTGATAAAACACTGAGGTCTGCTGATGTAATTCCTCCCCTGAGCAAAAAATACTCCAGCAACATACGGAGAAAAGATAAACAAATATGTGGCTTTGGCAAAGAATCCAAAACAAAGTGCATCCATGGCACACACGGCATCCCGACAGCTGAGCCAGGGGACAAGATCTAAACGCGCCCATTCAAAATCTTAACTCATCGAGCAACGATCATTCACAGGACCAGGGTGTTTAGACAAAACAGATACACATAAAGTCACCTTATGATAAAGGACATTTTCGATGTTCAGCGTCTGTGGGCCCTGCTCCCGGGCCCCCAGGAAAGCCACACACACACATTTACCAAGGTCAACGTGACTCGGCAAAACCTCATGGCACGGGCTCTGTTTCTGCCCTAGCACATACTGTACATCTGCTTCGTTAAAGAAAATAGCCAAAATGGAGCATTCTGAACACAAAAGATAAGAAAAAGGAAGAAATTTCTCAGGGTCCCATAAGATTAAAGTCGTACAGCCCTGCATTTACTAGAAATGGAAGGTCTGCAACTTTCTGAAATGTCCTTTGTGTAATGAGTTTTAACCTTTTATGGAAAAGAAGTATATCACCCTACACCAAGTATGCCCTTTCTGAAGCTCTCTCTTCCTTGTGACGGTTGTATATTCCGGGCAGCTGTCTGATGGGCCCAGAAAGAAGTCTCTTCCTTCCTTTTAGAAGTTCTAAAAGGTTTTACATCAACACATACATAATTACTTATACGTAATCACATGTGACTGTATCAGAGTACTATTATATAGATTACATATATAATTCTACATATAATTATGTATCTATTCACGTACAAATAGGTCATCAGACTAGGTGGACTATATTGCCATACACCAAGAAAAGTAAAATTATACAACTGTTAATACAAGGTCAGCATGCTGTCCAGAGCTGACTTTTCTAGTTTCTCTAGCCTGCCCATCACGTGTGTGAACCTGATCTGTGACTGGGTCCAAGAACCCGCTAGGTGCTGCCCTGCTGCTCGGCTTTGGAGATGCGTGGCCGCGTGTGGTTCCGAGCCTCGCCTGGGCTTCCTGTCCCTGGTATTTCATGAGGAAGTGAAAGAACATGGCCACCACATCTGCCCCAGCTCAGGGCCCCAACAGGACAGGCTCCCACTTTCTGTCCTGCTCTGCACGTGGGCATCACAGACACCTCGGACCACGTGTCCTCACTGCCCTCAGCTTCCAGCCCCGCGAAGCAGCAGCAGAAGGGGCCGAAAGGGCACAGAGCTGTATGGGGACTGAGCTCTGATTCTGTCACTAACCAGGTCCCTTCCCGAAGACCCTGGGAGGGCAGCACCCCGAGAGCCATCCCTTCCAGCTAGAAGGCTTCTGTTTCATCCGTCCTCTGCACCCTAAATACTCGGGACAGACGTGCAGAGTGTAGGCCTCATGGCTCGTAGTTGGGAAGACGCACCGAAATCAGCTCCTCTGGGGGGACACGTCCTGGTGGGCTCTCCCACGCGGCCCTCACCCTCAGCTGTGCCAGCGGGAACCCGCCATACACCCGCGTGCACACAATGGCATGCGTGGATGCCATGTCTGTAGGGATCGAGGTCGGAAACCTGGTCTGAGGCTACGCTTGTCTGCGTCCAAAGTCCACGTCTCCCAGGGCACCACATGCTAAATAGCTCATTCCCAGCTCCCGTCGGCACAGAATCCGGGGAGAACGGCACGCGCTGTTCACCACCCTCTCGAGGGGGACCCGGCGCTAGGTTCTCAACGTGCCCCGCTTTAGCCACACACACGATCTCCGAGAGTTTGACAAAACCAAGTCACGGCAAAACACGGGGACAGATGTACCACCAGCACCGTCTAGATGTCTCAGTCACCCCGCACCCCTGCACTGAGGGACTCACAACCAGACATCAAGTCCCCACTCTTCACGGGAGCCTAAGTAACATGTGACATGCCGTTTTTATTGCCACAAGAATCAGGTGATCAAATTAAGTTTGATAATAGACTTTTCTTCTGGAAACGAAGCCTGTTTTGGCCCTCAAATACAACATTAATGCAATTTTTACGGCTGCTGATGTTCACCGAGTCTCTGAGTCTCTGGGGAGATGTGCACAGAGACTCGTAGAAGCCACGCCCCACACGCGTACGCCATGCCTGGGTCTCCTCGTGACACGTCAGGACTGAGCCTCACCCTGCTTCTGCAGTTTAAAAACATCAAGGACACCAGGACATTTCTGTGCTCACTCTAGGTGTCCAGTAGGTAATTTATGGCCCGTGGCCTAAGTGTCATTACAGAAATTTCCACGGTTAAGAAAACAGATTCTCCGAGACCTACAGGCGGAAGGTGGAGAGCGGGTTGGGGGGAGGGGGTGCTTGATTGAGTTTATGAGAAAACTGAATTTATTTTTGAACTTTAATCTGAACTGTCTACTATTATCTGACTACTCTGTAGAGAAAACAATGAATTTGCATTCCCAGGGAAAACAGAAGCACGGGTGTGCTTGTCCCCACAAGACGGGGGGATGGGCAGCAGGGCTCTAAGCTCCACCTCCTATCATTGGCCATGGCCTGGTGTCCCGCCCCTCACCTGCTGAGCTCCCCCACCGGCTTAAGGAAAGGGGACAGCTGGCTCCGGCTCCGCGGGTCTCCCTGATGTGTGGAGACGCTGCACTCCACCTCTCTCCCTGAGAACGCACATCTTCCTCACGCCATCCCTCCCCTGGGTTTCTGGAAAACCCGGTTCCCAGCCAGCCTTCTGCACTAGCTCTCGATCCACTGGCTCCTCCCGACCCGGGTTCACTGCGGTGTTCTGAGACATGACTCTGACCCCGCAAGGCCGAGGGATGTCTCCTGCACCAGTGCGTCCCTCGAGACGGGCGTCCGATAACCGGCCCGCCGCAGACATGCACTCCATACCCGACCTGGTGCCCCAGGCCCCGCGCAGCGGACAGCAGAGGTCCGTCTGGTGAAGGGACAAAAGCCCAGGAGCCAGCAGCTGCAGATGTCCCTGGAGCAGTAATTCTGTCACTTTGCACAGCAAGTGCCCTGAAGAATGCCGCCACCACACTTACAAGGTAAGCTTAAATTACATTCTGTGTGCTTTTAGGTTATTAATTCGATGTGGGTGGTTTAGAACCGTCCGAGTCCGAGGAAACGAGGTTGTGCTTCATGTCGAGGACACCCACGGGCTGCGCTGTGCTCTAACCCTGGTCACGCAGCCCGGCCGGCTGAGAGCCGGACCCGGGGCCCCTGCTGCCTGGCCGGAGCCGTCCTGCTCGGCCACTTCCCGCGAGGGCACAGCCACGGCACGTGTGAATTTCCATCCATGGCCAACACCAGAATGACAGGAGGCAAACAGACGTGAGCGATCGCTTCGAAGCGCCTGTGTGTGTCTGACTCCAGCAGCCCACACGCTGTGCTCCGGCTCCTGAGACCTCGGAGGCTGAGGCTTGTGCTCAGTCTCCTGGAACCAAACCTTTGAGTGATTTCTTCCTGCGAAACCGACATACGTCAGGAGGTTTTCACAAATGACTTTTTCTTCAAAACTCAGAAGCTGCTTAAATACCATCATCCACTCATGGCAAGCAAGGAAAACTGTCCTGATCGTCACTGGAGACCTTCTGATTTTGACCTGAAAGATTGCACTGTCATATGATGTTGTCTTGGACTTCGTGTTCCCAGAAGTGATAAAATAGTGAAACCAGACGCCGGCAAACAGGAGACATGTTTCTCGTGAGTGTTCTCCCAATCCGCGAGAACGCCAGGCCGAGCCGTGGCGTGAGGCGGTTCCCCCTTGCCGATGAGACACTCTCCTGTGAAGTCTTCCCCCCACTGCACACTCAGAGATGGGAAAACCCAACAGTCAGAGGGCGAACCACGTGGTGAACTCCAAAATCAAACTGGCCTGGGTGCGGGGCCGGGCTCGGGCCGAAGGGCAGGTCTGCGAGCAGGTGCGCTAGAAGGGGCAAACCTGGGCGCCCTCGCCTCTAGGCCCAGGCCCTGTAGGGAGGAAGTGGGGGAGGATACAGGCCGTGCTTTAACCCAAACAGGTCCCGGGAAGGGTGGCAGAGATCCCAGGAAGCTGCCTAGCCCCGGGTGCCTGACTGACAAAACTGGGGGGCTCCCTCCTCAGACAAAGCCCCGAAAACAGGGGTTCATGAATTACCTAGGGAAATCCTGGTCAGGCCACAAGGAGAAAATCCACAAGGACAAATGACACAGCCCCGACAGTGGTCACAGCCTCACAGGATACAGCAGGTTGACATCTATGAAGTAGCAGAAATATTCAACCTTCTTGAAAAAAATTTACTTTCTAAAATGTAACAGAGGGAAATACAGCATTTGAGAACTGAAAACCACACAAGAAAAATCAAAGTAATAAGAGCTACAAGTTATGAAAATCTTTTTTAAGTGAAAAAGCAAATCTTCACAATATCGTTTGTAAAATTTGCATAAGAAATAACTGAGCTAGAAACATAATTCTGACAAATAAAAGTGAGAAGTTTAAATAGATGAAAGTCCTGGGGCAACTGGGTGACTCAGTCAGTTGAGCATCGGACTTCGGCTCAGGTCATGATTTCACGGTTCGTGAGTTCAAGCCCCGCATCAGGCTCTGTGCTGACAGCTCAGAGCCTGGAGGCAGCTTCAGATTCTGTGTCTCCCTCTCTCTCTGCCCCTTCCCCATTTACACTCTGTCTCTGTCTCTGAAAAGTAAACAAACATTAAAAAAAAATAAAAATGAAAGTCCTATTTAGCACCAATGTACAGCACCCGAGCGACTCCATTAGGGCTCACATCCTGTTTCCTGCATGGAGACAGTGCCCAGCGACAAGGACACACTTGAATAAACACCTGATGAACGAATTAGTGCATTAATTTAATTAGCATAATTCAGTTCACACCGATAACGAGTGAACAGACTGACTCTGTCAGAGTTCACGGTGGCTGTGCTCTAAGCCCTGAGCCCACAGCACACCCGGCTGGAAGGTTCTGGGTCCCACTGGCCGTGGCCCAGGGAGGAGGCCCTCACTTGAGGAGCTGGGGCGTGGAGGAGTGGAAATCAGCCGTCCAGCCTGCTCCCCGTGTACCTTCGCGCTATTTACCACGAACCCTGCAGGCCCAGGGGTTTGCCAGGCTGAGGATTTGTGGCTTTTTTTTTCCCGGAAGCCAGCAATGGGTTAAAGCAGAGGGCAGGCTGCTTCTGCCCGGGGTGGGGGGTCCCACCTCTCCCCACCTCCACCGTACCTGTACTGTGTTCTGACCACCAAAGTCAGAATGAAAACCTTTATAAATATGTGGTAGAAATGCGTGGACTCGGGACCTAGCTTTCAGGTTGCGTCGTGGGGAGACACACGTGGGTCATTTCCTCCCCTTCCTAATGTTCAGGTCTCTCTGTCACTCACACCCTGGAAGACGCCCATGGACACTCTGGCAAGACCCACAGCCCCCCGTCACCTGGGCTGGCTCTACCCGTGGAGACCCCTCCCACGGGGCCGCACCCAGGTCGAGCAGGAGAAACGTGGCTGGTCAGAGCTCTGGGCTCCCACAGAGGACATGGCTCAGGGACGCGTCCTCTGAGAGAACGGCACAGAGCACAGCTGAGGAAGGGAGGGCAGAAGTGAGGGCTGAGCAGACCCGAAGCCTTCCCATGTGCCGTCTGCCGAGCCTCGTCTGCAGGAGCACCGATCCCCCACTCACCTGGCCACCAAGGGGCAAAAGGTGGAGTGACCCTGCACCTGGAGAGGCCACATCACTTTCATAGACGGCGTGAGATGTGTGCGGTCTGTTCCACGTCCCCCGCCAGGCCCTCCTGCTGCCCGCTCCCGGCACCCCCTGCTCACAGAGCGCCCTCCACCTGGAGCACTCCACACACCGGGGTCAACCTGCATCCTGAATACGTAACTCCCGCTCACATCTGGAGCTCGCCTCCATGGGGTGGGGTCCCCGGTGCTGGGCTCTGGCACTCCCTGCGTGGCCATATGGGAGACCCAGTTCCGGGAAGCCCCATGGAGGCCGAAGAGGCTGCCACACGTACAGCCAGCAACGTGCCTTGAGATTATCCTATTTCTAAAGCTTAATATCAGACACTTTGATCCCACTGATAAGGGATCAGACCCCTGATACCACGAAATCTGTTATCAGCACTTTCCGGAAGCCACCATGTGTCCATGTCAGCACCCACGTGAGAAACTGTGGCTTGTGGGCCACACTTTGGCAAATACTGTGCATAATTCAGCAGCCAAAGTGCAGTACGAACCACACACAGACTGTCATCTGGGAATCGTGTGGTTCTGCACAGACATTCAATTCCTAAGCTACATTTCAACTTTAAGGTCACAAAACAGAAAAGAAATAACGTACCAGAAAATCACTATAAGCGTTGTGAGCCCTAACACAGGATTGAAATGTGTATACCCTCATATTTCAGATTACTTTACTAAATATCGTATATGATTATGAGATTATTGTATAGTTTCTATTCTGAAACTTTTAAAACCCATTTAGTCTTTTCTGTATTGAGAGTTTCTATACCTAATAATACAAGAGAGTGAGTAGTGTATTTTTCTTTGGTAAAGAGGAAAGTGATCACTGTAATTGATTTGTTTTCCATCGTCGAAAACAAAGCTCCCTCTCACTCACGTTAGGGTGCCTCCATTGTGGCTGTGGGCATGTTTGGACCACAGCTGGATTTACAGCCACGGGAAATAAGCTCACCCTTGGCAGACAAGCCGCTAGTACAGATGCTCTCCCCCCAGAGCGGACGATCCGAAGCCTCCTCTCCAGTCTGCACCTGTTACTTGTGCCAACCGCCCCCCCTCTCCCGCCACAGGCAGAAACTGTAGCGTTGCCTTGGGCACCGCAAATACTGCCTCCCGACTTGCCCTGGGGCATGGATTCAGCACCTGCGGGGCAGGCTGGCCCCACCAGGGTCCCGCACACCCGCCTGCGTGTCTGCCCACAGGCTGGCGCCCGGGAAGCATCACCGTTTGGCTCCCTGCAGAGCAGAGTTTGCCAATGGGCAGCGCCACGTTGGCACGGGGTTGGCTGGTGGGTTTTCAATGTGGATCTGAAAGTGTTTCCACAGGGGGCTGGCCCTTCCATGTGTCCAGACCTTGCCCCTGCCAGCCTCACGCTGAGGTCACCTGCACCGTCTCTAGTGGTTTTGTGGGCGTTCCTGCTTCTGGATGCCTGTTACGGAGAATCTTTGATCGTTAAGCTGAGAGGCATAGTAAACTCTTCCAGCACCTGCAAAACTGAAACCCAGGTCCACGCCTACCACCCGTGCCCCAGCAGGGCCTAGTGGATGCCGGCTGCATCTCAGGCCCCGGGGATGTGATGCTTACTTCATTCGCCTGTGAATCGGCTACTGGTCCCTTCATGGGCCCATCTCTGCACAATGGGGGACACAGGTGTGCTAACAAATGGCCATCGTGCTGACCATTTGTCAGGCTAAGACCCGATTTATTATTACTGATAATTTATAAACACCACCATAAAACTAACCTTGTTCTTCCAGTCCAAGTATAACCCGCATCACTTCCTTGAATGCCATCAGTAACACGCTGGGTAGAAATAAACCCATGAGATATTCTACAATTACAGAACGTTTGATCCTCAGGCAAGAATCCTAATACCATTGTCTATTTTTGCGATACTGCTGGGGAAAAATAATAACTTGTAAAGAGAAAAACCTGGAGTGTTACTTAACTTACCTGGTTGCTAGCAAGAAGTTTCAAAAACAATGACCAAAATGAAAACAATATCAAGGCAGGTCCCCAAGACCGTGGAGAAAGTCAGGCTTCTGTGCTTCCCGGAGAGGTTTTGTGGTGAGAAGCCCCAAGGCTCTGTGTGGCTTTGTGCTTTGAAATCTGTGCCACACTGACTTCAAGCCCCTCACAGCCCCGTGCTGGGCCTTCTTCAGCACAGACTGAGGCACAGCCTTGTGATGCCAGGCGGAAAGCCACCGTGGCTCCTGGAATCTCTGTGTACAAACTAAGTTGTTGCCTTGAAACTCGTAAGCTGATTAGCATAAAATCCAAAGCAAAACACATACATACTGTATCCTCAGTTTATAATAAAAAACAACCACAAAAGATTCCCAATGGAAAAGAACTCCCCAAGGGCAGAGACGCTCCCTCACGCACACAGTCCAGAAAACCTGGAGGCACGGCCCGGCTCCTCCCTGGCCGGACCCCGGAGGGTGGCTGCCCCCCACTCACGCACAGAATGGGGGCTCTGGGAATCTGGTGATGGGACTGGCCATCGCCGGACCCCCCGGAGCATGGGGGGAATCCACCCAGGTGTGTTAGGAAGGGTTTCCACCATGGTCACACACATCTGTGTGAGTGCTTGCTACCACAACTGCCGACCTCCAAGTGACAGCCTCCATTTATGCTGCCACGTGGTGCTTGATGGCAGGAGAGGGCGCAGGGCTCCCGGGGGCTGGTTGCACTGGCTCCGGACACAGAAAGTGGAGTCTGTCTCGTGGTCATGCCCACGGGGAGCCCTGCCTCTCTCATCATCACCGACAAATGGAACATGAGGGCCATGCAGTTCACTTTTACACACTTCTACACACGCACCATGCACCAGACGACTCTCCAAGCACAAAGGCCCCGCCTGGGGCCAATCGCCCCTGACACCTTCACAAGGGAAGGGTGCACCCATAGTCCCACTGTGAAGGGATGCAGGGCATCTTGGGTCCGGTGACCCACAGAGTGGCCCGAGAAACTACCAGCACTGGGATGCTGTTCACACCTGTCCAGGGCCATCCGGAAACACAGGGAAAGGCTTCACTTGCTGTTTGCTGAACACTTCACTAGAATTTCCAATTTTTGACTGAAATCGTGTAAGCACGGCTCGGTACAGCTGTACTGACCACATGTATGATGACAACACATTTAAAATGGACAAAGGATATTCCCAGTCCCATCTTGAGGAGCTTTGGATGCTTGTGGGTAAGCCGTTTCCTTCGCTCGACCCTGGATGGGACGCTGACCACACAGGAGTGTGTAGGGTATGAGTGGTTTACTACGCACAACTTACTAAAATCTCAGATCCCAGAAACGTTGAGTCACGTGAGCTCTGCACACTAAACTCTTGATAACTTTGCACTGATGGGTTTTCTGGCAAATGACACATCCCAGGAACCGAGACACATTCTCCTTCTCACCAAACAAACCAGTTCTGGAAATAAACAATCTCCTTAAAACACTGCCTTCATTTGGGGTGCCTGGGTGGCTCAGTTGGTTAAACATCTGACTTCAGCTCAGGTCATGATCTCACAGTTCATGGGTTTAAACCCCACGTTGGGCTCTTTGCTGACAGTGCGAAGCCTAGAGCTTGCTTTGGATTTTTTTGTCTCCCTCTCTCTCTCTCTGCTCCTCCCTCACTTGCACTCTGTTTCTCTTTCTCAAAAATGAATAAACATTAAAAAAAAAAAAACAACACCTTCATTATTCCTGATACCTTTTCTTCACGAAGTTTAAATGTGACATTTTCTTTAAAGGGCGAAAGAATAAGAGACATTTGACAAACATAAAGTGATCATTTCATTTCACAGATGGAATAAGAACCAAGAACAATAAAAAAGTCAAATTTACGGGAGTTTCACAAGTAAATTTAGGAAACCACGACATTTTCTGTATTTTTTTTTATATTGGATATCTTTTTAAAAGCCGTAAACATCCCTTGAAGACATAAACGACAGGTCTGCACCCTTCCCCTGAAGGGTAACGGAGCGGCACTGGCTGCCTCGCTGGGAGCAGACCGCTCGCGCCCGCGCCGACGGCTGCTCGCTCCCTCACACGCACAGACACACAGACAGGAACATGGCCTCTGTGGAGAGTCCCGTACCTTTAAACAGGGTCAGTCCGCGCAGGTTGCCCTTGATTTTAGTTAGCTTCAGCTCCATGGGGCAGGCCAGCCCTTCCACTCATGTCCTCTGTTAAATGGGAAGGAAGGGCTCCACTACAGTGACCCCTAAAGTGATTAATACACAAGAAAATAAACTTTACAGTTGTCGACGTGGAACACGTCACGACACACTTTCAGGGGCTGGTGCAATTCTGAGCCACTGGCCTCCACGCGGCTGCTCATGCGTGTAGGGGCACAGGGCAATGCCACCACCCTCCGTGGCATCGGCGAGTACCAGGCACCAGGGACGGGCTGTGGCTTTAAGCAACGTGGCAAAAAAATGGAGTGACTTATATAGAAAGCCAATCATTCAATTGTTGTTGTCCAAAGTCATGAAAAGAGCAATTTCTACATGTGAAAATGTATTCATCACCAAGTAACTCATATCCATCCCCTGAAATGTATAATCATATATTAAATCAACCCATCACCCAAAGCAACCAGGGTCTGGTGGTATCATTTGTAAAACAAGTGTAAGTTAAAAGTTGGCATTCTCAAGCACAAATGAAACATTTGACACACATATTATAAGGGCAACAGCGGATCACACATACAGGCATCACGCACACACGTGCACACGTGTATACATGTGCACACACACACAACGTGGTAGTGCCTGCTTTCTGCTTGGTGTTGTGCAGCCTGGCATGGCCAGTTTTGTACAGTGCCTCCTTTTTTAAATTCCAAAATGTTAGTGGCAGCCACGAAATGATCACGCGGCTTATTTTAACTGGCAACTTTAGACTGACCAAATATGGTGTCAGCAGCTCTGTACCAACAGCGCGCTGGTATGCAGCGGCACGGCCCATTAGAAGGAGGAAAAGGACACGGGCTGAGTCTGAGTGAGTGTTCAAGCCGCGGCTCTCCCGCTCCACCCCGTGTGAACTTGGATGGCAATTTAATTTCTTTGGTGCCCAGCGTCCTTGCCTGCAGAATGGGAACCCACCCCTGTGCTGTGCAGAGATCCCTGAAGACAGCAAAGTGCGGAGGATAATGTTTAAATCCTGGGGGTGCCCAAATCTAAATGAGACTGAACTTAGAAGCACCTATGAGAGGCCCGGGACCCAGCACTCGCTAATAAATATGAGGCCCCTTGTCCCCTTTTGATGAAAAAGTGGTTTTACAGGATGTATTTCAGTTACAAAAGGCCACACATGTGCTGGTAGCCGGTACTCTCTGCAGTGCTACTGTGCTATCTTTACTAAGAACCTGTCACTTAAAACCTTTGCCAAAGAGAACCGGCCACTGGGAACGGCCAGGACAGATGCAGTAAGTGTACGTCAGCCCGGCTCCGGGGGCCGCGGTTCACGGCAGAGCCGGCAAGCTCTCTGCAAGAGAAGTTAGTCTGAAGTGAAGACTGGTCGCTGGGGCTTGAGAGCAGGTGGAAACAGATTGTAGACCTAAGGGGTCGACAGAGCACAGAGCGGGATGTCTGGATTCTGATCACGACCCCGAAAGTGACACTGAATGTCCCTGGACGCACTGCGTCCTCAAAAGTGGGGCCCGTGGCCCTCTCAGAGATCACTCTAGTAGAAGGCGGGTACCAACAGAACCACCGACCCACCTCACAACCACAGTGTGTCGTCAGACGCGGGCGGTTCATCATGCAGAAGCGCCGAGTGTGAATGTTCACCGCGCACGCAGTGCCGGCTGGCTCTCCTGCCCCCGTGCGTGTGGCCTGGGCCCGTCATGGACCCAGGAAGACCTGCTTTCTGCTACTCTCAGTAATCGAAAAACCCCAGACAGACTGAACGGTAAGCAAAGTATGTCAACATGTATTTGATTAACGAAATGCCATCAAGTTCCTCCGCGAATCCTCACAGGCAGGCCAGACAGCATCAGGGTGCGGCCACACCCCGACCCGGACAGGGGCTGGGGAGGCAAGAATCCATGAAAAGGCTGTCAAGCTGGGTGACAATGACAAACAGAACAACTGGTCCACTCAGGACTCGGGATGAACAGTGCAATCTTCCTGATCTCAGCATCTCCATGCAGATGATGGCAAGCAGGAGGCCTGGTCTACTAGCACCACGTGGCTTCGTGTCTACACCACACGGCTCTTAAGGAGGCGCCTCGGTGAGATGGTCCCGGCATCCATCGGCAGCGCTAAAGCTGGAATGCAAGGACCAGATCTCAGGGCCTGGGGGTGACGTTTTCTCCGGAAGAACATGGGATAAATAGCTCTACCGAAGTGTGCTGGGGAAAAGAAAAGTGCTTTGGAAGTTGGTACACCTGCCCTCCGCCCCTGGTTCTGCTGGTCACTGTCTACACAATTGGACAAGTTACTGCTTTTTGCCAATTATAACGTGGAGATGAGACCATGCAAGCCACGGGGCCAATGTCAGGAGAGAGGAGGTTAAGGTCTAAGCGTGCAGGCCGGTGACTGGCTCAGCATGAGGACTGGTCCAGAACACATGGAAGCACGTGTGGATGCCGCCTGTGCCCTCCTGGGCAGGAGCATGCTCGAGAAGCATCCTCCACGGCCACTCTGGTCTTGTTAGGTAGGCAGGGCCGAGTGGGGAAGGGAAACAGTCATGGAGACCCTAGAACTCGCGGGAACCTGGTGAGGCCAGCTCCCAGGGCCCTGCGCAGAAGGGGATAGCCTGGTGCACAGTAGGCTCGCAGGATGGAGGTGACGGGAAGGGCGCTGCACCCCGGAGTCCGCCCAGATGCTCCTGCCCGTGGAGGCTCCAAAGACAGCCCTTCACACCCTCACGGCTGCCCCCTTCAAAAATGACTCGGCTATTTTAGGAGCGTGACTCACTGAATGGAAGATGAGTAGTCAGGGCTACAGAAGGCGAAGAAACCGCAGCTGTAGAAACAGCCCCGGGCCACGTGAGCTTCCGGAACCAAGGCATGGGAAGGCCACAGACCGCGGCTTCCCCAAGTTTCTCCCCATTGGGATGTGGCCAAGGAGACAGCCCCAGCAAAGGACTCAGGGGCCTGTGTCAGCTTCCGGGACATGGTCCTTCACAGCCACCCCACTGGCCACCATCTCTGTGTCTTCCAGACACTGCCACATTCCTCACGTGCCCCAGCCACCTGGCCTAAATGTGGAATGAAGAGGGCTGAATGCAGGAGAGAGAGGAGAAGGGAGAGAAGGAGACAGAGAAAGAAGGAGGAAGCAGGGGAGGGGGAGAAGGGGCAAGGTACCTGTGAGGGGGCTATGGGGCACAGACACTTCAGGAGGTGTCTCATGGAGCCGGAACTGACCCCTGGCCCTCCGCAGAGGCGGTGACCTCTGAATGGACTTTGCTGGACAGCTGAGGGGCTAATTCTGTGAACACAGGGGTCTTTGAGGGAGGCCTGGCAATGTGGCCACGTGCGGGCCACGCGCTCACGACTCCACGCGCGGGAGGGCACGGGGTGGGGGGAGAACGGGGTGCCGGCCGGCTCCGCCACACCTATTGTCAGCAGTGGAGACTGCTACAGACCAAACGTGACTCCGAAACGCACGTGTTGACACCTGACTCCCCCATGTGCTGGCGCTGGGAGGGGGTCCTCCGGGGAGAATGAGGTCATGAGCGTGGGGTCCCGTGACAGGACTCCAGAGTCCCCAGCCCTGCCTCCACATGAGGACACAGTGAGAAGACATGGTGTGTGAACCAGACCCCACACCTGCCAGAGCGTCTCCAAATCCAGGTGCAGGCGCTGGCTTTGTCCCCAGGCTGTGACAGGGGCCACGGCCAGGCACTGAGGTGGGAGACACGTCTCCTCCGTGCCTACAAGGAGCTGATAATGGAGCCGTGAGGGTAGGTGAGCTGGTGAGCTCACCCTGGAGCAGACGCCATGACAAAGGAGGGGCTGAGAACACCCCAGGAAGCAGCTCCGGGCGCAGGACAGAGACGAGAGAAACGGTCACAAATCCCGCACCCTAACGAGGAGGGCTAGGCCGTGGATACCTGAAGGGGTGCACGCCAGGAGAGCCTCTGGGTTGGCCAGAACCTCCCAGATGACCAAACGGAGGCAGCTCTTATGAGCAAGACGGAGGCGCCAGGTCAGGGTCAGATGGGAAGGTGAAGCAGTGAGCTCGCTTGGGGACACAGCTTGGGGACAGCCCCCAGCCTCCCGCTGTCCCGCCCTCACCCCGAGCCCCGATGGCCCTGCCACAGAGCCAACTCTGCCCAGGCTGTGGGGAGATGCTCCTGGTGCACAGGGCCTCCACAGGTGTGTGTTCGCCACAGAGCCCCTCTGAGCGGCCACAGCGAGGTCACCCGGCCCAGGGGAGCAGATCATTACATTCCCGAGAATCATAGGAGCTGGCGCTCCACGGCCATTCTTAAAACTGGATTTCGTGAACTTACAACCAAGTACACTACATTTAAATAGAGGTAATGACTCTCACACTCACACCCCCTCGTTACTCCACACTTTACTGCCGGCCACACCCCGAGGCTGTGTGTCCCATGTGCCCATCTGTGTCCAAGCCAGTGCTCAGGGACGCCGTGCTGTTGGTTGGAAGGCAGCAAGGGCAGGAGCGTTTACACCAGAGAAATGGGCAGAGTCGGGGCTTCCTCTGACACAGAGCTACTTGCGTGGGGGTACAGGGCAGAGACCAGAGGTCAGTGGCCAGCAGGGAGCGGACAGGATACTAGGACACGCACCTGAGTATAAATACCGCTTGTCACACAGGGATTTTACAACCTGAAAAGCAAGGCCTCCCGACGGGGTGTCTACTGCCCACCACGCAGAGGCCCCAGTGGGTCCCAGGGATGCCTGGCCAAGCCCAGGGACTCAGCACTGCTTCCTTCCTTCTCTGCTGATCTCAGCCGTGCTTGGAGGGGGTTGCCTAGCAACCTGCCTACACAGCAGTGCAAAGCTGCTGCCTTAAATAAACTCTGAAATACATGCTTTTTTGGAAAGTTCCGCTGGACGTTTTTAGAATGATTTTCCTACGGTTTCTGAATGACATCACGGGTGCTGTAGGAAGTGCATGTAGCGGTACCCGCTCTGTCTCCGGTCTGAGAAAGTCTGGGAGGCCACCCCGTCTCTTGTCCTCACCGACCTCACCTGGTGACAGCCCTCCCCTGTCTCCTAGGGATACAATACCCCTGGGATGTTGGAGCGGGGTCAGGCAAAGAATTGGGGGGGGCGGCCTGAGGACAGTCTGCTGGTGCACGTGTTCACGGACGTGTGCTGGAAGCCAGGGGGCTGACGCGCGGCCGGTAGAGCAGACGCTCGGGGTGCATGTGGCCGGTGCATCCCCTCGAGTGTGCAGCCAAGGGGGCTCCTCGGGGGCAGGCCCTGGGCCGAGTCTGGGGGCACCAGGAAGGGCAACCGGGGTACCCGTGGGCACAGTTGCAAGGGCTGGACTCTGAGAGAGTGTAACAGGCTGGTGAGGGGCTCCCGAAGTTGTCGAGTACAGAGACCGGTTGTGAGAAAGCCCAGTGGGCTTGCGTTTCTCCCAGTGTGTCAAGCTAGCCATCAGGGGCCTTAGTAGGTCAGCAAGTTTCCCCGGAATCTGATGAAAACACCTCCCTTCCTCTGCCCTCCTGTGGATGTTGAGACCTAGTAAGAACGAAAATTCTGCGACCTTGAGAGAAGGAAAGCCAGTCCCCAGGGGCCAACGTGTAGGCTCTGTTTCCACAGGCAATGGGGGAATGTCCTAATGTCCCTCAGAGACATTGAGGAAAAAGAACACACACCCTTAGTGTCACCATTACAAGGTTCTGGCGGCACCAGAGGAAGGTGCTACGGGGCAGCAATGCCCAGAGCCAGACGCCGCGGGAGTGAGAGGTTCCCAGGAGAGGCTGGTGCTGGGCAGGGGCTCAGGGAGCAGAGCCCTCGCCTGCCCACAGCCACCTCCTGGAGGGGCTGCACGGGCACCACGGCACAACATGCTCTGTCCTCAGCTCTCTGTCCATCTGCATGGACCCAGATGCCTGAGCATCAGGGACGCTGTCCCCCTCCCCATGTTGGGCCCCTCGATGGGGCCTGGAGCTCCTGAGTGGGGTCAGCACCTCGGGTGAGGGCCAGAAGTGTTCCACTGAAGGGGGCCCACCATGCGCCCACATAACCCAAAGCCAAAGCTGGCAGGATCTGGTAACCACTGATCATGACGTCAAGGGATAGGGCGAATCCTGACTTGTCCTACCAAACTGCATGGAAGGGAGGCTGCCATTCCAGAGATAAGACACAGGGCGGGGGGCGGGGGGCGACAGGTAAGGAAAATCTCGAGTCTGCCTTCAGACACATTAAATCCCACGTATGCCGCCCAGAGGAGAGCTACCAACAGCGAGGGCACAATGGGACTTCAGTCCTCAAACCACGTGCCTGGGACAGAACGGCGGGAATCCCGGAGCAGACCCTGAGGGGCTGACTCCTCTCACAGAAGCCGAGAGACCAGATGGGGGCCAGGAATTAGCCCCATCGCCCCATGTCCTATGCCCTCCTGCTTGGTCCCACAGCCCCAATGTGGAGACGAGCTCTTGTCTTGCCAGAAGAAAAATGACACATCCAGGTGCCTGGGTCATAGAGGGCAGCTGTGTGACCAAGTTCTAGGCAGCAGGGAGTAAATGGAGCAGTGTGTGGAATGTTCCAGAAGTGATCAGAGGAAGGGGTGTGCCATCAGGAACATGGACGCGGTGACCACAGCTTGGCCACATCCTGGCCCACTGGGGTCACATGGATGAGGGCCACTCCCTCAGGCAACAGCACGGTCACTGTCAACTAACAACTAACGCACCCAGCCTAGTGTGTGTGAGCGAAAGCCCGGTGCCTTAGCTACTGTTAAAATGAGTTTTCCCTCACAGCCAGCTAATTAGGGCAGCCGGCTTGACATGCGTACCTAGATTCTACGTGTATGAATAACAGCACCTTAGAAGTGATAACGTGCGTACCTAGGTTCTTCACGTACAAGTGAAAGCACGTTAGCTTAGCAGTCTGACATCACGGCACCCAACGGCCAAGACTGAGTTACAGAAACGACGACTACTTCTATCTCCGGGAAACAGAGAATTCACATCAAGCCTGCTAAATACTGCCGCACACGCTCTGAAAATGTCTTCCAGTCACGGAATAAACGTCAGGGTCCGAGGCGTCCACCCAGGGGACTCTGGGCCTCTGCACCTCAGGAGACGCTTTCCCTGATGTGTAATGTAGCGATACAAATTAAAGCACTCCAAGGTATAAGCGTGCGTGCGTGCGTGCATGTGTGTGTGTGCGTGTGAACGCACGTGCGCACATGCGAAAGCAGTAACGAGCACGCGCATGTGAGCGTGCATGTGTGTGGGCATGCACTGTGTGCAATAAGTGTGTGCAGGCGTGCGTGTGAGTGTGGGTGCACATGTGCATGGGTGGACACGTGTGAGCATATGTGAGTACGCATGTATGAACGTGCATGGGTGTGCAGGTGCGTGAGTGTGCAGGGGTGTGGGCATGAGTGCATGCAGGCATGCATGTATATAGTGCGTACATGTGACAGTGTGCACGCATATGTGCATGTGTGAGTGTGTGTGTGTGACTAGAGAGCTCACCCTATACGTGGTCATCTAGTGGCCCTGTGTGGCCCGGGCAGTCTTGGCCTCGGCGCCCGCACGCATTCTGTGCGGTAACGGAGAGTAAGCAACCCCAACTCCTTGGAGCTCACTCGGGGCCGAGCCGCTGGGCTTGGAAAGAGTCAGGTCTGACAAATGATGGAAATCACCATGAGGAATCGCCTGACATCTTGGAGAGGCAAGATTCATGTCTCCAAAACAAACTAAATTCAGTTGAAAAATGCTCCGTTTGTCCGAGAACGTCAGGAGAGGCTGGGAGACCCCGGGTGGCACTCAGGAAGCCCCTGGAAACCAGATGAAGACGAAAGCTAAGCGGCAACCGCTGGCCTCTGGGGACGGCACAACCACCACGCACGCAGCACTCTTCACGCGCCAGGGGCCACAAGTGCCCACGTGATCCTTCGTGGAAAAGATGAAAGACCGTGACTTTCTGTGGCAACATTCATTCAGACCTCCAGACCTCCTCCCACGGTCAGAAACTTCTGAATCCCAGTGGGCTTGCTGGACGTAACAGAAACGGTCACGGAACTGTCCTTCCACGGAGACAGAGAACCCTCCCACGGGTGGAAATACAGCCGTGTACCTGGAGCTGCCGCACACTCGCCCCACAGTGCACGTCACTCAACTCTGTAAAGGGTGGCCCAACCCCAACCCAGAGTGGAAGCACGTACGTCAGGGGCGGTCCAAACCAGCCGGCGTTTCGGCGCCCTCTGAACGAATCCTCTCCTAACTGTCCCGGATGCAGAGCACTCCAGAACACGGCTTTGATGATCCCCGTTCACGTGTCAGAGGCAGAGAGAGCGCAGGACCCAGGACCGGCTTCTCTTTGGACGGAGTCTACTGACCTAGCTTATCTTCAACAAGAAATGAATATTCTAGATCTCCAGATACCCTCAATAGAGCCTCATATTGGACAGGACCAGTCTTAATTTCACTAGCTGCCCTTTCTGCTGGAGTATGTGCAGTTTTATGTACCAACAGGGGGAAGATCTGATTTCACTTGCCTTCTTTACCTACGATCTCCACGCCGTTCACGTGTTCTCACTGCTACCCGAGCATCTGTCGCTGAAACTGAGTGCCTATCTCCTCCTCCCCCTGCCCTTCGACCATCCTGCTCCAGTCACTGACATTTCTGCACACATCGCGTCAGAGGAAACGAGGCAAAACTGCTTGAGCAGAATTTCCGATGCTGACGTTCCTGGCCTTCCTGAAGGGGACACACACTGCTTTGGGGGCACCCGCCTTTAGGAAGCATCATGAAATATGGCAAAGTGCAAGAAAGCGGACACGAAGCAGGGAAAGACCGTCTGGAAGAGCGATCAGGTGTACACTTCGTAACAGCAGGCTGCAGTCAGGCAGACCCAGCAAGTGACACAAACCACTGCTCATGTTTACTGAGGACCCGCTGGTGTCACAACCAAATAAAGGAGATGGGCAGTTGGCATTCAAACCCCACAAGTGTAACACAAAGGCTAACAAGACATGCCTTTACCGTGGATGTCTCTCAAGAGCCAGGACTGAAGACTGGCCATCAGCCACTAGTGTCTCCTCGGCTCTAATGCCAGGCAGTGATCGTGTCCCCAAGTCCCAGAGGGCAGAGGCCCCTGGTGCCTCCTGATGCTGCTACATTCTGCTCTGTCGCACCTGCCGGGATCAACACCCCTTTCCCCCGGGGGTCCAAGTCCGTTTGACTCTTGCTAATCTTCTTACGCACGACAGCATGTGCTCGAAACTTAAATGCCAAAGAAGCAGAAACATTAGGATTTCAGATAAAGCTTTGCCTTAAACTGGATATTTCCAAATCATAGCAACAATGGATACATGACTTACCCTGGATCCCCACTCTGAAGGATGAGGTCTTACTATGCATTAAAAAAAGAAAGAAAATTGCAATCACAGAAGACAGAGACAGATTCGCCATCTATGAGAATCCAGCAACCACAAGCATTCATGAGGTTCATGGTGTCTTCCAACGAGGAGCAGCCTGCAGTTCTCTACAACATCAAACCAAATGACTGGGCCTGGACATTTTCAGGGCCGAAGGCATCAAAGCAATGTGCAGGGAACCTCCAAGCCATTCGCTGAGCATAGAAAATGCACGACAACAGGGCAAACGATAGCAACCCTGGGCTTAAAGAGGTGATTCTCACCGCCAACCTGGTTTGTCAACTTCCCTATTTTCTCTCGCTCACAGAGTGACCAATATCTGCCTAAGAGACCTGGAAACATTTGCCCCCCAACACATCTATCAAAACACCATCTCTTTGCACATTCCTCTGTTCTGGTCAAAACAGCAGGTGGGACTCATCGGATCGGTGAGTTATCTGCACATAAAGAACCGCTCTGACTCCAAGACAAGGCAAAGAAAATTAATCAGAAGAAAACGGGCTAAAACACTCAGTTAAGCACATTTAAAATTTCTTGTTTCCATTTTCTGCTTATTTCTTTCTCTTCTGCTTTCTTTCTTTCTCAAAGGGTATTTTTTAAAGACAAAAGCACAGAAGACAGGATGGCTGGTAACATGGAGCCGGCCGTGTGCTGGGAGCAGACAGAGAAACGTACGCGGTCTCTCACCAGCTGGACACATTTTCACGCCATCGACAGGTTTATACCTTGTGTTTATCAAGATTTCACTCCAGAGTTTTATCATTGAAATGGATCTGAAGAACATTACTCTGTTTCTTAAGAATTATGACTGTAAATGTGTGCTATTAAGCAGAGCTAATGACGTTAAAATAATGGCAATGGTCTGGCAAACAAGAAAAGCCTAATTTTGATGGATTGGTTCTCATTAGAGTCATATTCCAAAATGCCTGCGAAAAGTTAAGATCAAAGAGCTCAGTTTGCAACCTTCAATTACTGCTGTTTGATACTTTCGCTCATGAGGAAGAAGGAAAGAAAATGAAATACGAGCTAAGTAATTCCACAGGAACTAGACACATCGACTTTTCCAGAATGACTCCGTGGACTCAGTTAGTAGCGGAAGAGGATTTGGTGATAATCACACAACTGACAGGCTTTCTGCTCTACGCACGGAGAGTGCAAAATGAGGCGTTCTCTGCTAATTAAATCCGTGACCATAAATGGGGAGAAGGTGTGTTGTCTAGAAGCCCGGCTCAACCATCTTTAAAGGCCCTCAGGTGACAAGTTCTGATTCAGACACTGCCAAATCGGAGGCTTGATTTTCCCTCCTGAAGAACACGATGATCATCTGAACGCGTTCTACATTAGGACTGATGCCTGTCTGAGGCCCAGCTAGTCTGGCTGACGTCCCGTGACCCTGGACCCTGAGCAAGAGGGATCCCTGCCCCTCAGGCACAGAGGGGACAAGAGGAAGACAGCCTCAGAGCAGAAAAAGGAAGCATTTTGTCCAACACAGTACTCTTGAAATCAAATCTTCTAAAAAGAAATTTGAGAATGATTGTCAAGGAGGTAAATTTCATTTTTAACTTTCTTTAGAAGGCATGCGTTTTCAGTGAGTGCCAAGTACATTATTATCAAGGAAAAATGTTTCAGTGGGCATGGATCCATACTTTAAAGACCTGCCAATTCACTTACGTTGTCATTTTAGAAGCAAAGGCAGAGCGAGAAGGACGGCCACCCCATGCAGGCACACGGCCCCTAAGAGACAAGCAGCGACGGAGGCTGGCGGCCAGGTTTCAGATGGAGCCACTCACGTCCTTACCCAGGAACAGGCTGGTGCTGTGTAAGCATTTGGGTCGCAAAGACACAGAGAGATGGGGACAGATCTCTCTGCCTCTTGGCTTCAGGTCTGCCTGTCCTCTTGGTCACGTCCCCCTGCAAACCCTTCCTGGATGGAAGATGTCTGACATCCATCAAATACCTCTCATGCTCAGCCATGGCCTTGCTCGCTGCTGTGTGTTTGACACATCATTCAAAGAATGGTGTCAAGGGTGAAGAGTGGCAGAAGATGCCACCCCAAAATAGGACTGGAGGAGTTTGGGACACCGCATCCCAAAAGTTGCCGTGTGGGTCTATCGATCACTTTGAGCAAAGGACGCTGGAGAACCAGCAGGTGCCTGGAGGGGCTTTCTCTGAACACCCCCCATCTGCCTGCACACAGACCTCCTCCCCCAAGGAAGCACTTGGCACCAATTCCGTCCCTGGAGTCTGACCAGCCAGGAGGACGGACGCTTGTCACAGGACCCACCCCAGACTTTGTCACACACGACTCATGGTCTCTCCCATGTACCCATGAAATGTGCATGTTAACAAATGTCTTTGTGTTTCTCTCCTCTGTCTGTCTTTTATTACAGGGATCTCGGCCAAGAACTCAGAAAGGGAGAGAGAAAATTATTTTCCTCCCTGCAAGGGAAAAAAATGAAGACAGTTTCCTGTTTCACCAGAACCAGGTAACAGAATACAAGAGATATCATTCTTATTCAGTTTCTGAGACTCTATTTTGTCCCATTTGAACATTTATTGTTTCTTCGAGGTGAGATAATTCATTTACTTTTGCATTCTGAGTGCTCAGGAAATGAATGGTGCGTTCCGGGGGATAGATTAAGAATATACCACCATTCATACATGGTACAAATAGTATTTATGTCATAAGAAGATACAAGGGCAACTGGAAACATATTTTGAATAATAGAAAATGTTAATATCAACACATTACATGGAATTCTTAGAAAACAATAAAAAAGCACTAACACTCTGATGGCAAAATAGTTAAAAGTTTACAAATAAAATTTACAAAAGAAATATAGATAGCCAGGAAATATTTGCACATGCATGTGCTTCTCTGGGAAACAAAGGGATGCAAATTAAAACAAGATATAATTGTCACATTTTAATTTGGGAAAGTTTAAAAATGAACTATAATTTAAAGCTAGTGAGATTGCAGTGCAAAAAGTGCTCAGAAACTTCTCAGAAGCATCATGTGTGCAAACAATCAGAAAAGTAATTTGTCTTTATAGATCATGAGTCTTAAAAATGTCTGTGACATTTGATACTGTAATTTTACTTCTAATACAGCATTCTTTTAATAAAAATTTTAAAGCTTATTTATTTATTTTCAGACAGAGAAAGAGAGCAACCAGGGGAGGGGCAGAGAGAGAGAGAGAGACAGAGAGTGAGTGGGAGAGGGTCAGAGAGACAGGGAGACACAGAATCCTAAGCAGGCTCAGGCTCTGAGCTGTCAGCACAGAGCACGACAAGGGGCTCACACGCACAAACCGTGAGATCGTGACCTGAGCTAAAGTCAGATGCGTAACTGACTGAGCCACCCAGGCGCCCCTATTAGTTTCCGATAATTTAAAGACAACTTTGGCAACTCTCAGGAAAGCCACCAAAGGCGCAGCCATGGGACGTGCCAATTACAAGTCAAGAGAGGAAAAGATGTCACCATAAAAACAAAACATAATTAACAGAAAAAAGAAGGGGAAACAATATAAAATGGGTAGTACAGAGTAAGAATTCCCAGATGGCAGATTTAAGTCCAAGCATACCAGGAACTGAATTTAATGTAAATGGTCAGACTAGCTGAAGGTAAAAATCACATGTGCAGGGAGAACGACTTAAATACAAGAACAGATAGAAATGATGGAAGGACATGTGTAAATACTAACCCCAACAAAGTAGATACATACTAACATCAGACAAAGTAGATCTTAAAGCCCAAATCACTGGCAGAGGTAAGAAGGGTATCTTGTAATGATAAAACGGTGAATCCCCAAGAAGATAAAGCAGTCAGAACTTGTATGTCTCACTAGAGGACTTCAAAATATAAGAAGCACAAGCTGATTGAAGAGAGAAAAAGAAATATGTCTAAGTAAATTTGACGGATTAAGTTGATGGATTAAATGAAAAATACCAGTAAGGATTCAACCGACACATCTGAACAAGGGGATTCATAATCTGGAGCTGTTGACAGGTGCAGAGCCCTAAATCCAAGGACTAAATAACCCTGCTTGTTAAGTAACCAGGTGGAACATTTGCCAGAACTGTGTGTACGTGCTGAACCTGAAGTGGAACCCCAGCAAACCTCCATGACTGAGTGCTCAGAGGATGCTCTCCAAGTTCGAGCCGCTGAATCTGAACTTGGTTATGAAAGAGCTAACGGTAAATGGACAATGAAGCAGAAGCAGGTAGTATGATTCTAAAACATCCTCACTAAAGAAAGAGTCAAATGGAGATTGGAAAATATTTTTGAGTTGAAAGCCATGGAAGTCTATACATCAAAACTCAGGGGGCACGGCGAGACTGAGCGCCAGAAGCACCCGCGCCTCCAGGGCAAGCTACACCAGGGACAGAAGGCCAGGCACCAACAGTTTCTCGCGATGCCACAGGATGTTAGCCCAGCAGATGGAAACCAAAAGAAATGTAATGAAGGTAAGGGCAGAAATTAATTAAACAGAGAAAAATAGTGTCAAGAAAATTCAACAAAGTCAAAGAATCATTATTCTTTAAAGGCAAATACAATTCATAAAGCCCTGTAAGGTTTAATCAGCGGAATGAAACAAGAGGGCTTTCAGTGATGATACCAGAAAAGGAGAAGAAAACCCGGCTCAGACTAGTGCGCAAAACCGCGTGTCCCGATTTGTAAATTAATGGATTTAGAAAAATTCCTCAAAAAACACAACGTGTAGCAACTGCCATAAGAAGAACTAAGAAATTTCAACAGCCCCGTGTCCAGTAAGAAGATCGGACCTGGAATTAGAACCTTCACCGAAAAGGACCACCAGGAGCAGATGGCTCCGCCAGAAACATTTCCGACGTTTCAGGGAATAAATACTCCTGAGCGTTCATTTGGAGGTCAGACTAACATTCGTTCCAAACCAGGGGGCTTAAAAAATGAGATCGGGCAGTGTGTTTTGAAGAGAAAAATGTGTTGTAAACTTTAGCATGCAAAAGTACTAAACAAAATATTACCAATTATTATGCAGTATTTCAAAGGACATAAAAACATCACAAAATACTGTATTTCAGGAATGCAAATTTCATTTATCAATAAAAAATCAATTTAACACCATACTAAAGAATAAAGAGGGATGTCTTGGGGCTCAGTTAGTTAAGCGTCTGACTCCTGTCTTCAGCTCAGGTCATGATCTCACAGTTCGTGAGTTCAAGCCCCACATTGGGCTCTGCACTGATGATGTGGAGCCTACTGGGGATTCTCTCTCTCTCTCTCTCTCTCTCTCTCTCTCTCTCTGCCTCTCCCCTGTTCTCTCTCTCTCTCAAAAAAAAAGAACAAAAAAATAAAAATTATATAATCTTCATAAGAAAAATAGATAAAATTTGACTTATGATACCAACTTTAAACACATCAAAACTAGAAAGAAGTTCTCTTCAACTGATAAAAGGTTTATACACACTTTGCAAAGAGCATCGTGTTTAATAGAGAAATAATGGAACTTCTCCACCCCTAACCGAATTTAGGAAGACGACCTGGATGCCCAATGTCACCACATCTATGTAACATGACCCTGGGGGTCCCACAGATAAAATAAAGCTAAAAAAATGAATATAACAACTGGAAAAAAATAAAACTGGCATCTCTAAACAACATTTTTTGGCTGTACAAGGTCTAAATATCTCCAGAAAAAAATTAGAATAAATTAATAAGTGAATATAGCAATGTTACTAGAAACAAGGTTAATAATTTTATTGCTCTGAAACAGCAACCAACAATTAGAGAATTATGTTTAATCTGTGTCTTCTATTAATTGCCCATCCAATCCCCACGAATTATTCTTTATAAGCACTGAGACACCGGCTCTGAATCTCACAGCGGAATGCAGAGCAGCAGGAACGGAAAGGCGTCCACATAACAGGCTGTGTTCACTCCAGCTCCCCAGAACTTGCCCCCCTGGACACTCAAAGTCCTTTTCTTTTGTCTGGTCACCTCTGTACAAATTCAGGGCTATTCAGATGCAGCGTGAGCAGGGTCCCAGCCAATCCTCAGAGTTCCCTCTGCGCTCCTGTGTGCATGGGTGACACACATGGTCACCGACTCCTGTGCATGCTCTCCCTAATCTATCTTCTGTCTGTCCGGTGCTGCAGGCCCCAGCCGGAGAGCCTGAAATGGGCAGAGAAATATACTTCCCTCCCCAACAAGGGTCATTTGGATATCCTTCTGGAAAAGGAACAAATCTAGACCCTGACCTCACTCCGTGTGCACACAGGCACACAAGCACACACACTCTCTGAGCCTCAGGTACATCACAAATCTAGATATAAAGGTAAACGGCAAGTTTCTAGAATGCGATATTAACGCACTGGGGCTACGTTACACTGAAGAATCCAGGCCATCAAAGATGCTGTTAGAACAAAACCCACAGAGTGGGAGATCTTGTAAACTCGTACTTTAAAAGGTCTTCCTTCTAGACTGGTTTAGAAGAAAATCAGAGAACCTATAATAAAAATGGCAGGAGGGGGCACCTGGGAGGCTCGGTCACTTGAACATCTGACTTTGGATTTCAGCTCAGGTCATGATCCCAGGGTCATGGGATCAACCCCCTGCATCAGGCTCTGCACTGAGTGTGAAGCCTGTTTGGAATTCTCTCTCTCTCTCTCTTGCTCTCTCTCTAAAGTAAAAAAAAAAAAAAAAAAAATCAAAATGACAGGAGATTTGCAGGCATTTCCTAAGAGAGGCTGTCCCGATGGCCAATAAGCACAGAAAGAGGAACTGACATGACTGGCCATCAGGGAAGTCCATCCTACGGGCATGGCACTGCCATCTGATTGGAGCGGCCTGAATGGTGAGGTTAACGTCAGGCACTGGTGACGGAGCGGGCAGGGACTCCGCCCTGTATGTGCAGGAGTGCGGAGTGACTTTGTGAACCTGGAAGCCTGCCGGCGGGATGCCTCAGAGCTGGCCGTGTGGATGCTCTGGCGCCACCCCACTCACCCCACACGCATCCACAGACTCGCCGGAAACACACGGGTGATACGCCCAGCAGTGCTGTTTGCTGGAGTTCCAAACTAGGACACGAGGCAGAGGACGAGGAGAAGGGATAAAGGAGAGGAGGAAAGGAAGAGGCATCCGGTGACCTCGCAGCGGGCGACAAGGGCTGGTGCAGCCCCACGCCTACAAAGACATGAACAACCTACGTAGCACCTCGACACAGCGAGGCTCACGTGGCAAACAGTGAGCAGAAGCAACAACTGCCCCCAAGTATGTGCTTGAGGTCACAGGAGGCTGGAAACACTAAATTGACGGGAGACAACTACAAGTGGCTACTCTTGGGGACGGTGACCAGAGGGTGCTGATAATCCTCTATCTTGCGGTTCATGCGGTACTTACACAGCTCTGTCACTCTGTCACAATTTCTCTGTTCATAATCTGGACATATGAATTCTTCTGTTGACCCTTTTACTGGAATGTTTACTTGAGAGTAGAGACAAATAAAAATGTAAGATAGAAAAAGAGAAAAAGCTACATTTGTTCAAAACAGACCACCCGTGAGCTGTCACAGAGGGTGCTTCCCTAACACAGTCTGCAGACTCCCCACCCCTCTCGGGCAGCGACGGAAATGCTGGGAAAGGATATGAATGGTGTGTCCAGGAGAGACACAGTGCCAAATTTCAAATCAGACCTTGACAACAAAAGGCCTTCAGATGATGTCTGTATTTACGACAGAAAGGAAAAAAAAATGGAAACAGTAGAAATAAAACTATTTGGACCTAATCTTTCTGTATCTGTGTGGGAAAGAGCCACTCCATAGGAAAAGGGTCTATTACTCTACACCACCTAGAGCCGGGCACAGGGATAAAGACAGGGCAAGGAGCCTGTACTGTGATGGACATGAAATAAACATGCGGTCCTAGGGACACAGACTGGGCAGGAGCGCTTAGAAGCGGAGAAAAAAAAGCCTTGTGAAGGCTCACTGTGATCTTTATCGATCTTTACAGCCCTAATAGTGTCTGCGTTCCCTTGCAGCGTCCTCTGAAACACACTTCCACCAAACCTCACCGCAGAGCCTCTCTGGCCCTATAAACAGTAATTTTACCTCCTGATTTGTTTTTCTCTTTAATCATCCACTCGAATGCTCCACTGCATTTTCTATCTGTTTTCGGAGAGTCTAAGTTTATATTCATTAGCTTCATAAACGCCTTTCCGGCACACGGCCACAAAAATGGGCCCTGCTGGAAATAATCTCCCCTCTTCTCTTTTTGCCTCATCTTTACTCTTCCATGACCTCCTTCGTTAACTTGCTTGATATAATTGCTCCTGTCCTGGGTGTCTGGGAAACAGCGTGAATGCTGGTGACGGTAATAACGGCTCCATGACATGCTTGCCCTGGAACACTGCCCCGATGTTCAGGACTCAGGAATTCTGCCTGATAACCTCGCGCCTCCTCATCTGCTCAGGTATCCGTACGGCACTGGAGTGGGCCCTCCAGGATAGACCACTTCAGCGTGAGGACTATTTTGAGCCAAAGGGAGATGAGAAGTGCCAGGAAGGATGGAAGTCAATCACGGGGGACACCCCAGACCCTTCTCAGCCGGAGAGGAGGTGGCACCAACGGAATCTACGTAACAAACTTTGCTCAGTCTAGCCCTTGGCCTCCACCGTGTCCGGGTGTACTTGCCTTCCTACTGTTTGCGACCCTGGATGCCCAAGGTCCTCTTTCTGGGTCTCATCACTTCAGTACAAATTCACTGTTGTTTGTTCAGATGTGGCTTGAGCCGGATCCCAACCCACCCTGCATTTCCTCACGCTCACACGAACCCGTGTGTGAGCAATGCACGAGTGAGTGAACGCCATTGTTCATCGGATTTGCCCCTCTCAGACAGAAGGCAGGAGAAAGAAGGATGTTCCCTGCCCTTCTTGAGCCCTAGTCGCTGAGCGGGGAACTGGAACAAAGCTAGATGTGCACACAGCTCCACCATGGCGGTATCGCTGGCAGGTTCGGAGAAACCACACAGGAATGTGGGGGGGGCGGGGGCTGCTGGCCGGTGGGAGGCAGGGGCACAGACGGTGTGCAGAGAAGACACAGGCATGCAGTGTGCCCACGAGGCCGGCGCCCACGGCACAGTGTTGGGAAGGGGCTGAGCAGGGAGACCAAGTGCCGTGGGCGGCGCCAGGAGTCCCTGCCCTGCCGTAGGCGCTATGATCTGAGATCCCAGGGAGTCTCAGCACCTGCTCACCCGTCGTGGGGGGAGGGGGGATTTTGCTGAAATCGACTGCATACTTACCTCTTTTTCCAATCCCGTAATCACAGATGCTACAGACTGGGTGTCTGTGTGCCCCCAAATTCATATGTTAAACCCTCAACCCAAGTGATGATGTCGGGGGGTAGGCTTTGGGGTGATGAGCTCATGAGGGTGGAGCCCCCACAATGTGATTAGTGTCCTTACAGAAAAGCCCCCAGCCCCTCCTCCACGTAAGGACGCAGAGAGAAAAGGCTGTCTGCGAGCCAGGAGGAGCCCCTCGTCAGACCCCAGATCGCCGGCACCGGGATCCTGGGCTTCTAGCCTCTAGAACCATGAGAAACAGAGATTGGCGGTTTATACGCCCCCCAGTGCATGGTCCCTCAGTGCATGGTCCCTCAGCGCATGGTCCCCTGGCCTACGGTCCCCCCAGCATGTGGTTCTCCCGGCGTGTAGTCCCCCCTGCCGGTGGTCCCCCAGCACATGGTTCCGCAGCCCCTGGTCCCCCACCCCGTGGTCTCCCATCACGTGGCGCTTGGTTACAGCAGCTGAGTGGACTCAGGCAACAGTGCTCTGACAACTAGGTACGCATCGCCTACAGCTTTAGGGAGACCAATCTTGAAGCGAAAATGCAGTAGTTTCGTAATGGTATGAAGTGAAAGAATCACAATGCTGAAGCCATGGATTAAAAACAGGAACTCAGCCGGGGGTTAGAGACACGGTCAGTCCAGTCCACCCCCGGGAAATACCCACTGAGCACGCCGTGCTCCACCACAGGGGTCAGAGCCACTCATAGAAACTTCCTAGCCTTCTGGACGCCTGTGCATGCACTTTCGTTTCCGTAACGTGTGCAGGGAATGGTGGCTGAGAACAGGAGAGGCAACTTCCCCTGGTTTACTAAGGAGGAAAGCACTGCCCACCAGGGAAGGGAAGGGAGGGTCCGCGTGGAGGGGAGCCTGGCCTGCGCCTCCCCAGCCCCTTCTTGAGGAAAGAGTGGCGTCCACACGTCATGGCATGCTGGCTCCAAATCCCCAGGGCACCTGCCGCGGGCCCAGCAGCCGCCGGACCCCCTCAGGGACAGGTGCACAGGCATCTAAGCCCCTCACATCTCGCTCAGGCCATTCCAGGGCCGGCAGGAGGGGCCTGGCCCCTCACCCGAAAGCCCCTCTCTGCGCCTGGAGTAAAAGGCGCCTTCCGCCATCTGCCCTGGCAGCTCCAGCTCCGAGAGAGCTCCATGTCTCCTTACAGACCTGTGGCATGAGGTGCTCCCCCGGCTCGCCCTAAACAATGCAGGCCCTCTGCCAACGTCAGCAGGGAGGACTGCGCATCCGGGCTCCGGGCTCGCCGCTCTCCCCTGCTCTCCAGGTGGGAACTTGCTGAGCAAGCCTACCGACACGGTTTTTATCACTTCTTAAATTATCAGGCACATACGGCTCGCAACCCATGGCTTATTTATTGTACTTTTTTCATACAAGAAAGAAAAACTTGTATAACCTTTCAACTTACTGGTGAACTGCCTTATAATTCTTACTTTTATTCTTCAGTTAATATAAAAATCTCTATGGCAACACCCCTGAACTGCAAAGATCTTCAGAGCCTTAAATTAAAAAAAAAAAAAAAAAAAAAAAAAGGCTATTACTCCAAGATTTTGAAAAGCTTCCTGTGTAGGAGTATTGTCTCCATTGTGAGACCGCGGCAAACAAATCACACGCAGAGGCAGAAAATGGAAATGTGTGAATCCCCTTGGCAACGTCGAATTACTCTGTGATATACTTTTCTGAGTCTTTTTTTAAAATCAATGAAAATAGCTAATTATAAATTCTTCTATATAAAATGTTTATAGGATGCTTACTAATTATAAGGTTAGTATCCATGCATTTTGAAAACTGTGGGGAATATTCTTAAAAGTACAAAGAAACAAAGAAATGATTTAAAATGCACAAGTATCAGTCTTTTGTATTCTTCTTTATATTCAGCCTTGAGTCTTGTATTTTTCAGTTAACCTTATGCCCCAAGTATTTTACTCGTATTATTAAATATTCAAAAATACGATCTTAGTCGCCAACCTCTGGCACATAATTCATCTTATGTTCCTCTAAAACTTTAAGGTTGTTTCCAAAGTTTCGTTGATATGAACATCCGCCATGTCTTCGGTCATATCCCCAGAAAAACCACTCTGGAAGAGGTGCGTCTCTGACAAAGGCGATCGCTGACTGGATTCCCATCAGTGCCGTATGAAAGGCCCCATCAGACCTTATCACTAGTCCTTTGCAGGACTTTTGTTTTTTCTATTCACATGTGTTTCCTCTAAATACCAGTGTGTCCTGTACCTGCTAATGTGGACCCACGTGCCCCAGGGGCAATCTCCTGGTGGACCCGAATGGCCCAGTGTCTCCCGTTATGTTTCTAACTCGCTTTGAACCATTGCCAGAACTTCTGGCTTCTTCTCTTCCACATTCCAGAAGCCCAAGAGTAGCTTCCCGACCTTGGGGTAAACCCAGGGGGGGCCGGGGGGCAATGCTGCCAGCTGGCTGGCTCCTGGGCACCTGCAAGGCGTGTTGCCGGCGGCAGTGGGCAAGCCTCCCAGTGGCACTCACACAGGGAGGAGGCTTGGTGTGGCCCGCACCCCAGTCCCGAAGACCCTCTTCCCTTCTGGCCCAGCCTGACACCCACTTCTCGGGCCCTGGGCTGAGCAGACCCCCAGGGTGGGGACTGCACGGCGGTTCCGATCTGGTCCACACTGATCCAAAGGGACACTAGCGTCCCTGTGGCTCCTACCATGTTTACAGGCCCTCCCAGGTGACAGGTGACTCTCAGGAGTCCACAGAAAGCCCCCCGGGAGCTACACTTGCCAAAGCTGAGTAAGAGTGAGCCGCGAGATGCCTTGGAGAACCAGACACATGACATTGAATTCTAAACTCATTTTTGTGAACACTCGTGAAATCTAAGTAATGGAAGCTTTCCTCTCCGGCATGTGACACAGGGTTGTAAACTTCACTCTAAGACACAGCCTTGGCATTTCTCGTCTCCCGATGAAAATGCTTGCACTCGGCCAGTTCGCACAGTAGAAGAGCACTTGTGGAAAGCCGAAGCTGGCGTTCTCAGTTCAGTCGGCTTGTGTTCTGGAAAGGCAGGTCATCAAGAACCCTCAATGCCATGAAGCATTCAAACAATGTGATATTAGGAAAGTTTTATTAAACCAAATTTCTCATTAAAAATTACCCATTGTGCTAATTTAGAAGTTTTTGCTCTCAGGTAGCACATACTATAATACAAACCTCTTATTTATTAAATTTTTTCATAGATTTTATTTGACCCAATATATCCAAAATATTACTATTTCAACCTGTAATCGCTATAAAAATCGTGGGCTGGGCAGCTCTGGGTGATGCCTGGAGGCCACGGGGCCCACACGGCGGCGGGACAGTGAGGGAGGCCGGCACCGCACCAGCAGTAGGACTCTTGGGGGCTTGGTCAGGTCTGCAGTTTGGCCAGTGCTATGGACTTAAATGTGTCACCCAATTCTTTTATTGTTTTTAATGTTTATTTACTGAGAGAGAGAAAGAGAGAGCAAGCACGAGCGACGGAGGGGCAAAGAGAGAGGAGAGAGCGAGAATCCCAAGCAGGCTCTGCACTGTCAGCACAGAGCCCAACGTGCGTCTCAAACTCATGAACTGTGAGATCGTGACCTGAACTGAAACCAAGATTCGGATGCTTAACCGTCTGAGCCACCCAGGCGCCCCGCATGTCCCCCAAATCTAAGCCACACTCGCAGCGTGAAGGTGTCTGAAGGTGGGATCTGTAGGGAGGCGTTAAGGTTAAATGAGGTCTCAGGGTGAGGCCATCGTGTGATAGGACTAGTGTCCCCACAGGAAGAGACACCTGGGCCACTGGGGTCAGGTGAGGCCACGGCAGGAGGGCAGCCATCTGCCGCACGAGGAGAGAGGCTTCCGGAGAAACCTGACACCCTGACCTTGGACCTGCAGCCTCCAGAGTGTGAGGGAGGAATGTGTGTTGTGTCGGCTCGCGATCCGACCAGTCCCAGCAGAACACTGGGCAGCCTCCGTTTCAAACTCCAGAATCGCAGTTACCCAAACAGTAATCTCTCCGTTCTGATCATGAGCATCGTCAACGCAGAGCAGGCCAGGCCTGCACACCGGGCAGGAACCAAACTGCCCCTCGGGCCTCAGGGTTCACAGGCGTCACGTGCTGGCCTCAGGGATTTCTCAGGTCCCTCTGGCACAGAGCTGGTGGAACCCCTCTTCTATTTGCAGAACCCAGAGAAAGTAGCTTTTGTTGATGGTAAGTTCGGTTTTGTTCAGAGCCGCGGACCTTCTGGAGACGTGGCTGGGCGCCCCACGTGTTCTCCGCACAACCACACGGGGCGCATCCGTTCCGCACGCCAGCGTGAGCGCGGAGGACATCCGTGCCGTCCGTCCACACGGCTGGTGTCCCGCCGAGGCCCCCCGCTGGCCCAGAGCCCTGCCAAGGCGGAAGTCCCCCACCACAGCTGGAGCAGGCTTGTAGGAGCCTGAAGCCGGACAGCGCCAGAAACGGAGGCCAGGCCTGCGCGGTGCGCGGCCGGGCCGGAGCGGAATGGGCCCCTCCGCTTCCACATGACGGCGTCCTGCTCGGAAGGTCTCCTGGAAGAGGGCGGCGGGGTCCTCACGCTACTCCAGGGGACTTTATGAGCAGGTGAGAAAGGTTGGTTCCGAGTCCAGAAAGAGGATGAAACTTGAGCCGGCTGTGGTTCTCGGGGGAACGGCTCATCGGTCCGACACGTGCGTGGCAAACTCTACCTCACCGTCTCAGAGCACTGGCCTGTGTGACAAGGGACCGGCCTTTCCCTCTCGTGGCCCAGCTGGGCCTGCCTGTTTCATCGTGAGCGTCTCCTTCTGTTTTTCTATAAGAAATACAACCGACCACGACTAGGAATAAGTGTGAGCCTACACATTTACAGTGAGGTCCAGCTTTTTCCACCAGAAGCTTGGGGTCTAATAAGCTATTCATGAGAACAACAGTCCCCAAGCCTCGTCCCTGGGCCGTGAAACATCGTCAGCATGTCGCTTGCTCGCCATTACTTTCAGAAAGTCACATTTTTGAAGCGTCCTCACGCTCTGGCTTAGCGTCTCCCATTGCTCAGGAAAAGGGCCACAGGAACAAAACTCCCTCCTGTCATCCAAGGTGAGGAATTTGGAACTGATTATCTCTACACGGCTCGTAAAAACCACTTCAAACTCTATCAACCCACTGAAAGGCTTGTCACTTGAGACAACAAGACGTTTGCAGCTGCTATTAAGATTGTTCAAGGCTCACGGTCTCGTGGAGCCGGCTTCTGTAGCTGCCTTTTCATTCCTGCAATTGGCTTTGGAGCTAAAGGTTTTGCTCAGATGCCCCCGGAAAATAATGACTTACATCTATTCATTCAAACACAAAACAAAACAAAACTAAACTAAACAAAACAAAACCCACTCCTTTGCTCAGGAGAAGTGCCTGCATTCAGGTTTGGTTCTAGCTTTGTTGAGCTGCATTTGAAAAATAAAATCATACATATTTAAAGTGTACAACATGATTTAATACACATACACACTGTAAAGTGATTGCCACAACCGGGTTAACTACACACCCATCACCCTACACGGTGACCTTTGTGCCGTGGTCGCATGTAACATCTACTCCCTTGGCGACGTGCCCCTGAACAAGGTGGCACTGAGGTTACGACAGTTGCCAAGCTGAGCTTATATCCCCACACCTTATTCCGTAGCCTCTGGCCAACACCTCCCCACCCTCTCCCCCTTCCGCCCCTGGAAACCCTGTCCCTTCTCTGCTCTTATGAATCCAGCGTTTTAGACTCCACATGTGAGATCACACAGTATTTGTCTTTCTCAGACGTATCTCACTTCGTGTAACATTCTAGCTCCATCCATGTTGTCACAATTGGCACAATTTTCTTCTTTCTTATGGCTGAGTAATATACCATTGTGTGTCTACACCACAGGCCTACAAGACCAAGAGCAGGAATAAAACTTTTGTAAAAAGAAATTCAAGAAAGCTATAAATGTGAGGGTGCTAAAATCACTGGGGAAGGAAATCTTTTGAGAGCTGGATTAGGGAAAAATGGATGATCGAATTAAATTAAATCAAAGTAAAATGAAGAGTTACAGGATAATTTTATGAGAAGGTTCTTTAGTCCTAAAAATCATAATCAAAGTTTAATCAAACACAGTTTTTTCCTTTCGTTTGGTTTAAAATTCTATCTTAGATTACTCTAAACTACTTTCTTCACTGTAATGTGGTTAATATAATTTCTGACATTTGTGATGCTGGAATAAAATCTGGGTAACAGACCAGCTACACACAAACCACAGGACGTGGTGATCAGAATGGCTGGGCCCAGGCCCTTCTTAATCCCAAATAAGCTTTATTTTTTAATGTTTATTTATTTTGAGAGAGAAAGCACAAGCAAGGGAAGAGCAGAGAGAGAGGGAGAGAGAGAATCCAAAGCAGGTTCTACACTGTCAGCACAGAGCCCAACGTTGGGCTCGATCTCACAAACTGTGAGATCATGACCTGAGCCGAAATTGAGAATCCAATGCCTAACCAATTGAGTCCCCTGAGGATGCCCCTCAAATCAGCTTTATAATTTGGGAGAGGCAGTCACAATCCCAGGTATCTATTTTTTTATAAAGTTGGACTTAATTTTTCCAGAAAGTAAATATTTATTAGGTGTCATCCTAAATCCTTTTTATAAGAATAAATTAAACATTTTTTTGTTTATATACGAACACATATTTCTAAGGACGATTTCTCCCATCAGTACCACACAGAATGTTACAATCATCCTAGGTCAACTTCCTGTGTTCTTTGTAGAGAGATGACTTTTTAAAATAATCTTCTAAGTCCACTATTATACAGAGAGCTACTCACACATAAGATACAGTAATAAATGTGCTGCCAAGAAACCCACCCAATCGGTGTTGACTGCTGAAACCTGGAGGTGTTTAGATGGCTATTAGCCCGCTTTCACTCGTCTTTTAACCATCAGGAATGTCCAGGAACTTACTCTGCTGTCGGAACCTGACGGTAGGGCTAGCTTCACCCATCCACCAGGAACTCCACACCACGGTGCAGGAGGCCCAGGATTGGACACGGGCTACAAAGTCAGCTGATTATATGAGATTTTGCGATAAATATTACCAACAAGAAAATAAAGATCCTATGAAATTTAAACGTCAATTTTCAAAGCATCACTTTCTATTTCTACAACCTATCTCTTTCAGATACCACGATAGCTTTCTACTCTAAGGCAAACTGCTTGTTGCAATAAACACATAATCAAAAGCTTCCTTCGTGGTGAGAGATCGCCACACCGCCCTTCCCGCATCATCTGGGAACAGCCATTCTATCCTTGTTTTAGTCCATGCTGACAGTTAAATGCAACCAATATTCTTTTATTGTTGGCCAAGCTTAGCTACAACTGATACTCTCAAATCCACAACAATCTGGCTTCTGAACAAACATTCAAACATTCTACATAAAATATTCGTCAATCAAAGCCAGTAGGCTATTAAAAGAGCATTATAACCAAGTAGGGTATGTCCCCAGAAGCAGACGAATGACATAGCATTAAAAACAAAACAGCATAATTGATAAACCAAGGGGAAAAACATGTTTCTTATAATACATGGTCCCCCAAGAAGCATAATATTCAAAATATATTCTTGATTTAAAAAAAAAATTCTTCACGAGCTAAAAATCAGAAGAAAAGTCTTCAACAGAAGGATGTCTTACTAGAACCCTCAGCAAGCTCTACGTTTAACGTGAAACACTGGGAGCAATCCTCATGAAAGCTACTCACTTTCCTAGAAGCACACACACGCACACACACACGTGTGCAGTCATGCACACACACACAAGTGCACACTCATGCACACGCACACACTACCCCTTACTCAGTAGACGCTGCTGACGGAGTCTGAGATCCACAGGAAGCAGTTGAAAGATTCTAATTTTCCCTTCAAACGTTGGATTCTTGCTTTTATTCTTTTACAGAATGAATGTATTTTATATTTCTTACATAATGAAAATACATAAATTGCCTCAAAATTAAGGAAGTCAGTGCACATCCTTTTCAGGGAATCACGCGTCCGTGTAAACGTGTGGCAGGAAGGTCTTTGGAGCCTCAGGTAGGTCACGTCCCAGGGCAGCCCAGGCACAGCAGGAAGTCCATCCACTTAGAGACCTGGCGGCAGCGCTCTGCAGGGAGCCTCTCCGGAGGATGCGCACGGCCCGCCACCACTGAGGGGGGCTGCCTCCAGTCTCTGCGGGATCAGGAGGTGCTGCCCCTCCCTGGCCTCTCCCCAGGATGGCCCCAGACTATCCTGGACCACCAACTCAGAGAAGATTCTGGGTCCCTAGCTGCCATGGTTATGGTGACGTGGGTCTGGCCCTGCAGCACCTTACAGCAACCAGTGAAAACCCCGAGGGGACGATCCCTGCTGGCCTCAGGGCTAGGTGTGGCTGCTCTTCAGAGAGTCACTGGCGTCTGTTTTTACATAAAGGACACAAAGAGCCACAGAACTGATGCTCTCTCCCTACCCCGACCAGGCTGGGCTCATCTCAAACCAGTGCGGCGTTTCGTCTCGTTCGGCCAGTTCTACTCTGTTCACCTTGCACACTGTTTCCCTTGAGTGGGAACTCTTATCTCGGGGTTGTCCTTTATTACTTCTTAAGGAGTAATTAAAAAACCAAGTACACGTGGTATGGCCACACACATATGGAAACAGTGGAACATTAAAGCTCCCGTCATTTGAAAACCTACTTCTGCACGTAACTCTTTTTAAAGCAAGGGAGAGATGGGTACACTCGCCAACTATAAATATTAATCGTAGGTAATTCATTAGTTTCACTCTGTGCCAGGAGACTGCTCCCTGCAAATCTTGCTGGACTCGTGTGGAGTGCTCCACACACAGGAAGCACGCAACACAGGTTGGCTACGGTTTTAATCAGCGACGCTGTGAGATGAATATTCTCACCTCTTTTTACAAACGTGGGGTTCTGAGGGTCAGGGAGCTTACAGTCTACTGACCTCGGGGTCAGCACGGAAATCTAGACTGCTCTGATGCGTGTGTCTGTCCATCACAAGGGGTGTTTCTCTCCTGTCAAACAGGCAGGACAGCTGTCCTCACGTAAAAACGTATATACACAAACGTGGGAAACACAAAACATGCCAAAACCCAAATCTGACCATGCTCCCGTTAGAGACACAACTGTTTGGCTGATTTGGGGAAACAGAGTAAAATGAAATCAACAGCACATGTGCTCAACCACCCAGACACGCCAACAATGCCGGCGCACCGTAAGACGGGAGCTCTAAGGCAGTGACCCTTGGCGGCAATACTATTAACAAGATGTTTCCCTGCAGGAGTTCACGAAATTTCATTAGAATTGTAGGTGCAAATGTTAGTGATGGTTCCTGCGTTCTAAAAAAGCACAAAATTGCCTTTAATTTTTAATCACTTTTACTTTCTAAGACTAACCTAAACGCTTGAATCCAATTTTCACGTCCACAAACAAAGAGGAGACAGGTCAGTAGGTGAACTTCTGAGTTTGCTCAGATCTGCTGATTCTAGAAACACGTCTCTGGCACCTGCCCGAAGCTTGTGGCATCACACAGGGGCGTGAGCATTGCTCACCTGCACACAGCCCAGCCAGACTCGCGATATTTCCGCTTTTTCTGCTCAAGAGCAATCTGCAGGGTCTATTTTCAATACTGACTGAGCAGAAACTACAAAAGCCTAGGTCCCAACTCTTTAAGAAAATTAACTTTTAACACTCTCTTTTTCAGAAAATCTCAGGTATGTTGAGTATTTGGGACTCTGGAAAAGGTCACTAAATTCTAGTGTTCCAAGGTCTCTGACACACACCCCTAAGTGTATAAAACAGCAAGCAGCTAAACATGAAGACTTTGGGATGCTCCTTTTTAAAGGGAAAGCTATCAAAATAAAGAAACTGGTTGTTCAAACAGAAGAATAATGATACTCAAAAATATTTTGTATGGTTTATTCATTATCGAAAGAGTCAAGGGGCACCTGGGTGGCTCAGCCGGTTGAGCGACTTCGGCTCAGGTCATGATCTCCCAGTTCACGAGTTCGAGCCCCACATTCAGGCTCTGTGCTGACAGCTCAGAGCCTAGAACCTGCTTCGGATTCTGTGTCTCCCTCTCTCTCTGCCTCTCTCTCATGCTGTATCTCAGTCTCTCTCTGAAATAGGTAAACATTTTTAAAAAAGAATCAAAAAAAGAATTCACATCTTTTGACTCTCAGCTCAGACTCTACGGAGCCTCCACTGATGAACCCACCCCTCTGCTTCCTACCTGGGTGGCCCCCCAGTCACAGATGGGGATCCTCTGCCCGGCTGTCCCTGTCTCAGTTCCCACTAGGTCCGCTCCACACTGCCAGCCTCCCTGTGCCCAGACCCCTGCAGACCAGCTTCCCTGGACCATGTGCCCCCCAGCCTTCCCCCGGCTTCTGGAAGCTCTCGGCCAAGGTCTCCATGCGGGGAGACTGTCTGCAGTCTACTGTGTGCGGGTTTTGCTTCCCGTGACAGCCAGGATCCCACATGCAGCCCGAGTCTGTCAGTGGTGTTTCTAATCCATGACAAGGTCTCCCTCTGTCCTGGGGACGCCATGGCTCTGCACACAGCTGTCATCTGGCAAGGTGCTTACAACATGGAGGTGCTTTATGAGTTTATAGCCAAACTGGAGGTGAACTCCACCACCATGTAGACAGGAATGACGGACACCGGGAGTTCCATCTACCCAGGGATGGAACATTTTTCAGCAACATGCTATAGAGCCTCCATGCACATTTGTTAAGAGAAGGAAGGGAGAAACGGAGGATGGATGGATGGATGGATGGATGGATGGATGGATGGATGGGAGGATGGGGAGGATGGGGAGGATGGGGAGGATGGGGAGGATGGGGAGGAAGGGGAGGAAGGGGAGGGTGGGGAGGAAGGGGAGGAAGGGGAGGAAGGGGAGGAAGGGGAGGAAGGGAAGGATGGAGGAAGGGAGGAGGAGGGAGGAGGGAGGAGGGAGGGAGGAAGATGGATGGAGAAGGAAGGAAGGAGGAGGGAGGGAGGAGGAGAGAAGGAGGGAGAAGGAAGGAAAGGAGGAGGGAGGGAGGGAGGGAGGGAGGGAGATGTCTACAGGGGACCTGGTTTGAAAACATGAGTCCTGAATCTTCAGGACGCCCATGAACACGTACAGGTAGGGACTGGGTGGACTGCTTTTGCTTTTCATTTTGTTTTCTTAATCCAGCATCAGGTGTCAGACCAGAGCCCTCATGATGCAAGCTACAACTGAGTGTAAGGAAGTCCAGACGCGAGCAGGAAGTGGCATCAGTAAACAGGACCGCATCACCAGGCATCCCACGCTGCTGGTGCCTGTGAAAGCTGCCGTCACACGTCGCGCACGTGTGTGCTTCTCAGCGGCTATCCATAAAGAGACGTTAATCAAGGAGAACCTCTGAAGACCTCCATATTTTAAAGACCGGCCCCTTTTTGAGAATGAAGGCCCTGCATGGTGCAAATTCATGGGCCTCCCGCAGCTGCACACATCTGAATGGGCTGCTTATCCCCCTAAATGAAGATCCGTGGCACTGCTTGGGCCGAGAATGTACCGACTTGTATCAAACATCCACACGACAGTCGATTTTCTTCTCTTATTCATCCTAAGACGTGTAAGATAAAACCACAGAGCTGCAAGAGCCCAGCGGTATCTGGAGAAGGGTGCGGTGGGATGCCGTCCTGGCTCGCCTGCCCCACCCCTGCCCGCCCGCCCGCCCAGCGTGGCCGTGCAGCCCACCCACAGGGCTGTCTCACTCCCTGCAATGCCCTGCCTGCAGATCTCCAGGGACTTACAGATGAGGCAAAAAGGAGACACCTTGCAAGTCTAAAATGTGCAAATAAAGTACATTCCTAATATGATAGCCACTCTTTTATGATCTTTATCTGGTAACATGTAAAGACATAAACCACTCTGTTTCTATACTAGATTTGAATGAGACTAGACAACAAGAGGAAACTACTTTTTCCAGAGCCGAGCTGGCTTCATTTGCATGTGACTGGGGACAGGGATTTCGCTGAACCCCAAGACAATCTAGGGCTCGTGATTACTGTGCCGGGCACAGTGTATGCAGTGCCTACCATTGGCTGGAAAGGAAGTGTAATTCTGTTATAGGAAATCCACTTCAACTAATGGAAGAAACTCATTTTTCCATAAGGAAGTGTTTGATCAAGAGCTGAGTGTTCATCAGGGATGCAGCTGGATTTCAGTTCCAAAGCTCTCACCATAATATTCCGGAGCCTTGCAGCCCCAAGTGGACACGTACGTTTATAGATCTTGTGGGGGATTTTGCAAACCGAAATGGTACCGATGGATGACGCTCGCGGGAAGTCATAAAGCCTCACTCAGTTTGGTCGCAGCCCAGGTGGGATGCAGTACCACGGAAACACGAATGCCCATCTTGGGCAAGTGGACCCCGCGTGCCAGCAGGACAGCTGGTGACGGGAATCTGGGCCAGCAACCAGGGCGTGCGGACAGGAGACGGTAAGAAGCAGCCCTTTAGCAGGCTGGCCCGAGGACGGGGACCTGGCAGCATCACTGGGAACAGGTCTGGGGACCAGGGCTCCCACTCACTCTTCCTAAGGGGCCATGTCCACATCACAGATGACACAATGTGACCAGAGGGACATCACGTGGGGGGCACACAGGTGTTTCACATGACATGGATGGAACCCAGGAGATGCACACAATGTCTCAATGATGAAAGCCACACACTCCCTCCCAGTGACAACACAGATCGGCTGCAACATCGGGTCAGTGCAGGCTTTGCTCGTGTGGGGATACCACGAGATGACAGGGTCAGACGATCCAACTTGCAGCTACATATAGTGATGAATGAAAGCTGGGGAGATGTATTAATAATCACTCAGTATGCACAGCTTGCTTTATAGGCCCACCTCTCAAACACCTATGGGAGGCGTCCTGTCTCCAGCCCGCTGGGAAGCCCCTGGGAGGCTGATGATGTCCCAGCCACCCTCGAGGTGCAGTGGCAGCAGACGGACAGAAGTCCAAGGGTCTCCGCACACAGACACCTCGAGCCCTGCATCCTGGGGCCTGGAGCCCCCTTAGTCTCCAGACAGGACGACAACCCGGGGCGCCCGCATCCTTGTGTCAGATGAGCTGCGGCAGGCACTTTGCAAGTGCTAATGCTCAGACCCCGAAGACAGAGAGGCCTGGAGACCCCGTGACTGGTTACTAACCAGCCAGGGGAAATCGGAGCTGACTCTGTTAAACGTCATGGTCCCTCTGTCCAAAAAACAGGACGAGAGAAATCATCCCCTCCCTCGCTCTACGTGGAAACATATTTGCCCATTTACGTTCTTTGTATCATATGAAAAAAGTTTCTTATTAAAAAAAAATTTTACACAAAATGGAAAGAATAGAACCAGTGTTCTGAGGAAAAGGTGAGGTTAATGCTTAACATTGTTATTAATGGGAAAAAAAATCACTGTTATTAGTGACCATTAACACATTTACAAAGTGTCCAAGAGAAACTCTTTCAAGCTGTGTTCCAAAAGGGGTGGAGAGGGACACAGAGACAGAGAGACAGAGACACCGAGAGACTGAGGGCAGCACAGGAGGGAAAAAGAACACAGAACTATTTCTATCATTTTGTTCTTTAGGGAATGGATGGGAGGTAATTTGCACTTGAAAGGCTCACTCAAGTTTACTGTGATCACTCTTGCAGGCTTCAGTTCAAATACATGACACCGACTATTGCTGGCTCAGAGTCGCGGGGGATCGCGGGTGGCTGCCTGGTCCGTGCTCCAGGAAGACCGTGGAGCATGTGCACCTCGCAGGGGACCGTGCCCAGGCTCTGCCTGTCACCCAGCCCACGGAGACAGAGATCAAACAGAAGAGAATCACCACATGAGGTTTATAGTCACGGAAATCACTGCTCGCTAACTTTTATGTTAGGCTCTGGAATACAAAACACAGTCTGGTTGAAATTGCTGTACAAGCAGATTCACGGACGCCTTTGGTCTATAGTTCATAGAACCGCCAAAAGCACTCGTTCAGAGATTTTGGGCCAATACCTCTTTCTTGTTGGCCAGTTTGGACAGAAAAAATTCAAATACACCTGGAACCTCTGGCCCCACCCAGTCTGTGCGACAGAGCGGAGGGGACAGGTGCATGGGGCTTACGCATCTTTCCCTGAACCACGAAAACTCGCCGGTGTACTGAGTCCTCCAGAGCAGCTGTCACTCTTGTCCCCGGACTCCCCCGGTTCAATTCAGAGCCTGACAGATCTTTGCAATCACATGTAAGGGAACGGTTGGTCAGGGAAATAGAGAAATTCTGTTTTCGGGATTGAATCAAACTTAAAAAGAAAGTTTCTCAAAAAGGCGGTGGGGGCCTCCTGCCATCTTTTACCCACTAAACACTTGTCACAGAGGATTAACGGCTTTGGCAGGAGGCAGAAGCCAGTCAGGCATGTTTTTGAGAGACGAGGGGGACAACATAAAGCAGGAAACACACGCAAACACACGCACCAGGAGCAAATGTTTCCTACCACAAAACTGTGTCAGAAAAAGGAGAAAAAAAGATTTTTCTTACTTGTAATTTGAATACGCAATGCACTGTGAGACAGAAAGCCTGGTCTTTCTGCAGGACCCGTCCCTTGTGGGTGGCTGTGCAAACAGGCTCCCAACGAGCCACCTTCCTTCTCTTTCAAAGGACCCACCCGTGAGGACCAGCCCCCTCGGGAAAACAATCCAGAATCCACCACGTTGCCCGCCACCCCAGGGTTTGTGCCGCCCTGACCACGGAATCCGATCCCTGACCTGAGAGGACAGACCGGAACGCGTCATCTTTGTATCATAATTTCTGACTCAAAATTTCACAGTCCTTCTCTTTCTGGAGAAGCGCGAACATGCGTTGTTTTCTGTGCACGTGACGTGAAAAGAGCAGGGAGGTGGGGTCCGGGGCGGCCAGGGCCACTGTCACATGGAACTCTCCTCACCCTCCCGAGCGGAGAAGCCAGACCGCCATGGTTTACAGAAAGAACCGTGCATCCTGTCACCACAGAATGCTCTCGTGAAATGAAAGGGACTGCACGGGCTTGTCTGCTGCCCCGCTGTGTTCCTCTCGCTGGGAATTACAAGTCCAGGATCAAAGGCAATGACCCCTGCGGCCGGGGCACGTTTGGCACGTGACAACGGCAGTGGTGGAGCAGACGGTATGACTGGAATGGCTGTGTGTCTGACTCAAAGCTGACCTGGGCGGCATGTTGGAAATGGAGCGTCCTGCCCCAGGCGGTCAGGCCTGGTTTGTAACACAATTCCGGGCAACCCACCAACACTCGATGGGCGTTAATAGGTTCTGAAGGGAGCCTATCATGTCCTCCTTGGCCATGGTGGCTGCCAGGAAGGGAAGACGGCCACCGCGCGGGGTCTGTACATTCCACGTCCCTGCTGAGCAGAGAGACCCAAGGAGTGGCCCCGCCCAGGCAGAGACGCCTGAGCAGTGGCCCACCCCGGCAGAGAGGCTTATGCCTCAGGAGCTCCCAGGAGGCAGCAGATGGCGGCGTGGAGACGGTGGCTGTGGCTGTGCCGTGTGCCCAGGGCACGTCCCCAGCCCCCGCCTTCTCCCCGACACGCCGGAAGACGAGCCAGCCGGCGGGACCGTCAAGCCAGCGGGACAGTGACAGGGTTCGTGCTACTTCAGGAGCTGAGGCCTCGACGTCACGGTCAGAGCCTGCTCACGCTCAGCGCATCGCGGCGCATGCGCGGGGGACGACCCGGGATCCTGCGCAGGGAAACAGCCGTACCGTTAAAATAGCCGCGGATGAATCACGACCCTTACAGGACTCCAACAACTGCAGCGGGCCGAATGTCATCTAGGCACAAAGTAATATGGACCCAACCTGCTTTTAATACACCCACCAGGATTCCGTGGAAAGAATCACCGTATGTGTAGGGGGATCAATTACAAAGTGTCAGGAAACGGGCTGAATGTCTTCTCTCACACTTTGTCTATTAAGTCTCCCTGTTACAGTCACTGAGACGGCTCTCTGTGTTTATGCTTACATAAAGGGTAATTTAACCCAAACACTTCGCCAAAGTAAATGTGAGTCTATTCCTCGCAAAAAAAACTCACCAGAGAGGTCAGTGTCATTTCAAGGAAGATCTGATTATCGCAGGAGGCGGCGCCGAGATGAGCTCACCCAAGGATTGGCTCCTGCCATCTCCTCCAGGTGAGGGTCACAGAGGGTCTCGGTCCCCAGGCTGCACACACCCCCTCAGGGCCAACAGCCTCAGGGTGGAGCGTGGCTTTGGTGAAGGAGGCCCAGGGACCTGTGACTCTGCCCGGTGAGCTGCTCTCCTGCGGCTCCTGTGAGCTTGTGTTTGAGGCTTGCAGTCCCATTCTCCTGAGGCAGGAGCAGGAAGGACCAGGAGGCGGTCCTGTTCTCCTGAGGAAGGAGCAGGAAGCATGGGCTCTGTTTGCCTGCATCTGCACAATTTCATGTTTTCCTGACACTGCTTTTGGATTATAATGAAGCCATTTGTCCCAGGCAGGAGTTTTGCCCTGAAATGAATTACGGTTTTTTTGCCGGCCGAATGAGCACCGTGAGCCAGCAGGGCTCCCCTCAGTGCACCCAGACAGCCGTGGAAGAGGCTGAATGGAGAATAAAGCAGACCCCCGAGGCCTGCACCCCACCCCGCCCAAGACCCCCCGGCGGACCCAGGCCTGCACCGCTCACAGTCCACTTACGTGGAGCTGCCCCTCGGAATCCACGGCCCTCACACATGAGCTGGGGATGCATCTTAGGGAGCGGTGCAAGGCCCACTGAATTGTGCTTGGGGTCCTTACCCCAATCCCCTCCTTGGCCAGCTGAGCCTTAATGCTGAGGACTGAGAGACAGCACGGAGGTCAAAGCCACTGAAGATCAAATTAACCCGTTATCCTTTTCAACATATATCAAGATTAGGGAATTGGCTTTATAATTTCATTGGGTGTATTCCAACTGGAAAGGGTATGTACTCATTAACCTTGATTTTAAAATGTTTTTTTCTCATGTTTGCATTCTTGATATTTATGTCTGCTTTTCTAAGTAACAACTTGAAAATTGAACTGAACAAACCCCACCCACGAGGGTGATCGGAAGGTCACACCCTGAAACGGGTGCTGAGGGGCTCAGGTAAGGTCCGTGTGCACCTGCCCTCTTGCAGGTGAGCTGCCCGGAGACGCCATTGGCCCAAATGCCCCTGGCTCCACCCAACGCCCCGCCCTCACTTTGGCAACCTCACCGGGAGGAATTACAAAGCCGAGAGTCCAAACCCATCCTACACAAACGCCGGTTCCTGATTCCACTCTTAGCTACTCGGTTCGTGTGTTTATTGCTAGTTCCTGCCGCCTTGTGCGTACGTGCCCACCTTCATTCTCTCTGGGTCTGAGACTGGATAATCCACGTTTTGTTACATGTTTCCAACCTTGAACTTGGGAGCTCTCGGTGGAGAGAAGACCATGCATCCTAACGTTTCAGCAGAGGCATCCCCACCCTGCAGGACGTTTTCACGTCTCTGCTCACGAGCATGCGGATGGCTTCCACCCTGGGACCGTTTCTGCAGCGCCATGCTGGTGTCGGGCTTTGCTCACAGGCCTGCTTCAAGAAAACGGGTCAAAGAGATGATGTCGGGCTTTCTGAAATCTCTTCTTGATGACGGGCATCAAGAAGGTAAAATGGTCGTGCTGAATTTTCAAAACCCCATAAAACCTTCTAGATTCTGCGGGAAAGCTCCGGGTTTATTTGAGGACTATACAGCAGGTTTATATTTCAGCTTTCCTTTGGCAAAAGAAATCCTGGCATTTCCCTTTTGCATAATAAGCCAAAAGCTATTGGCTGCTGATGGGGTTTGCTTTGGTTTCTGTGTCTTCCCATCAGCCGTATTTAGATTCGACCAATTTTTATTCAGTTCCTAGCATGTCCCAGATATTTATTGGGTATTTTAAAATACACTACCTGCCCCGTTCTCACTGTGGATAAGGGAGCTGAATGAAGAAATAAGAAAGTGTTCAGAGCCTCCTGCATGGTTCACAGCCCCCAGATTGTAGAATTTAACTCAAACCCAAGCTTTCTGACTCCCAGGTTTGCCTCATCCCCGGCCCGCCAGACGCCCGTTAGGATGGCACTGTCGACTCACAGGACAAGAGAGTTGTGAAGCTGCGAGCGGAGTGAGCAGCAATCGCCCCACAAAATGACGCCCCTGTGCGCCGCACATCACACGCTCTGCGTGCAAGCTCACGGTGCTCCCAGCCGGCTGCCCTGCCGTGTGTGGTCAGGGGCTACGGAAAACCGCGCAGGGTCAGGGGCTGTGGAAAACATGGCCGTGAGCTGACAGGCTCAGCTGACTCGAAGGTCTTCCTCATCTCTCTCCAGTTGAGGCCAAGGCTGGTGTCAATCAGTGGACGTGTGTCCCATCCCGTGTCTAATGAACCCCTCCCCCCGACCTCAAGGCTGTGCTCTCGGCACCACAAGCTGGCACCACAAAGCCCCAAGAGGACGCAGGCCTCCAAGCACTCCCAGGAGCACCATACAGTCCTGCTGCCTACCCGTCTGGGGAGGGTGGTGGCTTGCACAGGGCCGTCCGCACGGTGGCTCCTTGGCACTGAGTCCACGGATAACGCTCCCCAGGGGGCTCTTCTGGGAGGTCTGACCCATCATGCCCCACTCTGAGAAACGGAAATGTTGAGCACACCCAGCATAGCCCGCGCAGACGACAGGGCCACAGAGGTGATCAGAAAAGGACTCAGGTCAGATCCCTCTCAACAGAATGGTAAGGGCATAGGTTTTTGTCATAAAATCTCAAAGCCACCAGGTTGACCACTGGCTTGAATTCCTGTACAAGCAGCACCAGCCCCGATTAAACGCAGCCAGTGGTCTCTCTCCTAGGAGTCTCTGGGCAGCACGTCTGTCTCAGAGTGGCTCCTGCATTTCCTTAATTATTTGGATTCTATCACTGCCCCCAAGTAGGATTCCCACGAGCTCCCCTGTACTTGTAGCATTTTACAGAGTTTTGAATTGCTCCTGCAGGCTTCAGTGCAAGCTCTTTGCACACACACACTGACTTAACCCCTCACTATGACCTCGCAGGGTAGGACCCCAGTCCGTGGGGACGCTGTTGCAAAATGTCACGGGCCAGGTGACTCACAAACAAAAGAAGTTTGCTTCTAGCAGTTCTTGGGGCTGGAGGTCACGGGGCGGTGAGGCCCTCTTACAGGCGGCAGAGTCTGGCTGTGTCCTCACTCGGAGGAGGGGCCACGGCTCTGCAGGTATCTCTTCTCTAAGGACACTGATCCCATCACAGGGGTCTGACCCTCATGGCCTCATCTCCCCTCAAAATCCCCGCTCCTGACACCATCACATGGGGCCCCACCCTCATAACCTCATCTCCCCAAAAAGTGTTCCCTCCTGACACCATCACACGGGGACCCACCCTCACGACCTCATCTCCTCACAAAGTCCCCCCTCCTGACACCATCATATGGGGATTTAAGGTTTTTATGAATTTTGTGGAGGCACAAACATCCAGTCCATTATAGGCAGTTATCATCATTATCCCAATTATCAGAAAATAAGAGTCACCCAGAGGCTAAGAAACTCGTTCAAGGTCTCATGGCAACAAAATGGTGGCCTGGCCCTAACATCCACGCCCTTCCCTCTTCCCGGTGCTGTCCCTCCACAGAACTGAGGGAAATTCCTTCCAATATTGTTCTGGCGAAGCAAACAGGGACTGGGACAGACACTGTGCCAAATCCTTCCACGTTCTTTATGCCTAGATTATTTCGCACAATCTGGTCACCTCTGCATTCTGAGCGCCTGCCATGGATGGCTGCAGGGACCTGTGAGGCGCAGCAAGACGGAAAGGTGTGGGCGCTCATTCTGAACGAACTGAGGGCTCCCCTTCCAGAAGGGGCGGCCCTGCCATGTTCAGACACACGTGCCAGGACCACGATCCAGAACATGTCTCGCTGGCGGTGGGACAAGTGCGCTCAGTGAGGTCCTATTCAGCCAGTGGAGCTAGCACGGCTGTCCTGCCAGCCACCCGGCCACCCGTACGGCCACCGAGCCGCGCACACCGGGGAGGCGTCCCAGAGACCAGGAGGCTGTGTTCCTGCCTGTCCCAGGCTCAGACGGCCGGGCGTGAGCTTGTGGGTCATCACACCGGGAGAGGAAAATCAAAAGCTACAATGAATAAGCCAAGTGCCCAAGAAGGTTCCTGCGGAACCGTCACTGGAATTCAGCTGAGAGTCTTCCTGGAACACTGAAAGTGGGTGTTTGCCATCGTCTGGACTTGTCACTGTTTTCCCCTAATTTGACAGACAGCATGGCTGTGCAGTGTCCTTGTGCATCACATGAAGACCGTTTCAGACACTCACTTGCAAAACCACCTTACGCTGTCATGGTCGATTACAAAACTCTGTCATAACAAACAAGTGGAAAGACTATTCAAAGAGTAGTTATAATATGAAAAGGCTTAACTTTTGGGAAAACTCACTACACTTTCTTCTTCCCATTTCCCCCCAGACCAACAAGAAAGAAGCCAGAAAACCTCGCTATGTCCTCAAGTCTGGGGACCACCCAGCGGAAAATCCCCAGACAAAGATGCAATGGTTAGACTGAACATTTCAGCACAGCCGCTTCTCCCGAAAACTCTTCAGCCCCTTCTTCCCGCCCAAGATCCGGACTCGGCACGGTGTCCAGAGCTGTCAAGACAGATCAGTTTCCCATCTTTGGCTGTGATAAAATACACATAACATAAAACCCACCACCGCAACCACTTTGCAGCAGACGGCTCAGCGGCAACCGTCACGTCAGACTGTGGAGAGCCGCCGCTGCTCATCCACAGAGTTCGCCTGGCAAGGCCAGCACTCTGTCCCCATTAGACCCCCAGCCCGCCCCTCCCCAGCCCTGGCACCCCTTGCCTCCTGCTCTCCATCTCTGCAGATGTGCCTCGTCTAGGGGTCGCCTGTGGGTGGGACCACACCACGTCTGTCATCCTGTGTCTGCCCATTTCCCTCGGCACAACATCCCCGAGGTTCAGCCCCGCCGCAGCGGGTGTCAGGATTTCCTTCCCTTTCGGGGAGGAATACTATTCGCTGAGCATACATACGCGTTGTGCTTAACCATCCGCACTGGTGAACGCAGGCGGCTTCCGCGCCGTAGCTCCCGTGCACCATGTGGCTGTGAGCAAGGGAGTAATGAACACCCATCACAGAGTGCAAAGGAAGGCCTGCGATTAGGGCTGTTTCTTCAAAACACGGCAATAAAAAGGCAAGAAAAAGCAAGCTGGGCTTTCTAGCCATCTTCGGAAAACTCCAGAGAAGCCACCACGACGCACTCGATGTTCACCCCATCAAGGGTCGGGAAGGAGACGGGAGCTGAGTACTGGTTCTGTGTCCAGGTGCCGCGCTGTACAGAAGTTGCGGCTGGTCATTCCACAGGTGGACACACGGCTCTGGTCCCCTCAGGAAGGTGGGGTCCAGGTCGGAAAGCTTCCCTCCAAACCTGGTGAGAGGACGAAGCCATACCAGAGGCGTGGAGGGAAGGCAGGGTTCTCGGCACAATTAAAGCAAAAACTGCAAATAATACACGTGACTGACAAACTGGCCGCCCCAGGAAGGGCACAAGGGAGAGTGAGCTCGCGTCAGGGACCGCATGCAGCAGCAAGCTCGCCAGTCGGGGGCCGTGGCAATCCCACCCGGGAGCTCCTCCTTAAACCAGGGGGCAGGAGAGTTTCCGCACCACAGGCGTGCTGACGGTCCCTGCACGGCGCTGCGGCTTGGCCGAGCCCCAGCTAGACGTGACCCATGCAGGATGACAGGCCGATCGATGCCTCCGGGCTCCCAGCAGCCTGGGCCCATCCGATGGGGTCTCGGCCACAGCAAGGACGCCTGCCACAGTGCTTGGATGCCATGGGGCACGTGTCCCCAAGCTCTGACCCTCCTCTTGGCCTTTCGTGAAAGGGGCCATCGGCCCAGGGCCAGCTCTGTGCCAGGCACGGTGACAGGCACCTTCACCAATGACCCTCCTGCAGTGATTGTCTCCACTTCACAGATGACAAAATGGAGCCAAACCCAAAGAATGGTCAAGCTGCTCCCTGTCACTGTGATTTAAAAATATCGCGAGCTTTTATTTTTGAGGCATGTGTAGTAATTCCCCAAGCTGAACACTATTAGGAAGGAAAATCCATTTTTGAGTGCATGTAGTTCTGTGTTCTGGATGCAGTGAGCAGATCTGGTTTGATGGGCGTTCTGCCCTCGTCCTGCCCAGCGGCTCAGACCCTCCCGGGAGAAACGATGTCTGAGATGTTGAAGATCACGTACTTCAGGACCCTCAGTGTCCTATTCACCATGGAGTCCACTCGGCGACGTTCTCATTGTAAAGCTTCCCCTTGAACGCAGCCCTGACGAATGACGATGCACAGTGTGCTGCGGTGATGCCCTCCAGGACAGGTGCACCTGCAGACAGGTGCGTGCTCACCCCACGTGCCCCCGCCCGCCACACCCAGCTCCTGCGTCTGCAGCTCCCTTCACGTCTGCAAAACAAACCACAAAACATGAGTGTGTCGACGTGCAAGATGACCTTCTGCGCACAAACTACTTGGAAGACTTGAGAGCGAGAGGGAAGGCACCACGACGTGTCTGTCCCACGGCCTCTGTAGTCACCCTGGAGGAGGCCTGCAGGGCACTGGTATCTGTGACTGCCAGTTCATTGACGGATTAGAAATGCCACGAGCATTGTTGTATTAGCTACCTCGAAGAATGATCGGACTTCTAGGTTATTTACAATTAAGTCTTATTCTCTGTCTAGAGAAAACAAAACAAAACAAAACAAAAACACCCTCTCAGTCTCATCAAGAGTTAAGAGAGTCACCTCTGGAACCAGGCCCCCATGCGACCACAGGTGCAGTGACAACCCCCTTCCTGTGCAGGAGCTGAGGAGTCACAGACGATGGCACTGAGCCGAGGACCACAGGACGTGCCCAGGTCCTCCGGGCAGAGCTGTATGTGGCGGATCTGCACGTGGACAGCTCCCAGGCCAGGAGTTCAAGGTGGCCGGGAGGAACGGCCTACAGGCAGGGTGAGGACACTCAGGCCCGGAGTGTCTGGGTTCCAGTGCGGACATGGGGGGAGCCTCTAGAGGAGCCCCCAGTGCCTGGACAGTGGCGGGGAGGACGGGAGCCCCCCACGCAGGCACCTGTGGGAGTTTCACTACATGGAGCCGGTGCTCGTGTGAAACATTCACTCGATCATCCTTGGCCTTGCGCATGAGGAAGGTCGGCTTGAGTCATCACCACAGGCACTTGGTGAATAAACAGTTCTGTTTGTTTCACCGCGTGCCCGCCAGCAGCCCCCATGCAGGCAGCATTCCCTCTCTGCTGCTCTCCCTTGGCCACAAAGTGCCCAGAATCAGCTTCCCCTGGGCTTTACGGCACAAGAAAATGACTGTGTTGCCTTCCTCGGGCTCAGGACACACCTGGTTCTCAGCTCCATGTCATGACAGGCAGTATCGTTCCCATAGGGAAGGGCTCCCTCGTGCAGCACAGGACACAGTGAGCATAGGGTCATCCGTCCATCTCAGGATGAAATGTGGGCCCGGCCGAGCCTGGCGGCCCTCCTGCACACCCACAGCCCTGTCACTGTGGCCGTGGCCAAACCTGTGACCTCCTCTCCCACTCTCCCGGGTGAGTCAGCAGCGGGGAGTCTCTCCACCAAGGAGGGAGCCTCACTGTCTTCGGAGACCCTGCAGATACAGGAGGCACTAGACATCTCTCTCTCTCTCTCTCTCTCTCTCTCCCCAGCAAGGGCCGCAACCTAATTAAGGGTAATTAATCCAACAGCAGGCACTGCCGGTCCCTAAGGCTGCCTCCCCAGCAAGCCCGGGCCGCACGGTAGCAAGACCATGGCACCATGGGCTTTGGGGTCAGTGTCTCCTGAACCCCATGCCCTCAGTGTGGCCCATCAGCACTGGGCCTTTGTGAGGCACAGAGCTGTCAAGTGGGCCGTGTGTGATGCCCTCCTGGGGGATCTGGACCGTCCCCTGACCGGGAGTGCAGGGGCTTGGCCAGGCCAGAGCACGAAGTCTAGATACCGACACACACCACGAGCCTACGTGGCTACAGGGACTGTGTGACTCAGCCCACTCTGGTTCTGGACGGGACCCGACACCGGCCTCTCTGTTCCACGTTCAGGGCAAAAACCTGCCCTTTCATCCACCAAATAGGTCTGATTGCGTAACAGTGGCTGCAAGTGTTTGTGATTTTGCTCTTACGGTTTTGTTTGTGATTCATTCTGTGCTCCTATCCTAGCATGATTCTGTCCACCCGTCTACACCCCTAACAATCCCCTCTGTGGATGAGGGGGCAGTGAGGCTCCAGGGACCAGGGGACTGCCTGCTTTACCCAGCTCTGAGGGCCTTCTCTCAACAGAGTTAGAAAGAAGGCTCCAGGATTTGAAGGTTTTGGATTCCACAGACAAATTATAACATGAAATGGCACCACTCAGAGCACGTGGTACTAGATTTCCTGATAATTTCATCAGGATCTCACAAAAGGGACACATTCCTGTGCTGACCCTTCAGGAGAACTTGGGTCTACAAGATTTCAATACCGACAAAACTTTTGAACAATAATGCAATATTAAGAGAAATGATTCACCATCTCTGAAATTATACTTATGGCTTATATTGTCATTCAAGAGACTTCATTTCCCTTCCCTGATTTTATAGATGCCACGCCAACCACACTGATGTGAGACAGATACGTATCTGTTTCTACATGTATATAGATATTTACCAAATATGTGGTTTTATAATAGACATGATTTTATAACATTTAATTTTAGAACAGAGTTATATACATATACATATATGTTGTTTTATCACTTTTTTCTCAATTTTTTTTGGGAATTCAATGTTTCTCTGTCATGTGATACATGCTGGATATTTTTGTTTGTTTAGTTTTGCTTCTGAACAGTGTGTGTGTGGGGGGGGTAAAATATACATGAAATTTACCACGCAAAGCCTTGTTTAAGGGGACAGTTTAGCAGCATTTTGTGCGTCCACACGGCTGCGAGACCATCCCCACCGTCCGCCTCCACAACTTTTCCATGTTCCCAAACTGAAGCTCTGTCCCCCTTAGACATGGATTCCGCCCCCGCGCCAGCTCTACTGCCTGGGCCTAGTGTCTCTGTCCTGTCTCTGTTGACGTGCCCACTCCAGGGACTGCCCCGTGAGTGGAACCAGATAGCCTGTCCTTCCCTGGCCTGTCTGTCCTTGTCCGGTTTATCTCACTGACCACAACATCCTCGTGGCCCATCCATGCCGCAGCAGGTGTCAGAATCCCCTTCCTTTTCAAGGCTGAGTAATGTTCAGTGTGTCAAGACTGGCTTTTAATGCCCATCCCATAGACATGATATGCCATTTTTTTTTCCCAAGAAAAAAGAAGCCACCTTTGAAAAGCACTAACATTAAATGTTTAGTAAAAACCCTTCGCAGGAGCTTTAAGAGGAGGCAAAGTGTTCAGTGTTCACTCTCATGATTTCCTGACAATGGAAGAGTTGCACATTCGCTCATTCAGCACACACACGTGCGCGACCCGCCCCAGACAACGCAGCTCTCTTGGTCCCTGGCTTGGGACCTCCCGTGCCCTCTGCCCGTGGCCCAGACTGTGTGCCCAGCAGCCCCGCGGCCAGCCCTTTGCACACGTCAGCTCACCCGGCGCGTGCATCGTGCCTCGGCAAACCAGGGCAGACCCCAGCTGCGGGGTCCGAGTGACGGCCACATCTGTGTTCCCGCCCTTGGGAGGCAGATGTGCCGGCTGACACTCGGGAGTCCTAAAGCCGCCCACGGGCAGAGCCCAGAGCCTGCGCAGAAAACCACCCCCACACCAGTGGCCACCGCAGACAGCACAGGGAAGAGAAAATGTCGTTTTCTGTTGTTCGGTTTTAAAGCAAAGTTCATACAGACAGCTGTGAAGCAATGGAAACGTTTTAGCTACATTGAGCTGCTTTAAGACACTGAATTTTTACATGCTATTGCCTATAAGAAATTTGAATTGATTTCTCAAATTTAGTCTGTCTCTGCAGAGCAAGTTATTCCTCAGACACATATCTTTGTGGCCCCTCGTACGAGCGGAGGACGAGGTCACGGGAGCCAAACTACTGTACTTACCTCCACAAGTTACCACACCTGTCAACCGCAAGGTCTGAGCGCGACCCTCCAGAACACGCCCTCTGACTTCCTGCCGCACCTTTGTTTTCTCATATCGGCCTTATGACAGGGCATAAGAAATATATTTTTATTGAAATAAGGACCTTGAAAGCAAGTCGATGCATATTAGAAATAAATTATCTAAGTTTAAGTGAATTATCTTCCGAATGCCAAAGATTTGGTAGTGACATAAGACCTACACTATTTCTGAAAGCTGCATGCCCTAACCCTCAATGTCTACATGTCAGGCTACCTTTGCCCAGTGAACCAACTGATTTAAAACAAGCTCTCTGCTCAATTCCTACGGGCAGCCCAGTGGCGGGCTGGCCGATAATGTTCAACGCCCCTGGAGCTGGCCTCACGTCTCACACGGAAGCATTTCAACAGTCTATTCCTCCCTACCCTTCTGGAGTCCTCTGGTGAAGGGACAGGGTCCCTCCCACCAGGAAGAAGTGCCACTGTGAGCACACGGCCCTGTAGACAGTAAGCTGCTTACCGACGTCATCTTTGGCAAGCCCCTCGGCTCACGGTGGGCACTCAAAGTAGACATGGCTTCAGAAATGACCGCCCGCTCCGCTCTGCACACGGGGATCTCTGCACAACACACAAATCACTCCTTGTTTTCTTTTTATTGTTGTGAAGTTTTTCAAGCCGCAGACAGAAAATATTAATTCCCAGAAGCACTTGGGGAGAATTTCATAGCAGCTACTACAAGGTCTAAAAAGAAAGAACAAACCTAATGAAAGTTTCAAGGCGCATAAGAGCTTGAGAAAGCTAGGTACCAGGAACATCAGCGGCGCTGAGAACTTATTTTTTTAATTTTTTGCCTTCAAAGAATCTCTTTGAAATGTCATACTAATAGTATTTTCTACAATGCACATTAGCCCCAGAGTAAATAGTCATGAAGTGTCCCCTCTCCCAAATGACCGGCTGCTAAAACGCACGCCCCCCTATCTCCAAGGGGCCACTTAGCACATCCAGCAAACAGTAATCCACTAAAATCGCATTTACGATTTCTGTAATGTCCTGAGCAAGAGGAAAAGAAAAGGCCCGCGTGCACAGACTGGAGGCAGGTCTCAGCAGGTGCAGGGGGCTGTCTCGGGGCGCTGAGACACTTCTCCGCAAGGGCCCGCAGAGCCCTGGCACTGTGGCACACTCTTTCCACGCCTTGGCAAATATTCCCAAATCTGCCCTTGAGGGTGTAAAAGCACATCCCTGCAGGAGATGTCCTTTCGAGAAGGAAGGGCAAGCCAGAGGCACACCCCCGACACTCCCTGGTGTTCTAGAAGTCCAGTCTACAGCTGGAGCCGAACGAGGACTGCACTGGCGTCTTTTTACCGTTTCACATCTGAAGTGACATTTCCAACTTAGTTTTCTAAATCTTAGAACGTTTTTGGAAAGAAGTTGGTGTGGTTAAGTTTTCCTGAGGCAAGTGCAGAACAGCTCCGGTGATGGGCTCATCTCCAGGACCTGTGCGCTCCTGGGGAGGAAAGCACACCTAGAACGTTCCAGATGGTGTCGGTTTAAAAGAGAGCCAGATCTATGTTCCAAGTGAGTGTTAGTCACTGAGGGGGTCTTCAGGCCAGAACTAGTGAGAGCAGCAAAACAAGAGGCAGGAATGTGGGAGGCCGAGTGACTGGGTTACTACCAAGAACTCAGCCCTCTGGCCGACCTTAGAGAGAGCGTGGCGGCCAATACTTGCTCCATTCTGTGCCTGACATGGGCTCTGCTGCGCCAGGAGGAAGCTGAGACACAGCGAGTGGGTGTTTCTGCATCGCCTTTTGTGCCAAGTGACATGGTAACTCCCCGAGCTCCGGAAGACACACATGACCCAGAACACACTGGAAACAGTCACCATGGAGCTGTAACCCAAGTGTCCAGGGAGGAAGTCTGAGTCGACTTTTAATCTTGTAATAAGTGTCCCTGGTGTTTCTGATGATACAAGTTCGGGAAATAATCAGTCTACTCGTTTGGAAACAGCCAGGGAAAGCCGGCCCAGTGCAGAGTGCACAGCTTGCCCAATGACGCCCCAAGCCCAGTGCCCACCGTGCCTTCTGCGTGTTAGGGGAAAAGTCAGGGTGACATAATTTCCAAACAAAGTGTTTTTAAAAGAAAATGTGTCAGGGCACCTGGGTGGCTCAGTTGGTTAAGCGTCCAACTCTTGATTTTGGCTCAGGTCATGATCTCACAATCTGTGTGTTCAAACCCCACATCAGGCTCTGTGCTGACAGCTCAGAGCCTGGAGCCTGCTCTGGATTCTGTGTCTCCCTCTCTCTCTGCCCCTCCCTTGCTCACAGTCTCGCTCTCTCTTGTTTCATGAAGCATTCTCCATTCAACATCCAGATACCGATTATTGAAAAATAAACTTTTCTTTTTCAAAAAATGCCAAGCTCTCTGACGTCGTTGAGCATTCCCGGTGTCAGGTTCACCTGGAATGCGCTCCCCAGGAAAGGCAAGCAAACACTTGCTCTACAGATGCTGCCTGGACATCTCATGCTTAACGTCCTTATGGAAAAACGAATTAACTCTTAATGTATATAACTGTTTTATTACCCTTTCACTCTGGATTCTAGAATTGTAAGTTTGTTTTTAATACTGAAAAAGGAAAGAACATTTAAGAATGCAGCCCCATGAGTTTCCTTCCTCAGCGTGGGATGATTTTGCCTGGACGCCTGGTAACGGTGAGAACGGCAATACTAATCCCAGCTTGCTGTGTGCGGTCACCTGGTATGTCCTTGGACATCTGAACTCCACAGCTATCTTCAAAGGTGGGGGCCCACATCAGTACTAAAATCTAAATACATAAGACTCCCAAGAAGAAGTGGCCAGGAAACAAGCCCCAAATTGTTTTCTACTCAGGAACTCCCGTGACATCAGCCCAAGAGCCCTGATAGAGGACCCGGCAGATCTCCAACCACGGGAGGCATGTGTGAGCAGTGAGCAAGGGGGGGAGTCCTCCGTTAGACATAGGCCAGGTGTCAGTGCGTCCAGACAGAGGGGCAGGGCGGAAGGACATGGACGTCTGCCCTCCTCTCCATACAGGGACTCTGGTAAGACTGTTCTTCCTAACGTTGACCCGAGCCATTACGGCCTCCGTCCCTGTGCTTTTGTGCCCATGGTCTATAAAACACCAGGAAGAGGAGGGACAGGGAGCCCGTCTCTCTCCTGAATGAATGCCCCCAATTCCATGTGTTGGACCCTCATCTCCAGTGTAGTGATGTCAGGACGGGGGCCCTAGGGAGACGATGACGTGGACGATGGAGCCCCTGTGAATGGGGTCAGTGCCCCCCCCCAGGAGGGTCTCACCAGATCCCACGCACGTAGGCACCTGATTTTCCACCTCCAGCCACCAGAGCTGCAAGAAGAAAACGTCCATGTGGATAAGCCCCTGGCCCACGGGATCCTCCCAGTCTCCCCAAGGAGTACGACAGCAGTGTGCACATATGTCCTCACAGGGCGGCTGCAGATCAGGGCTGACGGGCCGGCGGAGTCCCTGCTACGTGCCAGGGGAACAGCAATCCTTTCCTCCTGCCCCGCGAGGGCCAGCTCCTCCCACATAAGACGGAACAGTCACACGAGCACAAGGAGCAGAAAGAAACACTGAGGGGCCGGGAAATGCGGTGAGATGGTGCCATGGAGGCCATCTGTCACGTTCTCCATCCTAAGACGAGCACCTGCCCGCGGAGGGGGCGCGGCGGCCCCACTCGGGGAGTGTGTGTGCAGACGGGGCGCCCGCCACCCGTGCGCTCACCCGGCGCTCCAGAAGCGCACACGGCGGCGTATTTCTGATGCTCTGGCCAGAGCCCACGAGGAGCCTCTGCTGTCATAGGCCAGAGCGCCAGGCCACAGCGCACTGCCATCGCCATGGAAACCAGCCTTGTCGGAGGAAGGGATGTCGTCAAAGGAGTGAAAAATTTAAGCCTCAGCAGAAAACAGAGAAAAGCACTTGAAAGATTTTTTTTTTCTTTTTTTACCCAGAAAAACAAAATTAATTATTCATTCTCTGTCCTGGAAGCGTCTGGTTTCACCATAACCAACTTATGGTGGGCCCACCTTACGGCTTCCGAACGCTGCTAGTGGGCTGCGAAGAACTCCACGTAATTCCCAGTAAGGACGCCCGATGTGATTCAGACTTTAGCCGCACAAAGTCTCGCCCTCTTTACAAACCCGAGTTTCTCTGGAGCAGAGACCTGCCCGCTGAGACCACCTCCCCACGCAGGGACCATGTCGATAGGGCCTCAGACACCACTCGGCCTCAAGCCTCGTTTCAGGCATGAATGCGCCAAACCCCAGAGCAAGTGCTGCCTACGATGGTGACGTCCACGTGTGTACATGGCTGGGCCCCAGACCCAGACGGCCCCTCAAGCACCCGTGTACGTGTCGCTGGGCAGGCACCATCTAGAGGGGATTATCGTTTAAGCTGGTGGACTTGCTGAGGCAGATCCCCGCCCCGACGCAGGGGGGCCGCGTCCAATCAGTCGAAGGCTCGGGGATAAAGTTCCCCCAGGAAGAGAGCACCCTGCGCCCGGACGGCCCTCCGGCTCCAGCGGCGGCTCCAGCTCTTCCCTGGCCCCCCGCCCGGCAGCCTGCACCTGGCTCGCATCCACACCCCATTGGTTCTGTTCCATGCCCCGAGCTGAACGGTGAGGGGCTGAGACCGTACTGAGATGCCCAGAGCCAAGCTGCCTTTCTCTCCAGGGTCCGTTCCACTGTGACTGCAGCCCGCTTGGAGTCTGCAGCCGGGGAGCAGCCCGGGGCTCTCACACTCTGGGGCTCAGACCCCTCTTCTCCAGCACTACAGACCTGGTCCCCAGTGTGGACCGTGTGACACCAGCGGTAAAATCTGAGCAGTGGCTCAGGCAGGCCTGGCCTCCACAGTGGGGTCCCCGGAAGAGTCCTGCTCCTCCTCCAAGGACATGTACATCTGTGCGTGGGACAGAGCTGGCACAGGGAGACCCGTCCTTCTGCGGGGATCCCCTCACCAAAGCCATGGCCTATCGGCTCACAGGACCTCCCTGTTCTCTGCCTCAGCAATACCACATCTGAACGGGGAGTGGTGAAGCCTGGTGATCCGCCAGACAAGCTGACTGCGGTCAATGCCAGGCCTCAGGGGGCCACGCGAGCCCACAACCCAGGCAGGGGCCCCAAACACTGCAACCTCCAGATGGGCACAGGATGTGTGTGTGTGACCCAGGAGGAAGAAAAATGCAGGGGCTCCTCGTGCGAAAATTGCTGGACGTGGGACAGCAGAGCCGACACCACGGGACAGGTGCCCATGGGCAGATGGGGGTCCCTCCACATGGCTCGTGTGACGAGGCTGGCTGTGCGTGTCTCCAAGGGCAGACAACACGCAGAACCTAGACCACGGTGCGGGATCCACACGCTGCTCCCCGAAGCCACGGGTTCTGTCATCATGGCTGAACAACCGAAAACAGACCCTGGCGGGGAAACCACGGTGAGGAAGCAGTCGTGGAACAAAACGTCCAGGAGAGTCCAGCATGAGGCCCGTGGGCTCGGGCGGCGGAGGAGGGAAAGAGAAGGGGCAGGAGGGGGGATAACTGGAGGCTGGGGGCACAGCACCAGAGGGGACATGGGACGCAGAACCAAGACAGCAGCTCCTCCACAAGAGACGCCCATGGAGCCACAAGCTCACGTCCAGCAAGGACGGTGAAGTCAACAACCCACGATCCCCCTGTGGTCTCGATGTTCTGATGCAGATGCCACATAACGCAGTGGGGGGTGAGGTGGGAAAGAAAATGAAACCGTAGAACACGGTTCAGCAAATTTTCAAAATTTTTGTTACAAAGCAAGCACGGGTACCTTCGTGCGCACACGTGAAGACATCCCTGGGCAGCAGACGCGGATGACCTTTCCTGTTTCTTCCTTACCACTTCCTTCATCGTTACGGTTTGTAACAATTGGATATTACTCCAACCAGGAACAGACACAAAGCTACACCACCAATACGCCCACCCCACGCCTCAGCCAAGCCCAAATTCAGCGCTACGTCTGAGAATCTCTGTGTGCTTATTACAGACAGGGTGCCCACAGGTTGAACCCTTACAATTCCCCCTTCCGAGCCTTTTCTCTGGGGTTCTAGTGATCCCTGTGGCCCTGGTATTTCCAGAAGTGACTTTTATGACATCGCGAACAAATGTGCTGGCTTGCAAAGACAGCCTCCGTGAGCTCCAGCCTCCCAAATCAGCAGCCATCACGACGGTCTGGCTCCTGACACTGCGCGGGAGCCCCAGCCCTGCAAGGCACAGGCTGAGGGGGAGACCCCGAGGTAAGCCTTGTCGATAGCCAGTCCTCGAAGCTACAATCAAGCTACATTTTGACAAAGGGAGCTTGGAACTCCAGAGAAGGGAAAACATCCTTTCAAGGCAGATGGTTGAGATTACTGCCCGGTCACCAGGATGTCTAATTTTGAACCGATTTCAATAGGAGCATGAATGGACTTTCACACAAAATCTCCATCAACAAGAGCCCTCAATAAAGAGAGTATTATTTTCCCCACATTCAGCTTTATACAAAACTAGAAACACAAATCAAGAGAACAAAAACAAAAAGCCAGCTTCCAGGGTGCCCTGGAGTCAGCACACATTTTGCTGAAGAAGCTCCCAGCTTCTGCCTCTACGGCCGCCTCCCGACACCTGCAGGAGCTCCGGCAAAGGGCCCCCCGAGCTGGCCTGAAGCCCTCACACCTTCCTATCCAGGCTTAAACTCCCAGCCTGCTGCTGCTTGGAGGCCGTGAAGCTGGGACAGAGGCCAAGGGTGCACACCCTGGCGGAGGGACAGGCCGCCAGCGAGTGCCCCAGGCCCAGACTGGCCTTCTCCCTCCTTCCCATTACCACCAGAACCACCCAGGGAAGCGCCCAACGCCTCCAGACCAGCACAGGGTCCATGTGGCTGCTGCTCCCAAAGGGAGCACCTTCCTCATGTCATCTTGAGTCACAGTGCCCCGTGGAGAGTCGAGGCTCGACACAAGGTGGTAAGTCAGGGGACACGGACTCAGCGGGCAGCCTGGCATGTGGAGACAGAAAGAACACTCTGCCGTTACACATATGTACTCTTTCGGCCGGCCACAATAAATGGCGGGTCCTAAACACAGCACAGCTCCTTCCTTCTGGGCCCTCTCTCTATTTCTTCATTCCGCTAATTCGGTGCTAATAGGAATGGCATATGTGGGCCTGGAATCTGCACAAACCCAGAACCTGGGTGAGCAGGAGGCACCCGGGAAGGGGGTGAGGCCCCAATGCCAGAGGGAACGTGCCGAAGCTCCGGCTGGGCCACGGTTACCATGGAGGGCAAATCCCTCCAGGCACTGACACGCTAGCGGGTGATAGGGGACAGAGAGACATTTGTTTCAATAATGAGATGCTCCCCTGCCTGGCAAACCTGGCAGGGCCCCAGACCCACGTCCAGAGGAGGCCGGTGACTGGTCTCAGGGACTTTGGGTTTTATTTTCTTACTGCTTAGACTGGCCATAGCCAGTTCACGGGAACATCCGAGGAAGAGTGCCGGGCAGAGCGAGCAGGTGACACAACTTATTAGCCCCAGAGGAGGCTGGACTAAATCCTCACAGTCTGCAAGGATGCATTGATGCCTGGGACCTCACCACTCCATCCGTTTCTCGGGCATAGAAAACAGACTCAACACCAGCTACTGTCATACCAACCAGCAGTATCATGGTCAACTACAGTGAAACTGGAAATAAGCCAACGTGGCATAGAGGAGGAGGAAATGAGATTTCACATCTGGGTTAGAAGCTCCTGCCTGGCGGGGCCCCTGCTGGCCCCGTGTGCCATCCCAAACTTCCCCTGCCAGACAGAAAGACAGGTGGACACAGAACATCCAGGGCCAGCCTGGAGCGAGATCACGGTCACCTCCCAGTCACCTCTGTGCCACCTGCTGGCGACATGGAACCAGGGAAGCCTTGCAGCAACAGGGATAACATCCTCAGTTCTAGAGCAGAATGGGGAGGACTGGGCTGAGAGGGGCTGGGAGGCCACCAGCAGACGAGTGGCTCTGTCCAGCCCAGGTAACAAGGTCACAGGCACATAGAGAAAGGTGACTGAGGAGCACAGACAAGAGACCGACAGGGACAGGGCTAGGGAGAAGCACAGTTTTGAGTTTCAGTCTGAGGATGGTGGAGCCTCAGAGAGAAGACTAGAACAGGGGTCAGAAGACGGGATGTGACAGATCGCACTACATGGACAGGTCACCAAAGTGACAGTGTCCAGATTCTGGAGCAAAGCTCTGGCCATCTGGAGACATGTCATTGACCTTTGGGCTCCAGCTTGTTGAGGTGACAGTGGGAGAAATGAGATCAGACGGGAGAGTCAAAGTGGAGAAGACAGAAGATGAAGAGAAGCCGGAGAAAACACGGAGAAATACCTACATTTAGAATGCAGAGAGAAAGAGGGGCTGTGCAGATAACTGACAGCCATCGTCAATCCCGCCAGCTGCTGCGGGAGTCAACGAGAGTCGAGCTGTGTCCGCCTCTGAGCGGGCGTCTGCGGTCTGAGAGGGAAGCTCACTGAGGAGGAGGAGAGTGTGCAGAGCCCACTCACCATGGTGGGGGAAGGAAGGAAGTCAGCAGATCAAGGGAAAGAATCAGGATCTCGTGTATGTGAGAGCGAGGGCTCTGTCGCGGTGGACAGGGTAAGAGGGCTCTGTTATGGTGGACGGGTAGAGAGTTAAGGGCTGAAAATGCAAACATGGCGTAATTTAAGGCCACAATCCCAGATGATACAGGGGAGAATGACCATCAAGAAGAAAACTTGGGGCACTAGCTGGGAAGAACACGTGCGTTGTCTCAACCATTTTTATGCTCATGACATGATCAGGAACACCCACACAGAACATCCCGGCAATCGTAGATGGTTAAATAGATATTTAAGTTCTTACAGATGCCAGGAAGACTTCTATAAAGTAGAAATGCTGCTTTATTTTACAACTAAATACGATGCTTTCACCATATACTAAAATCAGACCAAGTAAGATTGAGAAGAGAGACCTTGGCGTGTGAGGATTTTGCATTTTGCCAGGAGTACACTCCTTTATTAGCCACCGAGATACATGAGTCACTTTCTGTATTAGGAAAACACTCATTGTGGTACAAAATAAGACCTTCCTCTTCTCTTGAAGGTACATTCATAGTTCTGATTTCTAACTTTCAGGAACTCGGTGTAATTGCTGAGTCGTGTGCTGATGCTTGCACATGAAATTAATGTTCTTAAATTCTCTTTAATGATCTACTTTAGAAATGTGTGCCCTAACAAAAGACTAATAAACATCACACAAATTGTCCCAACTCAGTCATCCAATGACATCTGATTCTCAATGATTCGTGATGTCAGCCTAATTATGAGGGAAACGGCTATTCCTAAATTCATACATAAAGTATTCATAAGACATTAATAGACGCATATTTTTCGGAGCAAATGAGCTCAATTCAAAATATTCAGAGTATGAATGTGGGTAATGAAGTCAACACAAACTGAAACTTCATACAAGAACTAAAATGACTTCAAAATCCCCTACAATATCTGTTGGTTCCTGAAATGGAGCCAAGAATTGGAAATAAAGAGGATTTCTGCTCTCCCCGCCATGGCTCTCCAGAGGGGCGGGGCTTCTCTGGGCCATGGAGAGCGTCCGGAGGAGCCACCTGTCCACGGCTGGCCAGCACCGAGGGTCTAGAAGGCACGGGACTGAGAACACAGCCTCTGCCCTTGTGGAGAACCGATGTCTATGTCCCCAAAAGTCCTCCATATAACACCCTAGATGGAACAGTTTAAAATTTAGCATACTCCCCTCCAAAAGTGACTTCTTTTGAAGAAGAGAGAATTATATAATTGACTACATTTCTACTAGTAAACCTGCAGTCAAATCTCGTAACTAATTAGTTGTGCTTGAGATAGATCTTTTTTAATGCATGTTGATATATATTTTAACATTTCAATATGATGTATCATAGGCCCATAACAGACTCTTTTAAAAAGAATTTTTATTAAAAAAGGTTTAAACGAACCAGACTAGGAAGTAACACTGGAATTCCACTGTACCCGCATTTTAAATGGTTTCAGGAATAGCCTAGCTTGAATTCTGGTTTTCCCAAATCAAATTCGTCACCACTGATTATCTCCCCCAATGTGGCATTTTGTTCCTACCAGGGTTTTTAGCCTAGGTATAATCCTACAAAAAGGAAGGAGAGTATGCACACTCCTCTTGCATGATGAATGCCTCTGGTTACCCAGCAGTCCTTAAATAAGCCATTTTAATCTTTTTCTAGGAGACAACCCACAGATGGAGACAGATTGACACAGCTTGGAGCCACCGTGTGCCGAACCTCACGTGTGCCAAGTGCTGATTCTTTGGCAAGTGTGTTCCAGAGGCATGGGCCTCTCCTTTAGAGTGTAATTGTCCATGAGCATGTGATTAGCCTGCCCCTGAGAGCCACAGCGTCCCTCAATGTAGATATAATATTTTCTCCACGAGTATCCCAGATTGCTGCTCCCACTCCAACCAGATCCAGAGAAACAATTACCACCCCCTGCCCATATAAAGGACTCTTTAAAAAAAATAAATAAATAAAGAGAATGCGTAAGTGTGAAGACTAAAGTCAAAGAACAGAAAAAAAATAACTTTAAAAATATTTTTTCTTATTTTTGCAAAACATCCGTGAAATTTTTTTTGAATTTTGAACATAACACAAATCAGTAGAGTTTTGAACCTACTACTTACTTGAGTTGTATCTCCAAAAGATTAAAATACAAAGCAATAGGGCGTTTATGCAGACTGTGTTTAGCATTCAATGGAGAGGGTTCTCAGTGCAGGATGCATTCTGCCTGCTGCCCCTTTCACAAGAAGGGAAGAAGGTATCCTTGTCTTCCTGTCTTTGGAATTTGGCTTCTGACACAGCATGGAGGTGAGTGGGCATTCTCCTGTCATCCCTATTGAGGCGGGACAGCCCAGCACTGGCTCTGGAATCCATTCACTGCTGTAGAGACCAGAGCATCTTTGCTCAATATTCTTTTTCTCTCTGATACCATGGATGGTACTAACTTCAGATGTGGCAGCATTTTCAAGTTTACAAATTCCTAGTGCAGTGGGAAGCCTGCACACAGGAAAGACTCAACTAACCGTGAATGAATAAAATGGAACCAGTAAAGAAAGAAATACACTAGTAGTGATTTTCTCTTAAAATACTTATTTATCCTATTATGAATCAGAAAATTCCTAACAAATAATAATGGCTAACAACAATCACTGAGCTTTTAGTTATGTGAGGTAACCTATAAGGAGTATCCATGGAGTAACATTAATATTATCTGTATCCCTATGAAGCATATGTTGTTATTATTAATATGATTATTATAATTATTTCAAGAACTAGCAAACGTTAAAAATGCATCAGGTTCGAACCTTATTCTAATTTTGAAAAAAGCGGAACACATTAATTAATGCAAATTTAATTATATTTTGTAATCATCTCCTGAATAAAGTTTAAAATTTTAATATACCAAACATACCACCTAGGTATACAAATGGAAGGAACAGCTACATAATTTTATATCGTTAAGTCATCAAGATATCCAGGGATTTTCCATTTTCAAAACCATTCTAGATTTTGGTATTCAGAATTCCAGTCAATATATTACTCCCTCAAAGCAATACGTAACACAATATATTTCAACTACAATAAAATAAACTGGACAATTCCTCAAAGTGCTATATAAATGGATGTGACCTAATATAAATTCACCACTTAGGAGTTACTTTGTTTAATCTCAATAATTTTAGCATCTGTGATTCATAACTGGAACTGAGGAAAGTGGACCCCAGATCCAGCGTGAGCTGAACAAGCACCCACTTCCAGGAGCCTTTATTGGGCAAGTAGTGCGTGTTCAGCACCACGGACAGATCTCCTTGGGCGTGACCTTTCTCTTGAGACTCCATGTTTCATAGGAAACCAGTTGTTCCCTCCTTAACATTTATCTCACTGTGGGCACGCTGCTCCACGGCCGATGGCGATTTTCCAAGCATGACTGGTCTACCTTCTGAAACACATCCTTGATGAGAGCCCTATATGGAAAGTGGCCCTGTGAGCTTTTCAGGGCACTTGAGGAAGGAGATCAGCCCCAGGGGAAGGGCAGCTCTGCCTCACTCAGATCAAGCATTTCCATCGCCTGGTTGAGAGACTTTATGAGGTGTCCACTGCCTGCCTCATGGCAAGCTCAGCATTTTATGGAGAGCAAAGCTGTAAGAAACTCTATTGTGGATGTCCACAGCTATGACACAGAAGTGCCAGCCTGCCATAGGAAGTGCTCCAGCCCACATGGTAATAAGGTCAGAAGCTGGTTCATGCACTCGGGTCCAAACTCGTGCTCTTAACCAGTCTCTCTCTCCCTTAGGCCCCCATATATCCATCTATAAAATCAGAATAATACAATATTACAGTATTGACAATAATAACAATAATATCAGCCCGCACTGACATGAGGAGAGAGATGATGCATATTCAAGCAGTTGTTAAACTCTCCTAACCACCTCCTGGCCCTTCACAGCCGCGAGCCGTAGTGAATGCCTTCCCCAGTGTCTTTCAGCTTTATATGACTTCTTTCAATTCTGGTATAAAAATGCCAGCTGCACTTATAAGTCCAATCAAAAGCTATTCCCTGCGTGAAACTGTCACAGATCCTTCAGACCTAAATTAAACGGACTTCAGAGCCCATGTTCCTGTTGTGTTTATACCTTTGTTTTGAACACTTTCTTGCTTGCTGTGTTTTACTATTTATATCTATGACTATCTTCCCAACTGGATTATAACCTTGTTCAACATATGAATCATATTTTAATTGTCTCTGTATCTCCATCACCTAGGAGAATTCCAATTCATGGCTCATTGTCAGTGAATGTTCAAGAAATAAATGTATGACTATTAGAACTTATACCCTTGTTGGGGGTCCTAGCTATAAGTATAAAATTACAAATAACAGAAGACAGTAGCTTTTAAAGACCAAATGAGAGCTTAACACACCATCTGTTACTCAGTAGGTGATTGATAACTTCTGCTAACCTGATTTTAGATTTTTTGAAACAGTTTTAATAGTCTAGAAGAAATTAAGGCATTACTTCTTATACACATGTGCGCACACATACACGCACACGCACACACACTAAATTAGTACTTAAGAGAATGAAAAAAAAACAAGTTACGAATTCAGAAAAATATGTTTGCAAAACATGTTAAAGGACCGGTATCCAAAGAATTCTTAAAACTCACAAGAAAACAAACAACCCAATTCAAAAATGTGCAAAAGACCTGAACAAACACCTCACCAAAGAATGCACACAGATGGCAAATATACATTATAAAAAGATGCCAACATCATATATACAGCTACTTTGGAAGACAGCCTGGTAAGTTCTTGCAAAGCTAAGCATATTCTTACCATAGGATCCAGCAATTACACTCCTTGGTATTTGCTCAAATGAACTAAAAACTTACGTCCACACAAAAACCTGCACACAAATGTTTACAGCAGCTTTAGTTAGAATTGCCAAAACCTGGAAACAACCAAATGTCCTTCAATAGGTGGATAAATAAACTGTGGTCCATCCAGACAATGGCTATTACTCAACGCTAAAGAGAAATGAGTTCTCAAGCCCTAAAAAGACATGGAGAAAATGTAAATGCATGTCAGTAAGTGAAAGAAGCCAGTCTGAAAAGGCTACACGCTGTATGACTCCAACTCTATGATATTCAGGAAAAGGCAAACTATGTACACAGGAAAAGGACTGATCAGTGGTTGTCAGGGTGGGGGGAAGAGAGGAATGAGCAGGTGGGGCACACAGGGTTTTAGGGCAGAGAGACTACTCTGTGTGATACTGTAATGATGGATACGTGTCCTCATACATTTGTACAAACCCATGGAATGAACACCAGGAGAGACCCTCATGTAAACTACACACTTTAGTCAATAATAATATATCAGTGCTGGCTCGTCACTTGTAACAAGATGTACCACACCAATGCAGGATGTTCAAATAAGGAAAACTTGGGGTGCCTGAGTGGCACAATCAGTTAAGAGTCTGACTATTGATTTCAGCTCAGGTCATGATCTCATGGTTCATGGGACTGAGCTCTGTGTCAGGCTCTGTGCTGACAGTGCAGAGCCTGCTTGGGATTCTCTCTTTCCCTCTCTCCCTGACCTTCCCCAGTTTGTGCTGTCTGTCTGTCTCTCTCTCTCTCTCTCTCAAAATAACAAATAAACATCAAACAAAAATAAGGAGAACTGGATGTGGGGGGGCAGGTAGAAACTCTACACTTTTTGCTCAATCTTCCTATAAATCTAAAACTGCTCTTGAAAATAGTCTATTAATTTTAAAAATCAGTGCTAGCTGGTATTCTTACTCTCATTATTAATATTATTCAGGACTAAGAGATGTTCTGAAGTAGGAGAAAATCCCTGGTAAGCCAGTGTTTGGAGAGGGGCTGGCAAAGCAAGAACCTAGAATCGACCCTGTTTCAAAGTTCAGGAAAAGGCAGACAGAGGGTCACCTGCCCAAGGACCCAGTGGGATTCAAATTCATCGTGGCTTGACCTTCAAGGGCAAGTGGGTAGCAGCTAAGAAGAGTGCTATGTGACAACAGCCTCTGGGTTTGTGAATGAGACTGCTGCGTGGAGGAGATGGCGAAATGGTCACGAGCCCACATTTATTATGTGGGAAGAACCACCCAAGAGGATGTGTGTGGCACTTGCCTTTTGTGGAAGAGGCAGTTCTGATACATCAGATCATACCAAGACAGCTAAGCAGCCACTACATGAGGCCAACCTCTCCACAGGAAGAGCTGAGCAAATATCTGAAAGGTTTCATGAGACCATTTTTAGGACAAAGATTAGATGTGGAATTCCAGCAGATTTCCTAATAAAGGTTGCACAGCAATTGTCAGCTCTCATGTCAGTGCACAAGTCAATGCTGCCGTCATGATTACACTGTGGATGAGTGGAAGGGACGCAGCATTTATCCAGAGCCACCAGGCTGGGAAACCGAGGAGCCAAGGGCTGAACTTGAATCCAAAGACCTCTGCTTAAAGTGCAATAGTGCAGTGACACTCAGAACCCAGAACGTGAGTGGCTGTCACAGCAGACTCTACCGCCACCACTGTCACCCGGCTCCTAAAAGCCACAGCGGCAACACAGCTGCATCCTAAGACCAGTTCTTACGAGTGTGACGGCAGACCTATGCCCCCAGTTCATGTGTGGAACCCCTACCCCAGCGCCCCAGAATGGGATCTGATGCGGGAACAGGTCTTTGCAAAAGGAACTGGTTAAGATGAGTGCCCATCCACTGACTCGCGTCCTTATAAAGCTGGGACTGTGGACATAGACGCACAGGGAGAGCGTCGAATAAAGACGTAGGGGTGAGGCCCCTATATGCTAAGGATGCCAGCAAACCGTGGAAGCTGGGGAGAGAGCCTTCCAAGAGAATTGACCCCACCGACACCTTGAAGGTGGCCTTCAAGCCTCCAGAATGCGACGCAATAGATTTCTGTCACTCAAGCCCTCTGTCTGTAGTGCTTTGTCAAGGCTGCCCCGGCAAGTTAGCACACCAAGAGGTGAATGGCCTCTAATGGCAAGGAGGAGCTAACCATTTATTTCACCAAATCTACCAACTGCTTAGAAGGAAAAGTACACAACAAAGCTTCCAACACGTATCACGAGTAAAATCTGGAGGCTGGTGGGGACAGGAGGGCACACACGGTTCCGTACCCCTCACTGATGGGGAGGGCTTGTGGGCAGCAAGCTCCCCGCGCAGGACCGCCCGAACCTGGCTCTCCACACAGGGGCCAGCAAGCCCAGCATGTTCCTCCCACCTGCGGGTTTTCAAGAGAACACTTTTGTTAAACCCTCCTCCTACCTTTTGCTCTTAGTAGGAAACACTTTTCCTCTTCAAGAGGCACACTTCAGATCGGTCCTCCAACCACTCTCTCTGGAGGACCCCCACACAACTGCAAATAAGGACTTGGCCCCAGACCGCCCTCTCGGGTAGTTTACAAAGGCGTAAGCACCCAACACAGAGTGCTGCGTGGTCAGGGACTGGCCTCTGCCTTCAAAGAGCACGTACAAGACAAGACTGAAGGTCCCCAGAGCACGGTCACCTCTAACACTCCCCTCTGACTCCACAGGTGTGCAGAGCTCCTGCTGTTTCCACACACTTTTGCCCCCTTCCCCACAAGAGATGAGGGGAATGGGCAGAGGACAGACAATGCGTGGCTGGGTCACAAGCGCCACAAAACCCACAGGAACGTGCGGTCCACCAGGCAGGAAGAGGCATACTTCAGATCTGGCTGGAAACCACTTGCACGGTCGCTGGAACGCCAGGGCAGCTCCCCCTGGGCCAGCAGTAGCACTGCACTCAGGCTCCAACATCTCCTGTGGAACGTCCAGCCTCAGTCTCCCCTCCCACGAATACCTAAGCAAGGTAAGCCAACTGATAAACTAGGCCGGACATGCAGCCAGGAACCACGGGCTGGCCCTGAAGCGGAGGGGGGATCTCACCCACCCCACTACTGCCCCACATTTCTGATGTTCAGCAGGCAAATTGTGGGCAAATGGTGAACGACGCCGGTCAGAAGTACACCCCCGTGCCTGCCTCCTAACTATGGATCTGGGTGCATTCGCCCTGAAGGGTAACGGTGTGGGTGATAACCAGAGCTAGATAAAACTTTCCTGTGTCACTTTTCTGTGACTTTACAGAAGGTAAAGGGTCTAGGTAAAAAGTGTGCTCTCAGGATTACTAACCCTGTGCGCGGAGCCCACTTACCCAAAAGGTTTGTGGGAGCCATCCATCTGAGTAACACTTCCAGCTAGTCCACAAACTGGCCTACAGGTATCCCACATGGGTCCACGTCCCACCACTTCCTTCGAGAAAAGAAGACGTTAAAGCTGTCTGGGGTGAGGGGACGACAAACAAAAGATCTTTTGAGAAGTGAGAGAGAGAATACATGCGTGGTCCTCAATTCTGAGCACAGGGGCTGGCGTCCACTTGCTTCTGAGTTACGTATCTCCACCTACAGATTTTAATGCTGGTGTAAAAATGTTTTTATTATAGAAATTTCTATAAACAAAGGTCTCATAATCTCCGTGGTCATTAGAGGGAAACGCACTTATTTTATTTATTTATTTTTTACCTACTTACAACCGTTTATTCTTTTGCATCATTTTTAATTTTCAGCCTTTTATTTATTTTTCTCTTTTTTTTCTTTTCTAATAATTTATTGTCAAATTGGAAACGCACTTTAAAGTGATGATTTCTTGATTGCACTAACTACAAAACGGTACGATCCCACACCATCCAAGGAAGCCTATAATGTGGCTTATTTTTTTAATATCCATTACGGCTTTTAGAATTTTCAATGTTCGCAGTAACATTTAAAAGAGAATGCAAATTGACACAGCTCAAAGATAGGAGAGAAAAGTGATCTCAGATATTTTTCTAGGGTTTATATTCAAGAATTGTTTTGGAAGGCTGAAAATCCACCTTGAAAGTGGGCACTGCCTTAACTCAAAATAACAGCTTTGTTATTGGCTCAACTGCGGACTTTTTCCTCCTTAGGTAAAGTAAGAGTCTTTCTATGATGATGATCCTGAGGATATGAGCTCAGAGGTATGAGTGGAGAGTGATAATTAATGGAATAGGATTAAAAGTCATAATGTGTCACACGGAAACTCCCTAATTAAATTAAGACTGCAACAGCACATTCCCTTAGAAGGCACCGCCACTTAGCCAGCAGAGAACAACTTCCAGACAGCACGCCGTGCGCGGGCGGGCATGCACGCAGCTTGCTGGGGCTTCCAAGGCCATTTTCCTTCATTCCCAAGCACATGACTGACACATGTCAGTCACCGTATATGTGTGGTATCAGAGGCCGAGATTCCCTGCACTGGCTGGAGCCTGCTGGTGCGGGCAGTGTCACACTGTTAGTGAGAACCCCACTTCTCCAAGATGGCATGAGGGCCGGTACACTTGTCGGATCTGATCTGTTACCCGAAGGAAGACGAGGAGAAGTCACATCGGCACGCCTGCTCGGCACACACTAGGTGTCCAGCTCGTAGAGGCTGGGGCGCCTCCTGGAGCCATCCTTAGGGAAGCCCAAAAATCAACAAGGACTCTGGGGTTCAGCTCTGGAGGACATTCCTACACTTGAGGACACAAACGTTGATTTCAGTACACCGGGTGGGCACTGGGCTAATTTGTGTGGGATACTCATGTCAACAAGGACTTAACAATGACGCAGATGGAGACTATTACAGCAAGCTGTTTCCTCTCAAAAGTGACACGCACCTACATGGGTCATCCAGGAAATGGAGAAGAGGGGGGAGCAAGAACAGGCACACGCCTGGGACCTTCTTCCCCAGACATCGCTGTTTCAGCCCCAACACCTGCGCCACCTGCCTGGGCCGTGGCATGGCGAGGGACGTGAACAGTGGACACGGTGTCTCAAGGATCCCACCCCGGCCCAAGTGGCTCCCAGGAGCCATCCCTGCCGCTGCCCAAACAAGTGCAGACGGACAGGTGTCCTGCACACCAGCGGGAATCAACACTGCCCTGCCAGGTCCACGCCAAGCTCCCTGTGCCTGCATGCCTGCCGCCTCATTTGGCTTCTGGAACCACATCGGAAGAGCACCCTGCTTTTTTGAAGAATCCCTTCCGTGGTTAAAGAAGTGGGGGATTCACTGAGATCTCACGTAAATGGAAGAGGAATAAGGAAAACACCTCAAGTACATGCACACGCACACACCTGGAGCCTGCGTACCACACACTCTCCTAGGAGGCTGGACAATGTTCAAAGTTCTTTAAAGAGGGATGAATTTTAACATTTGAAATGGTGGAAAGGAGGCTGAATGACAGAGATAGAGGAACGAGACACAGTGAGGAGGGAACAGAAGGAGCACGTGGCTCTATTTCTGGAAAGCACCTAACGGGGAAGAGAGTCTGGATGGCTCCCTCTACTCAAACGTTCGGGAGCAGACGCTCTGCTGAACCGGACCCTGGGCAACCCGTGCTCACCCAAGCGACGCCCCGAGGCCTCCGGGAGCAGCCTCACGTGGGTTGGAGCGGGCAGGATGGAGCCCCCACCCCCCACCCACAGAGGAAGGGGCGTCACCGGGAGAGTCAAGGGCAGTGGAGCTTGAGCAAAGCACTTATTTGTGTTAGATTTCTTCAGGCTTCAAGCAAAGTAGTGGTTACCTCTCTCACCCGCCAGGAGAAGGCGATGGCACATTCGGTTAATGTCGGGTTGCTCCAGAAGACGACAGCTGTATCATTACACAAAAGCTAAACTGGAGACCACTGCTCATCACCCCCTCCACCTCTGCTCTGCAGCTGGGCCGCGGGCACTGGGAGATGGAGGCCACGCACGGCCAGCCCACAGTGCCCACAACAAGGCGCTGAGCCTCACACCCAGACCCACTGGGATGCTCGTTAGGTGCATGACGTCCTGACCTTGACTTACCCTTCAACGCACTGTCTGCTAGAGTGTCTGTTATGATTTTAGACACGTCGCTCTGAATATCGGCTGAATCGCAAAGGGGTGCTCATGGTCCTTGGTACCAGGACAGCACAGTTCAACACTGGGCAGCGGGTCCTGGCTCCTGGGAGTGCCAGCACACGCTTCTACTCAGGCCGGCCTGGCGGGAGCTGCAGAACTGTTCCCCTTGCAGAAAAGGTCAAAGCCATCCCTCCTGGGATTGAATTCATTCGTTCACCCCAACTTCAGCAGGGGAAGATAAAGAGGAGACAGTTACAGGCTAACCCCCCCCCCACATTTCCTTTTTGTGAACAAAGGGAAATTAAAATAAGGAGAAGAGAAAACTTGTGCCTCTTCTGTCAGCTTTTTGTTCAGAGCATGAGGAACCAGAGCCAGCGGACAGACCACAGGCTCAGCCTGCCCTCCAGCCCTCTCCACAGCTCACCACGGACATGAGACTGAAGCCCACGTCTTCACCACAGATTTCTGGGGTTCTCGCCAGCAGTGGGTGGCAGGGGAGGGATCATCCCCAACACTGGCGGGGAATCGACACGCCCCCGTCCACCTCAGAGCTCACTGCGCCCCAGGGCTGGGCCCGCGCCCCCATCACTGGGACTTCTCAGCCCCGTTTTTGCAGCGTTGTGTCTCCTCCCCAGAATGTACCGCCCATGAAGGAGGAAGGGGAGGCTCTCCCCAGGAGCCCTAAGTCCACGTCCGTCAAGTAACCTCCACCTCCAAAGCAAGAACACGACCCAGCAAGAAGGCTGAGAGAAGGACTGTGTGGTTTATCCACCCAGCTGGGGCAAACAGCAGAGCCGAGACGTGAACCGGCTCAAGTCCCAGAACCAGCTCAGAGCTTCCTGAAGTGATTTCAGGAAGAAGTTTCCAGATTTGCGAAGGATACTGGAACACACGCAGGGGCAGAAAGATACATTCTCAAGCACAAGAAGAAAACATTTGTAAAGCTAAATGTCTATTTACTGTACTTTGACTTGAAAACCCTTGCTTCCTTCCCACAGCCACAACGGTGTGTGTGTGCACGTGCGCATTTGTGCATGTGTGTGTGTGAATGTGTGTATACATGTGAGGGATGCCTGCATGTGTGTGTGGATGTAGTGTGTGCATGTGGACATGAGGTGCGTGTGTCCGTGTGTGCATGTGAGGTGTGTGTGTGAGGTGTGCATGGGAGGTGTGCATGTGTGTGCACGAGGTAAGCATGTGTGTGTGCATGCGAGGTGTGCGTGTGTACATGTGCGTGTGCACGTGAGGTGGGGGGTTCAGTCTGACGAAGAGGCCAGCCCCATGTCTTCCTTGAATGCACGTCCGGCTCTCACTCAATCCTACGTAAAGACCGCAAACAGTGTTGCACGCCATGCCTTCAGGCAGCGCTTGGCACTAATCAAGCACCAAGGACTGGAGAGCTGGTCATTCCTAGATTTATCGTATTTACAGCACATAGTAGCTTATTAAATGTAAGGCTCAAAATAGGACACATCGCTGTGCACGAACAGTGGTGTTTTTAACAAAAGACAGGGCCGCGGTGGAGAAACAGTAAGTCTGCAGGGAAGGGAGAATAAAGCTCGGTGTCTCTCCAAGGCTCCGATCCCGTCATTCCCCTGGACACCAGGGAGTCGAAAGAACGAAACTCCGCGTCCACAGTCACTTTGCCTCATGTTCCCTGGTCCCTCCAGCTCTGACAGGCTGGAGGACGGACTGTGCTCTTCTCTGTCCTTTGTGGACCATAACCTTGACAGACAAGGCCGGGGGGTGGAAGCAGGCTGTGGACAGCATCCGGGAGGCCAGCACGTGTTGGGGGAGGGGGCTTCCCGCCATCCTGGCCTGGGCGGGGTCCCCACGTGCCCTGCTCCACTTTCTGTGTCCTCTGCTCACCTGTCTGCCCACGCTGGCCTCCCTCCCTCCCCACGTCATCACTTCTGCCTCGATCAGCAGGGATAAGCCAGCACAGGGTCCGGAGACAGAACTACTGCTGCCCAGTGATTAAACATTAGGTCACCCAAAGGAGTCTTGGTTTTCTCATCTGCAAAATGGACACGAGCACAGGCGTGGGCAGGGCTCGTGGGCTGGCAGCTGGGCGAGAGCACGGCACGACTCTGCTGTCTCCAGATGGACCCCCACGGCCATGCAAGGCTGCACCGCCCTGTCCACGAGATGCAGTTCCCCCAAGGATGGACCCCATGCGGCAGGCAGCTCCCCTAACAAAGGCTAGCTAGCCTGTGACAGCTGAGGGACCCCGATTCACCAGGAATCCCACACTGAAGGGGCTGGGCCAGCTTCTGTGACCTGGCTCTCAGCCGGCATCCCGTCCTGAACCCTCGCTTCTGCATCGTGGGTGTGCTGAGGGGAGCGTCTCGGCTGCCTGGATCGACACCTGCCGGCAGGACACGGAGATGGCACGTGCTCACGCACACCAGAGGCTAGACAGAGAGAGGCCCGTCAGAGCCATTCCCCCTGCCGCTGACAGGACAGAATGGTAAGGGGCAAGACGCGACGAGCCCGTCGCAGCCGCCACACAAAGGCCGGTGTGAGGCGTGATCTGGAAGTGACGGAACCACGGAGCTCACTGCCGAGAGAGGCGGGTGCAGGTGCGGCAAAAGAAGTTCGCGAGTTTCACAGGTTACAAAGTAGATGTCGCGCATGGGGGCAGAGCTCACCATGGCAGGATCGGGACCTACCAGGGACAGTCCCCTCCCTCCCCCTACTGCTGCTGCAGAGAGCAGCTACCCCAAACCAGCTGCAGCTGGGCGGCGGGAACCCAGCATGCCACACGTGTGACCTGAAGACGAGGAGGAGGCGCAGGTGGGGTGCGTGTCTGTCTCCACTCCATCCTGATGCGGAGCCAATGCACAGACCCAGGACGCGGAGCAACCGAGGCGTCGTGAACACCGCCTGCACACAACACCCATGCGAGGCTTCCAGGTGGATGCGAGACCCCTGGGAAGCCTGCCTGCCCACTCGCCCATCTGGGCTTCTCAGGAAGGAACCCCACAAGATGCCACCCTTTACTCGGACCAGGAGGATGGCTGACATTTGCAAAAGCACAGAACTCTGGGTTCCCTGGGGACCCCGTAAAAGCACTTGGGGACTCGGACAACTGAGATGCTCTGTGGGAACGATCACGTCCCTAAGAGAAGAGCCAGAATGGAGACAGAGGCAAGGAATCTGGAAAGTGTCTGTGAGGGTCTGTGGGGCGATCGGATGAAGACAAGGCAGACTGGAAATCCTTCCCATGATCCCCGTGCGTGTCATAATTAATGAGAGGGGCGTGTGTAGGGCAGGGGACCGCAACCCTCAGAGACCCTCCTCCCCTGCCACCAGACACAGAAGCAGAGTGCCTCACAGAGCCCGGTGAATGACGGAAACAGAAGACTCCTGCCAAAATACGTCGCTCCCGCTCAACGCAGTGTGTTTCTAACAAACCTATGAGGACAAGAAGGCCGTTTCACAATAAGTTTTCTCTAAATAGAAATGTTGACTTTTTTCTGATGCGAGTCAGATGAAGCTTGCTAATTTTACTACCAGTTATTATCCTGAAATAATCATGAATAAGATAATGACCCCATGATCAAATTTCTGGCAACTGCTCTATCTTTGTAAATAACTTCCTGAGTCAGAGTTTCAGACACAAGCCTTGCTGAGTGCTGGGTGTGTGCACAGATGCCGGGAATGAGTAACTTTGTATTTTAAATGCAGAGGGTGAATAAAGGAAGCCCTGGTTAGCGTGTGGAGGTGTGTTTATTCAGAAATACCCTGTGCGTGTTGTGCACTGTGTGGAGGTGTCTGCTTTTATCTCAGGGCCCACACATGCCCCAAGACGACGGTGAATTCACAGCATTCTTCGGAACCTCCTTTCTGTACTGTCCCGGGCGTTCACCCCCTTCTGCCCGTAGGTGGGGTCCCTAAACGAGGCGTGTGGACGTGCACACACACGCGTGGTCATTTTATTCCTCCTAATAAGCATTTGTGCCACTGCAGCGCACGGAGGCTGGAAGGAGAGAGGAGATGCCCTCCGCGAGCCGTCTGTGTAGTCGGCGTGGACCACGCACATCCTGGCTGCACAGACCTGTATTTTTTGGAGACTGTCAGTCTAATCCACTAATGCAAAGACTCGCTCACTTAAAAAAGCTACCAAATAAAACAGTATTGAAATATAAGTGCCATTGCTCTGGAAAACAAAAAGTGCTTTGAGGTTATTAATGCTGGTTTAATAAAATCAGAGTGGAGAACTAAAGCTTCTCTGCCAAAGAGCACTCCCCCCAAACGGCATCGAAGTTTGGGGAAGATCTGCCTCGGTCACCTTTAGGGGACTGTGTGTTCATCCTGCAGTGACATGTTTCCAATCTGAACACCGCTATACCACTCATTTTCAGGTTATGCACTTTTGCTTCAGCAGTAAATAAATTGAAGCAAGTTGTTAAAAAATGCGGCATTCGATGCTTGCAAACGCTGGATTAGTGCTGCAGATGGAAGAGAGTCAGGCTGGGGCTGGACAATCCCCTGTCTGCTACACCCTGACCGAGACACCTTCCCCGCCCACCCCGGTGCAGCCGCCGCCAGCGAGACCCCGCGGCAGGCCCCACTTCCCGGCTGTGTCGGGGGGAGCATGCCACCCTGCGTGCCAACCCCCCCCGTAGGGGATGGCATTAGTGATGAGTGGTCCTGGGCAAGCACCTGTTGCTAAGTACAGCATGAGTCACAAAGCCAGGGAAGTCCCACTGACTGGTTCTATTTTCTGAACAAATTAAAGGGCACGGAATCTTCCATGTAACACGAAGCCTGTCTGTGAGATGCACCTGAGCCTTGGGGACAGAATTATGAATGAAGTAGTCAATATTTACCTACATATGGGCAAACCAACAACATCTGAGTGGACATGCTCAGTTCTGTAGGGAGTAGAACACCCACATATAAGGCATCGTGGTCATTTATAAGAGGAACTTTCAAAACCAGCTACCGCCTCATGCCCGAGTTAACAATGTATCCCTTTACTGACGCTCTCTTTCACGAGGAAGGAGTGGCCCCTACTATGCAGAGGCGTGCGTACTTTTGCACAAGGTAAAGCACATAAAAAAACGCCAGCGAAGCAGGACAGGAAACAGGAGCAGCGGCTGCCCCCTCAGGGGACGGCTCGAGCCGCCCGCTCAGCGCGCTCAGGCACGTAGTCCCCTGGCTACAAAGTTCCCTCTGACGAAGCCTCCGCGGGGGCCCGCAGGGACCCCCCGTCGGAGTGTGTGCTCGGGGGCCTCACGGAAAACCTCAGCAATTCCCATCACGGCCCAACGCCGTCACCTCTGAGGGGACACAGGACGGCTACCTGGGCGGCACTAAACGCCAGAGTCTCCTGCCTTTGAAGAGGTTTCGGTTTTCATGGCACACAGGGCGGCTGCCTAGCACCTCCCGGGAAGCTCTCTCCTTCTCTTCCAGCCCAGTTAATGCAGCTGGTAATCGGCACAGGCTCTGGCTGCACGAGGCGTTACAAAGGAAGCTGTCTTCACAGGCTTTCTTCTCTTGCTCGCTCGCTCGCATATGAACACACGGGTGCTAATAACTGCAGGTCCCCGGATTCGCTCATTCCCGAAGGGATGCTGAGCCCAGCAGCCGGAGCGCTGCATCCTTGCTATCATACACGGGGGCGACCAGGATAGTTCCTGCATTACAAAGTGCTCTGGGGTTCAGTCATGACGGGAAGAACGGTTAACTGGAGACTGAACTCGTGCTCTGGGATCGCAGCGGTGTAGTTGTGGACCGCTAGGCAAGACCTTTCCCCCACATCCTCCATGCCAATTAAGATGCTCCCTGGATGGCAGTGACTGTGTCCCCAGCTGCTGCCAGCACGGCTGCCGACGGAGAGTGTTTTACTTACAACGGCAGGTGCAGCCCCGGCTCGGAGGGAGGGCAGTGAACAGCCGTGGTGCAAAGTACGGAGAGCCGAGCCGCTCCCGGAGGTGAGCCAGGCGGGGGCCACTCGCGGCTCGCTGTCTACCTGATGCCACCACATCCGTGCAAGCACACAGCAAGGCAGGAAAAGTAAGAAATGAGTCATCCTGGACTTACCGAGGCAGGGTTCCCACCGCTCTGCTGGCCGCATCCAAATGCAAACAGCAGGCAGCTTCTCGGCAAACGGGGAGACGTGCACCGGGAGAAAAGGTCCAAAATCGCCGCCCCAGGAGAAGGCCAGAGGCAACGGAGTGTGTGTCTGAGGACCTGGCGAGTCACGGCCAGGGCTGGCCGGCCACAGGGCTCTGCCAGACAAGTGCACTGCAGCACGGTGGCCTAGGGTTGCAATGCATGTCCCATATATTCAGGCATAACAGAAAACACGGATCTGGAGTGCTCGCCATGTGGATGGGGGGGCCGCCTGGCACACAGCGCAAAGGGAGGCTCTCTCCTCCTAATGGAATTAGCCATGGAGATGGATGCCTTAATTCCGTGCAGTGCTGTCCCCGAGGAGATCAATTACAGAAAGCAGGTGCCTCTATCTCCTGCTTTTTCAGATAAATGTCCATAATCTCATTTCACAAATGATCCCTATTTAGACAGGAGCCACCTATTGTGATGATATCATTTGCTCTAGTAGCCATAAATGGACAACTTCCTAGGGAGCGTCACTGCTCTGGCGACACGGGTCTTTATAAACGTGAGTGTGGGTGGCGTTCGGAGGCCCGTCCGCCAGGCGGCTTCCACTCCTGATGCAGAATGCTCCCCGGCATCTCCGAAGTTACAGCAGGAGAGGAGGGCCCTCCCCTCAAATGGCTTGTGTGCCTCTGGACACCTCCCCCCCGGGGGACAGTGCCATCTCCGGCAGGGAGGGGAGCGGTGGGCGTGGGAGGGGACATGCCGGCACCTGTCACACAACCCCTCCACTCGCCTCTGTGACAGCCCCTGACAGAGAGTAACAGGGCATTTTCTGCTGCAGCAAAGGTCTGGGCCCCGTGGCCGGTGCTTTTTAAGGCAAGGGGACCGTGTCCTGCCTGGACACACCTCACCCTCTGAAACTCCAGCAGGAGGCGGGATCAAAACCCAGAGACGTAGTGGCCAGGGAGGCTGAGATCCCTCCAGCCTCCATGCACGGCGACCATGTCACCAAAGCCGGGTTCCCACCCCGCCAAGCGCCTGTCTGTCGGGAAGCGTGTGGAATCGCCCCGAGATGAGACTATTTATAAACACCTCCGGCTTCGCCATCATGTGTGCCCACAAAGAAGGAGGATGGCAGGGATCCAGTGCAAAGAAAGATGCCCGATGCAGAGTCGCCACGTGGAGATAGTAAGGGAGGCATTCAGGCAGATGTCATAATAAAATCTCCCACGAGTCCCCTGCACTATTCCGGAGACCGGGACAGGTCAGTGGGAGGAGACAGGACTTCCACCACACTGTTCACCATTAATAAGACTGATTAGTGAATGAAGACCTCAGGTTGGCTAAATTACACCAACGTATCACTGTGAAATATGTCCCGTGGACCAGCGCGTATGCACTGGAGTGTCAGTGGTTTCTGTTAGCACCAGTTCTGACCAATTCCTAACCGAGGTCTCTAGTGACGGAGATGGGCAAGACTGCAGTGGTTTTGCCCGTGCCCCTGGGAGGCACAGCTGAGGGTCTCACCACACAGGCGTGTCCATGACACCAAGCATTATTATGAGATTACCCAAGTGGATCGAGATTCTGAGCCTCCTTCCCAAACGAGTGAACCCCTTGTGAGTGAACCCCGCCAGAGTCTACTCCCGCAAAACGCCGGGGTGCCTCAAGGAACAGCGGCGTGGGGCCTGACCTCAGGGGATTTCAGGAGCCTGAGGTTCAGAGCTGGAAGAGGCCCTGCAGAGAGAGGACTGCCTGCCACAGCTTACTGAAGTGTCGGGTGAATCATCCCGTGGGGACGTCACCTCTACCACTGGGAGGGGTGGATAGTGTCCCCCTAATCTATGCCCACCTGGGCCCTCAGAATGTGGCCTTATTTGGAAATAGGGTCTCTGCAAATGTAATTAAGGATCTTGAGATGCAGTCAGTGTGTATTTAAGGCCACTGTGCACTAAATGCCATGGCGGGCAGGTGGGCAGGCACTCTTTCTAGGGAAGAAAGGACACAGAGAGGAAGGGACAAGCCGGGAGAGGGGGGAGCCTGGCACAGGTCCTCCCCCAGGGCCTCAGCAGGAAGTAGAGCTGCCCACACCATGACCCCTGCCTCCAGACATGCCGTAGTTCTCAGCCCCAAGTCTCCGCCTTGTTAGGACAGCCCCGGGAAATGAAGGCAGCCCTTCATCCATACAACACTCTGGAGTTCACCCCACGGCCGGTTCCTGACCCAGAGTGTTGACCACTGACGTCCCAGGGGGAGACCGCAAACTCAGCCCAGGAACCCACGAAGGAGGCTGCCCCCTGGGTCCCTGGTGGTCCCAGCAGCTGTGCTGGCTGTCCAGGCGTCTTCCCTGGCATCTGGCTGTCCCCCCAAAGCCTGTAAGCACCTCAAAACCTCCTGCTTTGCATACAAGCAATCTATGCTGTTAAGGCCAACAGAATCATGGTGACCTGCGGTCCCGGCACCTGTGTCCACCAAGCCCGTTACAGAGGTGGGTCCACAGCTCCTGTACCAGCACGGGGAAGTATGTGGCACTCAGGCAAGGATCTGCAGCCCACCCCCCATGACACGCATATTTACTGAGGGCACATCGTGTGCTGGGTCAGCGGTGTAGACGAGGAGGAAGCAGACAGGAGCAAGCAGACAAATACTGCGGCTCCACAGACCACACAGCGTGAGCCGCACGGGCCACTCACCCACGGACTTTCTACGGTACTTGATGAATGTGTCTTCTCTTCCACGTGATTTTCTTAATCACGTTTTCTTTTCTCTAGCTCACTTTGTTGTAAGAAAACAGAACATACAATATATACGACACACAAATACATGTTCATCAGCTATTATCATCAAGGCTTCTGGACTGTTAGTAGTTAAGTTCTGGAGAAGTCAATGTTGTACGTGGGTTTTCGAATGCTGGTGCCCCGGCCTGCACACTGATCAAGGGTCAGCTGCCGTCTGCCCACAGGCAGCAGGAAGGCCAGGGCAGCCAGCAGGGCAGCCGTTGGGGCCAACGCTGGGACCACGGGAGGTCGGGTGGAGGGGAAGGCACAGAGTGACAGAATACCCCCAGAAGCAGAAGCAGAAGCAGAAGCAGAAGCAGACAGGGGTTGAGGATGGGAGGGGAGGGTCGGGTCCCGGGAATCTCAGGGCAGGTCAGGGCTCCACCGGGGAACAGGGAGCCGGGCCGAGTCCTCAGGAGTGGCATGGTGTCCCCTCCTTGGGACAGAAGCTCCTTGCATGTCCTTGGAAGGAGAGGCTGTCTTGCATGTAGCCCTCAACTGCTAAATAAAGGCTCACCAAATCGGATTTGTAGTTTCCAACTGTATTAGCCCGTTCAGGGTAGACGCAGGCGGTATCTTGTCACGGGAAACAGGCATACACTGGTGTTCGGTCACCTGCATGTGGCAAGCCGAGTCTGAGGAGGGGTCCTTAACCGCCACGTCTCAGACCAGGCGGTCTCGCGTATTACCTGAACACCAAGCTTTGTCACAAGTGACCAAGGCACTGTCATTAAGAACCGTATCAAGGACAGGTCAAATCCCTGCACGTGAGGACTAGGAAGGCCCACGTTAACACACCCTCTCCATCGAAGTGGGACTCACCTTGTGGGACAACACACAGCCATTGGGCTGTCCCAGTCCCTCCAGAGACGTGAGAACGGCTGCACAACGGACATGAGGAGAATGGTGTCCACGGACCCAACTGGATTTCAGAGTCTAGTGTCCGGTGGTGCTTCGTAAACTAACGTGGGCCGCGGTAGCCACGTGGCCACCCGTCTGTGGTGCATGGCTAGGTGCTGGGCCTGTGTCGGCCAGTGCTCTCCAGAGACACAGTGCTGACAGGGAGAGACAGAGACGCAGACAGAGGTGAGGAGACCAGATTCGTTACAGGAAGCGCTCACGTGGTTATGGAGGCCTGGAAGGCCCGCCGACCACGCCTGCAGATGGCGGAAGTCAGCCCGTGTCCGATGCCCCGGGTGCCACGGAGGGGGCACGGTAAGACAGATGCTCCTCCTTCCTCTGCGTATTCATCCCACTCAGGCCCCCGGCAGATGGGAGGCAAGCGGGGCTTCCTCCAAACAGCCCACCGATTCCCGCACCGGTGTCCTCGGAGACACCGCACATCACGCCCGGAAACACGGTCTCGCCAGCTATCCTGGCTGCCAGGCAAGGTGACACATGAACCAACCACGGGCATCTTCCCCACTTGGGAAGCCAGGCCTTCCCCCAGCACGAGCTAAACAGCGACGGCCCTGGGAAGCACCGTCTACATTCCAAAAGGTGGAATTTAACAAAGCCCCAGAATGACACCCACGGTCAGTTAGGCCGATGCCCCAGAGCAGCCCAGGCCAGAGCCGCTCCCGGGGCCCCACCGGACCCTGACCATGGACACAGAAAAGCTGCGTGTGTAGCTCCGTCCTCCCAAAACTACCATGTTTACGGGGAGCACAGCCTCCCTGAACATCCCTCCACAACCACACACTCTGCGGCTTTGCTTCCGAGTCTTCACACAGAGCGAAGGACCCAAGAAATGGGAGATCGGGGAGCCTGGCTCCCTGTGCCTCTTCTATTCTGCAGCCAAGTGTCACGAGTACTGGGTTTCACCCCATTAAATGAGAGGTTATCTTTCCTTCTGTTTCCTGTGTAGCGCATGTTAACCTCCGGTGTGGGTATCAACGGCACGGTCACAAATCTCAAAGATGAAAGGCCACCGGCTGTCTGCAAACAAATCTCACTCAGAGACAATCAGACCAGAGGCTGTGCTGTGTGTGGTCCCTGGCCCCCACCTCCAGGATTCTACTGGTTTTCAGAACACAGACGCCTCATCTTCTTTCAGAGGGAGACGCAGTCCGGCTAGCAAGTCATGGAGACGATAAAGGCGCTGTGGAGTTTTTGGGGCGATGTCACTTATGTCCACAGGAGGGAAGACTAGACAGTAATGATTTACACTCTTGTCTACACATGGTCATGACAGATGATAGTTCAGCAAAATCGAAAACACAGGCAGCATTGGACCCTCTGGATTAAGGTGAACCACCACCCAGATCGCCCCATGAGGATTCGAACGGTAACTCAGTCCTGTTGCCCAGTCAGCTACGTTAGTGCGAACTGCTGACTTCTGTCTGTCTGCCTGCACGCACACCCAGTGGGGACTCCGCAGGGCCCGGGGGAAGACCTGCACTGGCCTGAGGGTGAAAGTCTGCAGTGTTAACATCAATCGCGAAGCCCCGTCCCGGTGCGGACTCTCAGACGCAGCTCTGGCGGCCCCTTATCACGCGGGATCTGGACGAGGCTCCCGCGCTCCCACGTTCTCGGCTTCGACAATCACATCGTTCGCCTCTTCAAGGGGATTTGTCCTCATGACATTTACCTCCACGCTTCATGTTCAGTGGAAAATGGAGGCACAAAGGATTAGTTGGAGAGAACAGCTAACCTCCCGGGTACCATCAGGCGTCACAGGCACAGCCGACATTGGCACAGGTACTTCTGAGCTACGGGGCTGGGCCCTGTCAGAGCTCAGTACTGTCCTGCTGCCACACCAGGCTGGACTCCAAATCCGATGTTGACTCCAGCACAACATTCACAAGACTCCCGCCATCAAAACCGGGGGTCGGCGGGGGTGCTCAGCGACCTGGAGGCCGCTGCATCACACACGTGGTGAACTGCTGGCTGGGAGAAATGCAATTGTTTCCCCCAGCTTGGAAACAAAGTTTATTTTGTGATGGTAACATAAGTAGGAAGCGATCATCTTAATGGCATCTATAAAACACATTTTCTTTATCTGGGGAAAAAAACAATAGTCTTCACAACACAGTTTCTTCTTGGGCGTTAAATCGCCAGCACCAATTTATCTCTACTAGCACTGCAGCAAACAGAGAACAAAGAATAACTCCTGGAAATACTTATCGAGACAAAAAATCCTAAAATTAAAATGAGAAAAATAAATACACTAAAAAAAAAAAAAAAGAAAGCAAGAAAAAAGAGGACGGGGGTCCCGGGTGGCTCCGCCGGTTAAGCTTCGACTTCAACTCAGGTCATGATTTCACGGTTCGTGGGTTTGAGCCCCACGTTGGGCTCTGTGCTGACAGCTCAGAGCCTGGAGCCTGCTTCTGATTCTCTGTCTCCCTCTCTCTCTCTGCCCCTCCCCTGCCTGCACTCTCTCTCTCTCTCTCTCCTTCAAAAATAAATAAACATTAATTAAAAAAAAAAAAAAAAGAAGAAAGGATAATGAGAGAAAGCTGGAGCGGACAGAAGAAGGAAGGGTGGACAGAGGCCCTGGAGCCCTGTCCCCTCCTTAGGCACTGGGATAGTTGAGTTAAATAAAACTCAAATGCACAGACTCACAGGAGTGACCTGTGGGGCCTCTTGTAAAATGATTCTACATAACACATTTGATTGAAGTCACTTAATCAAAAAACTGTAACACAAAACAGTATAGGCAGATTTTCTTAAAACGTGAATTAGAGTTTTTTTTAAAACCTCTAATGTTCTAACGAGCTACCCTAGGAAGCAATACGACAGAGGCCTTGTGTTGCCACGAACACTGCCTCCTGGCCAGAGCAGAGCCCATGTGCCCCCAGCGCCCCAACCCCGGCTGCCGGCTCACCAGGACGCACTGCCTGCAGTCTATTTTGCACACCAACCAGCACTCTTGTCCCGGACCGTGAAATATGAAGGAGCTTAGGTCCACAGAGAGTAAGTATTTCACCCAAATCTATGACGTAAGGATTAGGGCTCAAACCCGATTGGGTGAGACTCTGGTGCATTTCCCTGGGACCCCCTGGGTGGAGCCACGCCGGGGTCGGTTCACGGAGCACTGGGAGGGTGGCCAGCCAAAGGCGAGAACCAAAAAGGTGGTTTCTAAGGGCTGCAGGAGAATACCTGACGCTGGGAAGAGTTGTGATGGGAACTGCCTGCCAACAGGACTCTTAAATAACGCAGCATGGAATCTCAGCAGTGAGCACAGAGCTCAGGCGGAAAGCCACACTATGGGACTCCAACACTAAGCCAGTTGAAGCCCGAACATGTCACGGGAGGAAGAGCTGGGCCACGTCACGTTCCACGTGGGGCAGGAAGAGGAGACCCTAAACCGCTACCCGCACAGCCTAAAACGAAAGACAGACACTGGTTTGCCAGCGCAGCCAGGTGAAGTCCTCGAGGGGCTCACCGTCCTCAGCCTCCCCCGACGTGCTCACAGGCCGCCAGAGCCCCTCAGGGGACGGGCCTCGTCCTCGGGCCCCTTCACACGCTCTGCAGACCAGATGCTTGGCAAAACGTTTTGGGAAGTGGATCCTTACAAACAACTCAAGTGCACGTGCGTCTCCTACACGCGTGACTGTGTCTCTGAGCACGTGACTTCCAAGCACGTGATGCCCAGGCGCCCGGCTGTGGGAGCTCACAGTTCACATCTGTGCATGCAGCTTATCGCTTAGTGAAGGAAAGTCGCATTGGGCTGTCACGGGCCAAGGAGGCTGGTATGGTTTTGTTCTGGTGCCTCTTGTGAAACAAAACACATAATGAAAACATCTGATAATGAATATTTTTCTAGGTCAGTTTATGGGTTTTCCTCACAATTTGATTACTTGGGAGGAGTTTGCTCTCCGTTTCCAAAAGAGTTTTAAAATCTTGACCCTAAATGTAATAGCACAAAACTAACACAAACCATAAATCCAAAACCATTTATGGTGCAAAACTGTAAATCCAAATGTTCTAAATGATTTTACTGTCTGAGGAAATATTTAAATAAATTAAATAAAATTTAAATTTTATTTAAGTTAAGCAGTCATCATGCTCTGATAATTCCTAGGCAGGCAGCCCAAGAGGGGAAGGCCAAATTACTGTGTGTGTTTTATTATTTCGGTCAGGAATTCCTTGGAAAGATATAAACATTTCCAGAAACACATCTTCCAATATATGGTGACTTAGACTACCAGAATAATAGCATTGATTCAAACCTCTATGTTTATGTGATGGTAACACAAGGCCCGAAGGCCTCGCTGTGACAGCTAACTACACACCTAACACCCTGGTTAAGAACAGGAGTCGGCCATGTAACACAGACACGGAAACAGCAGCGCAGTCTGTCGGCAGCGGGCAGGAACACGTTCACGGGTGCGGGGGGGTCTGAGCTCCGGCTTTTGTGCGTCTCTCCGTGTGCTTGTGTATGTGCTCAAACATACACAAAGAAAGAAAAAATTACCAAATACAGGAACCTTCCAAGAAACAACTTTGCGGTAAACTCTCAGCTCACGATCTGGGCACTTTTGATGACGAACAGCTCCCAGGAGTTCAGTATTAAACCCAAAACAGGAAAACATGGAACTCTAACACCGAATTTGTTGTAGCGCCGACCATCGTCTTCTTTACTCAGAAAACTCCCAAATAAAAGTTAAATCCCTCACAAGGACTCTTTTCATCTTTTGGAAACTACGACCCCAACAGCACTCACTCTGAAAGCCTCGAGGAACGAGCTTCTATAAATAGAACAAGAACCCATTCTGTCGAGAAGGGGAAACTACGGCAACAATAATGAAAATAAATTATTAAAGTTTTGTTTCTTAAATATTGTAATGATTTTTCGTTGCCTGCCAGCCTGCTACGGTTATTCCTCAGTTGCCATGGCGACGTCCTGCTAGTTCCCAATATGTTCACAGAACGGCTGTGTGCCCTTTACAATTGCACCCAGGAGCTGCCTGTCTCCCTGTGCCCGTGCGTTAACCAGCCTGCCCCCGGCCAGCGGGGCTCCATGCACTGGTTTTCTGAGACAATGCGTATCACTCCCGAGATGGGCCTTCGGGACGGAGTCTAGCGCTCACGCCCGCCCTCCCAGACACCCTCTGTGCGGGTCGGACTTGCACAAGTTGCTGATGAACACGCTCTTTGGAGGATGTGGGAGCCATTTATGTGACCTCAACCCTCACAAGAGTTGTAGGACGAAGGCACTGTGTAGATGAGGAACCTGAGGTCAGAAAATGCTAAGTAATTTGCCCAAAGGGATTAGCTGGTCAACAGGAGAGAGACGATCCCACAGCTATGTGACGCGATTCCGTATCATGTTTCTGTTTTTAATATTCTGAATAACCTGAAATTATGAAACATGAAGCGTCACTTTGCTGTTGCAAAAATGCAAACAGCAACATGCATTATGTATGCTTCCTGGTGTCTGTAAACATAGACACAGATGAAGCTGAGGCCTGATCAAATAATAACTCTACGATGAAAAGAAACGCAAGCAAATTTATTGATTATGTCAATTTACATTTCTCTCAATAGGTTCACATATTTGCTTAACCCAGGCACTCCTTGCTTTGCTGCTCTGACAGGCACGTGAGGAAGGCGCGGTGTGAATACAGAAACTGGAGGAATTACGGCACGTCCGGCTTCCTGGTGGACCTGTCATCACTCAGGGTGTTATAGGACATCTCCCAGAAATGCTAATGTCCTTTTGGAAACAGGCGTTGTGGCATTTCAGCCAAGTCCATTATATGTCACTGAGGCCCCCAGAGCTCCCCTCCCTTAACCGACCAGGAGATCGGTCCACGTTACCCTGTCAATCAGAAGAGGCAAACCTCCCAAATGAGCCAATTCCATACCCAAGTGGTGATTCCTTGGGGAGTGTCTACTCCCCTCTGTCACCTCTGGCTCTGCCTAGTGACCCCCGGCCCCACTTCCAGGGGAAATCTCCTCCAGGAGACGCCCCAGCCCGAGTTAGTCCTCCCGCACAACACCTGGTCTAGAGTAACCACCGCCGGCTCCATCCTCTCTTTCTCTCTGTTCCCTCCTCGAGACCCTCCTGCAAACTTTCCATGACAGTACACCCTGCACTGCCGGGCGTTCCGGTCGCCTGAAAAGCGGTTTCCCTCTCCTGTTATCTCTGAGGTCAGGGGACTTTCCCTCAGCACTGGACATGCCCCTTATGCAAACTAAGTCCTCAGTCTGTGGACAGAAGGAGATGGAGAGATAGAAGGGAAGGGAAGGAAAGCAAAGCAGAGAATCCCTCGGCAGTCAGGGGGCCCGCTGGACGCCCTAGATGGGCTCTCTCCTGAAAACTCTGCGGGGAGGGGTGGAGAGCCAGCCACGCAGGTGCAGTGGGTCGAGGGGACCATGGCTCCCTCTCCCCTGACCAGGACACCCGGGAGCTCCGTGCCCCACGCAAGTACTCCAAGCTGAGTCACCAGGCTCCAGGGACTGGGGCCCGGCCATTATTTGCAAGATGTCTATGTTGAGGGCGGGGAGTGGGCTAGTTTCTCCCTTTGCCTCCTTGTGGGGGCGGGGCACCTACTGTGGGCAGAATGTGAGCAGCTAGCATCCCACGTGTACAAATAAAGTAACAAATATATTTATTTGTACAAATAAAGTAACAAATATAAAACTCACTTAAGCTCACTTGCTTTCAGGAATACACAGCTTGTCGGAATTTAAATATAAAAAACCTGGGGCGCCTGAGGGGCTCAGCCCGCTAAGCCTCCGACTTCAGCTCAGGTCATGATCTCACTGTTTGTGAGTCCAAGCCCCACGCCAGGCTCTGTGCTGACAGTCCAGAGCCTGGAGCCTGCTTCAGATTCTGTGTCTCCCTCTCTCTGCCCCTCCCCCGCTCGAGCTCTGCCCCTCTCTCTCTCTCTCTCTCTCAAAAATAAACAAACATTAAAAAAAAAAAAAAATAACAAAAAACCTTTAACAGCCCTTCAGGCTATGTCTTCCCTGTTCAGACGTCAGTCAAGGCCCAGAGAGCCGCAGGCTTGCTCAGAGGTCCCGCTAGTACCTGAGCAGAAGTGGCCCGAAATCCCTTCTCTGTGTGTGACAAGAGCCTAAATTCTGTTGTGTCTCTTTAATAAAACATTCTTAATATGCCATCTTATACTGAACCGCATTAAAACAAAACCTGCGTCTCCGCTTTGAAAACCATACGGACTCCTCTGCTTATGCCTGTGGCACGTGCCCACCTTATCCCCAAGGATAAAAGAATCTTCAATCAAGAAGGGGTGAGGCTGCGTCCAAAACAACACAGGCAAGTGCTTCTTTGGGCTGAGTGCCACTTGAAAGCGCTGTCTCAACACTCCCAGAGCAGCCCGGACTTTCAGGGAGGACGAGAGCTGTAAGAACAGCAGGCACCCCGTGTGTGGCAGTGCGCAGCCCTGGAATCCTCCAGGGGCCGCTGCTCCGTGCTGCCCACGCCCACCCTGGGACGCCTCTTGCTCTGAAGCAGCAGGTGTCACCGTCACCTCTCAGGCTGCATCAGCATCTGTCAGAAGCACATGAAAAAGACAGCTTCTTTCCATCCCCTCCATAGACCTGCTGAGAAGCCCCCAAGAATCTGCACTTTAAAGGAATTTCTGAAAAAAGAGTGAGGCATTTCAACACAAATATGTGCCTAGATGTTGTTACTCAGAACACTGAAAACATGAAAGCAATTTAAATATCAAGAATGGGGAGTGGCTTGAAAAAAATATTACCTGTACATGAAATACGATGTCGCCATTAAGAACACATAAAATATTTGCACGTATACACTTAGAATATGAGATTCAGTTTAAAAGTTGGTTAAGATGGCACACATTCCGGAAGCTCGAGTTTGCTTTCTGAAAGTGTCGGACACGTCCCTGTGTCCACGCACGTCCGTGTCCGTGGCTGTGTGTGCAGCGGAAGCAGACACATGAAAGCATCAGCAACGCTCTCGGAGAGCTAGAGTGGGAATGCCAGGGTCCCTGCTTTTCCTAAGTGTCCTGTAGCTCCCAGAGGAAGCGCTATTTACATAACCAGAGATGAACACAATTAATTTGGAGGGAAAGAAAGGTAAGTTCCATCCTCTTGTGGCATCGGGTGAGGTGACAACAGAGAGACGGGCAAACGTCTTTGCCGGGGGCATCCTGACTGGGGACCCTGTGGAGAAGCCGTGACGAAGAATGTCCATCTGGGAAGACACGAAATTAGAGGAGAAAACGCCTTCATGTTCAACATTTACATATTTTTAATGTTAGTTTGCTTATTCTAGGGTGGGAGGCAGAGAGAGAGAGAGAGAGAGAGGGAGAAACGAACAAGTCGGGGAGGGGCAGAGAGAGAGGGAGACACAGAACCTGAAGCAGGCTCCAGGCTCCCAGCTGTCAGCACAGAGCCCAATGGGGCTCCAACCTACTAACCGTGAGATCATGGCCTGTGCCGAAACCAATAGTCGGCCGCCCGTAGACTGAGCCCTCCAGGTGCCCCTCAACATTTAAATTTTTAACATTACTCACAATGTCACTACAAGTTTTTTTCCCAGTAATTTAAGAGATAATGAATATAAAATCCTTACAGTATAAACATTCAGAGAGACACTCAATAGTCTTTTAACAAATTATGGATGACGTCCTGCCCAAAACTGCTCCCCTAGGATACATCTGTGGGAACTTACCCTGAAACAGGAAGGGACTTCATGATGACAGACCCAGAACTATGTCAATCTCTTATCAATCTCATTCAGAATATTCTCTAATTTATTTTATTTCCTGAAAAACAGAGTTCCAACCGTGACTCAAGCAGTCACACTGTTGCTATTTTTCTGCCTTTCAGTCTGTTCACATCGTTTTAATACAGTCGTGAAAATCACCGACTCATATTTATGGGCGCGTTGAATTTTTAAAGTCAGAGAGAACCTAGGGGAATATGCAATTCAAGCAATTCAAGCTTCCCGTCTTACAGACACAGGGGAAAGGCAGGCAGGACCCGAGTACCAACGTGGGGCCCCTGACGCCGTGACGGCATCTCCGAGCTCTGCGCCGGCTCACCCGGCTGATGTGGTCCAGAATGTCGCCACTGTGCTCCGCTGGTTAAAGTCACATCCAGCAGAGAGGGTGCCTGCCTCAGACGGAGAACTAGCAGCTCCTCCTTCACGCTCGGAGGGTAACTAAGCGGACAGGGCTCATGAGCGTGAGGTCTCAAAATCAGCGCTCACTGTAACAAGAGGCCCAGGACAAAACAGAAAGAACAGTGTGGAAGTAACTCAGATTCTACCTGCTTGGCTTCCTGCATGGTCCAGGACAACGATTTCATTTCTCATTTCTGTGAGCCTTGTGTCCTGCTTTATAAAGCAGAGATAGATAGCATGTGAGGGATCAAATAACACACAGTCGGCACATTCTGAGCAGTTCGCACACACTATGTACAACCCCTCACTTGAACATCATGCCAATTCTTTTAAGTGCACTTTACTTTATAGATGAAGGACTTGAGCCCTAGTGAGCAGGACAACTGGGCCTATAGCTTCCAGTGGAAACACAACCCAGGCAGGTGGACCCCTGACCCTGAACTGCACACGGGACAGCCCACCGCCACGTGCCTAAAGGGTCTCGATGTTCAAGCACAAAGGTTAAGTTACATCTCCTTACACAGGATGGATGTGTAGATCAATGGAATAAAACTAAGCCCCAAAATAAACCCCTATAAGCAGTTTTTAACCAGGATGCCAAGACAATTCTCAGGGGAAAAAAGTCTTCAACAAATGGTGCTCAGACAACTAGAAATGCACTTGCAGAAAGATGAAGCCAATCCCTACCTCACACCACATGTAAAATTAATTCAAAATGGATCGCAAGCCTAGCATAAAACTCTCAGAATAGAGCACGGGAGTAGTCTTTGTGACCACAGATTCGGCAAGGTTTTCTTACGTATGAAACAAGAAGCACAAGTTATAAAAGAGACAAATAGGTCAGCTGGGCTTTGTCAAAATTCACAAGTCCTGTGCTGCAAACGCACCATCCAGAGAGTGAAGGTCAATCCACAAAATGGGAGAAAATATTCACCAATAATAAGCTGGCAAGAAATGTATCAAGAATATATTGTTCTCATAACTCAGTAACAAAAAGACAAATAACCCAATATGTTAAATGAGCAAAGAACCTGAACAGACAGATCTGAATAAACACGACACTCAATGTCCAGTAGGCACGCGAAAAGATCCCAACCACAAAGACACCTGTTCACAAACACTGGATAAGAAGATACAGATGCTAGCAAGTGCTGGCAAAGATGTGGAGAAATCAGAACACTGTCACGTTGCTGGTAGAACACAAAATGATAATGCTTTGGGACTCCACAACACGAGGGAGATTCTATGACGTAGCCATCACCCCCACCCCCCACTCACACCCGAGAGAACTGAAATCCTATGTCCACATACACGCTGTCCAGAGCAGCGTTATCTGTACACACAACATCCATCAGTTGACGAATGGATAAATAAAGCATGGAATATCTATACAATGGAATTTTATTTGGCAAGAAAGAAGTACTAATATATCCTAAAACACACATGGGCTTTGAAGCCTTATGAAGTGAAAGAAGCCAGACCAAACACCACATACTGAACGATTCCTTTTGTACCGAGTGCCCAAAACAGGCTACACTGTGGAGACAGTATGTGGGGTGGCGGTTGCTGGGCAGGGCAGAGTGGGCACTGTCCACGACCGGTCCCCAGACTTGTTCTGCAGGTGACCAAAGTGTTCTGGAATTAGAGACTGGTGACGGTTGCCAAGTCTGTGGATACGCCAGAATCCAGTGAACTGTGGATCCGAAGTGAGTGAATTTTACGGCATGTGAATTTTGCCTTAGTACAGCTGTTGTCAGACAATTATATATTGCTTTAATAAAGCTGAAAAGCAGGTGCAGAACAGGTCTTTCCAATCTGTGCACAGCACTGCACACTTGCTCTGGACGAGGCACGGACACCGATGCTCGGCCCCCCGGTAGGGGCTTCAGGTGGCTCCCACACCCAGCAGGAAACTTAATAAACCACACAGTCCTGCATTCCACAAGCGTCTCTGTTCTTGGGAGCTGCCGGGAGGGTACATCGCATTCACATCTGTAAACCGTCTTCAGGCAAGATACTAACTCGAGGTGGGGAGGTGGCGGCTAGCCTGCCTGGCGGCTCACGCAACGTGCAGTAACACACTGGTTACTGGGGTGGAGACAGTGTGTGCACGGCAGGTGCTAAAGCGTCAGAGCCTACACTCCAGTGTGTCATTACTTCGGACCTCTGCAGTACTTATCACTTTCTTCAGCAGAGGGTGTTTCTGTGAGCCAGTACTATTTCCTGAGTCGCACCCGTGCTGCAGCCAGGGGACTGGGTGAGGCGCTGGGGTCACAAATCCAAACCAAAACAAAAAAGAAAAGAAACTACTTCCAGCCTAGCCATGAAATAAAGCGTGCACCATGGTAAGACACAAATTTTGACATTTTTATGGAAAACAGGAGAGCAAATGTTTTTATAATGCACAGATTCCGTTCTGCAGAATCAGAGATTGCATTAAAGGCAGAACAGAAATGAAGGCGGTAACGAAATAAAGGTAATTAAACTCACATTATGCTTCAAAAATAATGTTTCTGCTAATAAATGCCTGGCTTTATTCTATTTGCTGCTAATTTACTAGTAACTGGACAGCCTTTACACTGCTGGGTTGCTTTTCATTATTTTTAATAGAAAAATCTTCAATAAAATTGAATAGCATATTTCTGGCATACTCACATCGACTCCCTCCTTTACCGGTTAAAAGCAACGAGGGTTTACGTCTTGTACCTCTCCACCTTGACAGGCCTGGAGCCCGGCACAGTGCAGCTTGGGTCACACACTCAGGCCTGATGGCGACTGTGTGGTTCTCTGCAGAACCCTGGACTGGCGAGCTGTCTCCGAGGGCCCCAGAGTGACTCACTCGCACCCCTTCTCTCGGCAAGTACCCGTTGGGCACTTACCACGCACCTCTCGTCTAGGTGCTACACAGAAAAGAGAGTCAAACAGAAAAGGCCTGTCCCACGGAGCTGACGTCCATTTGAAGGAAACAGTGAACAAGACCAATCCGCTCACTTCCTTCTGGGTAGAGAGTAAGAGACTCTGAGACTGACACCTGTGATGAGTCAAATGCTGATAATGGCATCGGAAAGGGAGTGACTGGCACGCAGGCCCGGGCCGCACGTGGTCTGGACCAGGAACACCTGCAGGCCCGAGCCAGGCCACACACACACCTGCAGGAACCCCAGGGCCAGGGACCAGTCAAGCACGCCACGCCAGAGAAGTGCCATGGAAGCCAGGTGCCTGGAGCCCAGTGAGAAGGGATGGGACACCCAGGCCAGGGTGCTGGTTGGGTGCCACCACATCAGGCTGGAGGGCCACTGGCGCCTTTGGTTTCCCCACGCTTCCTCATGGGAAGCCGCTGGGATTTTATTCGAAGGAGTGTTTAACCTGTGACATTGCTGAAAGGATCCCAGGGCTGCTAGGTTGAGAACACACGGGTTAATGACAGAAGCAGAGAAGCCAGGGGAGGGGACGGCAGGGTGGATTTGGATCATGGGAGGAGCCAAGTGGCATGTGGGCAGCTTGAGACTAGGTCAGACGGGATTTGTTGATGGGCAGGGTGAAAGGCATGAGACTCCCAGGCTGTCCTCCCTTAGTTAACCTTGGTTAACCTTAGCTATCAACCTCATTTAATCTTAAACTTGGTTAGTTAACATGGGTTAACCTTAGCTGGTCAACCTTAGTTCACCTTGGTTTATCTTAGTTAACCTTGGTTAGTTAACCTCAGATAACCATGTAGCCTTGGTTAGTTAACCATAGTTGATCATAGTTAACTTTATTTAGCCATGGTTAGTTAGCCATGGTTGGCTAACTTTAGTTAGCCTTGATTAGTTAACATTAGTTAACCACAGTTAGACGGTCAAGTCAGAGGAATGCCGGTGTGGGGAGCCCCACACCAGTCTCCACCTGGGGCGTCTGCATCGTGCTGAGAGGAAATGCGCTGGGGCGAGTCCGAAGACTCAGCTCTGACTGGAGGTAACGCCACACAGCCAGGCCCACATTGACGGCGGAGGGCAAGCGAGAGCAGGGAGGAAGGGGAGAGAGCAGAGCCAAGTGCCGAGGCTGCGGCAGAGCCCCGAGAGAAGGGAGTGACAGAGGGGAAGGGACCAGGACCCCACACAGTGTCAGATGGGAACCAGCGGGGATCATGTTGGATTTAACAACAGGGAGACCTCAGTGACCCTCAGGGCAGGTGGCGCAGGAGTAGAGGGACAGGAGCCCAAGAAGCAGAGAGGAGGCAGCAGGGGAGAGGTCCGTACAGACTGACGGCACGCCTGCGGAGTGCTGCGGTACAGAAGACCGACCTGACACTTCGCAAGCAGCGGGGCTTGGACATCCGGGAATCTGGGGTGGGGGGCGTGCAAGCCGATGCTCCAAGGAAGCACCGGATCCGGCCAGCTGCTGTGAGGCTGTATTTAAGGCTGGAGGCCACGTGCACAGCTCTGTGCCTGTCCTCAGCCTCGGGCAGCTGCGTGAGGGCAGGGGCCGTGCTCGCGGGACTGGGTTTTGCCACATGACTGACAAATCCAGAGATGGGCGGCCTTGCTGGGCAGGCGTGCGATCTCAGACACTCCTGACCTTGCACAGTCACAGGGACTCCATTCTCCTGGGATCACACCAGCGACGTTATTTAAGGCTTGCTATAGGTCAGGTGCTCGGACCAGCAGTCCGTCCAACAAAATTACATCGAGCCTCTACTCTGGGCAAAGTGCCAGTGGGAAAGGGACACTTGACAAAGCAGAGCCCAACCCTCCTGGGCAAGAACGACATAGAGACCCTGAGATGTACAACATGATGGCATACCCCGACAGCCACTCCCTGGCTCACTGTCCTCGTGGCTTCCAGGAGAAGGCAAACGAGCAGCCCAGCAAAGCCACGGCGGCTGAGTGATGAGCCTCTCCCCGACAGTCTCGCAGCCCCGCTACAGACACCTGCCTTCCGTGCGAGGGTGTGTTCTCTGGTGACCACACTGCTGTGTCATGTCCCAGGGGCAGGGGCACCTCGGGCGTGGAAGACGCCCGGCCCCACTGTGCACCCGAAATGCGGGCGTGTGCACATCTCACGACCGCTCACGCAACAGGCTTCTGCTCCGGCCCCGCACACCTGCACCTGCCGACCCCTGCCTGCAAAGGAACCCGAGTCTGCGCCCTCACGTCGCACACCCCCACCCCGCAGCACCGCTGGCCACCACCTGCTGAGGCTCCGCTGGCCCGAGATGCCTTCCCCGGGGGACCCTTTCCCCTCTCCAACACAGGGCACCTGTCGCCCGTCTGTCTGCACTGCCTCCCTTCCCGTCAGTTGGGAAACTCATGCATCTTTCAAGATCCTAGAGAAACGGCCGCTCTGTGCTCTTCTCCGACCGTGCTGGCACGACTCCTGGTCTCTTCCCTGCACCGAGCAGCATGTTCTAACAGCCCATCCGCTGCCGTGAGAAGGGCACGCGGTCGCCGTCTGCGTGCCTGCCCTGGCCACCCCGTGCGCACCTCCCGGGGCTCACTGGGAAGCACTCCCTGACGCCAGCTGGGCCTCACCCAATGGCACCCCGTGGTTTTCCTCTTGGCTGTTTTCCACACACACACCACACACAAAACACTTTCCTTGGAGGCCTTGATTTTACCAGATAGAAAGTGATGTGACAGGGATTCAAGGTTGGAAGTGAAGTCCTGTGCAGGCTGAGCCAGGAGCCCAGATCCAGCTGAGACCCGGCTCCTGCAGGAATCACGTTACTGGTTTGCTACCACACAGATCATGACCTTGGGGACATCATGATGCACACAGTGAACACTGCACTTCCCACCAGCCCTGACGTCCGTAGCCCCTGTCAGGTGAGCCGTTGGTCCCAGGTGGTGGGTGGGGACAGACTTCAACCCGTGTGGGGTGGTGCACACCTGGGAGACACTGGATTCCCAGCAGCGAGTGAGCGCAGACCCCCACCGGCCAGTCATGTGCCCAGAGTCTGCAGTCTGCGGGCACCCCCGCCACTGGACCCCGTGTGACACATCTGGGTCCCCAAGCTTCACAAGGCAGGGGGACGGCTCCATCTAGGGGACACGCAGACACCTTAGCAGCTAACTCTCAGAGGATCAGTTTTCTGTCCCTGAACTCCCACAGACTGTGCTCCTCCTGGGGCCGGGCGTTGACATCACGGAGATGCTCCCTTACGTGTGAGGGCCCCACTGTACTGACGGCAAGGTCTTAGAGGCCCCTGCCCCTGGGGAGGACCTGAGTGGCAGCAGAAAATGCACCCAGTCCTCCAGCAAGGGAGGAAGAGCGTCCCTCCATGAGGTCCCTCCCACCGGCCAGCACTTCCCAGCTCTGCCCACCAGCGACCTCAGGGCACCTCCGACAAGCACCTGCCGCCGAGGCCGCAGCTCCCAGCCCCCAGGGAAAGGCCAGAAGCCGCAGGGGAGGCACGTCTCCGTTCATCCGCGGTCGTAAGGAGCGTAACCGTGATGTCACACTCCGCGTCACTGTCTGCTTGCCTCGCTCACAGCCAACGCAGCACGTGGGATCTCTCAACACAACAACAGCAACACGAAAGAATGTCAGGTGTGAGCGGGAAGCCAGAAACGATGAACACACAAGGCCCCCAAGTGCAGCAATCAGACGGGATGGCCGGGCCCCCCCCCCCCCCGCCCACCTTCACAGCTCTGCTGTCCAACCCTCCCAGACTCCGTGTTCTTCTGAAACAAGGGAACGAGAAAGGCCTCCATATCTAAGGGAGGCAGCGTCTGTGTGTCAGGACAGGGGTCAGTCCCAAGCTGGCCAGCCTGGGGAGTGTGCGGGGACAGCTTCACCTGGCCTCCCCCAAGGGAGGACATGGAAGGCCTGGCCCACCCCCAAGCACACACTGCAGGTCCAGAGACCAATGATGGAGACAGTTCTTGCCAGGAGAGCTAAACCAGGTCATGGAAAGAGCCCTTCCTTCCTTCATAAATCCAATAAGTGAGATACAAACATTACCCTGTTACCATCCCCAAAACTGACGTGACCCCACAGTTACATTTTGCATTTAAATTTTATTTTAAATGAATCGTATTCAAGGGTCAAGGAAAGATTTCTCCCTAAAGAAGACAGACTACTCCTGCGCCATTCCCCCGATACAGGGAAACTTCTGCTCTCTCAGTGCGCCCCAAGTGCAAAGAAACTCAAGTAGAGGCTCTGGCGTGTCCCAACCGCTTACTGATGGACACTTTGTGCCCCTGCACACGTGAGACACACACGAATCACGAGTGGGCAGCTGGCGGAAGGCAATTCAATGGGGACAGAAAAGGCTGGTCCCAGGGTCAGGAGGAAGAGCGTCTTCTTGTCAGGAAGGGCGGGAAGCAGAGGTCCCCGTGGGGCTTCTGTCCTTCCCATCTGAGGGTGACACCCCCTCCCCAGCACACAGCACCTCCAAACCCCGCCGGCCGGCGATTCCACGTGGATTATTCACGTGGGCTTCATCCAAGGCAAGTGCTGTGGTGAGCGCACTACGCGGGCGTCACTATCTCCGTTCATAACCGAGGAAACCGAGGCGGAGGCACGCTTCTGAAGGATCACGAATGCTCCGCCCTAAGATCTCTGCCAGGCTAGGTCCTCAGGGGTGCGGGGCTGGATACAGCCTGCATGGACACGCAGGTCCCGTGCAAATGCGGCAGTGCGCCAAGGCCCTGAGATCATGGTGGCCGCAGGACACGGCAGCTTGCCACATTCACGTACAGCAGCGTGACTTCCTGGCTGAGATGCTGCTGACGCGTGAACGGACACGCGTGGGGTATGTCCCCACACACAGCCCTTCCTACGCCTGCACGGATGCTGACCTCACCTGCTTCGGCCCTTGCTGGAACCGCAGGATTCCATCCACCCGCTGCTCGGAACAAACACCAGAGGGACGGCAGCGGCGAAATGAAACCACTAACCGGCGTAGCCCAATCAGCACACTCAGAATGGGGTTACTTCTTGGAATTACAGGCAACTTAGTATTTATTTATCGCCCATAAAATGCTGTTTAAGAGTCATCTCCCTCTCCTGCTTCGGATTCTGTGTCTCCCTCTCTTTCTGCCACCCCTGCCTCCACCCTGTGCTCTCTCACTCACTCTGAGATAAATATTAAAAAATATTTTTCTTAAAGAATTATCTCGCTCTGCCTCTTGATTTCTGATTTGGTGTCTAACAGAAGCCCCGGGGGGAGGGGAGAGGATCATAATGCAGCTGGAGGCTGCGGGCGTGTCTCTAGTCTCTTTCACTCAGGTCCAGGGCGTGGTCACAGTGGGGCTGGACACTTCTCGGCACGACAAATCCCACCCAGCGATCCAAGGTCATGCTTGAGCGGAACACCCCAGAATTGAGCCCAAAACCATGGAGAGGAGACACCATCCAGGACAATCACCCACACAGTGACCTGCCCGCGACAAGAGCCTCAGGCACCTGATGAAGTGACCTGGGACATGTGCCAGGGGCCAGCCCTGGACTCAAAGTAGCAAACTACCTCCACACGCTGGACACAATGCACACACAGCTCATGACGATAATAGAGTCAAGCCGCCTATTCAAGCCCCACACTGGGCTTCCCTCGCCTCTGAGTCAACTCGCTTCATCACCAGGTTCACGGGAAACAGGCCACCGTGCTGTCTGCAAAGCCTGGGCTCAGACCCGGGGCTGTCAGTCGTGGTTACTGACAATGTCAGCATCACCTGGGGACCCCTCGGAAATACAATCAATCGCCTGCCCCCACGGCCCCCTGCACCTGGTGAATCAGGAACCTGGAGGGGGGCAGTGATCTGACAAATGAGAACATCTCCCCGTGTTCCAAGGCAGCAGAAAGCCTTCGGCTTGATTATTTTAATGGCCTGAAGTGGCTACAAAGAGGCCACGTCTGCACCCTCCCCTTTGGCGAAATTCAGTGATAACAGGTCTTTGAGGGAAAAGCCATTCCTTGATCCCTGCCCACTGCTCACTGCCCGCTGACAGCCGCTCGCTGCCCACTGCTCTGCTCACTGCCCCTGCCCACTGCTCGCTGCCCCTGCCCACTACCTGCCGCTCACTGCCCCTGCCCACTGCTCACTGCCCGCTGCCAGCCGCTCACCACCCACTGCTCACTGCCCCTGCCCACTACCCACCGCTCACTGCCCCTGCCCACTGCTCACTGCCCGCTGCCAGCCACTCGCCACCCACTGCTCACTGCCCACTGCCCCTGCCCACTACCCACCGCTCACTGCCCCTGCCCACTGCCCACTGCTCACTGCCCGCCGCTCACCACCCACTGCTCGCTGCCCGCTGCCCACTGCTCACTGCCTCTGCCCACTGCTCACTGCCCACTGCCCCTGCCCGCCGCTCACTGCCCGCTGCCCACTGACCCTGCCCACTACCCGCCACTCGCTGCCCACTGCTCACTGCCCACCACCCGCTGCTCACTGTCCCTGCCCACTGCTCACTGCCTGCTGCCCACTGCTCACTGCCCCTGCCCATAGCTCACTGCCCACTACCAGCCGCTTGCTGACCCTGCCCGCTGCCCACTGCCCGCTGCCCACTGCCCACTGCCCCTGCCCACTGCTCACTGCCTGCCACTCACCACCCACTGCTCGCTGCCCCTGCCCACTGCTCACGGTGTGCAGCTTCCAAATCGCAGGCCTTGAAAACACCGTCTTATGTGGTGTGCAGAAGTGCTCCAAATAAAGGACACTTGGAGAACAGAGCTCGCCCGACATCCAGGCCCAGGTGTGGCCCCTGACACTGCTGGCGCCCGTTCACCCGCCAGCAGGAGGAGGATGAGGGCGCTGACTGCCCTGACACCAGCATGAGGTGAGCACACGTTCTGATATCCAACAGACAGAAACTGTTTTTCCACGGGCAGTTAAGAACACACGATCTTCTATCATTTTGAGGGCACTAAAACTTTAAACAAACTACTGCATCATTCTATTTTATTGCATTACTCTGTTCACACCTTCCGGAGCCACCTCCTGGCTAGCGTCCCAGCTCCCAGCACACGCCCCTCCAATCAGCTGTCTCCTCCCGGCCAGGATGGTCTTTCTGCCACACAGGCCCCCGTCCCCTCCCATGTAAAATGAGCATTCGGTGGCTCCTCGACCACCAAGTACCTCGGCCTCCATGAGCTTACCAGGCCCAGGCCCACAGCCCTCCTCGGGCGCCCCGGGAACAGCCATTGCAGACGCACCTGCCAGTCCCCACGCGGCAGATCCTCAGGCTCGTTCACATCCCTCAGAACATCATCCCCCTCCACCGCCACCCCACCCCACGTATAAGGGGGAGCCCATCCTCCCTGGGGGTCCCAGCAGGTGCAGGGTCCTGGGCGTGGGCCACACGGCAGCGGTCTGCTGGTCAGCCCCCCAGGGTGGGAGGGTGGCATGTTCACTTCCCCAGCCGCCACCGCAGTGCCCGTTAACCCCTGTAACTGATGCATGGGTGTGTGGGTTTGCACCAGGAGCACGAAGTCTGAGTGTGGGCTCGGTCTGGCCCCAACTTCAGAGCTTCGTGTGGCCTTGGCCAGGCCTTCCTCCTCCCCTGCTGACCCATGTTTGCTACAGAAGCAGGTTGACGTGAGACTTTCTAGGCCATGGGAATGCACACTCGCCGTCCCTGTAACCGGCCGTCCCTCACACCTGGGGCTCACCCACACTATCCACCCCCGTGTGTTTCCAGGACACACACGGCCAGGGCCCTTCCTGGGAGGCCGACCTCTGCTCCAACCCTCGGATGCACCCGACAGCTACGAGAGCACCTGCCCACCGCTGTCGGAACACAACATGGCAGCAGACGGAGGCAGGACCGTGTTTCGATCGCCTTAAACATCGCCAGCTTCAAGCACAGCCCCATGAACAATGCTTCTCTGCTGTCTGACACCCATGCGGTAACTCGGTGTGACTCCTGGGAATATGGTGCTCTGGGGACAACAGGGCACTTCCCAGAGAGGCACACAGAAGCGCCACCCTCCTCTAAGGTGCTGTCCACATTCAGTGGCGATTCAAGACCACAACCAAAGCCAGAGCGGCTCACGGTGGAGAGTGAGCGGCTCAGACACGAGTGGGCCATCCACCTCCAACGCGTCACTTCTCAGACACAGTGACATCTTTCAGTGTGAACGGGCCTAAAAGAGAAACAGACCAGGAATCGTTTAAACCCACCAAATAAAGTCCTGCTGCGAGTGTGCGCGCCATCACCCTCTGGCGTGAGCTGAACGGGCGAGCGCATGAGGGTCACTGTTACCTCATCTGGCTCAGAATGACTCAGGTGCCCACACAAGCACCTTTGTTCAGCAAGGATGGAGTCTACCTGCCAGGAAAACCGGCCCTGTGTTGAGTCTGGGGATTTACTGTTGGGTCACGGCCTGCATCCCAAGTACAGGCACCTGCTGTCCCGGCTGCCCAGCAACAGGGGACTGTGTGGCCCTCAGGAACGTCCCCCGGCCACAGGCATGCCTTTCGCCATTTCAGTAAATGAGCTAAACCTGATTCCCAGTCTGTGCTGAGTCAGGGGGCAGCCCCCCCACAACTGGCCGAGGCCCCCAGGACATGATGTCACCACCGTCAGCACAGACCTCTGAGGATGCCTGGCCGAGCACACAGACTCGAAGCTGACGGCAAACTTGCTTCCTTAGGGTTAAAGATTCAGATATGGGGAACAGCCACACAGTCTGACGAACTTGGGCCATCAGGGAACTTGTTTGTTCCTAATCGTGATGGACTGTTTAAGAAGAACTGGTTTCAAATGCAATGGAGAAGTCTACAAGTCATGATGGTTTTTATTTTGGTAAAATTACTCCTAATAACATCCTCACTGAAACACTTCTAATTTCATCACACCACCTTATATAGTACGGAACATCAGCATGCCTGACTCCAGAGTGCCCGGCTGGCCACTGGCACGGGTCGGATGGGAGGCCCTGCCACCACTGACTGGCATCCTCAGGAAGAGACAGCCCAGACCTCCCGGGCATGGTCACTGGGCCACCCAACTGGAAGTCAAAAAAACATTAGCCCTCACTGTCCTGGTTTCTGCAGACTCTTCTGCACAGGAAACCAAATTTGTTACACAGTGAGCGAGGCAGAGATGGCATCATGACACGGAACAAACCTTGGGGGGCAGAGCCTGTTTGATGCCACGGCGGCATCTGCTCAGAAAACACCACCGGCTTTTCCCCAGGTGCCAGGAGGACCCTGAAAAATCAGGAGGCAGAGGACCACAGCCACGAGGGAGAACCACCTTGTGTTGTTTTAAACAACAAAACAACTTACATGTAGCGGGATGCCGTGGGGGTCTGATGGCAGGTGTGCTGGGATCACTGGCCCTTTCCTGTACCTGTCATCAGGGTCTCTAGCGCCTGAGGCCTGAACTTCGCTCGGTTTTGACTGTCTTCCTCCAAGAAAGACTGAAGATGCCTCATGTGGCCGCGGGGCTGCCGTGAGTGACTTTGGTGGACGTTAGTTCAATGAACAAACCCTTAACAACGTAACCTCTCTAGATTAGCTTTCATAAACTAAAACAGCAAAGCAACCAAAACAAAATATAGAATAAGCGTCCTGAATTAGTCTAAGGACATTCTCAATAGCATGTAAATTAACTCACTGGAAGTACATGGTACTGCAGATTAGAAATTAAAAGTGTTTTTGGAAGAACATTTTCGGGCAGATGTTTTAAAAGTAGTGCATCTAGTCCAAATTTTAAGCACTGATAAAATCCGTAGTCCGTTGGAAAGCCTGTGAGTCCAGCGAGGGGACGTCTATTTCAGCTGCCCACATGTTACAATTTTATTTCCTGCAGCCAGCACCAAATATTAAAAGTGTTGGTATATTTTGATCAATATATTTACTTCTGAACAGAATCACAGGTGAAAAGGTCTATATAGATACTTTCATAAGATGTCAAGAAGAAATATAAGAGAATCACAGAGTTTGGAGACTCAAGTGTGGAAGACACGATTGTCCCGTTACTTCTGGAAGGGGCCACCGTGAGCGGGGACCCACGTGTCAACAGGCCACAAAGGGGGCCGATGGCAGAAAGCGGGTGTGGGGCCTGAGAGGCTGGAGTGCGTATAACAGACAACATGGGGAAGGAAGAGGAGCCGTGAAGGCAATTGTTCCATGTGGTCAAAGTATCTCTTTTAGGAAAAAGAAATGACTGAAGGGATTTTTTAGATTTCTGAAGTTGAACAAAAATGACGGGATAGCCCCCATGTACGGCGACGGCCCGCCGTCAACGCTCCCACGGCGCCGTAGCAGGGTCTCCGCCAGCCGCCGCTCTTGCACTCGGACATGGTCTTTGCCCTGGATTCCACCGGAATGCAAACAAGCTCCTGCTCGTCCAGCTCAGAAACACACACCTGCCCAACTGCACTCCCTGCCCCAGCCCCTGCCCCGAGAGCCCCCCGCACCTTCGGGGACAATACAGTTTGTACAGAGGCGACCACCGCATGCCAGCCCTCCTTCCCCTCGAGTCCACTCTCAGTGGCATCAGTGAAAACGCTGCCATCAGGGTGTCCTGCTGCCTTGCCCGGCCGAGTACCGTGCCTGGACCCTAACGGGTGGGCGCTCCACCAGCCCTGGAGTTAATGTGCATTCACGACCTGCTGCTGCTGGTCATCCACTCATACGAGTCGAGTAACAGTGACATGGGCAAAGTCTCTGTGTCTTCCTACCTTCCCACCCTGCCTGAGAAGTAGTTCACACTTAATCAACCATAACTGAATTCTGGAGCCAAGGGGCCTGTCCATCACAGACACACACGTCACCAGCAACAAAACAGTGCGGGTAATAATCTCTTCCAGCTTCTCAAACGTGGTCCTTGCTGGATGATGACGAAGTCCACACTGTGGGTGGTTCTCAATAACTTACACAGTGGGCATACGTAACAGACAGAAGGCATTTCCAATATTCCCGTGATAATCTTTAGAATTTCAAAAATAGGGAGAAATGAGAACATATTTGTTATGGGGGAGTAATTACAGTATCTTTTAAAACTTGTCATTAATTTTGTGGGCATGTTCATAAACAGATAAAACACCTAATGGATAAGTACGCATGATTAGATAAACACTGAATGTTAATTTATACACAGAGATTTATAGGTAAATGTGATGTTTTGCTTGAATGAGAAATCCTAGCCATTATGAAAACAGTGTCAGCATCCATGGGTAGATGAATAAAGACGAGATAGCGGACGTGTAAATACATATTCATACACACGCGCTCACACACACACCAGCATCACGCCACCATGAGAAAGAAGGAAATTCCGCCATTTGCAACCGCCTGGATGGACTTTGAGGGCCTCACACTCAGTGAGATGATGAGAGGGAGACGAATGCTTAGGCATCACGTGTATGTGGAATCTAAGAATCTACAACAAACAGCGCAGGTCCGTGTCCCAGACACAGGGTCACACAGGCCGGTAGGAAGCCGCGAGCCTTCAGCTGTAAGGTGAACATGGCCGCGCACCTAATGTCAAAACGGTGACCACGCTTGGTAACTCGGGCATGTGAGGGGAATCTGCTAAGAGAATAGACCTTAACCGTCCTCGCCGCAGCTTTGCAACGTGACAGACGGTAACCAACTTGATGGCAGGGACCCTCTCACGACACGTACGCACATTATGTCACTGCGATTCGCACTTAAGTATCTTAAATTTTACGTCAATCATCCATTAATAAAGCTAATGTCAAAAACAAATCTGAGTTGCACCAAATGTTTTATATAGGTTTAATTTCAGGTTTCAATATTTTGATACAAAACAACCGAACATCTGAACAGCAACAGAACTTCCTGAGTTCTTCTGCTATTGTTGGGAACTGTTTTCAGTTTGCAGATACGGAGCTGAGTGCGGTGACAAACTGTCCTCCACAAACAACCTGCAAAGAAAGCAAGATTGTTAGGACAGTCTGCAGAACAGCAGTGGTTTAGGTCACAGGCAGAGTGGCCAAGAGCACGCTCACCACCAGGGCCTAGGGCCACCGCGCCGGGTGCATGACGAAGCCACACCACCAAACGCACACCCAGTGAGACATCAGCCTGTCCCATTGCCGGGGCCCGGGGGTGACCACATCACACGTGTCATGGGGAAACAGCACCGCCATCTACACACCAGTGAAATGTCGGCCTCCCCCGGTGCTTCTGTCACTAATGTGAACCCCAGAGCTCCCAGGACCACAGATGGCAGGCTCCTGCTCACTGGGGCTGGTCCAGGCGCTCACGCCGTGCTCTCCCGCAGCCCTCTCGAAGCCTCAGCTCTGCCTCTGAGCAGCCTCTAGCTCTTTGCCTGTCCTTCCCGGGAGGCCCAGCCTCGGCTGTGAGCTCACGCCTGGCATGGCTACTACAGGCACAGACGTGGGGGCCCCTCAGGCCACAGGTCACTCCCTGTGTTAGTGTGAAAGGCGCCCACTCTGGGGACACCTGCCCTGCTTCCCCTGTGTTTCTCTTTCCTCTCCCTAACAGTGTAAGATAACAGCAGTTAGAGCATGCCAGGCATGAGTTCAGTGCGGGGAGAGGTGGCTGAGCTTGAGGCACCGCCCAGACAGGGGGAGGATTCTCCAGCCTCACTGGTAAAAGTGCCCACAGCCAAGGACTCCACGGATGCTGCATGCCGGCTCCTGCCGCACCCATCACTTAAACCAGAGACTCCCTCCCTAAACCACCCTGACAGCCGTCTCCATCTTGGGCCCGTTTCTGTCACATGAACATTATTGTCTAGACAGCTCGCTTCCAACTAGAAAATGAGCTCCTCTGGGAAGGACCGTATGCCATGAATCTCTGCCATCCCAGTGCCTGGCACACGGCGCGTTTAGAGTGAGGATTTGCTAAACAGACAGGAATCCAAGAGAAAAGCATCAAAAACAGCCTGTAGACTCGGGTCTGTCTGCCACCATAGCTGCACAAGAAAACACAGAGATGGGGCCAGGGAACGGCGGTGCGGACAGGAGCAGGAGGGCTGCTGGTTAGAAAGCGGTGTGGCCCATGACTGGAGAATGTTCTAGAAGAACCCAACGAGGACATTCTGATAAAGATGGGTTCTTCCAGGGATACAGAGCCCACAAATCAGGACACCACCTCGGGCCCTTTCCCGGTGTCCGGGGATTGTGATTACGGCTGCACGCGCACACACACAGACCTGGGAATACCTGCACGCATGCATGTGTAAATGCACATACATGTACAGTGACTGCATCTATCTCTACACGCACGTGTATGTGTGTGCATGCACAGAGAACGAATCGCCATATATCTGGAAAGAAGCAGAACCTGGTTAAGACACCTACTCAGCTGCACTCTGAATTCAGCTCGCCTGCCCAGGCGCCCAGGCACATCCTGGAGCTCCGTTCCAGCTTCCCCTCATTTCAAAGAGCCATGCCCCAGGCGGGAAGCATGGTCAGTCTTTCATCTCAACCACGGGGGCTTTAGGGATCATCTGCTCTAATCCCCTGAGACATCAGATACTTACAATCTCATGCATCTTCTTGCAAAAGCGAGCTGGGCTTCTGAAAACCCGTGCCACACACAGACCTGCCACACGCACACCTGCAGTCACACACACACTCGCACTCACACACACGTGCCGTCACACACACACAAACAGGTACCGGAGACCCTGGGCCAGTCATTTCCAACGGGTCGCTCTGTCGACCAGTCTCAGGTCCGTTACTGCAGAGAGGAAAGTGCGCCCAGTCGGAGGCACCTGGCCGGTTACGACCACAGAGCTGGGGCAGCTGGGAAGGAACACCTTTCACCAAACCTAACAAACAGGATTCTGCTTTCTATCTTAAAACATGCTGATCTTTCTGGAAGTGAATCTGGACACACTTTTGGAAGAAATCATACAGAACTTCTAAGAACTCTTCATCTGTAAAAGCTGAAGCTGCATTTCGGAAGCGCCCCATCTCTGACGTTCTGCCAACGGCCTCATCGGCGGTCCCTTCGTCCCCGGGCATCCACTCAGAACGGTACTGCACTCAGCAGCGCTGTGTCCTTGAAGAACCTGAAAGCCAGTGTCACACTGATGCCTGGGAAGGAGCTGCCATGTCCTGGTCACGGTGACAGCATGGACACCGCGTGTGTTCCTGGGACTTTGCCAGGGCACGAGGTTCCTTCTCTCTGCACAAAACCTGTGCACGTCCAGCATGGTCCGCAAGGTCACTGCAAGCCTGCCCGCGGTGACGCCTCTGACACCCCCTCCATGGTGGGAACGGGCACACTTCCGGTCGACCTTTCCTACCGGCAGGGAAGAGGGGTCTACTTTCCCATCCGATTCTCTGTCCCAGAGGCTGAGGGGGACTGTGGGGGGTCACCGTTCAGCACCTCATGCATTGTTCTGGATTCGCCCCTGCACATCTCGCCCAGGCTGACTCCCTGGGACTCCCTCCTACGCCTGCAACCTGGCCACACTGTTAGGAACACTGAGGAAGGAGGCATCCCAGGAGGCTGCCTGGAAGGGGTGCTGGCCTGAAGGGAAGCCAGAGACTGACAGGCCCACACCGCTCATCGCAAACGGAGGAAGTCCCACAATGCCTGGACGTGTGACAGACAGATGGTCAGGAGACACAGTGGGGAGATGATCCTGGACCCCACCGCCTGTCCCTGGGGAAATAAACTCTCGGTAAAATCATTTGAATTTAAGTCTTGTGTAGTCTGCAGCTGAGTTCTTACCAATTGAGGGAATTATTCTGTCTCCTTAACTCTTCTTATCATGTGAACAGACAGTTTGTCCAGGCCTCTGACTGCCGAGATCAGGACAGCCAAGACAGGTTTCTGCCTGCCCACAATCTGTGGGTCTATAATTAGGGGGAAATCACTCTGATAACTGGCCCAGAGATGTTGACTGCACTCAGCATGGCTAATCCATCCTTACGAGTCACAATGTCTTTGCTGGAATCCAAACAAGAGGACGGCATGGGTACCCCAGCCACATCCCATATCCCAGAGCCCACGGGCACCCCAGCCACGTCCCGTATCTCAGGGGCCACAGGCGCCCCAGCCATGTCCAGTATCTCCAGGGCCACGGGCGCCCCAGTCATGTCCTGTATCTCAGGGGCCACCCACAGGTGCCTCAGTCATGTCCTGTATCTCGGAGACCACCTCCATCACCAGGACATGAGATTGGTTCAATCTATTTCTTCCGTGAGCAAATACAAGATACAAAATATACTGTTGGGAGCCGTTTTGGGCTCGCAGGTTGAGACCCCTCTCTGTGTGGAAAAGGTTGAAGCAAAGCTCCCGCCAGCCAAACTGGAGCCTAATCTTACCTCCTGCTAAATAATCTTTCAGGCCTGGATTTCTTGGAGCTGCTTTTGTTGGCCTAAGGGATATAATGCTCTTTGGGTTTATGGCACATGGAAAAAGAGACCTGGTCTTGATGGATAAAATCTGAATGGGAGTAACCTGGTCTGAAGTAACCTCAAAGTTGCCTCTTGGGGATAGGTTACACAAATTGATCGTACAGAATAGCAGTTATGAGTTGGGCTAGAAATTAGCAGACGTTAGGCCCCAAAACTCCTTGAACCAAACTAGATTTTCCCTGCAGGTATCGCATTGTGTTAATCATCCCCTCAGCCCCACCATAAAACCTCAAGGCACATCTCTGAAGCTTCTCTCAGTATTTGGTTAACAGACTGATGGGAGAGATTGGAAAGAGACTTGGGACCTTCTCCGGAGGTTGGCTTAGCCCAGAAGTTAGGGGTACTGTTTACAGATAAGGTGCAAACAATAGCCAAACAAAAGTAGCTACACATATCTTCACTGATCAACAACAAATATTGAGCACCTTCCTGAGGTTAACGTTTCACGAATCCTTTGCTATTCCCGTCCCCATGCTCCTTTGTAATAAAAAGGCAATAACAAAATACTTTTACAGAAACTGCTCTTTGTATAAAGAACAGATAATCATGAGCCCTTACGATATAGGCTCACTGACTCATAAAGGAAAAGAACTTAGAGATCTTGTCTCTACCAAGCAAATAATACCTCCTCCATCATAGTTAAAGATTATGGACAGAATGTCTCCTAATCTGTCTATAGATGACTAACATGGGTCTTAAGGCAACAATGTATGCGCCCTCTGTTTACCGAGGGCTACACAATCCTGCTCTCTTCCTGAAAACTCTATCTTGTTATTTCCTCTGCTCTGCCTCAAAAACAATGTGTAACTTTGGAACAAAGTCATAAAAACAGTTACTGCCTAATCGAAGTCTGAGGGATTCGCAAATATGTCAACCTAAGAAAAATTGTAAATGATGCCTTGTCACGGATGTATTGTCACTCGCTACCTTTAGAAATAAAGACACTGAGACTAGCAGGTCAGAGATGCCAGAATTTCCAGGGCTGCCTGCTTGGTCATCAGATTCCATCTCACTTGTGGCTCTCTCACTTCATTTCGCCTGACCGTCTGTCCTTCGTGGACCCCTAGATTCGCTGGAACAAGGACCCCGGCAATATACCATATTTTATGCCTGGTTGCATAATGATTTTTATGCCTGAGCAAAATCAGCAATTCCACACGTTCGGATCCTCCTTATTAAGCTTCTAGTGCAAAGGGCAACCACGTCTTCTCAATACTTGAGGTGTTTCGCCTCGGCTGGTACTGTCTGTCCCCAGGAACACGGTGAAGGTAACACTGATTACCCTGTAAACACATGTGGCCTGTCACAGCAGCACATGGATTTCCACCCTCAGTCTGACGCTTGCTGATCAGCTGACTTTCAGCAAATCATTTCCACCTGCCTTTCAGTGTCTCCATCTACGAAGTGTGTACGATAACCGAGCACCCCTGCAGCAGGGTACTGGATACCAATCTGCCTGCTCTCTGGAACCCTGACCAGCAACCACGTGGATGAGAGGTGGGAAGGGTGGAAGCTGGTGCCCACTGAGCCAGACAGACTCACTCTGCCAGAAATCCCAAGTCTGCAACAGACTGTGTTCAGTCTCTCGAGTATGGACCCTCAGCGAGGTAAACCCAGATCTAGATGCTAGTGCCGTTCACTGTGCCCTGGGTTCCGGGAGGTCTCCCTCGACGGCCAGAAAACCAATCTCATGTTTACTTGGGACACTTTGATTGGGTTTCGGTTCCTTTAAATCTCAAGGGGTCCTATGCTCAGGGGGTCTCACGTCCCGTACCATCAGTACAATCCCAGTTGGTGCCCAACTGTCCTGGTAACTCTGCTAATACATTCCTCTCACTCTAAAAAACACACGCTGATTCAGCTAATGAGTTATATGGTCATGACTCGAAAGACCTCAACCCATTTTCTGAGTATAGAACGAGGTGAGATGGTACATGGGTAGATCTCATAACACTGTAGCGCTGTCACGTGCAAGTCCTCACTCCTCAGAGAAGGCTCTGGAACCTTCTTTCCGAAAAAAGCAATTGGCAAACACTTGCTGACTGAGAGAAGCCAGTGTTCTGGCCAGCAAGGGCCTCTTTTAGGCTGCTAACGATTGACAGTCGCTAACAGGTCTCATCGTCCCATGTTGAAAATGGAGCTCAGCATTTTTATAGTAACAGGACGGCCTCCTTGTACTTTGAAGGCAAATAAACAGAGTTCACCTAATTGCAAGGCCATTGACTGACGCTGCTCCACGACACAAATACTTGAATACGTGCATAATTATCCCTCCCTGGAAAATCACGCATCGACTTTACGGAGATAGGCTTACGGCTGCCACGCCTTACTCTCCACATCTGCTTCCTGGCGTGTCTTCTGTGTTGGCGACTGAAACACTGAACCAGAGCTCACAGAAAAACTGCACTGTGCTCCCGGGGAAGCGGCTGCTGTGTCTCACTCCCTCCTACATCCCTGCACACGGGCTGTCCCGGAAGGGGCCCAGCAGTCCACACTGTCCCCTGTGAGGCATCTGGGCTTATGTGTCACTCGGTATACCCTATCCTGAGCCAAAGGCTGGATCACTGACCCCACATGCATCTCTGACAGATGCCAGCACGTGAGAGAATACGGCCAAAACACAGATTCCACCCATCTCTACAAGTATAAGCACAACAAAGCAAACTCTAGAATAGTCAGAATCTGAAGCAAAATAAGCCACATTCCCTGCAGACAGAGGATTACCAAATGCTGCGGGAATAACTCACCTCCAAACCCAGACGTGGCCTCCACCGCCAGATGAGGACGGCAAGCTCATCTTGGACCCTGTCCACAGAGGGCACACATCACACTCGGGACAGAGAGAATTCCCTCCTCCAGGAGATTCTGGGAGAATTGTCCTGGGGTGGTGACTCTGCAGTGGAGACACGCTGATCTGGGCACTTGTCACTTGGTACAGGAGGGGACGGGCTCCTGAGCTCCAGCAGCGAGCCGTGAGCTGCGCGCGAGCCAGCCGTCCATCCGCGGTGTGTCTCTCGGGCGTGAAGAGTGCTTCGTGCTCACTAGGAGAGAACAGCACGTGCGTGAAAATGAGCAGCTCTAACTGGGACGGTGGCACATCGCACACAACAAATGACTCTTCCAAACAGGACAGGCCAAGAGCACTTTGACAGGACTGACCTTCTCAGCTGCTTCCTCCCATGCCTTGAGGGCATCAGACGGTGGCCAGTGGCTGTCACCCGCAGAGACGCGTCTGTCTCTGCTCCGGGAGCGCAGGGCTGCCTTCCGACTGTCCTTCCCAAAATCTGCGTCAGCTTGTCATTGTCATTGGATTTCAGGTTTGGAAAGGAAATGACACACAACGTGGCACCAAACACTCTTTAACGGACAAGAAGATGAAATCTCAAACAGTGATGTTTCAGTTGAAGTGACAGTTGAAATGTGTCTCCTTGGAATTAACAAAACACTTCTAAGAATAAGGTCTAGAGTAGCAAATTAATGTCGAAATTATGAACTCTGGTTAAATATCACGAGCTAGGAGTCTTCGATGTGATCGAGGGCGGATGAACTTTCATTTCTGCCAAGAGGAACACATGCTAGCGGCCCAGCACATGCAGAGCGGGCAGGGCGAGGACCACGGTCTCCAGGTGCTCGGGCTGCCGGGGCCGCTGGTCGGCCTCAGCGTGAGCACGCGCACCTACAGGGCAGCCGAGAGCCGCTAAATGGCAAGACGGTAAAGGATGTCTCCACAGAGAACATCCTGACTTCATGCAAAACACAGTCACAGGAAGATACCCTGTGGTCACATTAACTACTTCCATTTTTGCCTTCAAAGCCCAGTTTATTTGTGCTACCACCACCCTAAATCAGTGAGAGAAGCAAGCCCTGATGGTGTGTTTGAACCAAGCCTCCACCCACCCACAGCAAAGCACAGTTAAGGCTCTGGGGCCCCTGAGGGCAGGGGCCAGTCGTTCTCCATAAAGGGCCACGTAGGAAATATGTTAGCATTTGAGGAGGACACATTCTCTGCCACAACTATCACTGCAGCAGGAAAGCAGCCTGGGCAGGATGGACCAACATGGCGGGGTGGGGGGGGAGGCCTGCGTGCCGATAAAACTTTATTCGTAACAATAGGCAGTGGGACACAGACCATGGTTCACTGGCCCTGAACTGGAGCCATCCGGGGTCGGGACCAGATGAATGTGCGGGGTGGAGAGACTGAAAACACACCCCCTGCACACTGGAGACCCCATGCGAAGCCAGGTCAGGACGCCGGGGCTCCAGGGTCATGCCAGAGACCCCATGTGGAGCCAGCCAGGCCACCACTCCGGTGCTCCAGGGTCACCCTGGAGACCCCATGCAAAGCCGGGTCTCAACCCCGGTGTTCCAGGGCCAGCAGGGGTGCTCAGCAGCAGCCCTGTGCGTGGAAACACTACATAATGCAGTGAGGCAAGTCACCACTGTTGCCCAGTCTTGGCATAAGGGGACAGCACCCTCTGTTTTCTAAGCGAGGACACTCTAACACTGCCTGCGTCATGGGCACCTGTGACACCTCTAAACGGTGTGCGGGCACACTGCAAGAGACCTTGGATAGAGAGACGTCACACTGATGCTCCTCCCCTCGGGTATCTATCCCAAATTTCCTTCGAGACCCAGGTGCAGCACCAGCCGTGGGGCTCACACTGTGGGTTCTCCACCCTGAACTCTGGCCCCAGCTACACGGGCCAGCACACAAGCCTCGACTCTCTCCCCTGTTATTTCATCTGCGTTTATGCTTTTTCCCATCAGTTTACAAGAGGCTGAGCCTACTCGGTCCTGCATGCGGGTCGGTACATAGAGGCACTTAACAAATGCTTGTTAACTTTTTCACACCAATAATTTAGTTCAAAGGTTCAAACTATATACAGACAGCTCCTGACTACTCATAAACATGAAGAGGATTAGCAGCAGGGCTCTGTCCACAACCTGATATGAATCCTGACATTCCAGAGAGGACAGGGGCATGCGGGGGGCCAGCAGGACCCAGGGGCATCGCGACTCAGCATTTATCACCTACATGAAGATGGAAAGTACCTTCCTAGCCCAGGCTTCTTACTGCATAAAGTTGGAATAACACTTGCAGGGGCCGCCTATGGTGCCTGGAGGTTAAATAAGACACATTGAAATCATCAGGCATTTGGGACACCTGGGTGGCTCAGTCAGTTCAATCTGACCTCAGCTTAGGTCATGAACTTGCATTTCATGAGTTCGAGCCCCGCATCGGGCTTCAGATTCTGTATCTCCCTCTCTCTCTGCCCCTCCCCTGCTCGCACACTGTCAAAGAAAGAAAGGAAGGAAGGAAGGAAGGGAGGGAGGAAGAAAAGAAAGAAAGAAAAGAAAGAAAGAAAGAAAGAGGGGGGGGGAGGGAGGAAGGAAGAAGAGGGCAGGGAGGAAGGACGGACGGACGGACAGACAATCAGGCATTTAACAAGCCTGATTTAACTTGGGTGTTACCCTGACCTGCACCGAAAACACAGCAAAAAGAGGCTGTGGTCAGAGGAAGCTGTTGGACAGACAGCGTCCACCCACCCCGCCTGAAGCTTCCCAAGAACATGGACACAGAGCCCCCGCGGAAAACCGGCCTCCGGAGCCAGGACGCATGTGTTTGGGGGTACTTTTTATCCCAAAAACAGTGTCAGTTTTTTAAAAAGTCTCCTTCCATCTATATTTTCATTTTTAATTCCAGAAACAGAGACAACTACAAGGAGAACGCGGGCAGGTATTCAGGTTCGCCAGGGATCGAAGGCAAACAATGTCAGAGAAGCAGGTCACAGGGTGGCGGGTGAAGACCCACGTTCAGGAGGATGCCACAGGGCTGTGCTTGAAGCTGGATCTGAGGGACCCCGCAGAGGGTGCGAGGCAGACAGGCTCGCAGGGGCTTGCTAAGCACCTGGCCCTCATTTGCAGAGCCTGTGAAATGGCCCCCCCGCCATTTCTCCTATTAGAGCCATGCTTCCTGGTCTAAGTCACCCCAGGAACCAGTCTGGAGCTTAGAACCTGTTTCTATGTCCACCTATACGTGATGAGCAAAGGACAGAACGAGAGGATCCCCTTGACAAAACACACAAACCCCTAAGCCAAACTGTCTTCCGGCTCCTGATTCCTCAGTCAGTGAGGCACCAACCCTGAGGGGCGCTTGTCCGGGCTCATTCATTTGGGTCTGCCTCTACAATCGCCTTGAGGGAAATAACACCACACCACTTTACAGTTTAGATTGCTAAGATGTGATTCAAGTTTAACTGCAGGGGGTTAAAACAAAGTCTTCGAGACCCTCAGGAATTCATTTTCAAAGAAAAAAAAACCAGTAAGTATGGCAGGAAATTGGGAAGATAATTTTCTCAGGTCCTTCAAATCACACCCCTGAGGTGGCCGCCTACTAGCTAAGCCGCTCCCATTCGCTCTGATTTTTTTAAAATCTCATTATGCTCCACTGAACGTCTTTAACAGAACAGGAGCTGCAGACTGCCTGGAAATTGGTGGCACTACCGACTTTTCAAACAGCATGTACCTGTGTGTGTGTGTATGTGTGCATGTGTGTGCATGTGTATGCATGTGTGTACAGTGTGTGCATGTAAGCATGCGCATGCCTCTGCATATGTATCTGTATGTGTGCGTGTGTTGACAGGAGTGCATGCATGTGTGAGTACATCGTGTGCCATGTATTTGCATGTGTGCATGTGTGCGTGTGAATATATGTATGTGTGTGCATGTGCATGTGTGTGTTTGCATGTGTGCATGTGTACAGGCATGTGTGTGCACGTGTGTTTGCGTGTGTGCACATGTGTGTGTTTGTGTATACCCAAACAGCTGATGACTAACAAATTAAAAGATATTCTTAAAACAACAGTCTGTTGAATCTAAATAAATCTTTGGCCACTGATAGCAACCACAAAAACAACCGCAATGAACCCATAACACTCTTTTAACTTAAAGCAATACCTGGAAACATGTTTTGAAAGACAAATTACACTAGTATTTCTTAGTTGCATGAGATCCAGTGTGCAAAACAGCAAGCACCCCAGAGGCTTGTTAGTGACATACCAGCGTCCAGTACAGTGTCCCATAATGCTGCTTTGAGAAGACGGATGGGCCTTTGCTATTGATTATTCTCTAGTTTAGATAATAACCTCTCAAGTCAATCCCACTTGCCTCTGCAAAGCGCCAGGGTTATGTAAGCAAGGGCTGTATGCCTCAAGACAAAGAAGACATGGCCCACTTTGCACACAGGGCAGGTTGACACGAACAGGGGCACCTCTGGTTCTTGACAATGCAAATTCCTAGCAGAGTAAAAAAGCCAAGCTCTGTCGGGGTCATGGACTCTGCTTCCTGCTGACACAGGGCGTGATTTTCCTACTCGTCCCCTTCCCAGGCTGGATATTCAAGCTGGGAGAAAAAACACGGACAGCTCACATCCCCGCGTGCATTTAGATAGCCCACTGCATCCTCCACACTTGCGAAGAAACACATCAGCGCTTCCGTAAAGGTCTGTTCCAGGTATTAACTCTGGATGATAGCCGAATTCTCAACAGTTAGATTCTCCTTCAAAAACTCCGTGTGCTCCATGGGTCAAATAAGCCATTATAAAGACAGCCACTCCTGCTCATTACAGTGAGCTCACACAAGGTCCGTGAAATTTCTAATAAAATGGAAACCAGGCATATTCTTGCTTTGCATGTGGACTAGGGCTTAATGAATAGAAGGTGAATCTATTTCATGAAGGCCGGGAGGCATGAGCATTAGGGAAAATAGGGCTGTGCGGGCAGTGAATTCAAGTCGGGGTCTGAGGGCTCTTGAAGAGGTGGCACGTTCTAGAATGAGGACGGCCGTGTGACCAAAGTGAAGATGAGGATTCTGGATGCTGGGCCGTTCAAGCCCACGCCTGCAGCTGGTCCCCAGCGTCCCCGGGACACGTCCTCCCTGAGGTCTCAGGTAAATAAAGGACAGACATCACAGGGTGTCTGGGGGGTTTGCTGGGTCTGGGGACAGACATCACAGGGTCTCTAGGGGGTTTGCTACAAGGAGGGTCTGGGGACAGAAGGCACTGGGGGCCTCTGCTCCCTACCCTCCTCTGCTCCTTGTCGGGGCTCCGGTCAGTGGTGGGTTGGAGGTTGTGTGGCTAGTCCTGTGGCCCATCTGGTCACCGGCATCCCTGCAGAGAAGGAATGGGAGGGACAGGGCTCCACCAGAATCCGGCAGGGAGCAGACCCGCCATGCTGACATGTCAGGGACGGTTGGGCGCCAAGCACTGGGCAGACTGAAGGTCAGGAGCACACGGTCCATTGCTCAAGATGCAGGATGCACGACCAAGGGGACAGCAGAGCTGCTCCCACTAACCACGGCCATGTTAAGCATTTGGTAGGATTTCAAATCATGTTTCTATGTGTTAAACTTTACCTCATGTGGGAACATCCAGCCAACTAGGTTACGATGAATCAGTAAGAAAATGATTTTACATACAAATATTCCCTGTTTCCTTTTCAAGAACATAATTCTTTTTAAAAATTATTACAAATCAGAATATGATCATAATTATGTTAAAATCACACAATTATTATCACTTCTCACTATATCATGGCTTAGTATATGCTATTTGAAATATAAATTTGCAAGCGACCTTCTAAATTTTTGCAATAGTCCCAAGTGGTAACTGACATTTATTTCCTGATGAAAATCTTGACCCAGAATTTAAATTTTTTCATTTAATGTTTATTTATTTTGAGAGAGAGAGAGAGAGAGAGAGCAGGGGAGGGGCAGAGAGAGAAGGAGACACAGAATCTGAAGAAGGCTCCAGGCTCTGAGTTGTCAGCACAGAGCCTGACGCAGGGCTCAAACTGACAAACTGTGAGATCATGACCTGAGCCGAAGTTGGATGCTTAACCAACTGAGCCACCCAGACACCCCTTGACCCAGAATTTTAAGAATACTTCCTATTTTCAGAAATAAGTAAGTATGTCTGATGGTGAGATAGATCAGGATCTTGCTTTTCTAATCATTTTGGATGAAAAATAGGAAATACGTAAAAACTTATTCTAGACTCAAGAATATATGTCATTTTCAACTATGTGAAAGCATATACCCACAGCTTCTGTAATCCTTCAGATTACAGAGAACACAGCTGCTTCCATGCACAGGGCGTTTTATTGCCAGAGACACAGTGCTTCTTCAGAAACTGAGCACCAGAGAATGGGGATAACCCCCTCCCCCATTGTAGCACATTTTCTCTTTTAAATGTTTTTGCTATAAAGTGCAAGAAGCACAAATTCTCCTGTTTCTGAGCTCAAAATAAACCAAAAAACCCTGTTCCTAAAATCGCCAACTTCGGTTAAGACACAAAACAGATTTCACCAAATGAAAGCCATCAACAAATCATCTGCCTTCCTACATGGGAGTTCCTGTGACACCACGAGGTATTTCTACTGTTTATGCCCAAATAGAAGGTGCTGGAGCCGGCCAGTCTGTAAAGTATATTTTGCCCTAAAATACCCATGGAGAAAGAACACCACTAACATCTTCACCTTTCAAGGGAACACCCTAGACATAAGGCACGGATTCGAGGCAGATCAGGGGGCTCTGTGTCCTGAGGCACGGCATCTGACTAGTGGGACGTTTTCCCTTCTGACACATAAACAAGTCACCTGACTCTGTCCACGACTAGGATGTCCAGTGAAATGGATCACGAGCTATCAACAGTTAAAGATGGTATAGTATCAACTTGTCAATTCCCTACGTTGTACACCTGAAATAACCATAACGTTGTGTGTCAACTGTACTAAAATTTAAAAAGTTAAAAAAAGAATTGCCCATAAAAAAATACAGAAATAAAACGCAGCATGAAAATACCAGTTCCTTCCCTCCACCCCGCCTCAGTGAGCTTGCCAGGACGTGAGCAGGACATGGTCCTCAGGACAGCCACCGATCTCGTCCCCCCGTGTTGCACCTCTAGAAATCACAGAGCACTGGAGACGATGAAGTGAGAGCCGATCATGCCCCCCGCCCGACCCCGGACGGCCTGACCCGGGGCCTCAAACGTTCTGACGCACAGCTCACCAACGTTCCCCTGCTGCCCTGTGATCTCCACGAGGCCAGAGTGCTCACAGTGCCAGCGGCAGGCGTCTGGAGCACACTCCCGCAAATGCCATCTGGGACTACGTTCCCAGAGGGCAGCTGGGTAAGATTTGACAGGAGAAATCTCCGAAGCTGTAGGGTCTGAGATTCCTGTCACATAGGCACCATTTAAACATCAGGGTGTGTAGCCAGCACAGCAAACAATATACGCATCAAATATTTGCAGGGCTGCCTTACAAAGGAGGAGGCTGACTTTTCCGTGGCGTTCTTTGAAGACATAACTTTCTGAGTGGAAGTCACAGGAAGACAGCTTCTCTCCAACAAAATCTGGGTCAATAACTGTCCCCTCAAGACCTCAAGCAAATACTCCGTTAGGGAGTCAGCAGAAAGGATTCCTACCTGCATGAGATGTCAGCGATTTTTAACCATGTGCTATGAACTCTTCGCAGATCTGCCAAGAAGATTGTTCTTAACTTATTCTGAATTAATTACAGATGCACTTGAAGATACGGAGGAAGTCCAGAAAGGCCCTGTGTACGCCTCCCCCAGTGTGGACACCTTACTCGGCTGTGGTACACCACCACACACAAGCCGGAGACTGGCGTGGGCACACTGTGTGGACGGTCCTACCGCCATGTTTCCAGGTACACATTCTCGTAACCATCACTGCAGTCAGGGCGCAGGATCGCTCCCCACGGTGGTGAATTTTGAGCACTATGTGATATTTATGTTTTCACACAGTTGGAGGATATGAAACACGACAGCATGACAATTCATACCCAATATCATGCCACGTGGGTCTTACAAACGAGGGTGGAGAACAACGTGGAAAAGGGTTCAATTCGCTGGTACAAGGTCTACCTGGCACCAAACGAAACTTCGGCATTTACTGGAACATGGTCACAAATCCATCTGATAGTGAAATTACGTGGATAATTAGTTCTCTCCATCACTGGCCCAGAGGGTCAGCGGGATGGCTATGGACAGACTCTGACTCCTTCATGCGTGCCCTCTCAAACACACAGGTGTCACGAGGCCAAAAGGGTGAAAGGATGCATCTGGATTCCAGAATACTGCTTCGATGCCCTCCAGTTCTACGTGAGCTAGCCCTAACCCGCACACACCCCGCACGTACCCGCCAAGTCACTACCAAAACTGCACATGTGTTCGAGCAGCCAGAGTACACCTACCTCATGTCGCAAGTGACCATGATCTCAAAATGCGACTCAAAGGAATGAAGAGACCCTGCTTTCACTTACCCAGTTTACGGAGACAGCAGACAAAACGAAAATGAGCCCATGAGGGTTGAGCTGCTGCAGAGGGCTCAGGGGACTGGCCCGCGGCGGCATAAATTTGCACCTCCCCGCGGGGAAGCAGCGTGGACGCACATCGGCGGTCACACGTGCGGATACCTGCAGCCGGCATTTCTGCTTCCAGGAACGACCTGGGGAAACTTCCATTAGTAGGGGGAAATTAGAAATGATGGCTTTAATATTCTTGAAGCCAAAAAATTAAAAACAACTAAAATGTCAGTTCTGTTTTCACATGCGTTGGGCGCTTACTTCATGCCAGGCACCTCCCCGGGAATAAAACATGGGTATAAAAGATTTAAAACATATTCCTGGTATTCGAAAAAATATTTATAATCTCGGGGGGTGGGCACCAAATAAAAAGATAGTTTCAATACAACATGACAGTAAAAACACACCTGAGAAAAGCTTAAGTGGTCTCCGCATCGTCCCCAACGGCTGTGCACACTCACTGGTCCCCACGTGGAGCCCAGCTGCACCAGGTCGCGCTCCCTGGAGGAGCCAAGGGGTCAGGGCAACGGCCCTAGGAGAGGGTGGGCTGCCAGCCCCATGAGCGAACCTCTGGGCCACCCCAGCCCCACAGAGTCCGGCGACCACAGGCCTGTCACACAGCAGGGCCAGGGACCAGCGCGCAGAGCCCTGCTCTCCCTCAGCCTCTGGAAACGATAAATGTTGGCCATAGTGTCAAGGCACTAAGCTGTGAAGTGGTTTGTTACACAGCCACCTGCCAGCACAGGAGATGAATCTGCTGGAAAGTGATGAGGCTGGAGAAACGCGCCATCCACCGCAGACACGTGAGAGCGGGCGCCAGCAGCCCGCCAGCCGTGACATCTGTGTCGGCATTCACCGGGCCCGGGCTCATCAACGATGTAACGTGGGAAGTGTTTACTCGGTCTTTTCCGGGCTTCTCTCAAAACTAGCAGCCACAAATGCCAGCCCACGCGAGGCCCAGCGAGGACTGTGCGTGAGGAATAGGCGACGAGGGCAGCGGGCTCTCCGGTGCGTGGCTCCCACGTGTGCACCTGCTGCCTGCTCCCACAGCCGTGACCGCACAGAGCAGAGGCCGGCAGGGGCAGCTCCTGGGAGAGTGAGCCCACTCTGGGCGGGAGGCGGGCCCTCCGGGGAGTCTTCGGAGGCCACGCGGGCTGAAGCGGGGGTGGACGCACGAGCTCAGGACCGGGTCTGCCCACCCGCGTGGCCAAGCTCCTGGCCAGCACGTCCCTTGGGAGCACCCGAGAAGGTGGACTTGCACGGACAAGCCCGTGTGCCACAGCAGGAGCACAGAACACACCGTATTTAACAGCAAATTAGCTCCACTTGCCAGTTGTGGCTGCATAGACCTGTGCTGCCGGGGGCAGGGTGGGGGGGTGCACTCACAGGAGCCACAGCAAACCTACCCCCTGGTCACTTGTCGGGCGCTCCTTGAGGTCATGCCTTCTTCTCAGCCACTCTGCACCTCCCTGTGTCATTGAGGACTCCTCTTGTTTTGCTTTGTCCCTTTTAAAAATGGTGATGGACCCAGGAATCAGGGGACACAGCCGGAAGCAAGCTCACTCAGGCTCTAAGCCCCACATCACAGCCGCCCCACAACACGGCGCCCAACCTCCACAGGGCACCCAGCCCCCCAGACAGGGCACCCAGGTCCTCCCAAAGGGACACACAGAACCCCCACAGGGCACCGAAGCCCCCCCACAGGGACACACAGCTCCCCCACAGGATACCAGGCCTCCCCGCAGGGACACACAGCCCCCCACAGTACCCCAAGGGCCTCCCCAGGATACCAGGCTCCTCCGCAGGGCACCCAGGGCTCCCAAAAGGGCACCCGGGCTCCTCTATAGGACACCAGCATCCCCCTCAGGGTACCCAGGCCAGACAGGGTATGCCTGTCGCCTCCCCTGCAGGGCATCTGACCCATCCCCCACCTCCAGGCACCCGTCTGGGACACTGCTGACCACACCCCTCCCACGCTCAGAAAGGGAAAGCAGACAGGCTCCCCTCTCACTGACCTCGCTGACCTCCCAGGTACCCACCTCAGTGCCAAGGACTGTTTCCAAGTGCTGCTGAATATGTGTCCTACTAAAATCTGGTCTTTTAAAGCTTGGCTCTTTTTAATGCAAACCACTCATTTCTGGTATACAAGTTCCTCAGCATGGGTTTAGTTAAACACGTTCACTGTTACTATCTCACTAAGACCACTTTCCCCTTAATTACCACAGGAGGTCACAGGAACGTACGGAAGGATGGATAAGGTTCTTTGAAAACCAGCCAGAAAAACTGTATTTGTGGAGTACTGCCTTTATTTTTTTAATGTGGTGACAAAGAGCCCTGGGGTCTGACGGCCAAGGAACAAAACCCGTCATTACACCTCATTAGCTCTGCAGCCTTGGCAGGGACTGTGCTCAGCACCTCAGACTCTCCATCTGTAAAATGGGGTGATGACAGCAGCTGAGGCAGGTGCATGGAAGCTCTCAGCACGGTGCCCAGAACGAAGGGCAAGAATGAGCCCCTTACAGTTTACCTCGCAGGGAAATGAGCACCTGTCACAATGGAACCAACGGGCGAGCTTCTTACGGTCGTGTTTTAAGCTTAAACAAGTTCTTACACAGATCGCTTTCCCAGCCAAGCCTGTTGGTGAGCCTAAGAGCATCAGCCGTGATTGTCCAGCCTTCAAACCTGCTTCGGTGAAGTTCCGAACTTCTTCCGAGATTTCTTTCCTGCTTCTCAGTGTTGCAAGAGTGCCAGAAGAGATTACCACTTACACATGCTCTAGAGGAGTCAGGGAAGATGGCGCGCCTCCCGCCATGCTCATGAACTCAAGTACGGTTCAGAGCTTCAGCATTAGCTAAAACCAAAGAGTGATGCTTAAGTCAATTCTAAAATACTACTTGTGTTTTGCCCTTAAGAAAAGTTCAGCTTTTTCCTCCCCTTTTGTCTCTAGAATTTACTTCAGAGATTTCAATATACTTAATATTATATCAGAGTGCCTTGTAAACATAAGCACTTTGATAAATAAAGGTGTGTCTTAAAAGCATTTTTATATAGAGGAAATACCTGAAAAACTATAATTATTATTTAAATTTTCTGTTGCCAAAGATTGGGCTAAAAACAATAAACATTAAAAACAAGCCCATGAAAATAACATGAAATTATGTTTTTGTCCAAAAATCACTCAGCAGACTTCCGGCTGGACCTCCATCAAGTGACGTGGCCCCGCGACCCGACAGCAGCGAGGAGCCCCTTCCGGCACCATACCCTTGGGAGGGCAGGGCAGGACAGGGCAGGGAAGAGACGGGTGCCGTCAGCTTGTGCAGATCAGTCTCAGGCAGGTTCTTTCCAGAACACCCCTGAGCCCACGATACCTGCCGCGAAGATTCACCTCCGCGTAACGGCTGGTAACAAAGTTCGTCTTTCCACTGTTCTGAGAAGGGGCAGACTCGCTCACAGAAGGCACTTCATTAGCGCTGTGAACTGTACGTCCCGACACTCCGGGCCCCACAGAGGGTCCCTTCAGCACCCGAACCAGTCTCCACGCCGCTGCCCAAGGCCCCATGCTGAGGACGCAGGATCCCCAAACCTCAGCCAGCTCCCATCCTTCTCTGCTCCCTGGTGACCCTGGACCACCCAGGAGGGGCTCTGTGTTCTCGGATCCCTCCCAAGCGGCGGGGCACTCTGGGGGAGACCCCGCCAGCCCTGGGCTAGAGGAGCGGGACGCCCTGGTGCACAGGCCAGGGAACCTCGTGAAAGGACTGTTTCCTGACACGAAGCCTGTGCACACCTGTGAACAGGCAGGGGGAGGAGACTGTGGGTGCTGGAGGCCTGCGGGGGCCTCCCGGGTGTCAGTCTTCAGTGTCTACACGGGGGTGACAGCTCTGGCTGTCCAGGGAGAGACGACTGCTGCCTGCCATTTCTCCAAGTATGTCGGTTCCTGCCAACACCCTGAAAAAGAAAGGACTCGAAGGTTCTCCTCACCACATTGTCACACCATGAGCCTCGATTACAACAAATCACTCAGGCTTTTTATAAGCTATTCAAGTTATTTTAGTTTTGTCATCAAACAGTCACTGCTGGTAAACAGCTCCTCCTGAATCCTTCCTGGAAATGGTTTCTGCTATACCTCCCATCCAGACCTTACACAGAAATACATGAAGCCATTTCCTTTGGGGGGAAAGGGAGGATTGTTTCTGTAACTTAAGCCGTGCACAGCTGGTGTCAGTGCCACAAATTCTATTTGAAAGGACTGTGCCTATTTGTAATAGAAATACTGAAATCCCCCAATGCAAAGTATAAACACAACATCACTGAGGTCTAAGAAGACTTGGTTTTCCATTGTGGGATGTGTAAATCATTATTACTTTAAACATCTTTTTTAAGAGGTAAAAATATCTAGTTACAAAATTACTATGAAATTTATTTGATGCTCAGCAAGAAATGTTTCAAACAATTGCAGATAAATCTTAACTTCTTAAAAAATCTAACATGTCAGGGCACCTGGGGGTCTCAGTCAACTAAGCATCAGACTTTGGCTCAGGTCATGATCTCACGGTTTGTGGGTTTGAGACCTGGAGCCTGCTTCAGATCCTGTGTCTCCTTCTCTCTCTGTTCCTCCCCCACTTGCTCTCTCTCTCTCTCTCTCAAAAATAAATAACATTGCGGTGTCTGAGTGGCTCAGTTGGTTAGGCATCCAGCTTTGGCTCAGGTCGTGATTTTGAGTTTCATGGGTTCCAGCCCCGCGTCAGGCTCTGCGCTGACAGCTCAGAGCCTGGAGCCTGCTTCAGGTTCTCTGTCTCCCTCTCTCTCTGCCCTCTCCTGTTCATGCTATCTCTGTCTCTCAAAAATGAATAAACCTTAAAAGAATTTTTTAAATAAAAATAAAACACCTACTGTGTCACAGAAATACCAATACTTCATAAGTGAGTACAATCCACTCCCCAATTGCACCCTGACTCCCACCAAACAGTTCTCTTACAGGCTTAAATCTGGAAATCTTGTTTTCTACATTAACCACATAAAAGTGTGTCTAAGGCAATAAAAATGCTTTATTTTAATTGCATGTAATCCTCTTCATTTATTCAATCATTTCCAGGCATGTTTATGGACTTTGAGATTATTGCACAGAACAAAGCAGCATTACAGTCCATCTCAATACCTTGACAGAGGAGGTGACGGGTGTCTACTGCAGGTATAAATATACAACACGAGCCACGTGAGACCAACCACCCCATCGTCTGATTTGCTCTAGACATTCTATTTCCTAAGTCACTAACGCAAAATGCACTCACATGTAGCATAAACTGGTGTGCACACAGTGAAACGGGATGGCTTTTGTGGTCTGTTGTTACCTGTAACAAATACACATTTGGACTGGCTTCAGCACGCTGTGATCTCCTCTGAGCTGTGACTATCCTGGGCTCCCCAGTGCCCCGACCATCCCTGAACGCCATGGTGCCCCCGCCGCTGGAGGCAGAGTGTCTGCCCCGAGTGTAAATGCAGCTTGAAAGGCAACAGTAGGGCTGTCCGAAGTTCCCACACATCTGCTCGGGACTAGCAAGTGGCACAGGCATCGGAATTAGACAAGTAACATGAGATCCTGTCCTTCAGGAACTCATGAGTCTTTCAGGAAACTTTCCAAGACACATGGAGGAGCTTTAGCTGAGGGGGATGGGGCAGGGGAGATGGGGTGGGGGGATGAGGTAGGGGGATGGAGGGGCGGATGGAGCAGGAGGATGGGGCAAAGAGGGAAGGAAGGGGAGATGGGGTGGGTAGATAGGGCAGAAGGAGATGGTGGGGGTGGGGGAAGGGGCAGGGGGATGAAGGGGGTATGGGGTGGGTATATGGGGCAGGGGGATGGAGGGGTGGATAGGGCAGGGGAATGGGGTGGGGGGGATAGGGCAGAGGGAGATGGTGGGGGGAAAGGGCAGGGGGATGGAGGGGGGATGGGGTGGGTAGACAGGGCAGGGGGATGGAGGGGGGATGGAGGGGTGGATGGGGCAGGGGAGAGGGTGGGGGGATGGGGAAGAGGGTGATGAAGGGGGAAGGAAGAAGGGGGGATGGTGGGGGAGGGCGAGGGGGAGAGGGTAGGGGGATGGGGCAGGGCGATGGGGCCGAGAGGGAAGGAAGGGGGTACGGGGTGAGGGGATGATGGAGGGATGGTGGGGGGATGGAGGGGGATGGGGCTGGGGGAGCGGAGGAGGCAGGGGTACAGGTGGGAGGCAGTGGGCAGGGGGAGAGGGTTGGGGGGAGGGGGGGTTGAAGGGGGACGGCAGGCATAGGTGGGAAGGGCCGGAGGGCAGCAGGGCAGCTGTGGAGAGAACACCCATGACAGTCCGGGAGGTAAAAGCTGCAGTGCTTGTGGGCAGTGGGTTCCAAGGACAGATGAGCAGGGACGGGTGGGGTCGTGGCGCAGCTGGGAATGAGGCAGGAGACCGGGACTCGTGCAGTGCACAGACCCAGGTCCAGGCCGGGGCCGGGAGAGGGGGCAGCAGGGCTGACGCATGACCCCTGATGCCAGAAGGGGGCACATCAAGCTGGGGGGTCGGAGCCCGGGCACGGCGGTGTCTGAAGGTCAAGAGGTGGTCAGGCAGACAATGTCCAGGAGAGAGGGGGACGCACGTGGCCCAGGGGACACCAGCTTCTGGAAGGACTGTGAGGTCACAAACTACAGAGAGGTCAAGCCAGGTCAGGGCAGGAGAAAGACGTATGAGGAATCCGTTGATGATCTACTGTGTTGCCAAAGACATTTTGAGTTGAGAGGAAGAAATCATATTTCTAGTCCCGCACGTGAACGAATAGCTAAGAAAGGAAGTTACGCAATAAAACCACCTTAAGCTGGGTGTTAATCAGAGCTCTGGAGCAAGGAAGGAGTGTTCCGCTTTGCCGAGAGACTTGGAGGGCCTCAGTCTGTGGATACAGAGACTATATTCTCATCAAACACACACATTCATAAAATCCCATTACGCATCTGCAGGTGATCTGGCGCCTACTTTTGGATCTGATTACTAAGGGCACCAAGCAGGTAAGAACACTTAGGACTTCTCCGTGAAACGTACCAACATGCGAGACTGTGAGGCCACAACGCACCAGTCACGGCCTCTGTGCGAGAGCCAAATGGATCCAGGACCCTTCGGAAAGGGTTTTTCCTACAGCTGTGCACTAGTTGTTGTATCGAGAGCCAGAAGTCCTCCTGAGGAACCTCACTGCAGCCACAGACAACATCAACTCTGTAAGGTAATGTTCACTAAGCGTATTCTCACAGTCATGGGACAGGTGAGCTGGGAGTTAGCAGCTAAACATTATAAGAACCTGTTTGTCATCCATTCATCCACACTGGAAGGAAGCCAGCCTTAAAGTACAATGGCATTTGCGAGTGGAAAAGAGGCTGATCGTCTACTGGGACTGATTCCCAAACCCAGCAGGAAAGGTGAGGGCAGCCTCATAGGGAAGACAGCGAAATTCCCATGGGCAACAGTAACACCAGGGAGCAAAACATCTGGGCAAACAGGGAGCTTGTCCTGGTCTGCTGGCAGTTTCTGGGGCAACCACAAAAGCCAACGGTTTCATAAGACATGCTGGGAAGTGGGGTGGGGGGAATGAAGGGAGTGCAGGGGTCCCCCAGGTCGTCAAGGTGGCTGTGGGGAAGGAGGGAAGCATGGAGGTTCTGTGGGTTTTCAGGTTCAAGGTGGCTGTGGCAGGGGGAGTGCAGGGGTCCCCAGGTTTTTAGGCAGTGGGCTTTGCTTCTGGCTTGTGTGGTCACTGGAGATTTGACCTGCACAGAGCGAGCAGGGAGGGGGGTGGAGTTGTGGAAATGCTCCCTAGTAAGACCCTGCAGGCTCGTCGAGCAGGATTCCTTCCTTGCCTTGCCGTCATTTGGAAAAGACACTGGACAGAGTGATGTCTTCCTGTATCGTGACACCCTTGGAGCCAAGTGCGAGGGTGTGTGCCACCCCGGCCATAGCCAAGCCCCAGGAGAAATCACCCGGCAGGGACAGTGGCTGAGAAGACCTGGAACAATAGGAAATGTCCGAGGTGGGTGCAGTAAAAGGACCTGGACGGCTGAGGCAGGAAGAGAAATCGGAGTTTGATCCTGATTTCCCCACGGACTTGCTGGTGATTATAAACTCCGTCCTGGGGGCATTGATGACCTTAAGCCACACAGCGCCAGACAGGCCATGGGGCCCGGTGGATACAGGGCCCTTCTCCTGTCCTCCTTCAAATCAGGTCACCTAGTGACTGCTCACTCCTGTGGGGATAGAGCCCCTTCATCTCCCGATGTTTGGGGAGTGTTTGGCTATAAATTGTCCTTGGAGAAAGAAATCCTTGCCGATGCCACCTGGAGACTAGACAGCCACAGGAAGGCCACATGGGCTGTTAAAAGATGGACAAGGTCAGGTCCTGTTAGCATCAGCCTGAAGCAAATCCACCCAGAAGGCATGCGGTGCAAGAGGCCATGCAGCGTCCTGCCACCAGCCCCTCGCAGCCAACCCCCACCTCCTGGGCTTCTCCTTCATCCCACCAAGAGCAACGTGGGAGGACTGCACCATGGCAGGGTTGATCAGGGTGCTAAAACTCTTGGGGACTTGTGTCAGGACACCTGTGGAATAAGCTCAGGGACCCTGACCCACGTGGCTCCTGCCCATCACGAACACGCCTCCATCAGTCCCATGTCTGGGGACGCACGGGAACAAAAGGCAGAACAGAGCCAACTCAAACCGTCTTCCCTTGACAGATTACCAATTTTCAGGGAATTTAACCAAATTCTGCCATTCAGGATGCTTTGTTCTCAGATATGCCTTAGGCTTTATTAGGATTTCATTTTATGAAACATCATAAAAAATCCTATATAAATTTGATTGGTCTACTCTCCTTCGAAACATTTCTCTCTGCAAAATTTTCTCTGCATGAATCACTCTGACTCACTCCGTACCTGGGGGACGGACAGGGAAACTGATGTTTTGGAGATTACCTGCGTGCTAGCCACACACATCGCTTCGTTGGATCCTGACAACGCTGTGCGTGAGAATGCTCCCATCCTCCACCTACATAAACTAAGCTTCCGAGGGATTAAATAAGCGGTCTACACGGCACTAAATCTGAGGCCCAAGTCTGACTCTGAAACTCATGCACCCGCCCCACCAATAACCAACACTCGGCACTAAAACGTACTGAAGGGACAGTCAGGCCAGGCATCCCGAGCCGTCTCCAGAATGCCCGGCCCACGGATTAGAACGGGAGCCTGCACAATGCCGTACTCCGCCAGCATCGACGAAAGCCCAGACCGGCCTCAGCGCAGCCACGGGCATGGCAGAGGTATGTGGAAACGTTACACAGACTACGAAGCGCTTTATAAATATTTGCCTTCACTTCCCTCTTAGGGTTTACTTGGAAGCATGTCTGAGACATTTAGCAGCTGTTCTGGTTAAGCTCAAAGTTCAGATAAATACATGCAGGCAGTGTCACGGTGCGGTGCGGCCTCGCGACATGCCTGCGATCGGCCCCGGTAAAGGCAGACGTGGCGCACTCGGGCCGATCCGGTCTAGCGGCCAGTGAAGAACAGGGAAACTTGTTCACACGGCTCTTATTCACCTCCTCCGTCGATCGCTCACACCACACGCAGCAGCCCAGCTAAGTAACGACCATGGAATCCGAGGCAGCGGTGGCGCCTGTTTCTGCACACCGTCGTGCTCCAGTGAGCCTGCACGCCGGCTGGGTCCTGGGGTGCTGACACTCAAGTCGAGTGCTGTCCGCATCGGTTCTCTGGGTCAGGGCCTTCCTCTAGACAGTCCACGCGGGCAGCTCCAGGTTGGTGGCTCGGGCTTGGCCGTGGTCTGGAGCCGTGGGAGCTGAATCTGCACCTAGACCCTCAGAAACAAGGGATGACACTTCCTGACAGGGCGGGCATTTCTGGTCTCAGGCTGCCGGCTGGGGTGTTTCTGCTGCTGACCGTGGACATGAGCTGAGCGCACACTGACACCCTACAGAGGCAGGGCACGTTGGCCTCGGAAGGCACCAAGCGCCCATCCACCTGCCCGCCTCTCCGTGCGAGGACACACAGGCTGGTAGTGCCCTGGACTGGGACCAAGGCCTCCAGGTCTTCCCAGGGCTCTCTCCACTGTGATTGTAAAGTACATGTGACCAAACCTGGAAGCGACTTCCTACCCCCAGAGGGGGAACTGACGCCCAGAAGCCACCTGTGGGACACGGAGTGAAACAGAAGCACCAAGTACAGGACAGACCATTGCTACTTCTTCCCATCCAGCACAGGCTTCTGCACGGAGAAAACGACCCTCGTACAGTCATACACATACTGCAACCTCAGAGTGTCGTGAACAGAGGAGGAAGCAGAGGCTCAGAGATGCACAGACAGGTCCAGGTGGTGCAGGTGCAGTGACTGTCCCACGCCTGTACCTCCACGTCAGCTAGTTCAAGGTCCCTCGACATCTGGGTGTTGAGGGGATGACATATGAACTGAGTGCCAACCTTATGCCGTGTGTGCCCAAACCAGGGTCCACCACCTGCACTCCGAGTCACAGCACCAGGGAGCCGCAGCTCTTGTTTCCAAACAACTCACTGCCTTAAAGGAAAGGTTAGACAGAAATATGAGACCAGAGCGAAGTATTCACTGACAAATCTGCCTTAAGGAGGTTCTCTGTGTGAAGCCAAGAGAGGGTCAGAGCCACCTGTAATGGCCCCACGGTCACCAGGACACACCGCGAATGGACATACTTGACTCCCCAGTCAGGGGTACCAGCTCCAATCGTGAGTACAAGGACACACGAAAGGAAGACAAAGGTGCCCCAGGTGCCTGGCAGAGTCCCATGCGGTTAGACGTGCCAGCAGGTCTTCACCACTCACAGGGGTGAGGTCCTGAGACTCAGAAATCCTCAAATTTGCAAATACACCCATGGCATTTACTTCTCAAGAGAATTCCACATTCTAGCAAAAATCCTCGTTTTCTTAAACCTCCTTGCCTTCACTTCCATCGGCAGCACTACTGGTTTTCTTTATAGGGCTGTATTTTTCTCCCTACAAAGAGACAATCTGTATCACTTCATAAAAATCCTTTATAAACTCTCCATGGAAAAAGCCCCTTACAGTACAAGCATGCAGCAGTAATTCACATCCTTGGCTGACTGCTGAAAACTCCTCGCACCTGGGGTAAAAAGAACTCAGGAGACAGTACAAATGATCAACGTTTCCTCCAGTTCAACTGAATATAAAAAACACATACATAAAAACGGCAACAACTATTGAGTGCTTACTGCATACTGGGTGGGGCTCTGCGCACTGGTGCGCAGCACACCAATAACTTGCACAGGCTCCCTGTTAGGTGCCACCACACCCACTCTGCCAACTCTGCAGCTGAGTGGAGGCACGCGTGCCATGGGAGCCGGCCGGAAGGCTAGGGTCTGCTCTCAAACACTATGTGCACTCTCTGTGCCGAGGGGAGGCAGTCAGACAAGACCAGGCAAGTTGAGAAGGGGGCAGCTAACTTCCAAGCAGCAGTCAGGGACACGCCTGGACAAGAGAAAGAAGACTTTCTAAAGTAGAAACACTGGCATCTGATTGGGCTGAATATGGCAAGAAATAGATAAGGAAGTTGGGATATCAAGATTTACTATATTTCTAGTCGATATTAAAATCCAAACTCTTTGTGAAAGACAGCCTACAGAATGGGAGAAATATTCCCAAATCATACATCTGAGGAGGGATTAATATCCATAATATACAAAGAACTGCAACAAGTCTACAAAAAGAAAGCAATTCAAAAATTGTCAAAGGACTTGAAGAGACATGTCTGCACAGAAGACCTACAGAGGCCAGTGAGTACACCACCCATCGTAGAGAAACCAAGTCAAAGTCACTGCGGGACTGCTCACACCCACTGGGAAGGCTGTCCTCAAAAGAACAAGTAAGAAGTGATGTGGACCACTGGGAGCCACGTGCACGGCGGGTGGGAACATAAAACAGTGCACACGCGGTGGACAATTTCACCGTTCCTTAAAAATTTACACAGGGGATCACTGTATGATCCGGTAAGCCCACCCTGGTTGTAGAGCTAAGGGGGTGAGAGTGGGTCTCAGGTGATTGCACTCCAAGCGCACCGCAGCCAAGAGGCGGAAACCCCCAAATGTCCACCAGAGGAACGAACAAGATGCAGGGCGCACAAACAAGGGGACGTTATCCTGCTGGAGAAGCAAACGAGGTTGTGACTCCTGCCACAAGCTGAATAAATCCTGAGAGCATCACGGCGCGTGAGATGCGTGGGGCACAGGAGGGCGAACACGGTATGGTTCACGTAGGTCAGGATATGATAACTTGCCTGGAATGGGCAAATTCATGGAGACAGAAAGTGGAGTGGGGTCCCTGGGGCCGGGGTGGAGGCACAGGGTCTCTGGGACAATGAACAAGTCCAGATGACAATGATATTCGCACACTCTGTGAATGGACTTCATGCCACCAAACCGTGGATGGAAGAATGGGGAAAATGGTTCGTTTTACGTGCACTCTCCACAATAAAAACCCTGACACTCTCCCACAGAGAATTCAGCGCCTCCCGGATCTTCGGCACCTGCCTGGGGGGCCTTCCGGCCACCACGGCCCCTCTCCCAAGGTGCCCACACCCTCTCTCTGCGACGCAGTTCCCTCCATCCGCTAACTCCAAACCTGGCGGTGTCCCCCCTGAGCGTGGCCGAGGCGAGCTCCAAGGACCCTCCACCTGCCGCCAGCAGCCGCAGGGCCAAATCTGTGTCTGAGTCCCCTGTGTGTCGAGTTCACCCAAGGGCAGGCACACAGCACACGTTTAATAACCCCTGATTGCACGAATCACAGGAGACAGGGAAAGTGAGCATTAGGATCACAGTCCCAGACTGCTCCAGGGCACCCTGGGGGACAAGGCTACCAGATCACCTAAACTTCCTGGAAAACAGAGCTGTCCTCAACATCTGTTGGGCCACATAAACTATCACCTTAAGAGAGTTCAGTTTCATCATTAAATTGTGCTATGTTCCTTCCAGTCGGTCATATTGTTGTGAGGCTGGGTTTCTGGTCGTCCCTTCACTCAAGGCACAAGGAAAAACTCAGTGTGGGAACAGGCGCACAGTGTGAGCGCCCACGGGGGCACGTGTCCCATGAGTAAGTGCACGTGGCTGCTTGAGAATGAGATGCGAAGATCTTTATTCAGCTTACATACATTCTTACTGAGGTACGACTGCCACGTCACATTAGCTCACCTGTACCACAATGATTAGTATCTGTATATAGAGCAAAACGGCCTCCACAGTAATCGTAGTTAACTTCCATCACCACGTGTAGTCACTTTTTTTCTTGTGATGAAAACTTTAAATATTGGCTTTCTTAGCCACCGCAAATATATGATACGGTGTCACTAACAACAGTCACCATGCTCTATGTTGCACCCTCAGGACTTACTTATAACTGGGAGTCTGTATATGCAGTGTTTAAACAACTACTACTATGTTAGGACTTAAATACTCAGCACTCGGCAAATTGTTGAAAACTAACGACCTAATAAAATGAACAGGTAGGTACTTATTCTGGCCAGGGGAACTTTGAAAACCTTACTGAGACACTAAGGTGGATTTCTGGCTTAAAGAAAACTTCAGGGGGGTTAGCCTTACTAACCAGGTGGACAGCTTACTGTGTCTGATCACAGAGACAGACTGAAAAATATATATATAGACTTTAACTGATGCTGTCCATCCATCAAAGTGTGTAAGACCAAGCCCCTTCCTTCGCCTACAAAACGTTGTTCTGACTCGATGTTGGAGTAACTACGCTGATTTTCACTGGGCAATTATCGATGGCATTCAGTGGAGCAGATGTGGGTAAGTGCACAGAGAAGACACACTGAGGCAGAACCCATTGCACACGTGGAGGCCACGCGGAGCCCACACGCGGTCCCCTCCGCATGCCAACTGTCGTGGACTGTGGGAGTCCAACAGAACACCTACACCAACCGAGCATCTGAAGAACAAAATATACCAAGGAAGTGGGACATAAGCGTAAGACGATGACTCCGTGAGGTAAACGCCAGAATCGTCAGAATAGCTTTACGCTTCTCATGCAGACCATCATTTTCTTCAACCCTACGGTCTGATGACAGGTGACCATACACACTCACATGCCTTCTTTAAAGATCCCAAATATGCCATGCAGACTTTACATAAATAAATGTGAATTGTTATCACAAACATGTATAGGTATAACATATTTTTATTATAAAACAAACAGACTTAAGAACATTATGTAAGATTTTTCTGAAAATAAAAGCATTTGATTTTTGATCGTTTTTACTGGCTTATTTCTTTTTTGAAGTTTATTTTGAGAAGCGGGGGAGGCGCAGAGAGAGAGAAAGAGAATCCCAAGCAGGCTCCACGCTGTCAGCACAGAGCCTAACACAGTATTCGAACTCACAAACCATGAGACAATAACCTGAACTGAAATCCAGAGTCAGACACTCAACCGACTGAGCTGCCCAGGCACCTCCATTTTTACTGGATTCGTAAATCTGTTGAAATTACTTCTTGGAAGCTGGTTAATGAGAAACAAGGTCTGCAAACAAAAAATCCAGCTCCCTAAGGACTCAGGGTTTGAGATGGCAAACGTGCCTGTGCCGCCGTCCTCCAAGTGGGTCCTGTGCCCAGGCGCTCTGGTCCCTAACCCTTCACCTTCAGGAGGAGCGAGCTCGCCTCGGGGGAGCTGTGCACTGCCGGTTCCACCACAGACTGCAATAAATCAAGTCCAGTGCGTGTTGGCTTTCCCGTTGCACATAAGCACGTTTACACCACATGGCAGTGTCTCACGTGTGCAAAACCGTCACGTCTACAATAACGCATACACTTTAACTTAAAATACTTCATTGCTAAAACTGCTAACCATCACCTAAGCTTTCCAGCGAGCTGCAACCCGAACACAGATCGCTATAACAAATGTAACAGCAATGAAAAAGTCTGAAGCGTGGGGAGAACGGCCAAGTGTGACACAGAGACACGAAGAGAGCCGTTGAAAAACGGAACCTCCACTCGGAAAAGCGCAGTACCCGCCAAGCAGGATCAGGCAAGGGGCGCTGGCCTCAAGTCCTCGTGCCTGCCCGGAAGACACCTGATCTTTTGGGTTGACGAGCAGCAGCCACACTTCAGATCAAGTGTCAGCGGATCCTGGTCCTTCCCGATGTCGACAGGGCAACCTCGTTTCAGAGGAAAACACAGGTAACGTGACAAGGGAAGACCACCAACACCAGGCGCAAGCACAAGCCACTACCGTGAAAACCAGGAGCACTTCCTGCTCAAATGTCAAAGCACAACATCTCTCCTCCCCCGCCGCAAGTCAGGTGCATGCTACTAAGAAAAACATGACGCCATCGCCTGATGACAGTATGTTTTAGAGAAAGAACGCACACACAGAACCCCCTATACCTGCTCCTGTGAGGCTCGAATACTCTGCTTCTGCCTCGTCCTCCTCTGGATTTTTGCTGGTCTTAGCTGTTCATTCGGAGATCAGTATGTTTAATGCTCTAATCTCCATTTGCTTAATGCTTTTATTATTTTGTCATTATAATCCCATTAGAAGAGAGCCTTGTTGCCATTAGGATCCTTTGTGGAGTTGTCAGCGACTGCTTTTGAAGGATTTTAATAACACTGGGCCCATACAGACACTGGAAGGCCATCACTGCACCCAAATTTAAATTTCTTCTGCTTCAGGAAGTCACATCTGCTGACTCCCCTTCAGAGCCTGGGGAGTGCAGGAACTGGTCCCTCACTCGTCACACTGCCCTGGGGAACACCACTGACTCGCCGGCTGGGGGGGGGGTGCCGGCTGCAATGTTAATTTTGTAATAAGATGTCTTGTACACTTTTGTTATTAACATTTCAGAGCGGCATTATTTTCATTTTGGAATGTTTAAAGAAACCTCATTCAATAAAACATACAGAAGTTAAGCTGCTTTGCAAAAAGCCTTTTAGACTTTAGGAAAAATAAACACAGCTTTTGAAGTGCCCTGTCAGACAAAGATTCATGTTGAATTACAACCAAGCCAAGATGAGAACTTGGCTGTTCCCTCTCTTCCAGACCACTCTCCCCATGGCCTCAAGACCCAATAAACAGTCTACAAAAAGGAGAAAATGTTCTCTATACCCTATAAAGATAGTTTTACAGATTTTGCCAGGCATGAATGAAAATAGGTACCCCTCCCCCTCAACTCAAAACAACCCAGCAGAGGCAGGAGCTCAAAAGTAAACACATAAAACCGACTGGCGATAACCTGGAGCAGTGGCTTTAAGTGCAGCTCACTAGGGAGAGAGGTTCTGCTCGGTCAGAATGTGTCACATCGTGGGTGCCAGACACCTGCAGCGTTGCCCGTGTTATACAGACATGTGCCATCTGCGAGACCGCCCACCCACCCATCCGCACAGACTCGGTGTCCTGCAGTCAAGAAGCAGGTGTGGACGTAGGTTGTCATCGGAAACACTAAGGTAGGAGGTATTCTTTAGGATGAATCTCCAGGGGTAGAATGATTTCATTTTCTCAGCACCCAGAAGTGGGATAGAAGAGGGAGGAAGCTAGTACGCATCTGCCTGCTCTGGTCCACAAGGAGTGTCTACGAATCACCGGCAGAAGGGGAGGGGAGAGAGGAGCACGCAAAGTTGCCTTGTTGTCACTGAGGGAGTCTCGCTTTTTGGTAAACATGTCATAAATCATGGCTACCTATCCAAGTCATAAGTTATGAGTTTTTAACAGGTTTATTAAGAAATAATTCACTGACCATAAAAAACCACCCATTTAAAGTGCACACTGGTTTTTAGCACATTTATAGACCTGGGCAACCATCAGCTGTCTTTGTCCATTTTCAGAGCATTTTTAGGCTCACAGAACACTGAACAGAAAGTTCAGAGCCCCCCATGACCCCGCTGATGCCCCCTACGCCCCACCCCAGTGTCCCCATGGTTAACACGTGCACCAAACTAGTGAACAACATTAGCACGCCCTTATTAAGCCAAGGACACCCCTGACTTCAAGGCTCACTCCGTCGTACTGTTGTACAAGTTCTGGTAAACACAGAACGCCGTGGTTCGACCATCACACATACATCAGCCTTTTGTTACTACCCCACAGGTCTTGACCGGCACAGATTCTTTCCTTGGCTGTGTGCAGTGTTCACCCCTGTTACGGAGTTTTGATTTCTGGAATTTCCTTTTATTCTTTCGCCGAGTTTCCATCTCTCTGCTGACTCCGCCCAGTGTGGTTTGCTTTGTCCACCGGCGCCGTCAGCCCACCCCGTCTGATGTTCCCTAAGACTGGTTCTGACACAGGTCTCTTCAGACCGTGCCTTCTGCCGTTTAGCATGAACGCCAGAGCACCAGATGTGACACACAGGTAAGGGCTTTGGTGGGAGGGCCGACGCTCACCTGCGCAGGAGTCGGGCTGCGCCGCGTCTCCGGCACCTGCAGATCGGGGATGCTAACATTCCCTCCAGTGTTCCTGTCGCTCCTGCTGTCTCTGGGTTTCCCTCAAGGAGGGCCTGGCAGGGGCAGAAGTAATCCTTCATCCTGCAGGGCCCCACTGCTGTGCCGGGAAGGTGTGGGGCCAGGCCGGGGAAGCCTCTCTGGTGCTGTGGATCTGTCTCCGTCTTGCTCTGAATTTGCATTCCTGGGCTGGGGCTTCTCCGCCATGTCCCCCGTACGTGACAAAAGAAGGGGAGGCATGTCAGGGCTGGGTACCCCCTCAACCATGCCACTTAGGCTCTGGTGAAGCCCGTGTCTGTGAGGCTTGGTAAAATACTTTTCCATTGAAGGCAGGTCTTATTAAGAAGAACACGCTTCAGAATGGTAACCTTCCGTCTTCTCTTGGCAGAGGTTCGGGGTTTCCTTTGATCTTCACCCTGAGATCCTGGAGGGGCTCTTGGGAGTAAAATTCACAAGGGCACAGAGGGTGCCCAAGAGCTCAGTTCACGATCAGGGTTTTGCCATCTTTCAAGTTTACATGTCCCCGGCAGCTATGTCGTGGGCCCCCAGACACACCTGTCCGTCCACCTGTCCAGTTTAAGGAGCAGGGATCTGCCCTCTGGCCACAAAGCTCTGAGGGATCAAAGAACAGTTGCTGGTTTTTACTTTGTCAAGCATGTTTCCGGTTAAAAGGACAGACTGATAATTTCCAAGCTCCTTGCAGATCAGACTAGAAAGCCCTGGTCCTTGTCCTTATCAAATATATGATTTGCAAATATTTGCTCCTACTCTTTGGGTATCTTTTCAATTCCATAATGTTGTCCTTGGGAGCCCAGAATTTTCAATCTTGATAAAGTCCAATTATATATGGACTCATGGAAGTCTTGAGTCTTAACTGACACTGCCTGGTTCTGAGATAATCATTTAAGACCAAGGCAAGATCCTGACATGGAAGGAAAGACACACCAAGAGTGTGTATGATTTGAAGTTTGTGGTTAAACATGCTAAATGTAGACAAAAAGAAAAAAATTAACTTGCTTATAGCTTAAAAGAATTTTTCACTAGAATTTTGTATTTGCTTAGAAGCTCTTAATTGTATGAAAGTCAGAAAGCTCTAGGGTCTGAGATGTACCACAGCAAATGCACTGAAAATCTCAGGTGTGTTAGTAAGTCTGGAATCAAGGCCACAGAATGTACTAGGAACTTAGCACACGGCTCAAGTCTAAAATATCACTGACTTAACTGAATAATTAAAGCATTTTCATATACTAAATTTTAAGAGCATTTTATTAAAGTAATTACATTCTTCTTAAGGACATAAATATCACATATTCCCATTTCTTAATCATGAGGAGAAAGCTCTTCTTGGTTCAGAAAAACAATGACATACTTTTCCTTGCAAAGTTTTTCTGATAAACATCCTTGTAAAGTCTAATCCAATCACACCCTTTTTCTCCGGTCCATAAAACAGCCCTGTTCTTCCTGCCACAGAGAAGCGTATCTAAGGTCAAACAGACGGGGGCACAATCAGAGGGTGTCCATGTCCTCGAGCTGTGGAGCTGTGGGTGCTGCTCACTGTGTAACAGCTGCTTCTATGGGGGATGGCGAAACGTGTGTGACCAACAACCGTCATCACAGAAGACCACAGAGAAATGCTCGGCTGCAGCCTGATTCGGCGAAGAGCCTCCAGTGTCACTGACAAATTAGTGCGGCTCCAACATGAACGCTGGGGGGTATTTCTGCTCGGGTTAGCGAGCGAGACAAAAGAGAACAAGATGAAGACCTGTCAGAACCTCCCTCGTCTGTCAGTGATGGGAGCAGCTTCCTTGTGAACCACGTAATAGTGTCTGAACGTTAAAAGAGCATTTCCCTCAGTGTTTGCGCTGTTTACAACACGATGGCGAGACCCAACACGCTTTCAAGTTTCATCCGCGCTGATAACGGATTCTTCACTGTTGTCGGCTCACGCAGTCGATCAGGCCCCGACAGGACACAGTCAGTTCCCGGGGCAGGGACCCCCAACCCACTGATCTCACACCACAGAGAGGGCAACACTGACCAGGAGCCTGTGTGTAGAACCCCTATAGGTGCCACAGACACAGCTTCCAGAGCCCAAGTGACAGCAGACAGGACATCAATTGGGACTCTGTGAATTCTGAATAGTACCTGTGCGACAGCATTCATGGTTGAGTTCACATCGTCTATACCTTTCAACACACTTTGTACTTTAGGGCAGTGTCAGGTTCATGGCAAAGCTGAGAAGGCACAGAGACTGCCCGTGCCCCTCTGGCCCCTCCATGTGCACAATCACCACTATCAGTGTCTCCACCAGAGGGACATTCCCTACCATTGATGAACCCGCACGGACACATCATCCCCCAGAGCCCACAGTTTACACCAGGGTCCCTCTGAGTGCTGGGCATCCTGTAGGTTTGGGCAAATGTATGGTGATGTGTGTCCACCATCACAGCATCACACACAGTAGCTTCACTGCCCCCAAATCCTCTGTGCCCCACCTGTTCATCCTTCCCTCTCCCCAGCCACTGTGTCATTTGACTTGTAAACTGACAGGCAAAATGCCTGAAGATGCGGCACCTGCTTCACGAAGGCGGTAGGAATCTCTTCTGCACACGGTGGGCCTGCTCCACTCCAGCCCTGCCTGCACCCAGCCCATGTCCTCCACCTGCGTCTTCCCCTGGACTTCAAAGGAAAGGGGGGAAGGCTGAGCTGCTCCCTGGTGCCTAGCTCCCTGGTGCATGCTCCCGGGCCCAGGCGTCTCCCAGGGAGACCCGCATGCAGGCACTCCAGGGGAGTAAGCAGAGGTGCCTGGGATGGAGGTGTGTTCCGGAGTCCCCTGATGTGGGTCTGCTGTGAGCTCCTCCACCTCTCACCCAGTAGTTCAGCTCCTCCACCTCTCACCCAGTAGTTCATGCTGTGCTCCTGTTCCATCACAGAAGGGTAATTATTCCACCAACTGCACGTTTCCTATGGAATTGGGTGAGTCAACACATTATAGCCATTGGTAAAGAGACTGGCAGGAGGTAAGCACTCAATAACCACAGCTGACACCATTATTCTATTATTTTTACTGCTTATGTGGGGGTTCTATTCAATAAAAACCTGCTTTTCCAAGTTACAATGTAAACAAAAGTTATAATTCAGATGCTGTCTGAAGTCACCGAATTAAGATTAAATAGAGATTATCAAAAGAAAAAGTGAGTAAAACAAATGAATTTCGGTGTATGTGTGTACACAGGTGTGTGCAAATGTGGGTGCACATGTGGGTACAGGTGGGAGTGCAGGTGTGTGTGTGTGCATGCAGGTGTGGGCAGATATGTACATGCAGGTATGTGCATGCAGGTATGTGTTGGTACGTGCATGCAGGTGTGTGTGCATGTAGGTGTGGGGGCAGGTGTGTATGAATGCAGGTATGTGTGTACAGGTGTGTGTATATGCAGCTGTGGGCAGATGTGGGTGCGCGCGCGCGCGTGTGTGTGTGTGTGTGTGTGGGTATGTGTGCAGGTGTGAGCACAGATGTGTGTATGCAGTTGTGCATGCAAGTGTGTGTGAGCACAGAAGTGTATCCCTATTCATGTGTCATCAAAGAGACTCAGTCAGACTAAATTGGAAAAAGGAAGCCCAAATAGAGGACATATCTATCCTACTCATCAGGAAAAACCACCTCCATGCTGAATATACCTTTTTGGATTCCCCAGGATCTTATAAGCTAACGAAACAAACTTCTTTCAGTGATTCTGTGAAGCAGATCCACACAGATATTTGTGCTTCTTCTCAGAAGTATATCCCATTCAAGACAACTGTGCAGTTAAATGCCAAAGCACCTTTGCCAAACTTTGAATCTTTCCTTGTTTCACACTGAATTATAGGCTCTCCTACCCTGATCTTTCCATACAACTATTACTCACATAGAAACCTGAAATTCATGACTGTATCAAAGAGTTAACGACATTCTCTAAGCTTCAGCAACCAGTGACTCTTTCTCAGATGAAATGCATTAAGAGTAACACATTTACTGTCAAAACTACAAAGACAAAGAACAGAGTTAGCACAAATTTCTCAAGGCCATGCATTATCTGAACCTTCGTTTTAAAAGTGAAACAGACCTTGATCCGGGCACACCCCCACTTGCTCAAAGGTAAGATGCACTTTAAGAAACACTAAGCTTCAAAGAGCCTGACTGCCACCAACACAGGGTGATAGGTAGACCATGCCCCCTCAGGACATGGCGCAGGCAGTGAAATCAAGGGCATCAACTTTGGCCCAGCGACCTTTCCGAGAACCCACCTATGAAGGCAGCTGCATGACGGGGAGAGACGAACATCCCGAGAAGTTTATTTCAGCATCGCTAAGAAGGGATGATCTAAGTATCCACAATAAAATGTATCACAGTGCATCATAAACACGTGCTCCTCGTTTCTGGAAAGTTAATTTTCTTGGTAATCATATTGCTTTCTGAAATATGCATTTTCATGTGTGATGCCACGCGTGGACTATGAGGTAACCACATGACAACATCCCTTGCCCTCTGGCACTGACTTCAATCAAGTGACCGTCTCCCCTAAGACCAACCGTCTTGTAATATTTCTTTCCCCTGCTGTTGGCTGAATGTGTGTGTCCCCAAAGTCCAAGGTGATGGGTTGAGGGCGGGGGGCCTTGGGGAGGAGATGAGGTCATGAAGGTGGAGCCCCTGCGATAGGATCAGTGCTCTCATCAGAGACTCCAGAGCTCCCAGCCCCTCCTCCGTGACAGGACACCATGAGAAGATGCCGTCTATGAAGCAGGAAGAGACCTCACCAGACACTGGATCTGCTGGTGCCTTGTTCTCAAACATCCAGCCCCCAGAACTGCAAGAAGTAACCATCTGCTGCTTACTGTAAGCCCCGTCTGTGCTGCCCTATCATAGCTGCCTGACACACCAGGACACCTAGCGTTGGACCCACAACACTAGGCTCAGACCCAAGACACCTAGGGTCAGACACAAGACACTAGGATTGGACCCAGGGCACTAGGGTCAGACCTGAGACACCTAGGGTCAGACCCAGGAAACTAGGGTCAGACCCAAGACACCTAGGGTTGGACCCAGGACACTAGGATCTGACCTGGGACAGTTAGGGTCAGATGAGGGACACTAGGGTTAGACCCAAGACACCTAGAATCAGACCTGGGACACGTACAGTCAGACCTGAGACACCTAGAGTCAGACGCAGGACACTAGACTCAGACCCTTTGTTCAGAAATATAAGTTTGTGAGTGTTCACTGCTGTCCTATGAATCCAACGCTAGTGCCATGCACTCCAAATGGCTACTGGCATCTGCAGCTTAGCCATCACCCTGTACGAGGTGTTGGGGGGGTGTTAGAAATTAAGTGTGGCCTGTTCTGACACCCACCCTATTCAAGCTCAAGGGCTATCAGAGCAGAAGGAAACCAGCCTCCTCAAGGTCAGGAGGACAGGCCAGGAGTTTCATCTGCACGTGCTCTGGTCCTGTACCCTGTACACCTTCTATGACAGACAGGAACACATTTACAAAGACAAGCATGAAGACTGTTGATACACAGGCTCCTAAGATTTTGGGTCTAGGTTCACAAGACCGGTTGTTGATGGTGGGTAAATGCCCTATACTAGAAGGTGTGGGATCCAGCATGTCCATGACTGTGTGACTCAGGACAACCATGGGCCCAGCCTATTACATCACGAAGGGTCACATCTCCAGAGAGGACTCTACTCTCCTCCACCTGACGTTGCCACTGACTGTGACACCCGAATGGAGCCACATCGCTTTGTCATACAGAGCTGCCTTCCTCTCCCCTCACCTCTGCCATGCACAGCAGGTGGCCTTTCAAAAGAGAGGACAGGGAAGCTCCCCACATGGCTGCGCAGGAACCTGACCTGTGGGCGAGGGCCCTGCACCCACCCACAGACAGGCTCACAGTCACCCGGACCCTTTACAACATAGGCAGATGACCCCCAAAACCTGACTGCCAACCACGGTGAGGCTGATGAGCAGTGTGTGCGTGTGTGTGGTAGGAGCATCTAACGCGGATCTACCTTTTTCATGGATCTCGAGCACACAAAACAGCATTGTCAGCTGCAGGCACAATGTCCTATAGCAGATCCCCAGAACTTACTCATCCTGCATGACCTGGACTCCATGCCCTGTGACCATGACTTCTGTATCCCCTCCCCTGGTCCCTGGCAACACGGGTCTGCTCACCTCTTCTACTGGGCTATTTGAGATTCCCCATTCAAGCAAGACGATGCTGTTTCTGTCTGTGTCTGGCCCATCCCACTCAGCATGACCGTCCACGGATCCCACTCAGCATGACCGTCCATGGATGTCACTCAGCATGACCGTCCACGGATGTCACTCAGCATGACCATGCATGGATGCCACTCAGCATGACCATCCACGGATCCCACTCAGCATGACCATCCACGGATCCCACTCAGCATGACCATCCACAGATGTCACTCAGCATGACCTTCCACGGATCCCACTCAGCATGACTATCCACGGATCCCACTCAGCATCACCATCCACGTACGTCACTCAACATGACTCTCCATGGATCTCGCTCAACATGACCGTCCATAGATGTCACTCAAATAACCATCTGCAGATCCCACTCAGCATGACCGTTCATGGATGTCACTTAGCATGACTGCCCATGGTCTGCTGGTCAGGAAAGGGAGCCCGTTTCCTCACTGCTTCATCTGTTTCCGTCCTCTATCTAGCTGTAAATCTGCTAAATGGAATGAAACATTCTCATTGGTATCTTGTTCAATGAATCCATCAGAATTTAGTAAAAATATTCTATGAAAAATCTCAGCACAAATTATAAAATAACAAGCCATCAGGGGAACCAAAGTATGGCGAGAACTGGAATAATCAGAAGGAATGCCCTCACAAGTATCAATCAATATCAGAAAGCTCATCAGTGCCCACATTTAAATTTCAGTCATTCGAACTACCTGTGTCTGTAAACAACACAGTCTGCAGTGACAACAGCCTGTTGGCCCATGTGAGGATGTGGAGAAGTGGTCACACATGGGGACTGGCCTTGCATGCACACCCATCCCTCACACTGATCAAACAGCACACAGTTTCTTTACCGAGTCTCGTCAGTTTCCATGACGACATAGTTATCTTCATAGTTTCAAGAGAAATCTGCCCTTCTGCCTCCCAGGATAAACAGAAGCGTTTGGATAAAAACATATTTGTAACAATACCAAAGTTGGAATCTGGAGATAAATTTCTTTCTCCAAATTTTCCATCATTTTGAGGTAGTTTCACGTGAAAATGTAAAAGGGCAGGGAAATACTGTGCGCACATACACACCAGCGGGCAGCACCGTGGACAGCTCCCAGCACAGCTTGGTCCCTCAGGGAGTATCTACTGGATTACTGTGCGCACACACCGGTGAGCAGCACCGTGGACAGCTCCTGGCACAGCTTGGTCCCTCAGGGAGTATCTGCTGGATTACTGTGCACTGATTAGTATAAATCAGGACAAATTCATGAATACGATGAATACCACACAAGGTAAAAGTCTGCCTACCCTTTGAGTCAGAAATGCACTACTTACCAAGCAGTCTACCAGTGTATCCTAAGGACACAGGAGATGCAGAATACATTACTTATGGTACTTAATATCTTAGGTAGGAAAGTATCAGAAATATGGTAGAAATCCTAAAATTGTTTAATAATCCTTTAGGCACACAACAGAATATTATAAAGAATACATTAGAAAAGAAAACCCTAGGAAAACATTTCTGGTACAATGTTAAGGAAAAAAGTTACAGAACAGTATGCATATTCTTTTGTTTACATAATCTATGTACAGAACACATAAATAAAATAAGAATCCAAATAATAACAGTTATTCTGTCTGGGAAGAAGATGTAGACGAGTTTTTCCTTTGGTTTAACTTAATCTCTTGATATTTCCACATGGCACACATAGAGTTTTGGTCAAACGTACAGATCTGGTTTGGATTTATTTTTTGCTCTCCAATTTATCAACCACGTTCTATGTCTCTTCAAACATGTTTTCTCAACTATATAACACAGAAAATGCCCCTATCATAAAAACTGTGCTGTGAAAATACATGAGATGATTGAAATGAAGTGCTCAATAATGTTATCTTTATGTGTTACTTGTATAATTTAAGAGTTGATTTTAAAAAGGTTATTAAACATTTTCCTCTGGAAAGTGCTCCACTGTAAATTTGTGTCCCTGTCAAATTCTATCACATCAGAGAATAAAACAAAATTGGTCATGTTGTATTTCTTCATTTTTGATAACATGGCATCAAAGAGCCCATCTTCAGATCACAAATCACGTCAGCTGGGCATAGAACTGGAAATCCAGCACAGGATCACTGTCCCGGGCCAGCTTGCTGCCGGAACGATCTTCCGTGCAGCCACATGGATACTGAAAGGCATGGAGACCCTCGTGGAAGCCTGGGGTCCTCTGGAGAAACCAGGAAGGAAGACACTGCAATGACATGTCCACCTGGCTTGGTTATAAGAAGTTATAAACACGCTGTGCCTGGACAAATACCTTCTGTGGCTCCATTTTCCATTAGCAGAAAAGCAACAGTTCCTAGTATTCTGCACCTGTGGGGTCGGCCAGGTGGTCCATAGGTCCGGACTCCAAGAGTTGGCACCTGTACTGTGTGCCAGTGCACTCTCCCAAGCCCAGCCCCTCCTGACCCAGTGCCTCCTCCTCCTTCAGTCCACTCCATACCTGTGGTATAGCATGGACCACCTGCCCACATCCTGAGGTGACCCACAGATGGTCCCAGACATGGGAGGTTGCTCCCTGGGGAAGGGGAAGGGGAACGGGAAGGGGAAGGGGAAGGGGAACGGGAAGGGGAAGGGGAACGGGAAGGGGAAGGGGAAGGGGAAGGGGAACGGGAAGGGGAAGGGGAAGGGGAACGGGAAGGGGAAGGGGAAGGGAAGGGGAACGGGAAGGGGAAGGGGAAGGGGAACGGGAAGGGGAAGGGGAAGGGGAACGGGAAGGGGAAGGGAAGGGGAAGGGGAACGGGAAGGGGAAGGGGAAGGGGAAGGGGAACGGGAAGGGGAACGGGAGAAGGGGAAGGGGAAGGGGAACGGGAAGGGGAAGGGGAACGGGAAGGGGAAGGGGAACGGGAAGGGGAAGGGGAACGGGAAGGGGAAGGGGAACGGGAAGGGGAACGGGAAGGGGAACGGGAAGGGGAACGGGAAGGGGAAGGGGAACGGGAAGGGGAAGGGGAACGGGAACGGGAAGGGGAACGGGAAGGGGAAGGGGAACGGGAAGGGGAACGGGAAGGGGAAGGGGAACGGGAAGGGGAAGGGGAACGGGAACGGGAAGGGGAACGGGAAGGGAAGGGGAAGGGGAAGGGGAAGGGAAGGGGAACGGGAAGGGGAAGGGGAAGGGGAAGGGGAAGGGGAAGGGGAAGGGGAAGGGGAACGGGAAGGGGAACGGGAAGGGGAACGGGAAGGGGAAGGGGAACGGGAAGGGGAAGGGGAACGGGAAGGGGAAGGGGAACGGGAAGGGGAAGGGGAACGGGAAGGGGAAGGGGAACGGGAAGGGGAACGGGAAGGGGAACGGGAAGGGAAGGGGAAGGGGAACGGGAAGGGGAAGGGGAACGGGAACGGGAAGGGGAACGGGAACGGGAAGGGGAACGGGAAGGGAAGGGGAACGGGAAGGGGAACGGGAAGGGGAAGGGGAACGGGAAGGGGAAGGGAACGGGAAGGGGAACGGGAAGGGGAAGGGAAGGGAAGGGGAACGGGAAGGGAAGGGGAACGGGAAGGGGAACGGGAAGGGGAAGGGGAACGGGAAGGGGAAGGGGAAGGGAAGGGGAACGGGAAGGGGAAGGGGAAGGGGAACGGGAAGGGGAAGGGGAAGGGGAAGGGGAAGGGGAACGGGAAGGGGAAGGGGAACGGGAAGGGGAAGGGGAACGGGAAGGGGAAGGGGAACGGGAAGGGGAAGGGGAAGGGGAACGGGAAGGAGGTCTCAGGAGGGCAGCGGGACAGAGAGAGAACCTGCCAGAAAAAACACAGCTAAAGGAGGCTGAGCTCTGGGATGGGGAAACACAGAACCAGACTCGTTCCTCAAATGTGCGTGTGCATGCCTGCACTTGTACAACTGTGGTGTGCACACCTGTGTCATCTCCCGCCTGGGCCTGGCATTGGGTGTGGTACTGCTCCTTCAATCTCCTTTGCCAGATTTTCTCCATCCTTCTGAATTTTGGCCCCAGGGCTCATCTTTCAGGCCCATCTCTGCTCCTCTCTACCCGCACTTGCCCAGTGGGTTCACCCAACCCCTGGCTGCAGATACCACCTACGTGCCGATAACCCCCACGCCTGTCTCCAAACTCACACCCAGAGGTGTGTCCTGCACTTACGCCTGAGCCTCTAGCAGGCCATTCGAGTGCAACGAGGGCCAACTGAATTCTGGATTCCCCCCGATGCCTGCTCCTCTGCTTCCTCTCGGTAAATAGTGAGTCCGTGTTCGTGACAGCATGGGTCTCGTCCCCAGACCGGCCACATCCATGGACCACACAGCATTCCCATCAGCCTATCGTACCAGCACTCTTCCAAACTATTGCCAGTCTGGCACTCCCCATCCTCTCCAGTGCCAGGACCCCAAACCACTCGCCATCTCTTGCCCACAAGCCTCCCTGCTCTTCAGTCATTTTCTGTGCAATTTAGGTCAAGATATTGTGGACTTAAAACACTCAGGGGCTCCCCTAGGCCACTCACCCCAAATCCACAGCCTGCACCACGTCAGTATCTTTCTCCAACCACCCCAGCCACTGGCGCCAGGCTCACTGTCCATGCGTCTTCCCGGAGAGCACCGCACTCACACACACAACAGGGTCTGCGCTGCCACCCGTGTCTCATCAAAGCCCTGCTGATGTCACCTTCTCAGAGGGGCCCTCCCACCTCCTCCGTCTCCCGCCATCCCCTCCCTGAGTGCACTCTCCTCCCCTTACCCTCATATATTTCCCTTCCTACCACCAATGGTGCCGACATACTTCCTACCAAACAGTGACTTGCCTTCTGTTGCCTGAGCCAGTAATGAGCTCCGGGAGAGGAGGGGGCTCGCTGGGCCAAGCAAGCTTTCCTAGCACCTCCCACCAGCCTGGGCTCACAGGTGCTCAGTAACAGCTAAATACATAGTTCCGCGAGACACAGACCCAAATACGGAAAGAACCAGGCACTAGGTGGGACACACAGGCACATAAGCAAATAACTATAACATGATTCATGAGCGCAATAGCAGGTGCTTGGATTTTGTGGAGAATGTGCCCTCCATTACATGGCATTGGGCTCTGCACTTCTCCATCTCGTGGTTGTGACCAGCAAAGCCTGCTGGAGGGAGTCCTCCACAGGCGCCTTTTGGCCGAGACTTGCTGCCACGTTCAGTGGGCCCCAGGCTCCTGCCTCTAGAAGGTGTCCTCTCTTTTCCAGCTCATGGCTCCTCTGTGGATCTTGCTACTTTGCCTAAAATCAGCTGCTGGATCCCTGACTGCTGCCAGCACGACCCCACTGGCAGCGGTGCCCAGCGGGAGGCGATGTCTGGGCCAGGCCTGGGGCACTGGCTCCTCTCGGTACCACGTCCTGGGCCACAAGGACCTGTCCACTGTCCCTGAGCTGGCTCTCTAATGTCCCACCTGCCGGCTCCTGACCAGCACCCACAATCCTGCTGCCTTCTGTGCCTCAATCTCGTGGTGGGGACTCGTATGTGCTTCTCTCTACTGCTCATTCAGTTCACCCTCTGCTCTGTGAATATGTGGATGTCTTGCCTCAAGGTAAAACACTAGAGGCTGCACAAGCGTCACCACAGGCACCCCACATGGGGAGACGGCCCTGCCCTTGCACACCAACATCCCCAGACCCTGCACTCACCCACTGTTCATTATGAGGGTCTTGGGAAATCCAGGGAACCTCCCATAGGCTGAGGGGTGCAGCCCCTAGAAGCCTGATCTGTAGGTAACCTCCTCTCCAGGCTCCTCCCCTCCCTCCTCCACCCCCCTCACATGCCACTGCCACCACCAGCAGGTCCTTCCTCTAGAACATGACCCCCCCCAAACCCCTTACCCTTGCAATTAATTACACACTCACCTCACGGACCCTCCTGTGGTCATCCTGTTCACAACATGAGCTCACGCCCTTCCTGGGCCTGAGGCTCTCACGGGCTCACCTGTGCCTGAGTCTGAGGCCAACAACAACATCTGCCCTTCCCCAACCCAGGCTCTCTGCCTGGCTTTCATAAACCCGGCTCCTTCTCCACCCGCCAAGCTTCAGTTTAAATAGTATCTCGCAGAAGACCATGCCGGCTCTGAGGGTGACCTTCCATGTGATTAAAGCCAGGAAACACTAATGCTGAAATCAACCCAGACACCAGCATCTCCAGGGCCCGCTGACCAGGGGCTGGCCCTTCAGGGAGTGCTGACCCCCATGAGGATGAACACCATATGCTAGATGTTTGTCCTTCCTCCTGTACTGACCACACAGAGCCTGTGTGCACACTTTATCTCCTTCCACAGCATTGATACTGGTTTCCTGGAGCTGCAGCATCCACAGGAGAGCAAGATCCTGGTGTGGCCCGGGCGTACGCCACATGATGGACAGTATCAGTGCAGGGAGAGTGGCCTAGGCTGGGTTCTTGGAGTCACAGAAGCCATGGTGAGGAGTGGCCTTTAACCCACATGTCAGGGCTCCGCAAACTGCAGTGGCCACCTGCCTTTATGAAGCTTTATTGGAATGCACTCACACTCACTTGTTACGTGCTGTCCTCAGCTACAGGGCAGAACTGAGGCACTGAGGCAGGCGTAGAGGCAGCATGGGTAGATGAGAACACACGGCCCTTTCTCCAAAAATTAAGAATCAAGGTGGCGACAGTGAAGCCTGCATCCTGTGTGACAAGGGCGAAAACACTGGTGTCTGGTATCGAGGACTGGCCCTGGCATCTCCCAGCAGAACACTGTGGCAGGGCTCCCTCCTAAGCCTACCGGGGTTTTCTCCTCCCTATCAAGTGTCTGCTCGCCAGCCACAGGCCCTCGCTGTCTTCCAGGTGTATGCAGGAGCTTGCATCGGTGAGGAAAGCGTTCTAGAGCAGGGGGTCCCTCGGGAGTGCAGGAGGGGGGCTGGGACTTATGATCCCCAGGCTGGGCTCCTGTCTCTCCCGTGCCGCCCAGCCTCCCATGCCCACCAGGTGGCGCTGCCGTGCAGACCTTCTGGAGGGGCCCTGCCTTGCCAGGGCTCAGGTCCCAGTCTGCAGGCCAAGTGGGGTCCTGCCTCTTCTCTACATTTTGGGGAACCGACCAACTGAGCCTCAAGACTGACTCCATTCCTGACTGGGAAGGGTGGTCACTCAGAAAACCCACTCGATACAGTGCTCATTCTTCTACGATTTCTCAAACCAGACAAGACAGCCCAGATGGAGCAGGTGTCCATCCCGCAGGGAAACCACAGCTGTTTGCTCTGCACTTCATGCATTTACCTTAGGTGCGTGAGGTCCTCAGTGTGACCACAAGAGTAAGCCAGGCTGATGATGGGAGACTTGGAGAAACCCCCGGTGTTTTCAGATCCGCCATTAGGCTCCAGCGAATCCCTGCACACTAACCTCGGCCACAGACGCTCCTGTCTCCTGGCATCACTGTCTCCACATCCTTCTCCTTCCCTGACGCTCTGACTTCCAGTTACCGGCTCTCAGTCGGAGCTGATGCCTGCTGCCAATACGGGGACAGCAGCAGTGGCTGGAGGCTTCCCTGCTGCATGATCGGGAAGGTGCCACTCAGTGTCCGCCATGCACAGGACGGCCACAACCGCAGTCATCCCCAAATGCCAACAAGGCCGTGGCTCTCACAAACCTTCCTCCAGAATCTCCAATTCCCCATTCTTTCTTATTTTCTGGTGGATTAAATTAAATTAACATGTGCAAATCATTTAGGAAATTGCATGCAACCCAGCAAAATTTTCAAAACATCACCGCTATCAATGGGGGTATAACGTCTAACACTGTGTCTGCATTTCTCCCCGTGCGTAATTGAGGTTGTGAGATCATCAACAGGATATGGCTCCGGGTCTACGGAGTTAACTCAGGCACCATTAAGAAGCTCACATCTACAGCCACTTGGGATGCTCACACAGCTTAAGAAGCTGTAACCACTGCAACCACCTGTCTTCCTAACATTACCATTTCAAAAATTCATTTAAACTAGGAATCAAAGCAGAAAGAAACCCTATCTCATCATTCATTAAATGTCATTTACGAACACTCTGTGAGCACTTAAAAAAAATACCCGTTTTCTCAGAGAAGTCTTACATCATTTAGGCAGAGCCCGACCAGAGCTTCGGGACATCAGACACACTGTCAGCCAGAGGACGGTGTTCTGAGGGCCTCCCCTGACCCCGAGGCACGAAGATCATGCACAAGAGAGCACCTGCACCAGCTCAGAACCTGAAGCCGCAGTAGCCACCGACCCGGCCGTGTGGTGGCAGGACCTGCGTGTCCATGTTCACTTCAGCCACTTCAGTACCCTGGAACCCCGGCACACGTGGAAGGGCCCCCAAGGTGGCCAACAGATGCCTACTTCCCGTGATGCGGACGAGATGGCACAGAGACGAGAGCGCACGGGGCACACTTACAGACTGACCTCCCATGAGATCAGACTGTCCTTGGGACCTCCCGTGTCATCCCCTGAGACATGGGGGTGTCAACACCAACGTCGCACACCAGCCACTGCTGGTATGGACATGATGCAGCAGCCTTTGGGACAGAAAACAGCGTCTGTGAAGCTCCCATTGAAGACACTGCCAGAGAAACGCCTTGCATTGGCCGCTCCTGAAATGCGTGACCAGCAAGGTCATTATGACGAGGCTTCTTGGAAAAACGAATCCTTCACAGAATCGAATGCACTTTACACAGGATGCTGTTTGCTCCTCAGGGGATCAGGGATAAAGCAGGACGAGGGGGACACGGGAGGCAGGCACAGCCCCACACAACTGACACCCCACTGTCCCAACTCTGGAATCTCATGCTGCTGGAAAACGAGGACACTTCAGGGTCTCACGACAGTCACCTCATGCTATGACCCATGCTACTCAACGTCACACTACTCAACATCAAACATGCCACTTTCAAACAGGGCCAAGAAACATACTCTTTCTCTGCAGGGTTCTGACCAGAAACTGAGGAACATTTCCCAAGAGGGAGTAGGACACGGGCCCACGGCAGAGACAGGAGCCACTGATGGGATGGTTTGCAAAGGGAAGCATGTCTGCACTTGGTGACATGGCTCTGAAGTACTGCTCAGACTTTATATAAATGAGCCAGACAAAGGCGGTCACATTCCTAACAGGGCTTTCTGTGCACAAAATCCTAATTCTCTCTAATACAGAGTTCTGCCAATGAAACCCCTGAACGAGATGAGAAACTGGACAATTCTGTCCCCGAATAAGTCACCTGCAGGTACAGAGAGTGTCAAGTTAGCTGCTGCCCCCATACCAGCCCCAGCGTCCCTGCTTGTCAGCACCCACATCACTGGGGAGGACCCCCTGTCACCCCCACATCAGCCCCAAGGTCCCTGCTCATCAGTAAGCAATCCTGTTACCTTCCCAATTAGGGCAAATTATGCAATAGAGTTCAATGCTAAATGGTATCTGTGCCCAAATAAGCCGGTGAGGACAGAACTGTATCTATGTTTGGAATCCCAAGATTAGTCCTTCACACGGAGGTGTCACTGTTTTCACCTGGAGAGTCAACACAGAGAATCAGACACAGAGGCTGATGTCCTAGAGGTCAAGGTGTGAAACATAAGCACGGAGTGTTCAAATATTTTCACTAAGTGTTGATGCTTGATTTAATCAGTAATTCCTTGCTGAATGATGCCTTAATTTATGATGTGCCGCTAGCTCTTCCACTCAATCTGACGCGAGGAGGCGTTCCCTGTCCGTAAGGCTATGTATGTACATGCCGTGCGCCTGTTAGGCTGCTGCCGGCCACGCAGCTGCTGACCGCAGGTGCGGCTGGTCCAAACCGAGATGTCCCATGGGCGGAAATGTGTGCTGTATTCCATACACAGCATGCACACAAAATGCAAGGGTCTCCTTAAACATTTTTCTACTGGTCACGTGCTGTGCAGGAAAGCGTGAGCCTCGCATGTTGAGGTTACTTTCTAAGGTCTTCGGAAAGGCCTGATGGCGGAGATGACCCTTGCTCGCATCTCAGAACGTGACCCGGAACAGTTCTCTACCCCTACACTGATGGAAACTTCCCTAAATGGTAAGAGTTGCTTCCTGCACCCCTACTCTTTGTACAAGCAGTGTTGTGTCTGCTGAACACCTTCCTTCCTTGCGGGAGTGCAGGATCTTACTGCCTGAGGTCAGGCATGCAGGCACTGTGTGGCCAGCCCCCAGTGAACGCTCGTACTCCCAGCTCAAGCGAATGCTTTTTATTTTTTAATATTTTATTTATTTATGTGAGAGAGAGACAGACAGAGACAGAGTGAGAGCAGGGGAGGGACAGAGAGAGAGGGAGACACAGAATCCAAATCAGGCTCCAGGCTCTGAGCTGTCAGCACAGAGCCTGATGTGGGGCCTGAACCCACGAACTGTGAGACCATGACCTGAGCTGAAGTTGGACGCTTAACCAACTGAGCCACCCACGCACCCCGGGCACAAGCTTGTTTTAAAGGGACAAAGGAGCCACAGGTGTCAAACCTCCGATGTCTAGAAGGCTCCTGAGTCATTGCGGAGCGGTCATCCGAAAGGCCAAAGTCACTGATGCAATTTGACAGTAACAGGTGCAGACCCAGGAGAGGGCGCACTGGGTGCCTGGACTACTTTCGGCTGCGCTGGCTGATGCGGGCAGGACAAAGTACAGTTCCAGTGATGCCTCTGGGTTTTGTGCTCTCCTCTAGTGGGGGAGGAAGACCTCACACAACCCTAAGGTGAGGCTGGAAGTGCCAAAGGTGTTCCGTCCATGTTACACTTTCCTTCGAGTGAGAAGAAGGAAGGTTAAGTCAGGTCACAGAAATGGAACCAAGGTTTAGATAAACCAGGAAAACAGGAGAGAACACACACCCACTGGTGCTGTGGCCTCTCCTCCTTCCCAGCCAGGACCCCCAGGCAGCTGCAGTGCTGCCCTGTAGACCCCGCCTTCCATGCCAAGGATTTGAGGAAACTCTCAAAGAGTATTCTGAATATTAGAAACAGACCAAATCTGCAATACCGGTGACAGCTGCTCTTACCCCGTCCATCAGAGCTCACGGGAAACGGAGGCAGGAGAAGAGAGAATCCCCAGCTTAGAGTTCTGACCAGTGGTGTCTAGCTCGCTAACAAGCCCTCATTAAATCTCGTTAGGGTTAGGTCTCCTTGGGGCCTGACGCGCATACTCCTGAGTGGTAACTGAAACCCTAAGATGAGCAAAACAGAAGGGCCTGGGAAAGGGCTGTTGTCACTCTGGCCTGGGACACAGCCCCCAGGCCACCTCAGCTTTGCGGCTTCCTAAGAAAAGTCACTTTTTTAAAATTGTTTTGAAGTAAATCCTGGAGTCCCAGATTCTGGCTGTAAAACCTCGCGCTAACCTAAAACCTGAGGGTCTGCTGTGAGCTGTTTCGTTTCCACAACTCGCAGGATCCGGCTAACATCCAGCAAAATCACTGCTTCCACACATGAATCAGACTCAGGGATGGGCAGACGTGAGACCGAGTCTGGAGGGGCCCTGAAAACCCGGATGCTGGGTTTGTGGCCAGTGTCCCCTCCGGGTTGTTCTCTGCGGGGGCCATCTGGTCCACTCCAGATTTATCGCACGGAGACCAGCTGCATCCCCTAAGTGTGATTCCTGCAAAACCTGACTGGGGCCTTCTGTGCACTCCAGACACATGGCCCCCAAGTCCCCGGGGCCTGTGTTTGGTCCAAATCTCCTTCCCTCGCCTCCCACTGGCACCAACCCCACCCGGGCAGCCTGATGATTAAAAGGCAGTGGTCTTTCCTACAATGCTCCCTCAGCCCGCCTAACAAGAGGAGTGAGGTGTACAAAGCTATTTTAGACTTCCGGAAAAGATCAGGAGTTTGCCCTGACCAACTCCTGAAGAGGATATCCTTTCTGGTTACGCTGTGTAAGATACAGTGTGTCAACATGCACTCGTCCCCTCCTGCCCCCGACTCATTCTCACAGGTCTGCACGAGAATAACAAGTGACAGACCGAATGTGCAGTCAGGACTACCGAATGGGCCACAATGATGTAGTAATAACAGGGAGAACCCCAAACCCAGCACCTGGAGGCACACGGGCATTAAGGACCAGGGTGCCTTTCCATGCCTCTCCCTGGTGCTCTGGATTCTTCGTGCTGAGTGCCCAATGCACCTGCAGCACTACCCACGGATGGGGTACACGCCCAGCCCCACCTTCCATGAACTCCGCCTCTGATGTTACCCCTCCTCAGCCGGTGAACACAGGCCATGGACAAGAAACACGGGAGCTGACCTCAGGCGACCTCTGAATCTAAGCACCAAGCTCACAGATGAGGACAGGACAGGGTGAGGATCTGGGGGAGACTATGCAGGGCCTCTTCCCGGACCCCAGGCACCAACTGCATGGTGAGGGTGTGCCTTCCTGCCAAGATCCAGGGACTGGGACACCTGTGAGCAGAGGGCATGGAATGCTGGCTCCCAGGCTCAGTGAGGCTCCCTGGTGGATGCCCACTGTGCGGCTGCAGTCACGTGCACCCTGGTGACCCCGGGGACAGCGGGGGAAGCCTGGCTTCTCGGGATCTGCCCCACACAGTTTTTCCTTCACTGATTACACCTTGTGTCCTCTGCGGTGACAAATCATCACCATGAGCACGGCTGTGGCCAAGCCCTGGATGCCCAGTGTGTGGTCAGGCCTGGAGGGGTCCCCCTGCAGACCCCAACACACATTTAGAAATGATGGTTGGGGTACGTGAGGATAGGTAAAGTGTATTATTGGAATCAGGTCTCACCCTGCACCCCCCGGCATGATGGATAGCTGGCTAATTACATGTAGTTCATAGGAGACGTGTAGCCGGGCTCTGTGCACATGGGTCCCGCCCTCCTGACAACCACCTGGGAGGATGAGTGCTGCACCTTCCATGTCTCTGTGCCCTACACACTTCCTGTCTACACGGCGGGGGCAACAAGCACTCTCTCCTAGGCACACTGTAAGGGTTAAATGGACTTATGCACATGCAGGTGTTTGAACAGCACTTGACACGCAATAAGGGCTAAATAAATGTGGTCGTTGTTAGCATTCCTGTGTGTTTACTGGAAAAATAAGAGAATGCTAACTGCCTCTCATGGCTAAAAGTAGGATCTAAATCCAGATTTGATTCCAAAGTTATGTTTCTTAAAAGGCAGAGACTTAACTTTTTCCTTAGTATTTTTTTTCTCCATTAGAACACCACCAACTCCAGTGGAAAATGGGAGCCACTCAACGATGATCTTCTGAAAATTATTTTTAAAACAAGCATGCATCCCATTTCATCAAAAGCTCATGGTTCTTTTCCTAAACAGTGTTATACCTGCAAATATCCATTTGATTGCGGAATTGACGCTGGTATTATCTGATGGTGTGAAAACATGTTTCCATCATTATCAGGAGTCTTCTGACAAACACTATATGCTGCAATATGCATACACGCGCCCAGTGCACAACGTGCTATATCCCGCACAGCTCTATATACCACGTGGTGTATATACACACTCGGCGTGTGTATGTGCTATGCCAGCATAGCACTATATACCAAGCAGTCCATATACGAGCCTGGTGCATGTACATGCTACGTCCCGCACAGCGCTATATACCATGTGGTGTACATATGCACCCGGTGTATATATGCAGCATGTACACATGCTACACCCTGCACAGCACTATATGACTCAATTTCACAATAATCTCTGATAGGAGACGCAGAGAGACTCTCCCCAGGGCCCCTGCCTCCCAGGCTCCGTCCCCAGCAAGACCACAGGGTCCTGCGGGAAATCCACACACCTGGTGCCCTTGGCAGTGTGACATGTGTGACCTTCAAGAAAACCTGTATTGGTGAGCATCCCTTCAAAGCAGCTTTCCTTATGTAGTCATGGAGAAAACAGGTTTTGAATAAAACAAATTAACAACTTTACACCTAATTTTTAAATAATGAAAATGATTAAAGACTTAAAACATCGCTTCTGTTTTGAGCTTAATAAGGCTGTGGCTACAGAAGTGCATGTTTTTGAGTCAGTAATGAAGACCAAGCACAGAAGCAAACTGTCACCTCCAGGCAGCGCTGAGGGTCTGCTGGCAGTGACTTGGGCCCCCTGCTCAGCACCCTGGGCAGCCAGGAGGAAAGCAGCTTAAGTACTTCCTTGCCTCCAAACCAGAGAACTTTTGTAAGGATTAACATGTTTTGCAAAACAAAACCAAACAGGAGCATCACCCTGAGGCCATTAAAGGCTTGAAGAACATTCCTAAGGGGTCTTGAAAGAACAGCACAGGGAGCTGCACCAACTGTTGTGAGTGACTGATGTTCAGGGATATTCCAGGAAAATGTCAGCACGCCAGGGGCTGCACCACGGTCTCGGAAGCCTGACTGGCGCTCCGGGGCCCGCAGGAAATTTAAAAACGAGTTCAGGCATTTAGAAAGGGCAGTATTGATGGGCTGGCATCACGGGAACACTTAAATGGCCTGAGCTGGTGGGAGCACTCACCAGAGTCCTCCCAGACACAGCCGGGGGAGCCCCTCCTGCCGGGGACTTTATTTGGTAGGGAAGTCAGTGGAAAAGCTGCCTGGGCGTCCTCTCCGGCCCCATCCCCAGGAGCCAGCAGCCTGCACTGACGCACCACATCGCATGCGGACGAGTCTTCTGTAATAACCTCCAACTTCACCTGCGCCGCGGCCGGCCGTGTGACTCTGAACAGATGGTGGGTGGGCACCTCCCTTCTCAGCTGTGGTCCTCGGGAAGTGAGTGCATGTCCACCAAGCAAGCGTGCTTCTGGGTTGCCCCTGGCTCCTTCAGCCCTTCCCTGGGAAACACAGGCACCTGTGCCGAGGCCAGAGCTCCAGGTGGGGAGGAGGGTGTGGGGGGAGGGGGAGGAAAGAGTGGAGGGGAAGCAGGGGGAGGGGGGCGGGGGCAGGAGACGAAGGAAGCAGCCAAGCACCAGTGTGGCTCCCCTGTCCCCCAATGCACCCCCACCACCCAGGACTGAGGACTTGCTGGTGCACGGGGACCATGTGAGACCAGGGGCACAGGGAGAAGTGTGGCATCGACAGACCCTACCCTGGATCACAACTGAACCACTCTTCATGTGCACCGATGTACGAACTACCCGCGAGCCAACACTCCCTTCAAGGAGCAAAGGGACCGCGCCCCCCCCTCCTCGCGGCTCCTGCAAGAATTAAAGTGGAGACAGTCTCGTGGATGCCCACAGAGGCCAATACAGAACAACGCAGTGAAAATACCAGTTCCTCCCCACATCCTCCCACGACAGGAAAAAACCTCGCCCTGTTATTCCCAGTGTCCCCCGCCTTTGCCCCGAAGTAGTCCAAGGCCAGGCAGAAGGATCAGGAAAAAAAGGCTGGGTTTTGAATGATGAACACTGATGGCATTTCTTTCAACCTATTAGTTACCCTCATTGATTTCATCCTCTTATTTTTTAACTTCTAATTTTGCAATTATTTCAGACACACAGAAAGGCTGCAAACACAGGCTTTCCAGATTTTGCACACATTACATTTTATCACGTTTACTGTTCTTTCTAGTCTTTCATGTATGTTTTTTCTGAGTCACGTGACAAAATGCTGCAGACAGAACAGCCCTTGGTGACTCGGCATACTTCCTAAAACCACGGGCATCTCTGATCACCACAGGACAGCCATCAAAATCAGGACGTGAAACTGGCATACCTCAAATGGTCAGTCATCCCCTCCTGTGCAGACAGGAAAAACTCCTGGCCCGAGGCCACGTCTCATTCACTTGTCACATCTCTGGTTTTCTTTAACCTGGAACCATCTCTCAGTTTTTCCCTCTTTACCCTGGAAATTTGCCCCTTAGAAATCCTAAGAAGAGGGACACCGAGTCTGCCTGCCGCTCGCATGAGTCATTCTGTGAGCTCCCAAGCTGCCCCTCGTCTGCCCGCGCTATCCCAGACGGTGTGCAGCGGTCAGGGTCGGGCGCTGACCTCATCTGTCCAACCAACGGGGACCGAGAAAGCCACAGATGGGGTGGGTCTGCCGACAGAGAAGAATCAGGAAAACCTGCTCTCCTCACATGGAGATCTTGAGACATGTGTTTTCATTAAAGTATTTCCTAGAAGGCATTTCTGGGAAGAGAAGGTTCCCCAAATAAAAGACAAATTACAAAACATGTGCAAGGTATATAATCCCGTAACTCCTTCCCTCCCACAGGGACCAAATGGAACTCCTCAATCTTTCTCTCTGACAAGACCGTCCACAAGCGTTCCAGTGAATGGAGTCACTGCCTTAAAAAGTGCCAGTGGCTGGAGGAGAGAGGCTACACTTAGGCCTTTAAATACATCTCACCAATCAAGACTTTGACTCCTAAAAAGTGGAGGTCAATGGTGTAACGGGATTATCAAGGTCATTAAAGGAAAGTAATGTCAAGCAAGGGCAGTTTTCCTGGATGGACACAGCACAATGTGCGGGGACCTGGGCGGCTGCACGGCCAGGGTGAGGACGGGCAAGATGCTTAGCCCCAAGGGCACTGGCGGCAGGTGGAAGAGCCGGAGGGGGCACAAACACTGAAGGGAGGCTGGTGCGGGCGGACGTGAGCCAGGCGTCCAGTTCTAACTGCAGGAAGAACATTCTCAGGAGCCACAGGGCATGGAATCCTTAAAGGAAGCGTCAGGCGCTCCAGTGTCTCTGGGTAGACTGGGAATTTAAGGAGTGATGAGGTGACATCTTACTGCCTGTGTTGGTGACTCTTCCCAGAGCTAGGAGGCAGGAGAGGGGCTGTGTCCCCACAGACCCCAGGTGGCTGGTGACTGTTGCTGGCACACTCAGCCCTCCAGCCCTCACACGTGGGGTCAGCTGGTCCCGAGGACCCAGGCCCAGGAACCCCGAGGCCCTCGCCCCACTGCCCGTGGGCGCTTGCTCACGTGGTTCCTCTCTGCACGCACATGGTCCTGCTGCAAAATCTCCCCTGGCTTCCTGCCCGCTCCCCGGGAGTCCTTCCACAGGGAAAAACTCTGATTCTGCAGCCTTTCTGGGGATGCCAGGAGAGTCCCTTTTCCATCCCCCACCTCCAGAGCCCACAAAACCTCCCCCACGGGAAGGATAAGCAATCCCCATGGGAACGGGCAGAGTAAGCCCCCTCCCTCCCATCACATGAACCAGACATACGTCTGAGCTCCCTGTTTTTACAGGAGTAGGACCTCGATTCGTGTTCATCCACTAACACCTCCTGGTCACGGCCACAAGTGTGCACATCTCTACCACCCTCGACCCCGCGAGGCTTCCGTCCACACCAACACGGACGCCTGCTATGGAGGTCTCGTCCCCCCCATGTCTCCTGCGCCCCCTGTGCACCCCGCATGACAGTGGAGCCCAAGTGCACGACGGCTCTGAGTCTCCGGGCATGCATGCGTGCTTCCTCCAGGACCCGGAATGTCCACGCGGACCTGGCTGAGCTCCTCCTCACATAAAATGCAGCTTCAAAGTGTCCTCTGCAAACCCCCTGTGCCTCACGCTCGCGCTGCCTGGCTCCCGACGCAGGGTCAACACACCCCCACTGCGGGCCCAGAGCTCTCGGTGCTCATCATGAGCACAGCAGTCACGTGCAGTCACTCGCCACCCGCCCAGAGCACTGTAACTTCCCCAAAGCAGAGACAAGGTCCCATCTGCCCGTACAGACACAGCAACCAGCAGAGTCCAAGGAGCACTGCACCAGCACAGTGTGATGGTCAACGGGATGTACCGCATTTTGTCGTCATTTCCTTCAGGAAGGGAAGGGGCAGCGTGGCTTTGGTTTGTGCAGCCACCTCTGCAAACGCTACAGAAAGGAGATGCCAGCATTGGCCTGTGTGCCTCAGAACGCTTAGCCTTCGACCCCATGCAAACGCATCAGGTGGTCTGATGGCCTGCCTCAGGTGGAAACACGCAGGAAAATCAGGCTGCAGAGGCGCACGAACCCACTCCTTCTTGGAACATGACATGGAATCAGAATTGCGACAGAAGGAAAGAGTAATTTCTATGAGAAGACTAAACCAGACAGACAAAAATAATTGGCTCAATGCATCCCAATTACATCGGGCACAGACACGTCCTTTCATGGCAATCCACTTGAGCGTGGAAACAACTCGCCGTAGGAACCACAGCAGCCCCGACCAACATCTCCCTGTGGGTATAATTAGACTCAGGCCTCAGAGTCACCGCACGGTGAGTCAGGGCGAAAGTCGGAAGGATACTCACGGGTTTCTATGCCTGAGGACTGAGCTGAGAGCAGATGGCATCCACGGCCGCTGCCACCACATGTGTGCAGGAAGCCGTCCGTGAAACCAGGCTTTGAGACAGATCGTGTTCAAGGCCCTTCCACGTCTGGCGCCCTGGGGCTTCAGGTCTGACCCGCACTGAGGGGAGTGACTCATCTTATCCTAGGACCGCACATGGGGATGCTCACGCTGGGCGAGAAAGGGGTAGAAGGGGGCTTTTCCAGCCTCATCACCAACCAACACCTCCACGTGTTTGCTAGGGTTGTTTTATCGGCTCCAAGTGACAGCGTCACGCTGTGATGTGGGTGTGTCCCACGCCGCCCAGATGCCCTCGCTGTGGGCATACGGCACCAAGTCAGTCCCATGAGCACCTGCTGAGCACCTACAGGCCTGCCGGCTGCTCCTCCTCTGCGAAGCCTGCCTGCTCCGTGCCATGCCTAGGACGGTAGATCCGTCCCCGTAACGCCCTGCAGAGTTCACCCAACCTCACCTTAGCGGTGCGAGAGCTCAACCCGGATGTGTAATGTGATCAAGTGGACCTGACCTCTGGCTCAGGGGCCATGGGCTGGACTGCACAAGTGCTGTGGTCTCAGAGGACGACCAGGATTCCCCGACAAACCTCAACACCACAGCCCCCAACACACCCAGTAAGACCGCACCTAACAGTGACCTGGGGAGACAGCCAGGGCTCAGGAGCAGCAGCACGCGGCCCTGCAGGCACCCAGGAGCTCTGGGGCCACCCTGTCCTCCCCACCGTCGGGCACAGTCACAGAGGGTCCCACGGCCGGCCGTCACTCCTTCTCACCGACTCGCTCCTCCCCAAGTTACACTGAGCCCTGGACCCCAGACAGCACAGTTGGAAGGTGTGGTCCACTCTCGGGGACTGCTTTTCAGGAAATTCAGCAGTGTCCCTGTTCCTCGGGTTTCCTCGTGACGTCGTCTTTCCTCCAGCTCCCTTCATTGTGAGAACACAGTACTAATACAAGTAACACACGAAATCCGTTTTAACTGACTGCTTATGTTACTGGTGAGGCTTCTGGTCAACACAGGCTGTTAGTAGTTCAGTGTTGGGGGAGTTAGAAGCTACACATGGATTTTTGACTGCACAGGGTGCGGGGTGTCTCTAATCCTAGGCAGGTCCAGGGCCGTGGACCTAAACGCACAACAGACGCCACTGACTTGGCCCCTTGCACAACGTGCTTCGGTCCCGTAACTCTGCAGACTGCCTTCCTTCCCTCAACTCCACCTCCACTTCTCATGGACTTCTCAGAACGGCAAACTCTTCCTGGCCTGTGCTCCGGTATGTGACGGGAGCGTGACCCCACACGGGTGCCTCAACCGCGCGCTGTAGCCTGCCCTTCCTCCTCATGGTGGCAGAGCCCACAACCCTCTGAGAAGGGGTATTGTTGCTCCATTGATGACGAGGACATCGGGGCGCCCGGATGGCTTTCACTCGGTCCTTGTCAATCAAGTGACCAGTGGGTTCTGAGGTACCCGCTGTCCTGCCCAGGCTGCAGAGCCAGGACTCAGCCTGGCCAGTCTCCTGATTATCCTGCTCCCCCTCGCACAGCCCAGCACTCGGGGCTCTCACTCCTCGGGAATACAAAGGGCTCCCACCTGGGGCACATCCATGCTCCCTCACCTCACTTCAGAGCTTCTTGAGGGGCAAGCCTGAGGCTCTCCTGGAGGAGGGGGCCTCTTCTGATGCCCTGTCCCCTATGCCAGGACCCTCATGCTTAATTTCACCCCCGGCAGAGCCTCGGCCCCACTCTGGCCCCACAGCTACAGCACCCACCTGTATGACTGCCCTCCCCCGGCCAACTCGGGCTGCTTCCTGCCTCCCCTGCACAGACTCCCCCACAGCACCTGCTCTTGGAGGAGAAGCAGAGCCCACCAACCTGGCACCAGGAGCCCAGACTCTGCTTGTGTCCCATCTGCCCAGGATTGGTTTCAATCAGGTGTGGCAGGCTCGCGGGCATGGAAATGACTGTCTTGAGGATGATGTTTATACCCACAGGTTCCTGGGCGCAGGGGCACAGGAGCCACATGGGAAGCACAGGGTCCATCAGCAGGCAGAAGGAGAGGAGAACACGGGCAAGAGTCCTCACTGCGGTTTCCTGGGAAGGAACAGACGGGGCTAGGGAGGGGGCAGCCTTGGGAAGAGCCGGCGGTTCTGGTCTCAGGGCCTGTGCTGCGTGGGGCAGGTACTCAGTGGCCCAGACGCAGGAGCCCATGGAGGAGGGGGTCGGGGTGTGCACTCTGGGTCTGTGGGCCTAGGAACTGGCTCCCCAGGAGCCACAGGCTCTGCAAAGCACACAAGGTCCCAGACATCACAGCCTCAGAAACGGAAAAGACATGACTAATACACTGTCCCTCCCTCAGAGCTGAGCCCGAGAGGCTCCACAGGGTGAAGGCTGACCCCACGAGGGGAGGAGACCGTCTCCTTGGTGCATACTGCTTCTCTGACCTCCAGGGTCTCCGCGGAGTAAGGCTCCCCGTGAAGACACTGCCAGCAGAAGCAGGGAGCCCGAGGTAGGTGAGCCCCTCCCTGCCCCAACCTCCGCCCCTGCCCGGCCAGGCTTTGTGACCTCACCCAAGATGGCAGGCTGCCCCCCACCTTACAGGGAAGCAAACGGTAATCTATAGTTCATATTGGCAAAAACAACCACAAGGTGCGTTCTTTCAAACACAAAGTAAGACCAGCTGAGCCGGGCCTTCTCTGCTCAGTAAATTCCTCCTGGACGCTCCCCCGTGCCGGGCAGGTCCACGGGTACACGGGTCCCATCAGGGAACCAGAGAAACAACCCCCCAGTGCACGGAGCTCAGATCCTACGTATGTTCCTTTTGTTTTGTGGACAGGGCACAAACTCTGGACCCAGAGCCTGGTCTCAAACCCAGTCTTCGCTGGTTACGTGCTGCACATACGGCAAGCCACGTGCATGAAGCCAGACCTGCCTCCCGGGCTCCGCAAAGAGACCAGACGACCTGGCAGTCATGGGCCCGTGGGTGTACACACAGCAGTTGGCAAGTGAGGGAGACATGTCTGCTTTCTGTCCCTCACCCATTTTTCCCGTGACCCCAGCTGCAAATGTACAGGAGGAAGAGGCCCGAGTCCTGTCCAAGACGGAAAACTCGGTCTGACTCAAGCACTTGAACGGGTGCCAGTGTCTTCCGATGGTGTCTTCCGATGGTGTCCGGGCCAGCAAAGTTTACACCACTTTGCTGGCGTTGGGAGAGTGGGAAGTGTGGCCTTGGCCAACCGTGAGCACATGCCTTCTTGGCCCTGAGGGTCAGCGCCACTGCTCAGCCCGGGGCGGGTGTTGCCCATGGGCCGCCACCCTGGCTCCTGCCTCAGAACCCCTCAGCCCAGACGTCTGGGCTCCTGGTGGGTCCAGGTGAGCTCTCTCTGGGCTTACACTCGGGATGTGTCCTGTGATGGCGGCTTCTCTGTGTCAATGTGACTGTGCCGCTGGGTGGCCAGACAGCTGGTCGAGTGTGGATCTGGGTGCGTCTGTGAGGGCGTGTACAGAGGAGATTAACGTCTGACCTGGTGATGAAGAAAGCAGACTGCTCTTCCCAGTGTGGGTGGGCTTTGTCTAATTAGTTGAGGACTGGACCAGAAAACAGACGGGGACTCCACCTAGCTCCATACTGGGCCCCCGACTCTCCTTCTGGGATTTGAACTGAAACATCAGCTCTTCCTGGCTCTTTGGCCTGCCAGCCTTCAGACGGACGACGCCGTCCGGTCTCTCAGCGCCCCAGCATGCTGGCTTCCCCTGCATATCCTGAGACCTGCCTGTCTCCATGTCTGTGCGAGCGAGATTGCCTCGTGCCCCAGCGCTCATGCTCCCCCTCCTGTGTGAATGTATGCCAACATGTGTGTGTTTACATGTGTGTATCCATGTTTACATGCATGTGTCTGTGTGCATGTGTACGAATGTTCGCGTGCATGTACTTTCATGTGTGCACATATGTGTTTCTGTGAGAGTGTACATGTGTGTGTGTTTGGGTGAGTGTGTGCATGTTTGTACATGTGTGTGCATATGTGTGCGTGCATATCTATGTGTGCACATGGGTGTGTGCACATGGGTGTGTATACCTGTGTGTTTGTAGACATGTGTTATGCAAGTATGTTTGTATGTGAGGAAGCATGTGCTCGTATGCACACGTGTACACAGGTGTGTCCGTGGGCATGGATGTAGGCATGCATGTGTTTACAGGTACGTGTGTATACATCCACATCCTGCTGATTCTGTTTCTCTGCAGAACTCCTATATCTTCAGACAGAGGCCACAGAATTGCTCTGTGCACCACAGAACAACCTACGAATACTAACCGAGCTCTCTACCCATCTGCGATGCTGCCCATAACTGACTCCTGGGCCCACCGCAAAGCCTTCCCAGCACCTCATGCGGCACAACGTCCTTCCCTCGACCTCTGTGACCCACCTCCATCCAGAGAGAGGAGGCAAGCCCATTCCACAGATAAAATCCAAGTACATCCACCGCGTTCCAAGTGGCTGTCTGCCTGCTCCTCTGGGACCGTCATTACCAAGCAAGCATAAATTCACCTGCTGAGGTCTTTAGAGAGCCAGAGTTTCACAGATCACTAGGGACAGTGCAGAAGGAACAGGCAGTGACCACATCTGGAGGTCTCTGAAAGGCACCTGCATGCTTGCCCCTCCTCACCTGACCAGGCTGGCGCACCTTCCATGGTGATCGCAAGCCAGCCCCTCTGCAAATCTACAGGATGGCCTCCACCACCGAGCTCCAACCCAGGCTCCCGGCCCCTCTGCAGCAGCCCCTGCTCGCGGGCACTCACATCCCGCCTGGGAAAACAGGAGCCCCCTGGGGACAGGAGACCTCATCTTTCTACGCTCACTGCTGGTGAAGCGCTGCCACAGATGGGTCAGAGTCAGTGTCCTGCTGCAGGACACACGTGACCCCTGGACAGCTGGGGACATATCGCGAACACTGCCCCAACGAGCACTCCGTGTGTCACCACACACGGCAGGGTACAGCCACGCTGTGTGAGTCCCTCTCTCTAAACACGTGCCCCGTGCTCACAGCCTCCCGTCTGCGCTATAATCTCACGAACGCTGGCAGCCGCCGACTGAAGGCAGCATTAACAGCGTCGCCCGCTTACCGAGGGGGCACTTAACTGTCAGCCTCTTCAGGAGGGAATGTTGGCTGGAACTGACCCTGACGTCACCTACAGGCCATTCCTGCCTGCGGTGCAGCTGGTACACTACCTGGGCACGCGGCTGACAAACTTCAGACCTTTGGCAGTCTTTGACTGTCTAATTATTGTAAACGCTTCTCTCTAAGACATTTCCCTTTAATTAGTGACGCTTTCCTTCCGTATTACTTCCCCGTTACAGGGCACCCCGTTGGCTCACCTGACAAAACCAATGTTCAGTTCAGTTCAATTGTAAACATGCTTTTACCGACTGTCCTCTGTGCGGCCTGTGTGAGGGGTCCCCCAAATCGGTCACGTGCAATCCTGACCCTGGGGAAGCCCGCAGGAGATGAGGGCCACCCCCCCCCACCGCCAGGGGACGTCACAAATCCATCATGGCCCTTGTCCGGCAGAGGCTTTCTCTGCACATCAGCCCAGAACGACGGTGCCATGGGACCGGCCCAACCACAAAACCCGGGAGCCACCGCAAGGCAGACCCAACTTCTCACTCATGGACCAAACCATTCTGGCGCGTCCGGGACGTCTGGCTTCCTGCGGAGCAGAGGGCGCTCCGGCAGCCAGCTCTGGTCACCGCACACGGCACCTTGTCTGCAGCCCAGGTCCCTGGCTCATTTCCCCAAAGAAGCACTTTCCTCCCTTTCTTTCATTATCTGTGTGCCGGTTCTTAATATCCCCGCACATTAGCTGCCTCACACCCGAGAGAACGGCTGCTATAAATCAAGTGTGTTCAGCGTGATTTATGTGCCATCTGAATACCTGTTTAGCAATGAAACTGCACTGCTAAATAAGCAAGCCCCTGTTGGAAAAAATCAATCACTGTCTTTATCTGATGCGTTCATTGAACTTTAAGGCAAAGATATTAAAATACATACTAAAGCTACTTCTATTATATATGGTTTGTGGGTGCAGATAATAAAAGGTTCTCAGACACAGAGTGTACAAAAAATATCACCCGGGACCTTCTATTTAAGCATTGCTTAAACTTTATTTTTAAAACTCTGTAATAAGTTTTATCGAAGTTGAATAAATTCATATTTAAAAAACTCCTACCTTTAATGCAGAGTATTTTTACAGTAAAATGCCTGCAAGTCTGTGCCTCTTTACCAAACCCTTCACCAGCTTCCCAGCTCCCATGCCCCCTCCCCCCTGGCAAACACCAGTTACAAGATAAATAAGTCACGGGGATGAAAGGTGCCACGCAGGAAACAGTCAGTGATACTGGAGACCGTACCGTGGTGAACATGCCCAAAGGTACGTTAACTGTTAAATCGCCTTTTGTGCTCCTGAAACTGACATGATGCTATATGTCAACTGTACTTCAATAAAAAGTAATAAAGTGAAATAAAATAAAATGTTTTCCAGGCAAATATTAAAACTATCTTGGGACACCTGGGTGACTCAGTCGGTTAAGCATCCAACTTTGGTTCAGGTCATGATCTCACGGTTCATGAGTTCGAGCCCCACATTGGCCTCTGTGCTGACAGCTCAGAGTCTGGAGCCTGCTTCGGATTCTGTGTCTCCCTTTCTCTGTGCCTCTCCTACCTGTGCTCTATCCCTCTCTTTCTCTCAAAAATGAGTAAAAGTTAAAACAAACAAACAAAAAAACCCAGAAACTGTC